>OY757933.1:52376875-52454375 GCA_963585895.1 Sepioteuthis lessoniana | reverse complement strand
TATATATATTGAGAGAGGGAAAGAGAGGTAGAGGAGAGTTCTTGACGAGATTGTACTTCACTTCGTGATAATACTCTCGGGAAAGGCACGAATCCATCTGTTCTCTTTGCAGCTATAGGTCAATAGCAGGGCAGACAGGGCTCTTTAGCCTTGTTTAAGTCACCAGTCTAGGAGAATAAAAATTCTGATTTCAAACTAGCTGCAATCTGCTTAAGGATGGTGGAAAGGTTGGTAAATTGCATACACCACATCAAAATACCATTGAAAAACACGGCAGAATGTGTTGAAAGTCGAGGAGATTATATTAGCCCTTGACATGTTGGTAGGGATAAATCAAGATTTATCCTTCTCCTAGACTGGTTGGAAAGAGAGTCGAATCTGAATAGAGCGCAATGATCGTCGACGAGGGAAATAAAATCTGCGATCTGAATTCAATTCTTGGCTGACGTTTTTTACATTCACTTCGCACCAGTGCCCTTGAAAAAGACATAAAACCATCTCTTCTATCATAGGCATGGGCAACACCTCCATATATATATATATATATATACAGAATATTTTCAATAATAAAATAGTAATGAGCCAGTATCGACATGTCTCTGTCGATGTATCGATACTGACTCGTCTGAAAGTCAACAGCGTGAAACTTAGAGTCATGAGTTTTATCCTACGTTTATTTTAGAATCTTGTGATATTTCTCTGTGTTGTTGGGCATAGAGCAATGCAAAGATTTTACTGATCAAAAAACGCTGTTAGTGTTAAATTCTAATCATATATATATATATATATATATAAGTAAGTAAGTAAGTAAGTTGGCGACTGTAGTCGAGGGTGACCTGAAGGCTCCTTTTTCAGTAGCTACTACACCGGGTTGTAGGGGAGGGCACTACTCGTGAATTTTGCTATTACTTTTCGAAGATTGGTTTTAAAAAGTACATCTATGTGCGTATATGTATATAGTAATTTACGAAGCTCTTTGCTTCGATGAGGCACAAGGCCGAATAAATAGGGCATCCAATGAGACTCGAACTCACTCGTGTAGGTTTGTTCGTCGAGCTTGCTAACCATTACACCACCAAAGGTGCCCAAGAAGAAAAATAAAGTGTGTGGTGTGCGTATGAGTGTATATTTGTGCGCGTGTGTGTGAGAGAGAGAGAGAGTAAGAGAGACTATATGTGAATGTATGTGAATGTATGTTAGAGACTGCGAACGGGAAATGTATATATATATATATATAGAGAGAGAGAGAGAGAGAGAGACTTTTTGTATGTGACTCTGTGTGTGTATGTGTGTGTAAGACTGTCAACGGAAATGAAATAGAGAGAGAGAGAGAGAGAGAGAAACAAAGAGAAAGAGCGAGAAATAAAGAAGAAAAAGTATGTGTGTGTGTGTCTGTGTGTGTCTGTGTGAACGGCAAAGGAAAAAGAGAGAGGAAGAGTAGAAGAAGATGAGAGACAGAGAAACAGAGAGAAAGAGAGGGGGCACGATTGAGAGAGTGTGTGTGTATGCATAAGTGCGCATGTATGCGTGTAAGACAGTGGACGGGAAATGAAAGAGAAAGAGAGAGAGAGAGAGAGAAGTAGGGAGGAAAAAGAATCATTAAGAGAGATACAGAGGGAGAAAAGTGTGTGTGTGTGTGTATGTGTGTGTGTGTGTGCGTGGGTGTGTTCAAAGACGATTTAGCGGTATGTAATTGTCTAATTATAATCTATAGAATACACAAGTCACAGATTTATTTAAAAGAACATGTACTTACTTGAACTGTTTCAACAACCCCAACCGTTTTTCTTTCCTTTATTAGGGTTGACACTTGTACTCTAAAGCTTGCCACTAAAAAGGTTAATAACTGTCACTACTGTGTGCGTCTTATATATATATATATATATATATATATATATAAAGATAGTTGTTGTAGGTCCAAAGAAAGAATAAGGATATATTTTTAAATAGGAAGGTCCACGAAGAGATTTGTATTTATTTATTTATTTCGTTCTTACATACGTGTTGTATATATGTATGTTTCCAGCTCCTTGCTTTCATCAGAGAACATGTGTAGCACAAGGCCTTTTAAATGGGGTACTCAGTGAGACTTGAATTCACTCTTGTTTCCAGTATAAATGACTCTTGTCTGGTCAGACTGATTTATATGGGGTCCTTGTTCCTCTTTCCTGGAGTGTGTTTACATTGGTCTGCTTTACCCGTCTTTGATATATATATATATATATATATATATATATTATTTCAAGAAAAAAAAACAATATTCGGTCACATTAGGATAATGAATTTATTTCCATCCTATTAAGAGCATTGATATGAATCAAAGACTCTAAAATAATTTTAATTTTTTTTTAACAGGACTTCATCAGATCCAACGAGAAAGATTTTCCTATTGGATCTAATGAAGTCTTTGATTCATATCAATGCTCTTAACAGGATGGAAATAAATTTATTATCCTAATGTGACCGAATATAGTTTTTTTTCTTTTTTTCTTTTCTTGAAATAATATTATTTGCTCTGTGAATTTATTTACATTGAGCTCTTTACAAGGAATATTTCGATATTCGAAATTTGAATGATTTATTTGTCCAGGCGGAATTGTTCCCTACTCCGGATTTACTGAATTGAAGAATACCTTATATATATATATATATATATATATATATATATATATATATATATATATATATTCAGCTTTCTTCCCCTGCTCAGTTGTGTTTTTTGACGGTCACTATTCCAAATCTAATTCCTCTTATATATACTTATCTGTTTCGGTTTTTATTCTCAGAAAAGATGTGACCGAGAGGAAGGGTATCCTTTTTCAGAATTCTAAAATATTACACTGGTTTACAAAAATAAATTTTTGGTCTGAGGCAAGAATGGGGATAGGTGTTTTTTGTTAATTTGGGTGTGCTGAATTCAAATTTATAAATAGTTTTGCTCTCTCACCTCTAGTTTTCTGGCTTTTAGATAGTCTCATTTTAGTATAAACAGAGAATATATGTGCATATTTCAAGAGTTTCAGCAGCTTATAACTGGTAAAACAGGATAGATAAAGAACACTGATTGAATAAATATACTTGGATGACACAATTACACAATTCATAGTACCACAGACAGTCAAAAGTGTGTTTTCTTAGAAGATCTGGTGTATTTTGTCTCCGGGATGTCACGCAAGAGCATCCATCCCATCATGCAAGTTGTTCGAATTAAACAGGAATACCTGATAAATAGAATTACTGATGTTAAATAGCAATACATGAAACCATGTAACTGTGTGCAAACAAATAATAAATATTGAATAGAATTATCTGTGTTAGATATGAATATCGGAGGGCATTTAACTGTGTGCTAACAAATAATAAATATTGAATAGAATTATAAGAGTTAAATATGAATATTGGAGGGCATTTAACTGTGTGCAAACAAATAATAAATATTAAATAGAATTGGAGACCATTCAAAGTACAGCACTATTAAGATCGGCAAGAATACTGAGCAGAGTTCTGGAGACTAGAAGAGACTTGCTGTCACTCAAACTCCAGTGAGAAACCATCAGCTTACGGTTGTGTTAAAAACTCTCAAGAGAGTAATAATAATAATCACACCAAAATCGTCACAAACGAATGGTACTGCCATATAAACAACAACAACAACAACAACAGCAGCAACAATTGATGCCATATATAGTCATTAGATGTATTAGTAGAATAAACCTTTATGTAGAAGTCCGCAAAAGCTTAAAATATTTCTGTCCTGTTGGCTGGGATGTAAAATACGGTGATTACACTTCTGCAGAGGGGTAGGATCTCCCCGATCAACGAGTGTCCAGGATAGGACATCTGATTGTGAGGCTCTACTTGGGGAGCTTTACAAAATTAGAAGTAGCCCTTTAATTACCATAACCCCCAGGTCCACTCTAATTCTGATTGGTAGAACCTGTGAGGGTCTCATCCAAGAGACAAATGTTTTTTTTACCAATGAACGAATGAAAGACCAAAATATATGACCATAACACTTAGCTATAAAAATATATAACTCTCATAACTTTTTTTCTCGAAAGGGTCGAAACTTCTGTTAGCGTATGAGAGAGACAGAGAAACAGAGACAGACGGAGGACAGCTATACTGACCCTAATCTTCTTCTTAGCCGCGCAGTGCCATATTCAGGGCCTCCTTTAGCACTTCTGCTGCTCGGTCGGTGACTCTATGTCCCTGTGACTGCCCGTGACTGCATGACTGACCGTTACTGCTGTGGGTACCGGCATATATGATTTCACAATGCTTATACATTTCCGGTTGTCAACCCATGTGACTCGCTTCCGACTATTCGCTAGCGTGGGCTGCTTACACCCACGCATCGCTGTTTTCCTGTTTTACACAGCTGGAAAATGACGGTTCTATCAAAGGTCAACATGCGACGCGCACACACACACACATAAAACAAAAAACAAAACAAAAACTATTCAATCAATGCCTCAGGATGAGTATTATTACTTAGAAACCATATCGCTGAGTGCAAGTTGTTCTTTGAATGGTCTCCAATTCTATTCAATATTTATTATTTGTTTGCACACAGTTAAATGCCCTCCAATATTCATATTTAACTCTTATAATTCTATTCAATATTTATTATTTGTTAGCACACAGTTAAATGCCCTCCGATATTCATATCTAACACAGATAATTCTATTCAATATTTATTATTTGTTTGCACACAGTTACATGGTTTCATGTATTGCTATTTAACATCAGTAATTCTATTTATCAGGTATTCCTGTTTAATTCGAACAACTTGCATGATGGGATGGATGCTCTTGCGTGACATCCCGGAGGTCTCGACTCGTCCCTGTATCAATCCTTTGGTTATTGTATCAAGAGCACCAATTACATTGGTATCACCGTCACTTCCATCTTCCACAGATTTTTCTGTTCCCTCGCAAAGTCTAGGTTTTTATGTTCCTTTTCGCTTTCTTTCAATTTTATTCTGTGGTCTACAATGCGTCACGATCTCGTTTTTGTTTCTTTCATTAGGTCTGGTCGTCTGGTCAAGATGAGGTTATCTTTTTGTATCACAAAATCCCAGCGAAGTCTGTATGTCTCCTTCTCTAGGACAAATTCTAGTTTATGCATATATCATATGTTTGTATGGTCAAATTTCAATTTCTTGCACAATTCCCAGAGGATCGCCTTCCCCACACAGTCGTATCATTATTATAATTATCATTATTATTCATTGTGAGTTTTTTCACACCAGCGTCTACTGATGGTCTGTCACTGGGATCTGAGTGACAGCAAACCTACTCATGTCTCCAGGACTCTTCTCAGTATTCAGACCGATCTTAGTAATGCTGAAGTTTTTAAGGGTCTCGGTTCGTCCTCCGATTTCCGACTCTTCCAAACCCTTTACCAAGCTTTTGGGGGCAGTTCTGAGCACATTTACATTTCGTATCACCGTCACTTTCATTTTCCATAGCTTCTTAGTTCTCTGGCAACGTCCAAGTTCTTGTCACATTTTTTCGTTTCCTTTGACTTTTACTCTGTGGGCCATCGAAATGGCAAAGTCCACGATTCGACAGGTTCTCTTTTTCCGTTTATTATTATTACTATTATTTACTCCTTTAGAGTTTTTCACATCAGTGTTAGCTGATGGTTTTTCACTGGAGTTTAAGTGACAGCAAGTCTCCTCAAGTCTCCAGGACTCGTCTCAGGATTCTGGCTGTTCTCAGCAATGCTCTCGTTTGGTTAGTCTCTACCCGTCCGCCAACTTCCAAGTCCTCCAGGCCTTTTAATAATCCTTTAGTTATTGTGCCAAAAGCACCAATCACAATTGGCAAAATCGTCACTTTCATGTTCCACAGCTTTTTCAATTCTCTAGCAAAGTCGAGGTATTTATCCTTCTTTTCACATTCCTTCAAATTTATTCTGTGGTCCGCCGGGACAGCAAAGTCGACAATTTTGGAAATTCTCTTCTTTTTGTTGATAATTGTAAGGTCTGGTCTTCTGACCGAGATTAGGTGATCCGTTTGTATGTTAAAGTCCCATAGGAGTTTATGTGTGTCATTTTCTAGGACAGGTGCTGGTTTGTGCATATACCATTTGTTAGTATGGTCAAATTTAAATTTCTTGCCCATTTCCCTGTGGATCCCCTTGCCAACCCAGTCGTGTCTTGCCCTATACTCCTTCTGTGCTAATTAGTTGCATTCGCTTATTATGTGATTGATCGTTTCGTCTCAGTCACCGCATAGCGTACATTTGCTATTTTGTTGCGTCTAATCTATTCTCGCTTTGATATGATTCGTTCTTATGGCGTTGTCCTGTGCTGCTATTAGGAGGGATTCCGTTTCTCTCTTAAAGTTTCCTTTTCTTAGCCAGGTTTTCTGGTGTGAAATGTTGTTTATTAGTCGTTTAAAGTAGCCATAGAGTTGTTTTTTCCCATTTTTGTTTCCTAGTTGTTGTCATTCTATCGTCTATCACGTTGTCCATATCGTTTCTGATGGCTGTATTCAGTCCTCGTTCATGTTTTTCTATGTAGTCTTCGAGCCGGTGTATCGATGCGTCTTCGCTGTCTTCGATGCTGGCAAGTCCTCTTCCTCCCTCTTTTCTAGATATATATAGTCTGCCAACGTCGTCTCTGGGGTGTAATGCCTTATGCATGGTCATTAGTTTTCTTGTTCTTTGATCCATTTGTTTAAGTTCATCTCTGGTCCACTTGAGAAATGGTTCCGAATATCTAACGAGGGGCACAGCCCAAGAGTTTATTCCTTTGGTGAGGTTTCTGCTGGACAGTTTTTTCTCGAGTAGTTTTCTAGTTCTCCTGAGATATTCTTTTCGAAACTTATCTTTCATTTCCACTTATTTGATGATGTCAGCCTCCAAGATAGCAAAGTATTTGTAGGTTATTTATATTATTATTATTATTATTATTATTTCATACGATTTTATGTTAGATAAAATGTGTATTTCTTCCTCTTTCTCTTTACAAATATCCCTTTTTTCATCTTCCTTTTTTCAGTATCTCTGTTCGTATAAGCCCAGTTGGCTAGAGCTTTAGAAAACGCCAACTGCATCTCTGAAGAGAGGTAAGGCTCTTCTAATGAAGGTCCTGGATATGTCACTTAACTATCTGATGGTGAGGATCTAGTCCTGAAACTTTGGGGAATCTGAAGTTCTCCTTCACGGCAATAACTCCCAGTGCTAATCTGAGCTGGAATGTTAGTACCTGTTAGGGTCTCACTTAGGGGTCAAATAGAACTGTTTGGCCATTTAACTATGTGCAAACGAATGCCTGATGTTTTATTGAATTGTTTGTGTTAAATTGAAACCATTAATAATAAATAGAATTATTTGCATTAAATAGCAAAATTTGAAACCATTTAGCTATGCGCTACTTCAGGCCTTGTGCCCCCACCAATTGTAAATCTTACTCTTTTTGCAAATAAAAATTTAGCTGTGTGAAAACAAATGAGTTCTGAATTATTGAAAAAGTTACCAACTAGTCATTCACTTAAAAGTCATATATAAACAAGATTTGGCATTGAATAACCATTAAGGGTTGATATACCATTATACTAAATAAATTTACCTGTTTGTATCTCTTTTTCTTTCTTCCTTTGTCTCTATGTAAATTATTTCTTTCAACACATCTATTTTCTTTTCTTTTTCTCTTTCAGTCTTTGTTTTATATCTTCCTCCCTCCTAAAACACATACATTTAGTCGAGGGTGACCTAACGGCTCCCTTTTCAATAGCAAGTATACCGAGGTGTAGGGGAAGATGCAATTCTATTACCCGGATTCCTCCACTTTACCCTTGATGCTTACCTTATAATGCCGAGTGTTAAGCAAGGCGGAACCAAGTACCATTTTTTGAGTCTATGGTATGACTTAAGCTGGGATTGAACCTCGACCTCCCGAACCATTGGCGAACACTCTACTCATTAGGTCAATGGCCCAGTTCAATATGTGTATATATATATATATATATATATATGTTTCTTTCTTTCTTTCTTATTTTCAATACCTGATATCTTTCTTTCTTTCTTTTTTTCTGCATAACGCTCACTTCTTTTCTTTCTTTCTTTCTTTCTTTCTTTCTTTTGTTCATTGGTTCACACAGGCGGACAAGCCGAGCGGCTTATGCAATATAATTTCCCTTCTAAGCCATTCACTCAACATCAGAAACAAAACAACCCTTTAAATTACTAAACATTAATCGTGCTTAAACATCCTCATTTCATCACTTTTATTATCGTCAATAATTCCTCATAATTTTCTCTCTCTCTCTCTCTCTCTCTCTCTCTCTCTCCCGCTCTCTCTCTCTCTCTCTCTCTCCCTCTCTCGCTCTCTCTTTCTTTTTCTCTCTCTCTCTCTTTATTCCCAATATCGTCGTACGATGTTTGCGCGTCTTAAAACTTCTTCTTTAAACTCATCCGGGACAATTTGAATCTAATTTCCAAGCACGATTTTTTTTTCTGGAAAGCGGGCCGCCGTACGATTGCAAGTTCAGTTGACCTTTTAAGCGTTTCCTTTTTTTTACGGGATGTAAGGCAGGGTGAGTGGGGCGTTTGGAAATGTGTGTGTATGGAGGGGGCATTCCATCAGAACCATTTTAATTTGTCTTCCCCTAACCCGCTTGTTTCTTAAATGGCCGATGACTCCTATGTCCTGACTTCACTCCTCGTGTCAATCCACACGCACAAGGCTCTTCGTACTAAACAGCAACGTTGGAGGCTGCCCGAAGGAGGACAGAGTCGGTCGGATGGGGTGCGGTTATTTGAGTGAAGTGAAATAGATGCCAGAAACTAGAACTTTTTTACACACACTCATTTATATATATATATATATATATATATATGTGTGTGTGTGTGTGCGCGCGTGCACACACACACACACGCTCACACAAGGGTCATTCAATAAATAAGGGGAATTTTGCCTAAAGAGTTGGCAATAGGAAGCACTGTTTACAGCTACACTTTTTTCTTGGAAATCATTTGCGATGGGTCTTTTCATGCACCTGCTCATTAGTCTAGTGGGTAGAGTGTTCGCCAATGGTCCGGGAGACCGGAGTTCAATCCCAGGTCGAGTTATACCAAAGACTTAAAAAAATGGTACGTGATACCTTCTTGCTTAACACTCAGCTTTATAAGGTACGTATCAAAGGTAAAGTGGAGCAATCCAGGGAAAGAAGTAGCACCCTCCCCTACAAATAGAGCCTTCGTGTCGCCCTCGACTACGGTCACCAACCAATTTTCATGTCCCAAAAGACCTTCTTTACTCACTGCTGCACCCGAAACTTGTTTTTTAGCAGAGAGTCAATGTATTTCCACTGCATGGACTGTCTTTCCCATTCAGGCTCGCTGTAGAAAAACTTATGTTTAGCTCATTTGTAGATATTCTTTAACTAAAACACGCTTCTTCGTACTCAACACACATTCTTCCGTAAATTTAATATTCTTCTGCAATTATCAGTCATCAAAAAACCGAAGACAAACATTACTTGAAGCTTGTAATAATAATAATAATAATAATAATAATAATAATAATAATAATAATAAGAAGAAGAAGAAGAAGAAGAAGAAGAAGAAGAAGAAGAAGAAGAAGAAGATACTAAAGAGAATTAGCAAAATTGTGGACTTTGCTCTCCCGGCTGACCACAGAATAAAACAAAAAGAATGTGAAAAGAAGGGTAAGTGCCTCGACCTCACTAGGGAATCGAAAAGAACTATGGAACATGAAGGTGACAATTGTACCAATCGTGTTTGGTACTTTTGGTACAGTCACCAAAGGATTATTAAAGGGGCTGGATGACTTGGAAGTTGGGGGACGAGCGGAGACCATCCAAACTACAGTATTGTTAAGAACGGCCAGAATACTGAGAAGAGTCCTGGAGACTTGAGGAGACTTGCTGTCATTCAATCTGCAGTGAAAGACCATCAGCTAAAACCGATGTGAAAAACTCTCAATGAGTAAACGTACTACGAATGTCTGTAGGGGAATAGTGAAAATAATAATGTACTACGAACGTCCAGAGAGGGGTAATAATAATAATAATAATGATAATTTTTTCAGATACATAAACGACGACGTAACAAACCACAACGAACAGAGACCTAAACGTAGAACATGGACAAGGGAAGAGAATAAACTTGTGCTAGAATGCTATTTCAGGAGCAACCCCTCACAAAGAGGCTACAGGAAAAGGATGTTTGAGATCTGGCAAGAATGTTCCACATTTCAGACAACTAGCCAAAGGTTAGCGGATCAGGTTAGGACAATAACGAAGAAGGGTTGGTTTTCTGACCTAGAATTACTAGAAGTCCATCAAAAAACACTGAAACAAAACTATTATGCAGTGCCAGACACACCAAGTGGTGTCGAACAAGAACAATCCAACGAAAAAGAACTGCAAACCTCGGCAAATGAAAACACCACACGCCCAAACGATACACTATCAAACAACCAGGAAGAAACACTATCGCAAGAACAAAAGGTAAATCTAGAAAATGTAAAGAGAATTATGAATAGTGAAAAGACTATTCTACCTTCATTAAGAAACATAGAATGGAAAACACTTAAAATAGAAACGAATAAAATAAATCACATACTACCTTACATACCAACGAATAATATAACCAAGTTAAATGAATTAATATATGCAGGAGCGAAATTAGTTTGTGAGAATATTGGGATCCCCTCAAAAAGCACGAAGAAACAGCAAAAACCGGGATGGGAATTTAGACTGAAATCGCAAATAAAAAAAACTACGAAAACAAGCCCGAATGATGAAGAGAGGCGCTGAAATAAGCGGGGGAGGGGAGAATGAACAGGCCACATGGGGAAAAATAACAGTACAACTTGAGGAAATAAACTAGAAAGTACTGGCCAAAGAAGGAAAATTAAAGAGATATCGACAAAGGGTAAAACAGTTCAGACAAAATAGGACTTTCCAAAACAACGAAAGGAAATTCTATCAACAATTGGGAAGGAGTGACACAAAAACATACCAACAACCGGATGCAAAAGAAACCGAGCGATTTTGGGCTAAAATATGGGAACCAAAGAAACATAACGAAAATGCTGAATGGATAAATAACATTACAAGAGAGCTAGACGGACATGAAGAAGGCCCCAAAATCGAAATACACGTTGACTTTCTCAAAACAACACTAAAAAGAATATCAAACTGGAAAGCGCCAGGCCATAATGGAATACATGGCTTCTGGTTCAAGAAATTCACCTCCATCCACGACAGACTAGCACTAGAGATGAACAGATGCTTACAAGACACGCACGTACCTGAATGGATGACCAAAGGAAAGACTACATTAATCCAAAAGGACCCTAGTAAAGGAACTGCCCCAAACAATTACAGACCCATAACCTGCCTACCAATGATGTTGAAAATACTAACAGCACAAATAAGGGAAAAAATCTACTATTCGTTAACAAGCCGCGGATTGTTCCCGGACGAACAGAAAGGATGCCGCAAAGAATCCAGAGGCACAGCAGAATAACTCTTCATAGATCAACACATCCTAAATGATAGCAAGACAAGACGGAAAAATCTAGCTATGGCCTGGATTGCTACAAGAAGGCATATGATATGCTCCCACAAAGCTGGATAATACACTGTCTCAAAATGTACAAAATATCACATGAAGTCATAAACTTCATCGAACAGACCATGAAGACCTGGAGAGTGGAACTGACAGCAGGAGGAAGAAGCATAGCTGAAACAAAGATCCAAAGCGGCATCTTCCAAGGAGATGCACTATCGCCCTTACTATTCATAATAGCCATGATGCCACTGAACCACATACTCAGAAAATGCACTACCGGATACAAACTCAGCAGATCGCAAGAGAAGATCAACCAACATGGATGACATTAAATTATTTGCAAAAAATGAAAAAGAACTGGAAACTCTCATACACGCCGTTAGAATATACAGTCAGGACATAGGAATGGAATTTGGCATAGAAAAATGTGCCATGCTCGTCATGAAAAGTGGAAAACGACATATGACTGACGGAATGGAACTACCAAATCACGACAGAATTAGGACGCTGGAAGAAAATGAAACCTACAAATACTTGGGCATCTTGGAGGCTGAAACCATCAAACAAGTGAAAATGAAAGAAATGATCCGAAAAGAATATCTCAGGAGAACGCGAAAACTACTCGAGACAAAACTCTCCAGCTGAAACCTCATCAAAGGAATAAATACTTGGGCTATGCCGCTAGTCAGATACTCGGGACCCTTTCTCAAGTGGGCCAGAGAGGAACTTAAACAAATGGACCAAAGGACAAGAAAACTAATGACCATGCATAAGGCATTACACCCCAGAGACGACGTTGACAGACTATAGGTATCTAGAAAAGAGGGAGGAAGAGGACTTGCCAGCATCGAAGACACCGTTGACGCATCCATACAACGGCTCGAAGACTACATAGAAAAGCACGAACGAGGACTAATTACAACCATCAGAGTCGATACGGACAACACGATAAAAGAAAGAATGACAACTAGGAAACAAAAATGGGAAGGAAAACAACTCTATGGCCGCTTTAAGCGTCTAATAAACAACATCTCACACCAGAAAACCTGGACCTGGCAAAGAAAAGGAAACCTTAAGAGAGAAACGGAATCCCTCCTAATAGCAGCACAGGACAACGCCATAAGAACGAATCATATCAAAACGAGAATAGATTAGACGCAACAAAACAGTAAATGTAGGCTATGCGGTGACAGAGACGAAACTATCAATCACATTATAAGCGAATGCAGCAAATTAGCACAGAAGGAGTACAAGGCGAGACACGACTGGGTCGGCAAGGTAATCCACTGGGAAATGTGCAGGAAATTTAAATTTGACCATACAAACAAATGGTATATGCACAACCCAGCACCTGTCCTAGAAAATGACACGCATAAACTCCTATAGGACTTTAACATACAAACAGATCACCAAATCCCGGCCAGAAGAGCAGACTTCATAATAATTAACAAAAAAAAAAAGAAGAAATTTTGTAAAATTGTCGACTTTGCTGTCCCGGTTGATCACAGAATAAATCTGAAGGAAAGTGAAAAGAAAGATAAGTACCTCGACCTTGCTAGAGAATTGAAAAAGCTGTGGAGCATGAAAGTAACGATTTTGCCAATTGTGATTGGTGCGTTAGGCACAGTAACAAAAGGATTATTAAAAGGCCTGGAAGACTTGGAAATTGGCGGACGGGTAGAAACTATCCAAACGACAGCATTGCTAAGATCGGCCAGAATCCTGAGACGAATCCTGGAGACTTGAGGAGACTTGTTGTCACTCAAACTCCAGTTAAAAACCATCAGTTAACACTGATGTGAAAAACTCTAAAGGAGTAAATGATAATAACAACATACTACAAGCGTCTATAGAGAGATAAATAATAATAATAATAATAATAATAATAATAATAATAATAATACGATACAAAATGATAATACAAAATAATACAAAATAGCAAATGATAAGACGCAACAAAATAGCAAATGTACGCTATGCGGTGATATAGACGAAACGATCAATCCCATAATAAGAGAATGCAGCTAAATAGCACAGAAGGAGTACAAGGCTAGACACGACTGGGTGGGCAAGGTGATCCACGGGAAGATGTGCAGGAAATTTAAATTTGACCATAAGAACAAATGGTATATGCACAACCCGGAATCTGTCCTAGAGAATGACACACATAAACTCTTATGGGACTTTGACATACACACGGATCACCTAATCTAAGCCATGAAGACCAAACCTTATAATAATCAACAACAAAAAAAAAGAACTTGCAAAACTTTGCTGTCCCGGTTGACCACAGAATAAAACTGAAGGAAAGTGAAAAGAAGGATAAGTACCTCGACCATGCTAGGGAACTGAAAAAACTATGGAATATGAAGGTGACAATTATACCAATCGCGATTGGTGCTTTTGGTACAGTCACCAAAGGATCATTAAAAGGACTGGAGTACTTGGAAATAAGAGGACGTGAAGAGACCATCCAAACTACAACATTATTGAGAACAGCCAGAATACTGAGAAGAGTCCTGGAGACTTCAGGAGACATGCTGTCACTCAAACTCCAGTGAAAGACTATCACCTAAAACTGAAGAGAAAAACTTTCAAGGAGTAAGTAATAATAATAATTATGTACTACGAACGTCCATTGGTCTATTGGGTAGAAGGTTCGCCGATGACACAGGTGACCAAGGTTCAGTCCCAGGTCATGTCATACCAAAGACTCAAAAATGGTACTTGCTTAACACTCACGAATAAATGGAACGTATCAAGGTTAAAGAGCAGCGAGCCAGTTAAAGGAGTAGCGCTGGCCAATACCTCACCGAAAACCATGATGAGACTTTGACACATAAACCTAATCCAATGATACTTTACACACTGACTACCATTATGAGACATTGCCACATCCACTCTATTCCCCTGATCTCTTAACAACCACCTACGATTGTAAGACTTTGCCACATGAATCCCATTCCCCTGGTCTTTAACCCACCAACTACAAATATAAGACTTTGCCATCTCAATCCTATTCCCCAGGTCTTTTACCCACCAACTACAAATATAAGACTTTGCCACATCAATCCTATTCCCCATGTCTTTTACCCACCAAATACAAATATAAGACTTTGCCACATCAATCCTATTCCACTGGTCTTTTACCCACCAACTACAAATATAAGACTTTGCCACATCAATTCTATTCCCCCTGGTTTTTTACCCACCAACTACATATATAAGACTTTGCCACATCAATCCTATTCTCCAGGTCTTTTACCCACCAACTACAAATATAAGACTTTGACACATCAATCCTATTCCCCTGGTCTTTAACCCACCAACTACAAATATAAGACTTTGCAACATAAATCCTATACCCCTGGTCGTTTACCCACCAACTACAAATATAAGACTTTGCAACATCAATACTATTCCCCAGGTCTGTTACCCACCAACTACAAATATAAGACTTTGCCACATCAATCCTATTCCCCTGGTCTTTAACCCACCAACTACAAATATAAGACTTTGCAACATCAATACTATTCCCCTGGTCTTTTACCCACCAACTACAAATATAAGACTTTGACACATCAATCCTATTCCCCTGGTCTTTTACCCACCAACTACAAATATAAGACTTTGACAAATCAATCCTATTCCCCTGGTCTTTTACCCACCAACTACAAATATAAGACTTTGACACATCAATCCTATTCCCCTGGTCTTTTACCCACCAACTACAAATATAAGACTTTGACACATCAATCCTATTCCCCAGGTCTTTAACCCACCAACTACAAATATAAGACTTTGGCACATCAATCCTATTCCCCAGGTCTGTTACCCACCAACTACAAATATAAGACTTTGCCACATCAATTCTATTCCCCTGGTCTTTAACCCACCAACTACAAATATAAGACTTTCCAACATCAATCCTATTCCCCTGGTCTTTTACCCACCAACTACAAATATAAGACTTTGACACATCAATCCTATTCCCCTGGTCTTTTACCCACCAACTACAAATATAAGACTTTGCAACATCAATCCTATTCCCCTGGTCTTTTACCCACCAACTACAAATATAAGACTTTGACACATCAATCCTATTCCCCTGGTCTTTCACCCACCAACTACAAATATAAGATTTTGCAACATCAATCCTATTCCCCTGATCTTTTACCCACCAACTACAAATATAAGACTTTGCAACATCAATCCTATTCCCCAGGTCTGTTATCCACCAACTACAAATATAAGACTTTGCCACATCAATCCTATTCCCCTGGTCTTTTACCCACCAACTACAAATATAAGACTTTGCCACATCAATCCTATTCCCCAGGTCTTTAACCCACCAACTACAAATATAAGACTTTGCAACATCAATCCTATTCCCCAGGTCTTTAACACACCAACTACAAATATTAGACTTTGCCACATCAATCCTATTCCCCTGGTCTTTAACCCACCAACTACAAATATAAAACTTTGCAACATCAATCCTATTCCCCTGGTCTATAACCCACCAACTACAAATATAAGACTTTGCCACATCAATCCTATTCCCCAGGTCTTTAACCCACCAACTACAAATATAAGACTTTGCCATATCAATCCTATTCCCCTGGTCTTTTACACAACAACTACAAATAAAAGACTTTGCCACATCAATCCTATTCCCTTGGTCTTTTACCCACCAACTACAAATATAAGACTTTGACACATCAATCCTATTCCCCTGGTCTTTAACCCACCAACTACAAATATAAGACTTTGCAACATCAATCCTATTCCCCTGGTCTTTTACCCACCAACTACAAATATAAGACTTTGACACATCAATCCTATTCCCCTGGTCTTTAACCCACCAACTACAAATATAAGACTTTGCCACATCAATCCTATTCCCCTGGTCTTTTACCCACCAACTACAAATATTAGACTTTACAACATCAATCCTATTCCCCAGGTCTGTTACCCACCAACTACAAATATAAGACTTTGCCACATCAATTCTATTCCCCTGGTCTTTAACCCACCAACTACAAATATAAGACTTTCCAACATCAATCCTATTCCCCTGGTCTTTTACCCACCAACTACAAATATAAGACTTTGACACATCAATCCTATTCCCCTGGTCTTTTACCCACCAACTACAAATATAAGACTTTGCAACATCAATCCTATTCCCCTGGTCTTTTACCCACCAACTACAAATATAAGACTTTGACACATCAATCCTATTCCCCTGGTCTTTAACCCACCAACTACAAATATAAGATTTTGCAACATCAATCCTATTCCCCTGATCTTTTACCCACCAACTACAAATATAAGACTTTGCAACATCAATCCTATTCCCCAGGTCTGTTATCCACCAACTACAAATATAAGACTTTGCCACATCAATCCTATTCCCCTGGTCTTTTACCCACCAACTACAAATATAAGACTTTGCCACATCAATCCTATTCCCCAGGTCTTTAACCCACCAACTACAAATATAAGACTTTGCAACATCAATCCTATTCCCCAGGTCTTTTACCCACCAACTACAAATATAAGAGTTTGCCACATATAACCTATTCCCCTTGTCTTTAACCCACCAACTACAAATATAAAACTTTGCAACATCAATCCTATTCCCCTGGTCTATAACCCACCAACTACAAATATAAGACTTTGCCACATCAATCCTATTCCCCAGGTCTTTAACCCACCAACTACAAATATAAGACTTTGCCACATCAATCCTATTCCCCTGGTCTTTTACCCACCAACTACAAATATAAGACTTTGCCACATCAATCCTATTCCCCTGGTCTTTACCCCACCAACTACAAATATAAGACTTTGCCACATCAATCCTATTCCACTGGTCTTTTACCCACCATTTACAAATATAAGACTTTGCAACATCAATCCTATTCCCCTGGTATTTTACCCACCAACTACAAATATAAGACTTTGCCACATCAATCCTATTCCCCTGGTCTTTTACCCACCAACTACAAATATAAGACTTTGCCTCATCAATCCCATTCCCCAGGTCTTTTACCCACCAACTACAAATATAAGACTTTGCCACATCAATCCTATTCCCCAGGTCTTTACCCACCAACTACAAATATAAGACTTTGCCACATCAATCCTATTCCCCTGTTCTTTTACCCACCAACTACAAATATAAGACATGGCCACATCAATCCTATTCCCCAGGTATTTACCCACCAACTACAAATATAAGACTTTGCCACATCAATCCTATTCCCCAGGTCTTTAACCCACCAACTACAAATATAAGACTTTGCCACATCAATCCTATTCCCCAGGTCTTTAACCCACCAACTACAAATATAAGACTTTGCCACATCAATCCTATTCCCCAGATCTTTTACCCACCAACTACAAATATAAGACTTTGCCACATCAATACTATTCCCCTGGTCTTTTACCCACCAACTACAAATATAAGACTTTGCCTCATCAATCCTATTCCCCTGGTCTTTTACCCACCAACTACAAATATAAGACTTTGCCACATCAAACCTATTCCCCTGGTCTTTTACCCACCAACTACAAATATAAGACTTTGCCACATCAATCCTATTCCCCTGGGCTTTTACACAACAACTACAAATATAAGACTTTGCCACATCAATCCTATTCCCCTGGTCTTTTACCCACCAACTACAAATATAAGACTTTGAAACATCAATCCTATTCCCCTGGTCTTTTACCCACCAACTACAAATATAAGACTTTGACACATCAATCCTATTCCCTTGGTCTTTAACCCACCAACGACAAATATAAGATTTTGCAACATCAATCCTATTCCCCTGATCTTTTACCCACCAACTACAAATATAAGACTTTGCAACATCAATCCTATTCCCCAGGTCTGTTATCCACCAACTACAAATATAAGACTTTGCCACATCAATCCTATTCCCCTGGTCTTTTACCCACCAACTACAAATATAAGACTTTGCCACATCAATCCTATTCCCCAGGTCTTTAACCCACCAACTACAAATATAAGACTTTGCAACATCAATCCTATTCCCCAGGTCTTTAACACACCAACTACAAATATTAGACTTTGCCACATCAATCCTATTCCCCTGGTCTTTAACCCACCAACTACAAATATAAAACTTTGCAACATCAATCCTATTCCCCTGGTCTATAACCCACCAACTACAAATATAAGACTTTGCCACATCAATCCTAATCCCCAGGTCTTTAACCCACCAACTACAAATATAAGACTTTGCCACATCAATCCTATTCCCCTGGTCTTTTACCCACCAACTACAAATATAAGACTTTGCCATCTCAATCCTATTCCCCAGGTCTTTTACCCACCAACTACAAATATAAGACTTTGCCACATCAATCCTATTCCCCATGTCTTTTACCCACCAAATACAAATATAAGACTTTGGCACATCAATCCTATTCCCCTGGTCTTTTACCCACCAACTACAAATATAAGACTTTGCCACATCAATTCTATTCCCCCTGGTTTTTTACCCACCAACTACATATATAAGACTTTGCCACATCAATCCTATTCTCCAGGTCTTTTACCCACCAACTACAAATATAAGACTTTGACACATCAATCCTATTCCCCTGGTCTTTAACCCACCAACTACAAATATAAGACTTTGCAACATAAATCCTATACCCCTGGTCGTTTACCCACCAACTACAAATATAAGACTTTGCAACATCAATACTATTCCCCAGGTCTGTTACCCACCAACTACAAATATAAGACTTTGCCACATCAATCCTATTCCCCTGGTCTTTAACCCACCAACTACAAATATAAGACTTTGCAACATCAATACTATTCCCCTGGTCTTTTACCCACCAACTACAAATATAAGACTTTGACACATCAATCCTATTCCCCTGGTCTTTTACCCACCAACTACAAATATAAGACTTTGACAAATCAATCCTATTCCCCTGGTCTTTTACCCACCAATTACAAATATAAGACTTTGACACATCAATCCTATTCCCCTGGTCTTTTACCCACCAACTACAAATATAAGACTTTGACACATCAATCCTATTCCCCAGGTCTTTAACCCACCAACTACAAATATAAGACTTTGGCACATCAATCCTATTCCCCAGGTCTGTTACCCACCAACTACAAATATAAGACTTTGCCACATCAATTCTATTCCCCTGGTCTTTAACCCACCAACTACAAATATAAGACTTTCCAACATCAATCCTATTCCCCTGGTCTTTTACCCACCAACTACAAATATAAGACTTTGACACATCAATCCTATTCCCCTGGTCTTTTACCCACCAACTACAAATATAAGACTTTGCAACATCAATCCTATTCCCCTGGTCTTTTACCCACCAACTACAAATATAAGACTTTGACACATCAATCCTATTCCCCTGGTCTTTCACCCACCAACTACAAATATAAGATTTTGCAACATCAATCCTATTCCCCTGATCTTTTACCCACCAACTACAAATATAAGACTTTGCAACATCAATCCTATTCCCCAGGTCTGTTATCCACCAACTACAAATATAAGACTTTGCCACATCAATCCTATTCCCCTGGTCTTTTACCCACCAACTACAAATATAAGACTTTGCCACATCAATCCTATTCCCCAGGTCTTTAACCCACCAACTACAAATATAAGACTTTGCAACATCAATCCTATTCCCCAGGTCTTTAACACACCAACTACAAATATTAGACTTTGCCACATCAATCCTATTCCCTTGGTCTTTAACCCACCAACTACAAATATAAAACTTTGCAACATCAATCCTATTCCCCTGGTCTATAACCCACCAACTACAAATATAAGACTTTGCCACATCAATCCTATTCCCCAGGTCTTTAACCCACCAACTACAAATATAAGACTTTGCCATATCAATCCTATTCCCCTGGTCTTTTACACAACAACTACAAATAAAAGACTTTGCCACATCAATCCTATTCCCTTGGTCTTTTACCCACCAACTACAAATATAAGACTTTGACACATCAATCCTATTCCCCTGGTCTTTAACCCACCAACTACAAATATAAGACTTTGCAACATCAATCCTATTCCCCTGGTCTTTTACCCACCAACTACAAATATAAGACTTTGACACATCAATCCTATTCCCCTGGTCTTTAACCCACCAACTACAAATATAAGACTTTGCCACATCAATCCTATTCCCCTGGTCTTTTACCCACCAACTACAAATATAAGACTTTACAACATCAATCCTATTCCCCAGGTCTGTTACCCACCAACTACAAATATAAGACTTTGCCACATCAATTCTATTCCCCTGGTCTTTAACCCACCAACTACAAATATAAGACTTTCCAACATCAATCCTATTCCCCTGGTCTTTTACCCACCAACTACAAATATAAGACTTTGACATATCAATCCTATTCCCCTGGTCTTTTACCCACCAACTACAAATATAAGACTTTGCAACATCAATCCTATTCCCCTGGTCTTTTACCCACCAACTACAAATATAAGACTTTGACACATCAATCCTATTCCCCTGGTCTTTAACCCACCAACTACAAATATAAGATTTTGCAACATCAATCCTATTCCCCTGATCTTTTACCCACCAACTACAAATATAAGACTTTGCAACATCAATCCTATTCCCCAGGTCTGTTATCCACCAACTACAAATATAAGACTTTGCCACATCAATCCTATTCCCCTGGTCTTTTACCCACCAACTACAAATATAAGACTTTGCCACATCAATCCTATTCCCCTGGTCTTTACCCCACCAACTACAAATATAAGACTTTGCCACATCAATCCTATTCCACTGGTCTTTTACCCACCATTTACAAATATAAGACTTTGCAACATCAATCCTATTCCCCTGGTATTTTACCCACCAACTACAAATATAAGACTTTGCCACATCAATCCTATTCCCCTGGTCTTTTACCCACCAACTACAAATATAAGACTTTGCCTCATCAATCCCATTCCCCAGGTCTTTTACCCACCAACTACAAATATAAGACTTTGCCACATCAATCCTATTCCCCAGGTCTTTACCCACCAACTACAAATATAAGACTTTGCCACATCAATCCTATTCCCCTGTTCTTTTACCCACCAACTACAAATATAAGACATGGCCACATCAATCCTATTCCCCAGGTATTTACCCACCAACTACAAATATAAGACTTTGCCACATCAATCCTATTCCCCAGGTCTTTAACCCACCAACTACAAATATAAGACTTTGCCACATCAATCCTATTCCCCAGGTCTTTAACCCACCAACTACAAATATAAGACTTTGCCACATCAATCCTATTCCCCAGATCTTTTACCCACCAACTACAAATATAAGACTTTGCCACATCAATACTATTCCCCTGGTCTTTTACCCACCAACTACAAATATAAGACTTTGCCTCATCAATCCTATTCCCCTGGTCTTTTACCCACCAACTACAAATATAAGACTTTGCCACATCAAACCTATTCCCCTGGTCTTTTACCCACCAACTACAAATATAAGACTTTGCCACATCAATCCTATTCCCCTGGTCTTTTACACAACAACTACAAATATAAGACTTTGCCACATCAATCCTATTCCCCTGGTCTTTTACCCACCAACTACAAATATAAGACTTTGACACATCAATCCTATTCCCCTGGTCTTTAACCCACCAACTACAAATATAAGACTTTGCAACATCAATCCTATTCCCCTTGTCTTTTACCCACCAACTACAAATATAAGACTTTGCCACATCAATCCTATTCCCCTGGTCTTTTACCCACCAACTACAAATATAAGACTTTCCAACATCAATCCTATTCCCCTGGTCTTTTACCCACCAACTACAAATATAAGACTTTGACACATCAATCCTATTCCCCTGGTCTTTTACCCACCAACTACAAATATAAGACTTTGAAACATCAATCCTATTCCCCTGGTCTTTTACCCACCAACTACAAATATAAGACTTTGACACATCAATCCTATTCCCCTGGTCTTTAACCCACCAACGACAAATATAAGATTTTGCAACATCAATCCTATTCCCCTGATCTTTTACCCACCAACTACAAATATAAGACTTTGCAACATCAATCCTATTCCCCAGGTCTGTTATCCACCAACTACAAATATAAGACTTTGCCACATCAATCCTATTCCCCTGGTCTTTTACCCACCAACTACAAATATAAGACTTTGCCACATCAATCCTATTCCCCAGGTCTTTAACCCACCAACTACAAATATAAGACTTTGCAACATCAATCCTATTCCCCAGGTCTTTAACACACCAACTACAAATATTAGACTTTGCCACATCAATCCTATTCCCCTGGTCTTTAACCCACCAACTACAAATATAAAACTTTGCAACATCAATCCTATTCCCCTGGTCTATAACCCACCAACTACAAATATAAGACTTTGCCACATCAATCCTAATCCCCAGGTCTTTAACCCACCAACTACAAATATAAGACTTTGCCACATCAATCCTATTCCCCTGGTCTTTTACCCACCAACTACAAATATAAGACTTTGCCACATCAATCCTATTCCCCTGGTCTTTACCCCACCAACTACAAATATAAGACTTTGCCACATCAATCCTATTCCCCTGGTCTTTTACCCACCATTTACAAATATAAGACTTTGCAACATCAATCCTATTCCCCTGGTATTTTACCCACCAACTACAAATATAAGACTTTGCAACATAAATCCTATTCCCCTGGTCTTTTACCCACCAACTACAAATATAAGACTTTGCCTCATCAATCCCATTCCCCAGGTCTTTTACCCACCAACTACAAATATAAGACTTTGCCACATCAATCCTATTCCCCAGGTCTTTACCCACCAACTACAAATATAAGACTTTGCCACATCAATCCTATTCCCCTGGTCTTTACCCACCAACTACAAATATAAGACTTTGCCACATCAATCCTATTCCACTGGTCTTTTACACAACAACTACAAATAAAAGACTTTGCCACATCAATCCTATTCCCCTGGTCTTTTACCCACCAACTACAAATATAAGACTTTGCCACATCAATCCTATTCCCCTGTTCTTTTACCCACCAACTACAAATATAAGACGTTGCTACATCAATCATATTCCCCAGGTCTTTTACCCACCAACTACAAATATAAGACTTTGCCACATCAATACTATTCCCCTGGTTTTTTAACAACCAACTACAAATATAAGACTTTGCAACATCAATCCTATTTCCCTGGTCTTTTACCCACCAACTACAAATATAAGACTATGCCACATCAATCCTATTACCCAGGTCTTTTACCCACCAACTACAAAATAAGACTTTGCCACATCAATCCTATTCCCCTGGTCTATTACCCACCAACTACAAATATAAGACTTTGCAACATCCACACTTTACCCCTGGTCTTTTACCCACCAACTACAAATATAAGACTTTGCCACATCAATCCTATTCCCCTGGTCTTTTACCCACCAACCACAAATATAAGACTTTGCCACATCAATCCTATTCCCCAGGTCTTTTACCCACCAACTACAAATATAAGACTTTGCCACATCAATCCTATTCCCCTGGTCTTTTACCCACCAACTACAAATATAAGACTTTGCCACATCAATCCTATTCCCCTGGTCTTTTACCCACCAACTACAAATATAAGACTTTGCCAAATCAATCCTATTCCCCAGGTCTTTAACCCACCAACTACAAATATAAGACTTTGCCACATCAATCCTATTCCCCAGGTCTTTCACCCAACAACTACAAATATAAGACTTTGCCACATCAATCCTATTCCCCTGTTCTTTTACCCACCAACTACAAATGTAAGACTTTGCCACATCAATCATATTCCCCAGGTCTTTTACCCACCAACTACAAATATAAGACTTTGCCACATCAATCTTATTCCCCTGGTCTTTTACCCACCAACTACAAATATAAGACTTTGCCACATCAATACTATTCCCCTGGTCTTTTAACAACCAACTACAAATATAAGACTTTGCAACATCAATCCTATTCCCCTGGTCCTTTACCCACCAACTACAAATATAAGACTTTGCCACATCAATCCTATTACCCAGGTCTTTAACCCACCAACTACAAATATAAGACTTTGCCACATCAATCCTATTCCCCTGGTCTATTACCCACCAACTACAAATATAAGACTTTGCAACATCCACCCTTTACCCCTGGTCTTTTGCCCACCAACAACAAATATAAGACTTTGCCACATCAATCCTATTCCCCTGGACTTTTACCCACCAACTACAAATATAAGACTTTGCCACATCAATCCTATTCCCCTGGTCTTTTACCTACCAACTACAAATATAAGACTTTGCCACATCAATCCTATTCTCCTGGTCTTTTACCCACCAACTACAAATATAAGACTTTGCCACATCAATCCTATTCCCCAGGTCTTTTACCCACCAACTACAAATATAAGACTTTGCCACATCAATCCTATTCCCAAGGTCTTTAACCCACCAACTACAAATATAAGACTTTGCCACATCAATCCTATTCCCCAGGTCTTTTACCCACCAACTACAAATATTAGACTTTGCCACATCAATCCTATTCCCCTGGTCTTTTACCCACCAACTACAAATATAAGAGTTTGCCACATATAACCTATTCCCCTTGTCTTTTACCCACCAACTACAAATATAAGACTTTGCCACATCAATCCTATTCCCCTGGTCTTTTACCCACCAACTACAAATATAAGACTTTGCCACATCAATCCTATTCCCCTGGTCTTTTACCCAGCAACTACAAATATAAGACTTTGCCACATCAATACTATTCCCCAGGTCTTTTACCCACCAACTACAAATATAAGACTTTGCCACATCAATCCTATTCCCCAGGTCTTTTACCCACCAACTACAAATATAAGACTTTGCCACATCAATCCTATTCCCCAGGTCTTTTACCAACCAACTACAAATATAAGACTTTCCCACATCAATCCTATTCCCCAGGTCTTTTGCCCACCAACTACAAATATAAGACTTTGCCACATCAATCCTATTCCCCAGGTCTATTACCCACCAACTATAAATATAAGACTTTGCCACATCAATCCTATTCCCCTGGTCTTTTACCCACCAACTACAAATATAAGACTTTGGCATATCAATCCTATTCCCCTGGTCTTTTACCCACCAACTACAAATATAAGACTTTGCCACATCAATCCTATTCCCCCTGGTTTTTTACCCACCAACTACATATATAACACTTTGCCACATCAATCCTATTCTCCAGGTCTTTTACCCACCAACTACAAATATAAGACTTTGACACATCAATCCTATTCCCCTGGTCTTTAACCCACCAACTACAAATATAAGACTTTGCAACATAAATCCTATACCCCTGGTTGTTTACCCACCAACTACAAATATAAGACTTTACAACATCAATACTATTCCACTGGTCTTTTACCCACCAACTACAAATATAAGACTTTGACACATCAATCCTATTTCCCTGGTCTTTAACCCACCAACTACAAATATAAGACTTTGCAACATAAATCCTATACCCCTGGTCGTTTACCCACCAACTACAAATATAAGACTTTGCAACATCAATACTATTCCCCAGGTCTGTTACGCACCAACTACAAATATAAGACTTTGCCACATCAATCCTATTCCCCTGGTCTTTAACCAGCCAACTACAAATATAAGACTTTGCAACATCAATATTTTCCCCTGGTCTTTTACCCACCAACTACAAATATAAGACTTTGACACATCAATCCTATTCCCATGGTCTTTTACCCACCAACTACAAATATAAGACTTTGACAAATCAATCCTATTCCCCTGGTCTTTTACCCACCAACTACAAATATAAGACTTTGCCACATCAATCCTATTCCCCTGGTCTTTTACCCACCAATTACAAATATAAGACTTTGCAACATCAATCCTATTCCCCTGGTCTTTAACCCACCAACTACAAATATAAGACTTTGCCACATCAATCCTATTCCCCTGGTCTTTAACCCACCAACTACAAATATAAGACTTTGCAACATCAATCCTATTCCCCTGGTCTTTTGCCCACCAACTACAAATATAAGACTTTGACACATCAATCCTATTCCCCTGGTCTTTTACCCACCAACTACAAATATAAGACTTTGCAACATCAATCCTATTCCCCTGGTCTTTTACCCACCAACTACAAATATAAGACTTTGACACATCAATCCTATTCCCCTGGTCTTTAACCCACCATCTACAAATATAAGATTTTGCAACATCAATCCTGTTCCCCTGGTCTTTTACCCACCAACTACAAATATAAGACTTTGCCAAATCAATCCTATTCCCCTGGTCTTTTACCCACCAACTACAAATATAAGACTTTGCCACATCAATCCTATTCCCCTGGTCTTTTACCCACCAACTACAAATATAAGACTTTGCAACATCAATCCTATTCCCCTGGTCTTTAACCCACCAACTACAAATATAAGACTTTGCCACATCAATCCTATTCCCCTGGTCTTTAACCCACCAACTACAAATATAAGACTTTGCAACATCAATCCTATTCCCCTGGTCTTTTGCCCACCAACTACAAATATAAGACTTTGACACATCAATCCTATTCCCCTGGTCTTTTACCCACCAACTACAAATATAAGACTTTGCAACATCAATCCTATTCCCCTGGTCTTTTACCCACCAACTACAAATATAAGACTTTGACACATCAATCCTATTCCCCTGGTCTTTAACCCACCATCTACAAATATAAGATTTTGCAACATCAATCCTATTCCCCTGGTCTTTTACCCACCAACTACAAATATAAGACTTTGCCAAATCAATCCTATTCCCTGGGTTTTTTACACACCAACTACAAATATAAGACTTTGCCACATCAATCCTATTCCCCAGGTCTTTTACCCACCAACTACAAATATAAGACTTTGACACATCAATCCTATTCCCCTGGTCTTTAACCCACCAACTACAAATATAAGACTTTGCAACATAAATCCTATACCCCTGGTTGTTTACCCACCAACTACAAATATAAGACTTTACAACATCAATACTATTCCACTGGTCTTTTACCCACCAACTACAAATATAAGACTTTGACACATCAATCCTATTTCCCTGGTCTTTAACCCACCAACTACAAATATAAGACTTTGCAACATAAATCCTATACCCCTGGTCGTTTACCCACCAACTACAAATATAAGACTTTGCAACATCAATACTATTCCCCAGGTCTGTTACCCACCAACTACAAATATAAGACTTTGCCACATCAATCCTATTCCCCTGGTCTTTAACCCACCAACTACAAATATAAGACTTTGCAACATCAATATTTTCCCCTGGTCTTTTACCCACCAACTACAAATATAAGACTTTGACACATCAATCCTATTCCCATGGTCTTTTACCCACCAACTACAAATATAAGACTTTGACAAATCAATCCTATTCCCCTGGTCTTTTACCCACCAACTACAAATATAAGACTTTACCACATCAATCCTATTCCCCTGGTCTTTTACCAACCAATTACAAATATAAGACTTTGCAACATCAATCCTATTCCCCTGGTCTTTAACCCACCAACTACAAATATAAGACTTTGCCACATCAATCCTATTCCCCTGGTCTTTAACCCACCAACTACAAATATAAGACTTTGCAACATCAATCCTATTCCCCTGGTCTTTTGCCCACCAACTACAAATATAAGACTTTGACACATCAATCCTATTCCCCTGGTCTTTTACCCACCAACTACAAATATAAGACTTTGCAACATCAATCCTATTCCCCTGGTCTTTTACCCACCAACTACAAATATAAGACTTTGACACATCAATCCTATTCCCCTGGTCTTTAACCCACCATCTACAAATATAAGATTTTGCAACATCAATCCTATTCCCCTGGTCTTTTACCCACCAACTACAAATATAAGACTTTGCCAAATCAATCCTATTCCCCGGGTTTTTTACCCACCAACTACAAATATAAGACTTTGCCACATCAATCCTATTCCCCAGGTCTTTTACCCACCAACTACAAATATAAGACTTTGCCACATATATCCTATTCCCCTGTTCTTTTACCCACCAACTACAAATATAAGACTTTGCCACATCAATCATATTCCCCAGGTCTTTTACCCACCAACTACAAATATAAGACTTTGCCACATCAATCTTATTCCCCTGGTCTTTTGCCCACCAACTACAAATATAAGACTTTGCAACATCAATCCTATTCCCCTGGTCTTTTATCCACCAACTACAAATATAAGACTTTGCCACATCAATCCTATTACCCAGGTCTATTACCCACCAACTACAAATATAAGACTTTGCCACATCAATCCTATTCCCATTGTCTATTACACACCAACTACAAATATAAGACTTTGCAACATCCACCCTTTACCCCTGGTCTTTTACCCACAAACTACAAATATAAGACTTTGCCACATCAATCTTATTCCCCTGGTCTTTTACCCACCAACTACAAATATAAGAATTTGCCACATCAATCCTATTCCCCGGGTCTTTTACCCACTAACTACAAATATAAGACTTTGCCACATCAATCCTATTCCCCTGGTCTTTTACCTACCAACTACAAATATAAGACTTTGCCACATCAATCCTATTCCCCTGGTCTTTTACCCACCAACTACAAATATAAGACTTTGCAACATCAATCCTATTCCCCAGGTCTTTTACCCACCAACTACAAATATAAGACTTTGCCACATCAATCCTATTCCCCAGGTCTTTAACCCACCAACTACAAATATAAGACTTTGCAACATCAATCCTATTCCACAGGTCTTTTACCTACCAACTACAAATATTAGACTTTGCCACATCAATCCTATTCCCCTGCTCTTTTACCCACCAACTACAAATATAAGACTTTGCCACATATATCCTATTCCCCTTGTCTTTTACCCACCAACTACAAATATAACACTTTGCCACATCAATCCTATTCCCCTGGTCTTTTACCCACCAACTACAAATATAAGACTTTTACCCACCAACTACCAATATAAGACTTTGCCACATCAATTCTATTCCCCTGGTCTTTTACCCACCAACTACAAATATAAGACTTTGCCACATCAATCCTATTCCCCTGGTCTTTTACCCACCAACTACAAATATAAGACTTTGCCACATCAATCCTATTCCCCTGGTCTTTAACCCACCAACTACAAATATAAGACTTTGCAACATCAATCCTATTCCCCAGGTCTTTAACACACCAACTACAAATATTAGACTTTGCCACATCAATCCTATTCCCCTGGTCTTTAACCCACCAACTACAAATATAAAACTTTGCAACATCAATCCTATTCCCCTGGTCTATAACCCACCAACTACAAATATAAGACTTTGCCACATCAATCCTATTCCCCAGGTCTTTAACCCCACCAACTACAAATATAAGACTTTGCCACATCAATCCTATTCCCCTGGTCTTTTACCCACCAACTACAAATATAAGACTTTGCCACATCAATCCTATTCCCCTGGTCTTTACCCCACCAACTACAAATATAAGACTTTGCCACATCAATCCTATTCCACTGGTCTTTTACCCACCATTTACAAATATAAGACTTTGCAACATCAATCCTATTCCCCTGGTATTTTACCCACCAACTACAAATATAAGACTTTGCCACATCAATCCTATTCCCCTGGTCTTTTACCCACCAACTACAAATATAAGACTTTGCCTCATCAATCCCATTCCCCAGGTCTTTTACCCACCAACTACAAATATAAGACTTTGCCACATCAATCCTATTCCCCAGGTCTTTACCCACCAACTACAAATATAAGACTTTGCCACATCAATCCTATTCCCCTGTTCTTTTACCCACCAACTACAAATATAAGACATGGCCACATCAATCCTATTCCCCAGGTATTTACCCACCAACTACAAATATAAGACTTTGCCACATCAATCCTATTCCCCAGGTCTTTAACCCACCAACTACAAATATAAGACTTTGCCACATCAATCCTATTCCCCAGGTCTTTAACCCACCAACTACAAATATAAGACTTTGCCACATCAATCCTATTCCCCAGATCTTTTACCCACCAACTACAAATATAAGACTTTGCCACATCAATACTATTCCCCTGGTCTTTTACCCACCAACTACAAATATAAGACTTTGCCTCATCAATCCTATTCCCCTGGTCTTTTACCCACCAACTACAAATATAACACTTTGCCACATCAAACCTATTCCCCTGGTCTTTTACCCACCAACTACAAATATAAGACTTTGCCACATCAATCCTATTCCCCTGGTCTTTTACACAACAACTACAAATATAAGACTTTGCCACATCAATCCTATTCCCCTGGTCTTTTACCCACCAACTACAAATATAAGACTTTGACACATCAATCCTATTCCCCTGGTCTTTAACCCACCAACTACAAATATAAGACTTTGCAACATCAATCCTATTCCCCTTGTCTTTTACCCACCAACTACAAATATAAGACTTTGCCACATCAATCCTATTCCCCTGGTCTTTTACCCACCAACTACAAATATAAGACTTTGCAACATCAATCCTATTCCTCAGGTCTGTTACCCACCAACTACAAATATAAGACTTTGCCACATCAATTCTATTCCCCTGGTCTTTAACCCACCAACTACAAATATAAGACTTTCCAACATCAATCCTATTCCCCTGGTCTTTTACCCACCAACTACAAATATAAGACTTTGACACATCAATCCTATTCCCCTGGTCTTTTACCCACCAACTACAAATATAAGACTTTGAAACATCAATCCTATTCCCCTGGTCTTTTACCCACCAACTACAAATATAAGACTTTGACACATCAATCCTATTCCCCTGGTCTTTAACCCACCAACGACAAATATAAGATTTTGCAACATCAATCCTATTCCCCTGATCTTTTACCCACCAACTACAAATATAAGACTTTGCAACATCAATCCTATTCCCCAGGTCTGTTATCCACCAACTACAAATATAAGACTTTGCCACATCAATCCTATTCCCCTGGTCTTTTACCCACCAACTACAAATATAAGACTTTGCCACATCAATCCTATTCCCCAGGTCTTTAACCCACCAACTACAAATATAAGACTTTGCAACATCAATCCTATTCCCCAGGTTTTTAACACACCAACTACAAATATTAGACTTTGCCACATCAATCCTATTCCCCTGGTCTTTAACCCACCAACTACAAATATAAAACTTTGCAACATCAATCCTATTCCCCTGGTCTATAACCCACCAACTACAAATATAAGACTTTGCCACATCAATCCTAATCCCCAGGTCTTTAACCCACCAACTACAAATATAAGACTTTGCCACATCAATCCTATTCCCCAGGTCTTTACCCACCAACTACAAATATAAGACTTTGCCACATCAATCCTATTCCCCTGGTCTTTACCCACCAACTACAAATATAAGACTTTGCCACATCAATCCTATTCCACTGGTCTTTTACACAACAACTACAAATAAAAGACTTTGCCACATCAATCCTATTCCCCTGGTCTTTTACCCACCAACTACAAATATAAGACTTTGCCACATCAATCCTATTCCCCTGTTCTTTTACCCACCAACTACAAATATAAGACGTTGCTACATCAATCATATTCCCCAGGTCTTTTACCCACCAACTACAAATATAAGACTTTGCCACATCAATACTATTCCCCTGGTTTTTTAACAACCAACTACAAATATAAGACTTTGCAACATCAATCCTATTTCCCTGGTCTTTTACCCACCAACTACAAATATAAGACTATGCCACATCAATCCTATTACCCAGGTCTTTTACCCACCAACTACAAATATAAGACTTTGCCACATCAATCCTATTCCCCTGGTCTATTACCCACCAACTACAAATATAAGACTTTGCAACATCCACACTTTACCCCTGGTCTTTTACCCACCAACTACAAATATAAGACTTTGCCACATCAATCCTATTCCCCTGGTCTTTTACCCACCAACCACAAATATAAGACTTTGCCACATCAATCCTATTCCCCAGGTCTTTTACCCACCAACTACAAATATAAGACTTTGCCACATCAATCCTATTCCCCTGGTCTTTTACCCACCAACTACAAATATAAGACTTTGCCACATCAATCCTATTCCCCTGGTCTTTTACCCACCAACTACAAATATAAGACTTTGCCAAATCAATCCTATTCCCCAGGTCTTTAACCCACCAACTACAAATATAAGACTTTGCCACATCAATCCTATTCCCCAGGTCTTTCACCCAACAACTACAAATATAAGACTTTGCCACATCAATCCTATTCCCCTGTTCTTTTACCCACCAACTACAAATGTAAGACTTTGCCACATCAATCATATTCCCCAGGTCTTTTACCCACCAACTACAAATATAAGACTTTGCCACATCAATCTTATTCCCCTGGTCTTTTACCCACCAACTACAAATATAAGACTTTGCCACATCAATACTATTCCCCTGGTCTTTTAACAACCAACTACAAATATAAGACTTTGCAACATCAATCCTATTCCCCTGGTCCTTTACCCACCAACTACAAATATAAGACTTTGCCACATCAATCCTATTACCCAGGTCTTTAACCCACCAACTACAAATATAAGACTTTGCCACATCAATCCTATTCCCCTGGTCTATTACCCACCAACTACAAATATAAGACTTTGCAACATCCACCCTTTACCCCTGGTCTTTTGCCCACCAACAACAAATATAAGACTTTGCCACATCAATCCTATTCCCCTGGACTTTTACCCACCAACTACAAATATAAGACTTTGCCACATCAATCCTATTCCCCTGGTCTTTTACCTACCAACTACAAATATAAGACTTTGCTACATCAATCCTATTCTCCTGGTCTTTTACCCACCAACTACAAATATAAGACTTTGCCACATCAATCCTATTCCCCAGGTCTTTTACCCACCAACTACAAATATAAGACTTTGCCACATCAATCCTATTCCCAAGGTCTTTAACCCACCAACTACAAATATAAGACTTTGCCACATCAATCCTATTCCCCAGGTCTTTTACCCACCAACTACAAATATTAGACTTTGCCACATCAATCCTATTCCCCTGGTCTTTTACCCACCAACTACAAATATAAGAGTTTGCCACATATAACCTATTCCCCTTGTCTTTTACCCACCAACTACAAATATAAGACTTTGCCACATCAATCCTATTCCCCTGGTCTTTTACCCACCAACTACAAATATAAGACTTTGCCACATCAATCCTATTCCCCTGGTCTTTTACCCAGCAACTACAAATATAAGACTTTGCCACATCAATACTATTCCCCAGGTCTTTTACCCACCAACTACAAATATAAGACTTTGCCACATCAATCCTATTCCCCAGGTCTTTTACCCACCAACTACAAATATAAGACTTTGCCACATCAATCCTATTCCCCAGGTCTTTTACCAACCAACTACAAATATAAGACTTTCCCACATCAATCCTATTCCCCAGGTCTTTTGCCCACCAACTACAAATATAAGACTTTGCCACATCAATCGTATTCCCCAGGTCTATTACCCACCAACTATAAATATAAGACTTTGCCACATCAATCCTATTCCCCTGGTCTTTTACCCACCAACTACAAATATAAGACTTTGGCATATCAATCCTATTCCCCTGGTCTTTTACCCACCAACTACAAATATAAGACTTTGCCACATCAATCCTATTCCCCCTGGTTTTTTACCCACCAACTACATATATAACACTTTGCCACATCAATCCTATTCTCCAGGTCTTTTACCCACCAACTACAAATATAAGACTTTGACACATCAATCCTATTCCCCTGGTCTTTAACCCACCAACTACAAATATAAGACTTTGCAACATAAATCCTATACCCCTGGTTGTTTACCCACCAACTACAAATATAAGACTTTACAACATCAATACTATTCCACTGGTCTTTTACCCACCAACTACAAATATAAGACTTTGACACATCAATCCTATTTCCCTGGTCTTTAACCCACCAACTACAAATATAAGACTTTGCAACATAAATCCTATACCCCTGGTCGTTTACCCACCAACTACAAATATAAGACTTTGCAACATCAATACTATTCCCCAGGTCTGTTACCCACCAACTACAAATATAAGACTTTGCCACATCAATCCTATTCCCCTGGTTTTTAACCCACCAACTACAAATATAAGACTTTGCAACATCAATATTTTCCCCTGGTCTTTTACCCACCAACTACAAATATAAGACTTTGACACATCAATCCTATTCCCATGGTCTTTTACCCACCAACTACAAATATAAGACTTTGACAAATCAATCCTATTCCCCTGGTCTTTTACCCACCAACTACAAATATAAGACTTTGCCACATCAATCCTATTCCCCTGGTCTTTTACCCACCAACTACAAATATAAGACTTTGCAACATCAATCCTATTCCCCTGGTCTTTAACCCACCAACTACAAATATAAGACTTTGCCACATCAATCCTATTCCCCTGGTCTTTAACCCACCAACTACAAATATAAGACTTTGCAACATCAATCCTATTCCCCTGGTCTTTTGCCCACCAACTACAAATATAAGACTTTGACACATCAATCCTATTCCCCTGGTCTTTTACCCACCAACTACAAATATAAGACTTTGCAACATCAATCCTATTCCCCTGGTCTTTTACCCACCAACTACAAATATAAGACTTTGACACATCAATCCTATTCCCCTGGTCTTTAACCCACCATCTACAAATATAAGATTTTGCAACATCAATCCTATTCCCCTGGTCTTTTACCCACCAACTACAAATATAAGACTTTGCCAAATCAATCCTATTCCCCGGGTTTTTTACCCACCAACTACAAATATAAGACTTTGCCACATCAATCCTATTCCCCAGGTCTTTTACCCACCAACTACAAATATAAGACTTTGCCACATATATCCTATTCCCCTGTTCTTTTACCCACCAACTACAAATATAAGACTTTGCCACATCAATCATATTCCCCAGGTCTTTTACCCACCAACTACAAATATAAGACTTTCCCACATCAATCTTATTCCCCTGGTCTTTTGCCCACCAACTACAAATATAAGACTTTGCAACATCAATCCTATTCCCCTGGTCTTTTATCCACCAACTACAAATATAAGACTTTGCCACATCAATCCTATTACCCAGGTCTATTACCCACCAACTACAAATATAAGACTTTGCCACATCAATCCTATTCCCATTGTCTATTACACACCAACTACAAATATAAGACTTTGCAACATCCACCCTTTACCCCTGGTCTTTTACCCACAAACTACAAATATAAGACTTTGCCACATCAATCTTATTCCCCTGGTCTTTTACCCACCAACTACAAATATAAGACTTTTACCCACCAACTACCAATATAAGACTTTGCCACATCAATTCTATTCCCCTGGTCTTTTACCCACGAACTACAAATATAAGACTTTTCCACATCAATCCTATTCCCCTGGTCTTTTACCCACCAACTACAAATATAAGACTTTGCCACATCAATCCTATTCCCCAGGTCTTTTACCCACCAACTACAAATATAAGACTTTGCCACATCAATCCTATTCCCCAGGTCTTTTACCCACCAACTACAAATATAAGACTTTGCCACATCAATCCTATTCCCCTGTTCTTTTACCCACCAACTACAAATATAAGACTTTGCCACATCAATCCTATTCCCCTGTTCTTTTACCCACCAACTACAAATATAAGACTTTGCCACATCAATCCTATTCCCCAGGTCTTTTACCCACCAACTACAAATATAAGACTTTGCCACATCAATCCTATTCCCCAGGTCTTTTACCCACCAACTACAAATATAAGACTTTGCCACATCAATCCTATTCCCCAGGTCTTTAACCACCAACTACAAATATAAGACTTTGCCACATCAATCCTATTCCCCAGGTCTTTAACCCACCAACTACAAATATAAGACTTTGCCACATCAATCCTATTCCCCAGGTCTTTAACCCACCAACTACAAATATAAGACTTTGACACATCAATCTTATTCCCCTGGTCTTTTACCCACCAACAACAAATATAAGACTTTGCCACATCAATACTATTCCCCTGGTCTTTTAACAACCAACTACAAATATAAGACTTTGCAACATCAATCCTATTCCCCTGGTCTTTTACCCACCAACTACAAATATAAGACTTTTACCCACCAACTACCAATATAAGACTTTGCCACATCAATCCTATTCCCCTGGTCTTTTACCCACCAACTACAAATATAAGACTTTTCCACATCAATCCTATTCCCCTGGTCTTTTACCCACCAACTACAAATATAAGACTTTGCCAAATCAATCCTATTCCCCGGGTTTTTTACCCACCAACTACAAATATAAGACTTTGTCACATCAATCCTTTTCCACAGGTCTTTTACCCACCAACTACAAATATAAGACTTTGCAAAATCAATCCTATTCCCCTGTTCTTTTACCCACCAACTACAAATATAAGACTTTGCCACATCAATTCTATTCCCCTGGTCTTTTACCCACGAACTACAAATATAAGACTTTGCCACATCAATCCTATTCCCCAGGTCTTTAACCCACCAACTACAAATATAAGACTTTGCCACATCAATCCTATTCCCCAGGTCTTTTACCCACCAACTACAAATATAAGACTTTGCCACATCAATCCTATTACCCTGTTCTTTTACCTACCAACTACAAATATAAGACTTTGCCACATCAATCATATTCCCCAGGTCTTTTACCCACCAACTACAAATATTAGACTTTGCCACATCAATCTTATTCCCCTGGTCTTTTACCCACCAACTACAAATATAAGACTTTGCCACATCAATACTATTCCCCTGGTCTTTTAACAACCAACTACAAATATAAGACTTTGCAACATCAATCCTATTCCCCTGGTCTTTTACCCACCAACTACAAATATAAGACTTTGCCACATCAATCCTATTCCCCAGGTCTTTTACCCACCAACTACAAATATAAGACTTTGCCACATCAATCCTATTCCCCTGGTCTTTTAACAACCAACTACAAATATAAGACTTTGCAACATCAATCCTATTCCCCTGGTCTTTTACCCACCAACTACAAATATAAGACTTTGCCACATCAATCCTATTCCCCAGGTCTTTTACCCACCAACTACAAATATAAGACTTTGCCACATCAATCCTATTCCCCAGGTCTTTAACCACCAACTACAAATATAAGACTTTGCCACATCAATCTTTTTCACCTGGTCTTTTACCCACCAACTACAAATATAAGACTTTGCCACATCAATACTATTCCCCTGGTCTTTTAACAACCAACTACAAATATAAGACTTTGCCACATCAATCCTATTCCCCTGGTCTTTTACCCACCAACTACAAATATAAGACTTTGCCACATCAATCCTATTACCCAGGTCTTTTACCCACCAACTACAAATATAAAACTTTGCCACATCAATCCTATTCCCCTGGTCTATTACCCACCAACTACAAATATAAGACTTTGCAACATCCACCCTTCACCCCTGGTCTTTTACCCACCAACTACAAATATAAGACTTTGCCACATCAATCCTATTCCCCTGGTCTTTTACCCACCAACTACAAATATAAAACTTTGCCACATCAATCCTATTCCCCAGGTCTTTTACCCACCAACTACAAATATAAGACTTTGCCACATCAATCGTATTCCCCTGGTCTTTTACCTACCAACTACAAATATATGACTTTGCCACATCAATCCTATTCCCCTGGTCTTTTACCCACCAACTACAAATATAAGCCTTTGCAACATCAATCCTATTCCCCAGGTCTTTTACCCATCAACTACAAATATAAGACTTTGCCACATCAATCCTATTCCCCAGGTCTTTAACCCACCAACTACAAATATAAGACTTTGCCACATCAATCCTATTCCCCAGGTCTTTTACCCACCAACTACAAATATAAGACTTTGCCACATATATCCTATTATCTTGTCTTTTACCCACCAACTACAAATATAAGACTTTGCCACATCAATCCTATTCCCCTGGTCTTTTACCCACCAACTACAAATATAAGACATTGCCACATCAATCCTATTCCCCAGGTCTTTAACCCACCAACTACAAATATGAGACTTTGCCACATCAATCCTATTCCCCTGGTCTTTTACCCACCAACTACAAATATAAGACTTTGCCACATCAATCCTACTCCCCTGGTCTTTTACCCACCAACTACAAATATAAGACTTTGCCACATAAATCCTATTCCCCTGGTCTTTTACCCACCAACTACAAATATAAGACTTTGCAACATCAATCCCATTCCCCAGGTCTTTTACCCACCAACTACAAATATAAGACTTTGCCACATCAATCCTCTTCCCCTGGTCTTTTACCCACCAACTACAAATATAAGACTTTGCCACATCAATCCTATTCCCCTGGTCTTTTACCCACCAACTACAAATATAAGACTTTGCCTCATCAATCCCATTCCCCAGGTTTTTACCCACCAACTACAAATATAAGACTTTGCCACATCAATCCTATTCCCCAGGTCTTTAACTACCAACAACAAATATAAGACTTTGCCACATCAATCCTATTCCCCAGGTCTTTTACCCACCAACTACAAATATAAGACTTTGCCACATCAATCCTATTCCCCTGGTCTTTTACCCACCATCTACAAATATAAGACTTTGCCACATCAATCCTATTCCCCTGGTCTTTTACCCACCAACTACAAATATAAGACTTTGCCACATCAATCCTATTCCCCAGGTCTTTTACCCACCAACTACAAATATAAGACTTTGCCACATCAATCCTATTCCCCAGGTCTTTAACCCACCAACTACAAATATAAGACTTTGCCACATCAATCCTATTCCCCAGGTCTTTAACCCACCAACTACAAATATAAGACTTTGCCACATCAATCCTATTCCCCTGCTCTTTTACCCACCAACTACAAATATAAGACTTTGCCTCATCAATCCCATTCCCCAGGTCTTTTACCCACCAACTACAAATATAAGACTTTGCCACATCAATCCTATTCCCCAGGTCTTTAACCACCAACTACAAATATAAGACTTTGCCACATCAATCCGATTCCCCAGGTCTTTAACCCACCAACTACAAATATAAGACTTTGCCACATCAATCCTATTCCCCAGGTCTTTAACCCACCAACTACAAATATAAGACTTTGCCACATCAATCCTATTCCCCAGGTCTTTTACCCACCAACTAAAAATATAAGACTTTGCCACATCAATCCTATTCCCCTAGTCTTTTACCCACCAACTACAAATATAAGACTTTGCCACATCAATCCTATTCCCCGGGTTTTTTACCCACCAACTACAAATATAAGACTTTGCCACATCAATCCTATTCCCCAGGTCTTTTACCCACCAACTAAAAATATAAGACTTTGCCACATCAATCCTATTCCCCTGGTCTTTTACCCACCAACTACAAATATAAGACTTTGCCACATCAATCCTATTCCCCTGTTCTTTTACCCACCAACTACAAATATAAGACTTTGCCACATCAATCCTATTCCCCAGGTCTTTAACCCACCAACTACAAATATAAGACTTTGCCACATCAATCCTATTCCCCAGGTCTTTTACCCACCAACTACAAATATAAGACTTTGCCACATCAATCCTATTACCCTGTTCTTTTACCCACCAACTACAAATATAAGACTTTGCCACATCAATCATATTCCCCAGGTCATTTACCCACCAACTACAAATATAAGACTTTGCCACATCAATCCTATTCCCCTGGTCTTTTACCCACCAACTACAAATATAAGACTTTGCCACATCAATACTATTCCCCTGGTCTTTTAACAACCAACTACAAATATAAGACTTTGCCACATCAATCCTATTCCCCTGGTCTATTACCCACCAACTACAAATATAAGACTTTGCAACATCCACCCTTTACCCCTGGTCTTTTGCCCACCAACTACAAATATAAGACTTTGCCACATCAATCCTATTCCCCTGGTCTTTTACCCACCAACTACAAATATAAGACTTTGCCACATCAATCCTATTCCCCAGGTCTTTTACCCACCAACTACAAATATAAGACTTTGCCACATCAATCCTATTCCCCTGGTCTTTTACCTACCAACTACAAATATAAGACTTTGCCATATCAATCCTATTCCCCTGGTCTTTTACCCACCAACTACAAATATAAGACTTTGCCACATCAATCCTATTCCCCAGGTCTTTTACCCACCAACTACAAATATTAGACTTTGCCACATCAATCCTATTCCCCAGGTCTTTAACCCACCAACTACAAATATAAGACTTTGCCACATCAATCCTATTCCCCAGGTCATTTACCCACCAACTACAAATATTAGACTTTGCCACATCAATCCTATTCCCCTGGTCTTTTACCCACCAACTACAAATATAAGACTTTGCCACATCAATCCTATTCCCCTGGTCTTTTACCCACCAACTACAAATATAAGACTTTGCCACATCAATCCTATTCCCCTTGTCTTTTACCCACCAACTACAAATATTAGACTTTGCCACATCAATCCTATTCCCCTGGTCTTTTACCCACCAACTACAAATATAAGACTTTGCCACATCAATCCTATTCCCCTGGTCTTTTACCCACCAACTACAAATATAAGACTTTGCAACATCCACCCTTTACCCCTGGTCTTTTACCCACCAACTACAAATATAAGACTTTGCCAAATCAATCCTATTCCCCTGGTCTTTTACCCACCAACTACAAATATTAGACTTTGCCACATCAATCCTATTCCCCTGGTCTTTTACCCACCAACTACAAATATAAGACTTTGCCACATCAATCCTATTCCCCTGGTCTTTTACCCACCAACGACAAATATAAGACTTTGCAAAATCCACCCTTTACCCCTGGTCTTTTACCCACCAACTACAAATATAAGACTTTGCCACATCAATCCTATTCCCCAGGTCTTTTACCCACCAACTACAAATATAAGACTTTGCAACATCCACCCTTTACCCCTGGTCTTTTACCCACCAACTACAAATATAAGACTTTGCCACATCAATCCTATTCCCCTGGTCTTTTACCCACCAACTACAAATATAAGACTTTGCCACATCCACCCTTTACCCCTGGTCTTTTACCCACCAACTACAAATATAAGACTTTTCCACATCAATCCTATTCCCCTGGTCTTTTACCCACCAACTACAAATATTAGACTTTACCACATCAATCCTATTCCCCTGGTCTTTTACCCACCAACTACAAATATAAGACTTTGCCACATCAATCCTATTCCCCAGGTCTTTTACCCACCAACTACAAATATAAGACTTTGCCACATCAATCCTATTCCCCTGGTCTTTTACCAACCAACTACAAATATTAGACTTTGCCACATCAATCCTATTCCCCTGGTCTTTTACCCACCAACTACAAATATAAGACTTTGCCACATCAATCCTATTCCCCTGGTCTTTTACCCACCAACTACAAATATAAGACTTTGCCACGTCAATCCTATTCCCCTGGTCTTTTACCCACCAACTACAAATATAAGACTTTGCAACATCCACCCTTTACCCCTGGTCTTTTACCCACCAACTACAAATATAAGACTTTGCCACATCAATCCTATTCCCCTGGTCTTTTACCCACCAACTACAAATATTAGACTTTGCCACATCAATCCTATTCCCCTGGTCTTTTACCCACCAACTACAAATATAAGACTTTGCCACATCAATCCTATTCCCCTGGTCTTTTACCCACCAACTACAAATATAAGACTTTGCCACATCAATCCTATTCCCCAGGTCTTTTACCCACCAACTATAAATATAAGACTTTGCCACATCAATCCTATTCCCCAGGTCTTTTACCACCAACTACAAATATAAGACTTTGCCACATCAATCCTATTCCTCTGGTCTTTTACCCACCAACTACAAATATAAGACTTTGCCACATCAATCCTATTCACCAGGTCATTTACCCACCAACTATAAATATAAGACTTTGCCACATCAATCCTATTCCCCAGGTCTTTTACCCACCAACTACAAATATAAGACTTTGCCACATCAATCCTATTCCCCTGGTCTTTTACCCACCAACTACAAATATAAGACTTTGCCACATCAATCCTATTCCTCTGGTCTTTTACCCACCAACTACAAATATAAGACTTTGCCACATCAATCCTATTCCCCTGGTCTTTTACCCACCAACTACAAATATAAGACTTTGCCACATCAATCCTATTCCCCAGGTCTTTTACCCACCAACTATAAATATAAGACTTTGCCACATCAATCCTATTCCCCTGGTCTTTTACCCACCAACTACAAATATAGAACTTTGCCACATCAATCCTATTCCCCTGTTCTTTTACCTACCAACTACAAATATAAGACTTTGCCACATCAATCCTATTCCCCTTTTCTTTTACCCACCAACTACAAATTTTAGACTTTGCCACATCAATCCTATTCCCCTGGTCTTTTACCCACCAACTACAAATATAAGACTTTGCCACATCAATCCTATTCCCCTGGTCTTTTACCAACCAACTACAAATATTAGACTTTGCCACATCAATCCTATTCCCCTGGTCTTTTACCCACCAACTACAAATATAAGACTTTGCCACATCAATCATATTCCCCAGGTCTTTTACCCACCAACTACAAATATTAGACTTTGCCACATCAATCCTATTCCCCTGGTCTTTTACCCACCAACTACAAATATAAGACTTTGCCACATCAATCCTATTCCCCTGGTCTTTTACCCACCAACTACAAATATTAGACTTTGCCACATCAATCCTATTCCCCTGGTCTTTTACCCACCAACTACAAATATAAGACTTTGCCACATCAATCCTATTCCCCTGGTCTTTTACCCACCAACTACAAATATAAGACTTTGCAACATCCACCCTTTACCCCTGGTCTTTTACCCACCAACTACAAATATAAGACTTTGCCACATCAATCCTATTCCCCTGGCCTTTTACCCACCAACTACAAATATTAGACTTTGCCACATCAATCCTATTCCCCTGGTCTTTTACCCACCAACTACAAATATAAGACTTTGCCACATCAATCCTATTCCCCTGGTCTTTTACCCACCAACTACAAATATAAGACTTTGCAACATCCACCCTTTACCCCTGGTCTTTTACCCACCAACTACAAATATAAGACTTTGCCACATCAATCCTATTCCCCTGGTCTTTTACCCACCAACTATAAATATAAGACTTTGCCACACCAATCCTATTCCCCAGGTCTTTTACCCACCAACTACAAATATAAGACTTTGACAAATCAATCCTATTCCCCTGGTCGTTTACCCACCAACTACAAATATAAGACTTTGCCACATCCACCCTTTACCCCTGGTCTTTTACCCACCAACTACAAATATAAGACTTTGCCACATCAATCCTATTCCCCAGGTCTTTTACCCACCAACTATAAATATAAGACTTTGCCACATCAATCCTATTCCCCAGGTCTTTTACCCACCAACTACAAATATAAGACTTTGCCACATCAATCCTATTCCTCTGGTCTTTTACCCACCAACTACAAATATAAGACTTTGCCACATCAATCCTATTCACCAGGTCATTTACCCACCAACTATAAATATAAGACTTTGCCACATCAATCCTATTCCCCAGGTCTTTTACCCACCAACTACAAATATAAGACTTTGCCACATCAATCCTATTCCCCTGGTCTTTTACCCACCAACTACAAATATAAGACTTTGCCACATCAATCCTATTCCTCTGGTCTTTTACCCACCAACTACAAATATAAGACTTTGCCACATCAATCCTATTCCCCTGGTCTTTTACCCACCAACTACAAATATAAGACTTTGCCACATCAATCCTATTCCCCAGGTCTTTTACCCACCAACTATAAATATAAGACTTTGCCACATCAATCCTATTCCCCTGGTCTTTTACCCACCAACTACAAATATAAAACTTTGCCACATCAATCCTATTCCCCTGGTCTTTTACCCACCAACTACAAATATAAGACTTTGCAACATCCACCCTTTACCCCTGGTCTTTTACCCACCAACTACAAATATAAGACTTTGCCACATCAATCATATTCCCCTAGTCTTTTACCCACCAACTACAAATATAAGACTTTGCAACATCCACCCTTTACCCCTGATCCGTTACCTACCGATTTTCATTATAAGACTTTTCTAAACCTCCAATTCTCCTGACCTCTAACCCAATGACTACCATTATCACATATTGGCAAATCAACCATACTCCCCTGATCCGTAATTCAACAAGTACCGTCGAAAGACTTTGCCACATCAACCCTATTTCACTGATCTTTTACCCACCGACTACCATTATTATATTTTGACACATACACCCTATTCCCCTGATCTATTAACAACCGACTACCGTTATAAGACTTTGCCACACACCCTATTCCTCTGATCTTTTACCCACCAACTACCATTTAAAGACGTTGCCACACACACACACACACACACACACACACAATTCCTTGGTCCTTTACCCACCGACTGCCATTATAAGATTTTGCCACACACTCTCTATTTCCCGGATCTCATACCCACTGTCTTTTATATGACTTTGCCACATCCACCATATTCCCCTGATGCTTTACCGACCGTCAACCATTGTAAAACTTGGCCACATCCACCCTATTTCTCTGATCCAATACTCACTGACTATTATTTTAAAACGTTCCCACACACACACTATTTCACTAATCTTTTCCCCATCAGTAACCATTATAAGATTTTGCCACATCCACCCTATTCCCCTGATTACTATTATAAGACATTGCTGGACACCCTGTTTCCCTGATCTCTTATCCACTGATTACAATTATAAGACATTGCTGGACACCCTGTTCCCCGGATCTTTTATCCACCGACGACCAGTATGAGACTTTACCACATTTACCCTATCGCACTGATCTCTTACCCGCAGATAACCATTATGAGACTTTCCACACACACACACACACACACCATTCCCTGGATCACTTACCCACCCACAACCGTTATAAGACTTTGCCAAATCCACCCCATTTCCCTGATCCTTTACCCACCAACTACCATTATTCGACTTTGCCACAAACCTTGTTCCCGTGATATTTAACCCTCAGACTACCATTATAAAACTTTGCCACACATGCACACCATTCCCTCGATCTCTTACCAGCCGACAACCGTTATGAGACTTGCCACACACACCCTATTCCCCTGATGTCTTTGCAACCGATTTTGCCACATCCCCTCCTATCCCTCTGATCTCTTACTCATCAACTACCATTATAAGACTTTGCCACATTCACACTATTTTCCTAATCCTTTAACCACCGACTACCATTGTTAGATTTGTGCAACATCCATCCTATTCCCCTGATCTCTTACCCACCGATAATCATTATAAGACTTTGTCACACACGCCCAATTAACTTGATCTCTTACCCACCAACTACCATTTATAAGACTTTGCCACATCCATCTATCCTGATCCTTTACTCACCGATTACCATTATGAAACTTGGCATCATCCACCCTATTCCCCTGATCTCTTACTCATCGATTACCATTATAAGACGTTGTCACACACACCCTATCATCTGATTCTTGACCCAGCTAATAGCATTATAAGACTTTACCACATCCACCCTATTCCCTTGATCTCTTACCCACCGACTACCATTTTTCAAACATCTTTTTAGGCCTAAACATACTCCGATCCAAATAAATTGATGGCAGAAATGCGTTTAAGGATCATATTTCAACTGATTAAAATCCTGGTTTAATCTATTGGTTTAGAAATAAAAACATTTTCTAAAATTGAAGATTATTTTCCGAAAAACCATTATACAATGGAAAGGATAAGATGCTTAGTTGAGGCTAGGACGGGACAAAATCATCTCAACTGATTACTACCGTTGATTCTGAGTACGGTTTCACCATGTGACTAATAGTGCGATAGACAATTTTTGTGAGAGGGAAGTCTGCCCTTTTATTCGTATGGTTCGTTATATATATATATATATACATGAAAATCCTTTTCGGTGAAACATGGGCAGTAAGCTTTTCTTACTTATTCGGTTCTCTAAACCGACTCTACCTACTAATCGAGTTCTTTTTCAATATTTATTGTATGGTGACTCGGCTGTATTTTCATTTTACCGACGTGTCATTTTCTTCTTTCTTTTATATATATATATATATATACGTGGTGCATTCAATAGGTTTCCAGACTTTTTTTTTTCACAGGTATTTAAAATTGTCGTAGATTCTTGAAAATTCACTATGTTATTGCCATACATCTTATAAGATGACTGACCAGTTCAAATCAACAGCTACAGCAGGAATTGGAATACACCCTACTAAAGCCTGATTGTCACTGCTGGTGAATTTCAAAAATGCAATCTGGACATGAGGACACTTTAGAAGAACGATATGCAATAGAATTCTGTTTTAAACTTGGAAAAAAAAGTCACAGAAACGTATGGAATGCTTCAGACTGCTTTTCGACCATCTTGTATGCATCGAGCATCAGTTTTTGAGTGGCATAAGAGATTCAAAGAAGGCAGGGAGTCTGTAAGGGATGATGAGAGGTGTGGTAGGAGTAAGGAAGTCAATACACCAGAGTTGATTGGCCAAAGACTTAGGGTTAGGGTTACTATGTTGAGGTTTTAAGGGAGTTCAGGAAGAGATTCCTAGGGAAGAGGCCAGCACTCTTCAAATCGGGTCAGTGGCATTTCCTCCAGGACAATGCACCAGTCCACAACTCCATCCTTGTCGCAGACTATTTGACCAAGATAGGCATCAAGACAGCTCCTCAGCCTCCCAATAGTCCAGACCTTGCTCCCTGTGACTTTTGGTTATTCCCTAAGCTCTGGGGCTGTCATTATGAGACAATTGAGGAGATGAAAGAGGCTGTGACGAAGGTCACTGACATGCTCACACAAGAGGACTTCGATGGGGCCTGCTAGAAATTGTTGGAATGGTACAACAAGTGCATTGCAGCCGGAGGAGATTACTTCGAAGGGGACTAGAGTTTCATGTGTGTACTATCAATACAAGTGGCCATACGAAAAATGTCTGGAAACTTATTCAATGACCCTCGTATATATATATATATATATATATTTGTATGTGTGTGCATATATATATATATATATTTGTGTGTGTACATACTATATATATATATGTGCGTGTGTGTGTGTGTGTGTGTGCATATATATGTGTATATATATATATATATATATGTATATCAAACAATCATCTGGGCAATGTTAAAATGTAAAGTTGTATTTTCTGAAATATATATGTATAGATATTTATAAATAGTCATCCACAGACAGATTGTTTCGTTCTATCACAACTCTTTAGTGTAGCTAGACACGTAAGATGCTTCAAACTGGGATATATATTCAAAGATCTGAGATATTGTTGACACAAAAATAAATGGCTGCTTAATTGTTATTAATGTTTTGTTCTTTTTCAAAGCTATGTGTATTGCGTTCTTGTATAGACGTTTCCATTTCTCCCAATAACTTTCTGACAGAGTTTTCCTTAAGATCCTTTTCGATGAAACCGGGGTTCTTCCTCTGTAACTTATCCGGGTCTCTAAACCAGCTCAACGGTCGTATTGAGTACTTTTTCAATATACACTGTATTATGACTCACAGTTTTGCTGTTGTTGTTTTTTTATAAAAGCATTTTTCTGAATATTGTCTTGTCCAGTCGAAAAAAATATCCAATACATTTTGTTATCGCCAATGTGGTGTATCTATGCGGTAATGCACAAAATGGACGCTAACAAAATGCATAGAGAAAAGGTTGGCTAGGAACTACGCAAGAATACTACGGGCTATATTGAACAAATCGCGGAAGCAACACCCCATGAAACAGTAGCTGTAGAGCCACTTACCTCCCATTTCAAAAACCATCCAAGTAAGACGACAAACAAGACATGGAGGACACTTCTGAAGACCCAAAGACAAACTCATAAGTGATGTTCTTCTATGGAACCCTACTCTTGGACGTACCTGTGTTGGCCGACCAACAAGAACTTATTTACATCAACTCTGTGAGGACCCGGATGTCATTTGGAAGACCTGCCGGGAGCAATGGATGATAGGAACAGGTGGAGAGAGGGAGGGAGAGAGAGTCAGGAAAATCCGCGCTGTCTGCGCAAGTTGATGATATATATATATATATATATATATATATATATATACATGAGGCCCTCATGTTGTAATGGACATGGCTTATGAAATGGACATTGCTGTGGCAATACATCGATCGGACCATAAAAGAAAGCACACGATAACAACACAAAAGGTTGAATAAATGTTTTTGGAGAGAAGTGTGGCCCTTCGCAACGAAATCCCTAAACGAAAAAAAAAAAAAACAAACTTATCACTCGGCCTATCTGCATGTCTGTCTATCTCAGCACCCCACATCTTTTCTGTCTATATATTTTTCTCGGCACATCTCTGCCTCTGTCTCGTAGCCGACTAACTCCTTGTGTCTTCTCCGACTGGCACACCTCTTCTAACTGATCGGCCTGTTCGAGACTCTTCTCTGTAACTCTGCTCTGACTGACTGACTGACTGACTGGCCCCTCTGTGTCTCTCCTCCTGTGTCGATCTCTCTCACTTCCGGTGGCAGATTCCTTCCTTTTTCTCTGTCCTCTGGTTGATCCCTACGTTTTTCCCTGGTTGGCCTGTATATATGGAGAGGTGAACATTCCTATTTACGGAAATCCATATTTTCACACACTTATGTAAAGGTGCTCGTGGTGTAATGGTTATCGTCGTAAGAAACTGACACTACGACTCAAGTTCAAATTCTGGACGAATCTAATTACATTTTACATAGCACTAATACACTTGAAAAGGTGTGAATCCAATTATTCTCTCTCCAGCTATAGATAAATAGTAGGGCAGACTGGGTTATTTTACCTTGTTATAGCAACCGGACGAGGAGATTTCTGAATTAAAACCTGTTTAATTCCGCTTAAAAATTGACCTTGAGTCACGTTCTGCTTTTGGCGAAAGAGTTTGTATATATATTCTTTGGTCTTGGTTAACCAACCTGTCTAGGAGAAGGAAAACTCTGAATTAAAACCTGTTAAACTCCGCTTAAAAATTGACCTTGAGTCATATCATGCCCGTGCGGCAGGGTTGGGTACATACTTTCACCTACGCATGTGCAAACCTATGACCAACCCGCTACCATACACACTCGCACACTCACACTCGCACATATATAGACCTGAGCCTGGATATAGTGTCGCAGTTGCGACTTGAGTTGAAATCTCGAAACTGTTGGAATTTCCCTCAGTGCTGACACTCCAGGAGAAGCGCTGTGCCCAGCATGTCTTGTTCGTCTCTCGAGAATGGGTTGTGAGAAGGGAAACTGCTATTTTGTGGGGATGTTTCTTTCAGGGTTTGTTCAAAACATCATTTTGCATTCTTCTGTAGTTACCATCTAGCATTTTCTCCAGGCGGTTTTATAAGAGTCTAGGTGCATCTATACAGTTGTACCAACATGGTTTAGCTTCGAATAAATACCGTTATTGATCTGAATTAAAACACGGTGATAGCTCTTTGGTAACGACAAGAACTGCTTCAATATTTAATGCATTTGTATTTGACAAAATAACAAAGATGACAGCCAAAATATAAATATAAAAAACACTGGGCAAAAGGAGACGTGTATAGTTAATAAGATTTTTTACATGCCAAAGGCAAAAATTTGATGAAAATTGACCGTGAACTTGTTGCTGTTTATTGCGAAGACGCAATGAGCAGAAAACAGATATCTGTTTGGTGTAGTATGTTCGTCAGGAGGCGTTCAATGTGCAGAACGAGACCTGTGTCTACGTCTATCAACAACAGAATACAATGATTTGCACGTTGAAGCTTTGATTTGAAATGACAGACGGTGCACGCCTCATAAGTTACCCGTGGAACTTGATCTTCCTAAGTAATTGGTCCATAAAATAATCCATGAGAAGTTGGGATATCAAAAAGCGTTATCCCGCTGGGTCCAAAAACCACTGACTAAAAATACTCGAAGACAGGCTCAAGCAAAGATGGGACAAATACATAAATCTCGATCGCAACAATATGGAAAAGTAGCATAGTACTCTTGGTAACATATGCACAATATTTTATTTGTTTGATAATGAATATAGGTGGCGCTCGTTGAGTAATGGTTATCGTCGTAGGAAATGGACATGATGACTCGAGTTCAAATTCTGGACGAGGTTGTTTGCATTTCGTATAGAGCTAATACCCTCAGGAAAAGTATTAATCCAACTATTCTTCCTCCAGCTATGGATAAATAGTAGGGTAGACAATCTATGTAACCTTGTTATAGCAACCAGTCTAGGAGAAGAAAAATTCTGAATTAAAACCAGTTTAACTCCGCTTAAAAATTGACCTTGAGTCACGTCCTGCTTTTGGCGAATGTGTTAGTATATATATATATATATATATATACATGTACTAACACTTTCGCCTATATATATATATATATATATATAACACTTTCCCCTGTGTATATGTATATGTATATATATATGAATATATATATATATATATGTGTGTGTGTGTGTGTGTGCTAACATTTTCGCCTATATATATATAACACTTTCGCCTATATATATATATATATATATAAAAACATGTTGGATTAATGAATTAAAGATGCCAGAAATGTATTATTCATTGTAGAGTATTACCCTATCAGTACGGATATTATTAGGTATTATTTACCACAAAACTCTACAGTATTAAAACTGTAACCAAAAATATAAATAAGTGAGTAAAGTTGGCCACCGAGGTCAAGAGTGACCCGAAGGCTCCCTTTTTATTAGCCTCGACGCCAAGGTGTTGAGGAGGGTACTACTTCTTTTCCTGGATTGCTCCTCTTATTCTTGATATGTACCTTATAATGCTGAGTGTTAAGCAAGGAGACATCAAGTACCATTTTTTGAGTCTTTGGTATGACTCGACTAAGTATTGAATTACAATTTATGGGGTGAATGATTCAATGGTCACGCACCAATCTAGACACACACGTGGCCGTCACAAAGAATACTTGATCCCCTCGGCATTCAACTTTTGAGGAGCCTCAAGTGCCAAGCAATAAAATCAACCTTACGATCAACTTTCAGTGTCCCAGTCAGCATCAACGCCGTGAGAGCCCTGGCCTAAACAAGTTAAGTAACGATAAGTTATTGTAGTCACAGGTTTATTCACCAAAAGCAGCGCGCCCAGTTGGAAAATGAAGCAGGCAAACTCATCTAAGACAGGTACTTTGAGCTGATGTGTATAATGGAGCCGGCTTTTAGGGATGTCCCGTGGATCGAAATGACTGTGCATTTTTTTTATGGAGGTTTGGATTCCTTGTCCTGTCAGAATTCCCTTAGGATCATCAATCAAAACGCTGACCGAGTTCCGCTGACCAACAAGTACATTCCACTTGACCTTTGTCACCTTGAACCTGGTCACCTGATAATTATTCCCAGATTCTCTCTTTATGAAAGAGGGCGCCAACCCTCATCGTTACAAATTTATATAGGGAGTATATTTTCAAGCCAAACTTGATTTTTTTTATCTTAGTTACTGAGTTTCAACTGAAGAAGGACAAAAACTGCACGTTATGACCACTTATGGCTGGAGGCAAAATGAAATAAAAAGGCTGCGAGAAGAAAAAAACCCTGACAATTTATAGTTTTGGTGGGGATTCATACATAAACTGAGACTCGTGGATGGCCGCCACAAAGAATTCTTAATCCCCCTCTTTTGGGGCACCTCAGGCACCAAAAATAAACCTAACCCTCTGATCAACTTAAATCAACCCACCTGGTACCAACGCCAGGAGAGCCCTGGCTTACCTAAACTAGTGCACGAAAAAATTAAACATACCTTAGATTTATCATAAAACCTCAAGAATGAGGGCCTCCAGAGAGGATCTAACTGACTATTCAGATCTAAGGGTACTCATTCTATCTATAATTCAGAGGAAAAAGTTGAGTAACTGGATGCAACTGAAAAACGATTTTAAGGTGAACTGCAAAGAGGAAGATAAGATAAAAGAAAAGCTGAATAGTCGGTCAACAAGCCTCTTAGCATTAGTACATCAACCAATCTAGAAAAAGGAAAACATAGAATTAAAACCAGCTGGACTCACTAAAAAATGAACTGTGGTATCTTGCCCAAGGGTTGGGTAAATTATATTCTACGTGTCGATGTAAAAACCAACTTGTAGACAAAGGGAGATAACTCTTAATTAGAGTAACCCCCCTTGTTAATGGCGCCAATGGTATAAAAATCAATTTAAATAAGAGAAATATTTGAGCAGAATAAAGAATCCAACGTGGAATAAATATTTCTTTATCTTGTTTTTCTTCTACTTGATCTGTACTAAATACACTCACTCTTACGACAAAAAAACAAAATGGCTTCCGAAGAAATAGATCCACGACCTCACAAATATTAACCATCCGCAGAATCCTTGAAGCTGTACGGGCAAAGAACCTACAAGCGACATTAATATTTGTCGATTTTACCAAGGCTTTCGACTCCATTCACAGAGGAAAGATGGAACAATACCTAAAGAAACCGTAGCGGCAATAACGATTCTCTATAGAAACACTAAAGTAAAAGTACGATCACCGGATGGAGACACAGAATACTTTGACATTGTAGCAGGAGTACTACAAGGGGACACGCTGGCCCGGTACCTCCTTATCATTTGTCTAGACTACGTACTTAGAACATCGATTGACAAAATCAAAGAGAATGGCTTCGAACTGACGAAGAAAAGAAGCAGAAGGTACCCCGCAACAACAATTACCGACGCCGACTACGCCGATGACATAGCGATACTGGCAAATACACCTGACCAAGCCGAAACACTTCTGCATAGTTTGGAACGAGCAGCAGCAAGCATAGGCCTCTATGTTAATGCACACAAAACGGAATATATGTGCTATAACCAAACGGGGGACATCTCCACTCTAGAAGGAACCCCTCTTAAACTAGTAGACAAATTCACGTACCTAGGAAGCAGCGTCGAATCAACCGAAAAGGACATCAAAACGAGGTTAACGAAAGCATGGACAGCTATCAATAGGCTATCGATTATATGGAAATCAGACCTAACCGATAAAATGAAACGCAGTTACTTCCAGGCAGCGGTCACATCGATACTGCTATATGGATGCACTACACGGACGCTAACAAAACGGCTGGAGAAGAAGCTAGATGGCAATTACACAAGAATGCTGCGTGCAATCCTGAACAAGTCCTGGCAGCAATACCCCACAAGACACCAACTGTACGGCCACCTGCCCCCTATTACGAAAACTATTCAAGTTAGACGAACCAGACATGCAGGACACTGCTGGAGAAGCAGAGATAAACTCATAAGAGATGTACTCTTATGGATCCCCACACATGGCCGCGCAAAAGCAGGACGACCAGCACGAACGTACATTCAGCAGCTATGTGAGGATACGGGATGTTGTCCTGAAGACCTACCTAGGGCGATGAACGATAGGGAGGAGTGGCGAGAGAGGGTCAGGGATATTCGTGCTACCAGCGCGAGATGATGATGATGATGATTATTATACTCTTGGGAGTTTTTCCCTCCAACGTTAGCGATGGTTTCTATCTAGAGTGTGTGTGACAACAAGTCTACTCAAGTCTCCAGGACTTTTCAAAGTATTCTAACCGATCTTAATATTGCTGTACTTTGGATGGTCTCCACTCGTCCCGTTTTTTCCAAGTCTTCCAGTCCTAGTACCAGTCATTTAGTGACTGTACCAAGAGCACCAATTACAATTGGTATAACCGTCACTTTCATGTTCCACAGTTTTTTTTTTCAATTCCCTCCCAAGCTAGAGGTACATATCCTTCTTTACGCTTTTTTTTTTAAATTTTACACAGTGATTCGCTGGAAAAGCAAAATACATAATTTTGCAAGTTCTCTTTTTTTCTTTTATTTATTTATTTATTTTTTTTGATTATTGAGTTTATGCTCGGAGTGAATCTCGCCGGAAAATGTGCCAGAGTCTCCTGACGCATGTGCAACGAGCCTTCCCGGGGCGCTGTTTGTTTCTTTTTGGTTCGAGGTGAAGAGGGGAAGACACGGGGACAGAGAGGAGGGAGTCGTGGTAACCTCGGGATGTAGAAGTCGCCGAACTGAAAATATATTTTTTTTCTCCTGCTGCTCTGGTTTTCTTGTGAGTAGTCGTTCACCATATAATTTCTTGTTTGGCCATTCAAGTCTATAGGGTAACGACTGTGTGTTTGTTGTTCTCACGGTGATATGTATGTGCGTTTGCCATTTTAAGACGTTTGAAGTATTTAGACGTGCGAAGGTCCGATCCAATGTTTCGAAGTCAAGAAGGAAGAACGCTAAATTACGCTCTGGGCCTTAATTGTTTTTCACTGCAAGGAGGAAGAACTTTAAATTACTTGCTGTATTGTTACTTCCCTTTCTTATTTAATTCACTACTATTATTATAAGGTCTGGTCGTCTGGTCGAGATTACGTGATCTGTTTGTATCTTAAAATCCCAGAGAAGTTAGTGAGTCTCATTCTCCAGGACATATTCGGGGTTGTGCATATACCGTATAGACAAATTTCTTGCACAATTCCCAGTGGATCATCTGGTCTATCCAGTTATGTCTACGCCGCGACCTGCTCACAAACATAAACAGATCGGATTACTCGTTCGTCCTAGAAAAATTACATCCGGGTACGGCCGGAAATGACGAAGCCCTTTTCGACCTCAACCTGCCGTTAAAGCTAAGAAAAGGGAATAAATAACATCTAACAACATTTACAAAACACTTCTGCCAGAAATAACTCTATAAAAATGGAATTAATTATCTTCGCTAGCCTATATCAGACTTATTTTCTACGTACATTTTTGTATTGAAGAACTTTCTATTTACGTGGCGCGGCAGAGTGGAATTCGTTCCCTTTATGTAAACAAGACTTCGGCGGCGAGAAATTCAGAGGTCCTCGGACCTTTTTTTCCTCTCCAGTTGTTGGGTTGCATTCGGTAGGCCGTTTTATCTCTGGACGGTTCTGCCGGGTGTGCCTCGGCACTGGAGATTTCCTCCGGCCTCAGGGGTCCATCCCCCCAGGCTTTTGCCCCTTTTGGGGGGGGTATTCCATGGCGCCTGAGACGCCTCAAAAAAGGGGAATGCCGACGGGGCCGAAGGTATTTTTGGCCTTGCCGGACGCGTGTGGGCTTCGACCCTGTGACCGGGCCCACCTTAAAAACGGCCTTGTGCCATATTCGTGCGTTGGTGGGACGCAACGATAAATAATAGAGGTCCCCGCGGACGCTCTAGGGCGTTTGTGTGTGGCCTTTCCTCTCCAGTTCTTGGGTTGCATTCGGTAGGCCATCTAACCTCTGGGCGGTTCTGCCGGGTGTGCCTCTGCACTGGAGATTTCCTCCGGCCTCAGGGGGCCATCCCCCCAGACTTTTACCCCCTTCGGGGGGGTTGGATTTATTGCCTGGCGCCTGAGGCGCCCCAAAAAGGGGAATGCCGACGGGGCCGAAGGTATTTTTGGCCTTGCGACCGGGCCCACCTTTAAAACGGCCTTGTGCCATATTCGTGCGTTGGTGGGACGCTTCGATAAATACAGAGGTCCCCGCGGACTTTCTCGAAACCTATGTATGGCACTAGACCTTTATGTCTAGTTCAAGCCATAACCCGGCATACGTGCCCGGACCCAGATTTGGGTTCGTGAAACTGTCTGGTGGGAGGCAGCGACAAATAAACAGAGGTCTCCGCAGACGATTATAGCTCTTCTTTCTGGGTGAGGGTGAGAAATTTTTGAACAACCCATATTGCTTAATTATATCTTTGCAAGATCTTTTACCAGTATTTATTACTAGCAGTTTTTACTGATGTTCAAGTGACAGCAAGTTTTCTCACCTCCCCAGGACTCTTCTAAGTATTCTAGTTGACCTCAGCTAGTTTCAGTTCTGCCTTGGATTTCCAGTTCTCTCAGTCTCTTTCACTGGCTTTCAAAATTGTAACAAGTACTCCTATTATGATGGGTATTACTATCACCTTCATCTTCCTTAACTTTTTTAAAAACTTTCTAACAAGGTTCTGGTATTGATCTAGTCTTTCTTTTTCCTTTACCTGTGATTAGTTGGAGCGACTATGTCTACTCATGGGAAAGTGATTTTCTTTTTATTTACTACTACAACTACTACTACTACTATATGGTGGTGTTGTGGTGAGATGATTATCGTCATAGGAAATGAACATGGCAACACAACTTCAAATCCTGGTCAAAGCTGATTGTATTTCACAAAGTGCTAATACCCTTAGAAAACGTATGAATCTAATTATTCTCCTTCCAGCTAAGGAAAAATAGTTAGGCAGACCGGGTTCTCTAGCTTTGGTTAGGCAACTAGTCAAGGAGACGGAAAACCTGTTAAACATTACTAAAAAAAAATTAACTCCTGCTATACCCTGCCCATACTGAGGAATTGAATAAATACTTACCATGGGAAGGTGGCGTAATGAATATTGTCTTTGGAAACGGACATGGTTAACTGAGATCAATTTCTGGATGAAGCTATTTGTGGTTCACTTTGGGAAAGACAAAAAATCTTTCTCTTCTTCCCTCAGCTCTGACAGCCTGGTTGCAGTAACCAATTCTAGATGAAAAAAATCTGATTTCAGTCTAGATGTGCGCCACTGAAGAAATTGATCGTATGTCACATCTTACCTATAATAGAGGGGTTACATACATACATACATACATACATACTATGACAATTACTACTACTATTGATTTTTATGTTCATGGAAAAGGCATGAATCCATCTGTTCTCGCCATGAGCTATGAATGAATAATAGGGCAGATTGGATTCTTTAGTCTTGGTAAGACAACCAATCAAGGAGAGAAAAAAAACTGAATCTAAACCAGCTGTATGTAGCATAGGACCAAAAAATTTAAAAGTTATGTTTGACAAAAAGAAATGAATTCGCAGAAAAGAAACACTCGAAACTTGAATCTCAAGGAAGAAAATAGTAGTCGCTTTATTCTTGGGGATTACAGCGGACTGTTGTTAAGATGTTTGTTCAATAGCGTTCTTCCTCGCCTTCTCTTTTTTGTCGCTGTCAAACATCTTTCTTTATCACTCTTTCCGTCCGTGGTGCACTTCAGCGAGCGTTCGTAGAAAAGGTTCACCTTCCTCTTCTTGGCGATGGCGGCGGCGTTTTTATTGTCGGCCTGTTGATATTTATCATATCAGTCGGATTGTTATGACAGGCTGGGCAATGACATGGGTCATGCGGTGAGCGCCTCTGTTAAAACCTGTTTGAAAACCTGTCTTGAACTGCTAAAATCTCGCTACTTGATTTTCTTATAAAACGATTTGATGGGATCAATTCGAAGGTTCCCGAAAGTTCGATGCTCACTAGTGGAACAGTAGTGCAACACGTGAAAGTTCACGCGTGATAATATTAAAATCACGCTTGAACTCTACAGTTCACTCTGCCGGCACGAGCGAGGTTCGTGATGTTTTTGATCGTCAGACCTTTGTACCCAATGTCAAATGACAGCTGATGTGGTCGAATGTTCTTTAACCTTGAGACCACCGCAATTTAATGACAGCGCCCGTCCATAATATTACATGTACTCTGCTTAACAAATTGACCTTGTGCCACAGCCTGCTTTTGGCGGAGAATTGAACAATTCACATAACACGTTGTTGTGTTATGTGAATATTATTATGTGAATATGTGTTATGTGAATATTATTATGTGAATATGTGTTATGTGAATATTATTATGTGTTATGTGAATATGTGTTATGTGAATATGTGTTATGTGAATATTATTATGTGTTATGTGAATATGTGTTATGTGAATATGTGTTATGTGAATATTATTATGTGAATATGTGTTATGTGAATATTATGTGTTATGTGAATATGTGTTATGTGAATATTATTATGTGTTATGTGAATATGTGTTATGTGAATATTATTATGTGTTATGTGAATATGTGTTATGTGAATATTATTATGTGAATATGTGTTATGTGAATATTATTATGTCATGTGAATATGTGTTATGTGAATATGAGTTATGTGAATATTATTATGTGTTATGTGAATATGTGTTATGTGAATATTATTATGTGAATATGTGTTATGTGAATATTATTATCATTATTATTATTATTAGAGAGTTTTTCACACCAGTATTAGCAGATGGTTTCTCACTGGAGTTTAAGTGACAGCAAGTCTCCTCAAGTCTCCAGAACTCTTCTTAGTATTCTAGCTGATGTTAATAATGCTTTCAACGAGCAAATCAATTACAGTATTATTAATATAATTACTATTGTTGTTATTATTATTATCATTATTAGGCTTGATGATTGCTGCTCAAATAATGCCCTGAAAGTGTCTGTTCTTCCGTCTTTCTTTTTTTCTTTCTTTACTTATTAATCTGCCCTACTTTAGTTGTCTAAATTTCTGAGATGAAGCTTGTTGATTTTTATCATTAAGGGTTTTCGGACTATTGTCTTCATCTTTATTGTTATTTCCAATGTTATTTGCAAATAACAATAAAGATAAAGAGAATATTTCAAAAACCCTTAACGATAAAAATCTGCCCTTCTTTGTTTATCCATTTTATATCTATAAATTCATATTTTATATGCAAATAAACCAAAATTATCTGTATTCAAAAAGCGCTTTTTTTCAAGATTTTTCAGTCCAAAAGTTAAGAGTGTGTATTATACACAAGAAATACATAATTCATTTCTTTTTATTCAGGACAGGTTGACCAAAAGTAATTTAAACCTATAATTTGAACACATGTATTTCATGACATTAAAGAGAAATATCCAATTGATATATGTGTTTTTTTTAAAATAATTTTATTTCTCCTAATGTGAGCTTATTTTTGTGTATTCTTGTGTTTTCTCAATATACTGTGGAAATGTTGTATTTTAAGATATAATGTAAGTAAGTTGGCGACCATTGTCGAGGGCGACCATAGCTGAGGGCGACCATAAGACTCCCTTTTCAATAGCTACTACACCGAGATGTAGGGGAAGGTGCTACTCCTTTCCCTAGATTGCTCCACTTTACCCTTGATACATACCTTACATTGTTGAGTGTTAAGCAAGTAAGAATCAAATACCATTTTTAAAGTCTCTGGTATGACACAACCTGGGATTGAACCCAGGTCTCCTGGACCATAGGCGAACACTCTACCCACTAGACCAAAGAGACAGGTAAGATATAACATAAACTATAGAAATTCTTATTTCTAGTTAGTACAAACGGATAAAAAGTTGAACAAATATTAAAATTAGATTAAATTTAACCATTTAAAATCCTTATCAGGGCATATTATACATTTTTCAAGATAGGGGTATTATACATAAGTGAATGTTATGCATAAATAATTTTGCTAAGCTTATTTTGTCAGTAAAATCAGTATGTGTGTGTGTGTGTGTGTGTGAGACAGAGACAGGGACAGTGTAAAATGTTCGTATGAATTTTCTTAAAATACCCTGAACTCTTCCAACCTCGACCACCCATATTCAAAGTTTTTGAGTTCTTCTGTGAATGATCAAGTAAAATTTAAGAAAAAAATTTACATAATTTAATATTTGGATTTGGTTGTTTTAAAGGGGGGTAACTCATCTTAAAAAATGTATGAGTAGCCTTCCAGAATTTATTGTTAAGGTCTTGAAATATTCAGACATTTACTAAAACTACCTTCATCTTACACAAGGTCGCAAACGTTGGTAAATTAAAAAGGGTTTGCTCGGGTTTGGTTTTATGGCATATCAACCATTGTAGGTTATCTAATGTCAAATCCTGTTTATACATATATATGATTTGTGAACATTTTGTTGATAACATTTTAAAATAAACCTGAGTTGATGTTTTTTGCACAAAGTTAAATGGTTTCAAGTATTGCTATGGAAGTAAGTAAAATTGGCGATCATAGTCGAGAGTGACCCGAAGCCTCCCTTTTCGATAGCTACTACACTAAAGTGTAGGGGAGGGCACTACTATTTTCCCTGGATTGCTCCACTTTACCCTTGATCCTTACCGTATAATGATGAGTGTTAAGCAAGGTAGCATCAAGTACCATTTTTTTAGTCTTTGGTATGACTCAACCTGGGATTGCTATGTAACACCAATAATTTCATTTAATATTAATCACTTGGTTGCACAGAGTTCAATGGTTTCAAGTATTGCAATGTAACCATATTTACCAACCCCCACCCCCACCCCGCTCGGGCAGGATATGACACAAGGTCAATTTTTAAGCGGAGTTTAACAGGTTTGAATTCAGAGTTTTCCTTCTTCTAGACTAGTTGCCTCACCAAGGCTGAAGAACCTAGTCTGCCCTACTATTTACCCATAGCTGGAGGGAGAATAATTGGATTCATACCTTTCCCAAGGGTATTAGTACTATGTGAAATGCAATCAGTCTTGTCCAAGATTTGAATCTGTGTCACTGCGTCCATTTCCTAGGACGATAACTATTACACCATGGGTATTGCTATGTAACAGTAACAATTTAACATCAGTCATTTGTTGGCACACATTTTAATGGATATGATTCGGAAGTGAATAGTTTATAGGTAATTCCATTTTTAATATGAGTTACAACTAATTTGTTTGTGCACAAGTATTGCTATTCTTTCTACACTATTAAATGGTTTCAATTATTGCTATCTAACACTAATAATTCTATTCAATATCAATCATTTGTTTGCAGACATTAAAGTGGTTACAAGTATTGCTATTTAACACTAATTGTTTTGGGCACAGTTGGATGAGGTTGTAGAATACCCTAACTGCTTCTCTGCAGAGGGGTAAGACCCACCCCCAACAAGTGTCCCTGATAAGACACTAAACAATCTGATGGTGAGGCTCTGGTCATATTGAAGCTTTTGGAAATATGGAGGACCCCTTTATAGCAATTGCTCCCAGGTCCACTCTGACCCGGAATGGTAGCACCTGATAGGGTCCTATCTATGGGTCAAATAGAACTGTTTGACATTTGAAATTACCTTAAATTGTGAGCAAACAAATCACTGATGTTAAATTGTGACTGTTGTGTGGCAATACTTGAAAACATTTAACTGTGTGCAAACAAATGATTAATAGTTAATTGACATACTTGAAGCCATCAAACTTTGTGCTAAAAAATTGAGCTCAGACTTGTTTAAAAATGTTATCAACAAAATGTGTTTACAAGCCTTATCTATTCAATATCTATGAATAAACAGGATTTGGCATTAAATAACCTACAATGGTTGATATGCCATAAAAGCCAGCCAAACCAAATCTTATATATTTAATATACATGTATAAAAAGGATTTGGCATTAAATAACCTACAATGGTTGATATGCCATAAAAGCCAGCCAAACCAAATCTTATATATTTAATATACATGTATAAAAAGGATTTGGCATTAAATAACCTACAATGGTTGATATGCCATAAAAGCCAACCAAACCAAATCTTATATATTTAATATACATATATAAAAAGGATTTGGCATTAAATAACCTACAATGGTTGATATGCCATAAAAGCCAGCCAAACCAAATCTTATATATTTAATATACATGTATAAAAAGGATTTGGCATTAAATAACCTACAATGGTTGATATGCCATAAAAGCCAACCAAACCAAATCTTATATATTTAATATACATATATAAAAAGGATTTGGCATTAAATAACCTACAATAGTTGATATGCCATAAAAGCCAACCAAATCAAACCTATAAATTCAACCTTTATTTTCTTTCTTGATCACTAAGCACTATCTTTACTAATTTTTACTATAGTCGCATTAATCTGAAAATCTTTTATGGAGGCATTTTTGGTGTTATAGTTATTGTCGTGGGAAGTGGACTTGGTGACCTGAATTAAAGTCCTGGATGATGCTGTTTTGCATTTTACATAGCACTAACACCCTTGTGAAAAATATAAATCCAGCTATTCTGCCTACAGCTATCGTTAAATAGTAGGGCAGACTGGGCTCTTTAACCTTGGTATGGCAACCTGTCTAAGGAAAGGAAAACTCTGAATCCAAACCTCTGCTGAAAAATTGACTTGTCAAGGATCCTGCTCATGAGGAGGGGTTGGGTAAATGCATAATAACATTTTTTTGTTTGTTTTTTTTTATTTTTAAATGAAGCATTGTCAAGTTTCAATTTTGAACAGTGATTTCTTTCATGTCTGCCATGGACAGCCAAATTGAGTCATCCATGAAGATGAAAAGATGAAAGAAGATATGAACCAAAATTTCTAAATTTATAACAAAGCAGTGTTATTCTGTAGTTGTAAAAATGAAATGTTGAAATATGTAATTGTTTGAAGACTGTTTCAGCACAAGTGATCATAAAGGGTCCCACAAGTGAAAATTAGAAAAGAAAATATTTTTCAAAATTAATTTGTTTGTTTTCCATTCAGACAAACTAATTTAGTCCTGTCAGTGAGACTTAGAATAGGCTGACTGTATCTCTTGCAAAAGGGGTTAGTTAGACAACCACCACCAAAGAAGCCAGTTGTCCTGGGTATAAGACAAATTACATTTGATAGTGAGGCTCCAGTTTGGGATATTTGAGGAATGTAGAGAACCCATTCATTGCCATTACTTCCAGGTCCACTTTGACATAGAGTATTAGTAGCTGTTGGAGTCCCATCTGTGGGCCAAATATCTGTTTAAAAATTATTTGTATTCGATAGGACCATATACAAAAAAAAATTCTAAACAAAAAATTACACAAAAAGTGTAAATATAAATATAGAGTGTATGCGATTCTCTAACCTCTAGGCATAAAATAACCTTTGATGAGTTGACATGCTTTTAAAATCAATTAATCAACCAATCAATCGATTTCTTTTGTTTTCAATTTGTATGAGCCAATCCCAGCACAGTCAGTTGTGCCACTGTTTCTTCTTCCAGTCAGTGTATAATAACAGCTGACAGGTTCATGTCTCAAACCGCATTTGGTGTCATAGTTAGCAAGTTACACTGTCAGCCGTTAGGAAGGAGTTCCATTCTGACTAGGCATCCATACTTCTGTCCTTGTGCCAAACTAAGCCAAGCTCAGTAAATAAAAAGGGCGTCTTGAGTTGTGCAATAAGAAGCTACAAAACCAGACTAATGATTTTCCATTTTCACAAGGTGTCCCATACTTCTGGCCTTGTGCCAAACTAAGCTAAGCTTATTAAATACAAACTCTAGTTTTTAAAGCACTGGAGAAAGTTTAACCAATCTAACACCAAATTCACTCAAGGATTTTGTTAATATTTTGTTAAAATTCTAACAAAAAAAAAAAAAATATCTAAGTTATTCCCCCTGAGGGATAAAAAGAGAGTTGCTTCCCAGGGACAATATATTGAAGGATTTGTAGCACCTAGAAGAATGGAAACATGAGAAAGAGAAAAATCAAACTTTAGTCCGACTACAGCATTTCGTGGTCATACATTTGACTTTCGCTTACAAATTTTAAAAAAGTTCTGTTCCTGGTCATTAGATGCATGTCTCTGCCCGGGGTTAATAAACCTAATTGTTTTGTTGTACACCCACCAGTTTATCTTTTTTCACTTTTGTTCACAAAAATTTTCAATTTGATTTTGTATTTAATAAGATTCTAGCCAGCTGGATACACTAAAATATTACGACAGTTCTGTGTTTTACTTCAGTTATCTAAACAACAAACAAATTCCTGACTGAAAAGGAATGGCTCAACTTAAATATTTTTTATATTTCAGATTAGATATAAAATAAAAATCATGAACAATCCAAAGGTAATACTATTTGTTGTTGTTGTTGTTGTTGTTGTTGTTGAGTCTTAGAGCCACAAATGAAGATCAAAATCATTTGTCTGTTTGTATCCCTAGTATGATGTTCAATGGGATCCGGTGGTGAGACTCCAGTTCTGGAGATTTGGTAATTGTAGAGTTACTTCTCCACTGCCAGGCCCAGTCGGCTGGGACTGCAGAATACACAAACTGCATCTCTACAGAGGGGTAAGACTCATACAATGAGTATCCAAGATATGACACTAAACAATCTGATGGTGAGGCTCCAGTAATGCTGCAGCTTTGGGGAATGCGGAATACTTCATTGTCATCATTCCCAGGTCCACTCTGGCCTTGAGTGGTAGCACTGGATAGGGTCCTCTCTATGGGTCAAATAGAACTGTTTAACATTTAAACTGACTGCAAACTAATGACTTATACTAAACTGAATTGCTTGAAATAGAACTGGGGGTGCCCTCATGGTGTAATGGTTAAAGTGATGGATTGTGGAACCGTTGCAAGTGAGTTCAAACTCCAGTTGCGCTATTACATTTACTTTCAGATGAATACCCAAGGGAAAGACATAAACCCCCTTATCCTGCCAGCTATGGGTTAAATAGTACCACTACTGTTCTTCTAGAAGGATGATTTGGCATTAAATAACCCATTAAACAACAGAACTAAACCTGAAATAGAACTAGTCATTAGTTTACACACTGTAAAGTGATTTAACAAAGTTTAATTGAACCGTCAGTGATACAAAGCAATATTTGGAACTATTTAACTTTGATTAATGCTAAAATGAATAGTTTGAAATAGAACGGTCTGATCATTTAACTAAGTGTAAACAAATGAATGATATTTAATTGAATTGTTAGTGTTAAATAGCAATACTTGAAAACATTTAATTGTGTGCAAACAAATGATTAATAGTACACAGAATTATTCATATTAGATAAAAATAAATGAAACCATTTGTGTGCAAAAAAAAATTAGCACAGGCTTGTTTAAGAATGTTATCTACAAAATGTGAGTAGAAATCATGTATTTTATATATATATATATATATATATATATATATATATATATATAAGGATTTAGCATTAGATAACCTACATGGTTGATATGCCATCAAATCAAACCAAACCAAACCAATCTTCATTGCAATTACCTACAGGTCCGCTTTAAACATCAGTGGTAGTACCTGTTGGTTGGTTGGTTGGTTGTTATGTTTTGTGACGTATCAACCTTTTTCAGGTCATTTAATGCCAAATTAAAATTTCAAACAATTCAGTTTAGTATAAGTATAGGTTTTATTTACAAACAGTTAAATTTCAAAACAGTTCAGTTAAACGTCAGTTCTATTTCAAACAATTCAGTTAGGCATAAGTACACAATTTCACTGTCAAAAACAGTCCAATTTCAAGCAATTCAGTTTAGCAAAAGTTCAGACAGTCCTATTTCAAACAGTTCAGTTTAGCGTAAGTATACAGTTTCAATGTCAAAAACAGTTCTTTTTCAAACAATTAGGTTTAGCATTAGTACACTGCTTAGTTCTATTTGACCCATAGATAGGACCCTATCAGGAGCTACCACTCTGGGCCAGAGTGGATCTGAAAGTGATGGCAATAAGGAGGTACTCTGCATTCCCCAAAGCTCCAGCATTACTGGGGCCTCATCATCATTTAGTGTCATATTCAGGACACTTGTTAGTGGGTGGGGGGTGGGTCTTTACCTCTCTGCAGAGATGCAGACTGTTTATTCTGCAGCCCCCCCAAATTTTTATTGATTAAAATTGAAATTACATTATTTTGAAGAAATCCTTCTCTCATCGAAGAAATCCAAATCTTCACTTGTTGTGTCACTTTCAGTATTGCCAGGTATTTGGTGTGGATGTTATATGATTCAATATTACATTTGTGATAATTTTTCAGTGTTTTGCAAAAATCTTTATCTTAAAACTAACAACATTTAAAAAATAAACCTCTCTCTTTACGGCATCCAGTGAGACTAAAAATAATGTCGGCACAATTTAATTCATTTGAGGGTGAATGGAAATTAAATTTGGTTATACATATTTACCAACTCCTCCGCTTGGGCAGGATATGATACAAGGTCAATTTTTAAGCAAAGTTTAACAGGTTTGAATTCAGAGTTTTCCTTCTCCTAGACTAGTTACCTCACCAAGGCTGAAGAACCTAGTCTGCCCTACTAATTACCCATAGCTGGAGGGAGAATAATTGGATTCATACCTTTCCCAAGGGTATTAGTGCTATGTGAAATGCTATCAGTCTCATCCAGGATTTGAACTCGTGTCGCTGTGTCCATTTCCTAGGACGATAACCATTACACCACTGGTACCTCTTAAATTTGGTTATAAAGGGTGCAAGTAAAATGTTTAAGAAACTTATTGTTCTAAAAAAAAAAAAAGGATTCTTCCTTGCTTACACTTTCAAATGTAGTGAGTCTGATACAGCTGAAGGAGGGAGCAAATGTGGTATTTTGACCTTCGACCCAGCCAAAAATGCCATTCAGAGTGATGCACCGGAAGAAAGTGACACATTCTAAAGGCAGTTATGAGAGGAAATCGGCTGATGAAATGGGACAAGGTAAAAAAAAATTCCCATGGTACACTCATAGACTGATGCACCGGAAGAGAGTGACCTGTGAACTGCAACACAGTTATTTCTGCTGGATGGCGATCAATCATGCCATTCCAAAGATCGAGTAGGCGATTGAGTGGGCGTTGAACTATTATATAACTCAGTCAAGACAGAAGTCAGAGTTGCAGTTAGAGATCGGACGGAGTTATAGACGAGATGTGGTAAGGAAAGCCACATCAGGCCGAAGGGGCCTTGGGGCTCTGATGAGTTGGGGTCCAGGGAAGTTGCTGATAAGATGCAGTAAAGAAAGCCATCACCCAGCAAAGTGGGCCTCTGGTTGAGCAGCCCTGGAGAACGAGAAAGACAACGTTGACGGCCATAAGAGTGGGGGTCAAAATATTACAGTTTCTGTTCGGTCTTCAGCTCCCTCTTACACACAAACATTGAGTAACCCTTTCAGACGTTACAAATAAAGTGAGAGGTACATATATCTATAAAGAAGTCTTCCTGCATCTTTATTATTGTCGTTATGATGCTGCATGTATGTAGATGTGAACCAGCATATGAGAATATTGTTATATAGTCATTTGCTGTATCATAACGACTCAATAATAGTAAAGATGGACGCACGCAGAAAGATAGACGCATGAACAATAACGCAGGAATGAAGGACGCATGAAGACTTCTTTAACAATATTTTACCTCTCACTTTATTTGTAAGGGTTTGAAAGGGTTGTTTAAGGGTTTGCATGTGAGAGGATGCTGGAGACCGAACGTAAACTTCATATTTTGACCCCACTGTTATGACCGTCACGTTGTGTCTTTCTTGTTCTCCTGATGTTGGGGTCTACTCCATCGGGGCTTTCCGAGGCCCCCCTCGGTCTGGTGTGGCCTTCCCAACCACATCTGGTCTCTGGCTGTCTGGAATTCTGCTGGCAACTGCATCGGGGGTTTCCGAGGTCCCCCTCGGTCGGGTGTGGCCTTCCCTACCACATCTCGTCTCTAACCCTCTGGGAGTCTGCTGGCAACTACTTTGGACCCAAACTCAACTGAGTTAAATAATAACTCAACGCCCACACGATCGCCTACTGGATCTTTGAATCGGATGTTTAATCGTCATCAAGCGGAAATAACTGTCATACAGTTCAGAGGTTACTGGCTTCCGGTGCATGACTGTTACATGTTTTATGGTATGTCAACCATTGAAGGTTATTTAAAGCCAAATCCTCTTATATATATATATATATATATATATATATATATATGATTTGGTTTGGTTGGGTTTTATAGTATGTCAACCATTGTAGGTTATTTAAAGCCAAATCTTCTTTATACATATATATTAATTATATAGGATTTGGTTTGGTTTGGTATGATGGCATATCAAATATTGCAGGCAATGTAATGCCAAAACCTCTTTATACATATACATTAAATCTATATGATTTGTAAACACATTTTGTTGATAACATTTTAAACAAGCCTGAACTCATTTTTTGCACATAGTTCATTGGTTCCAAGTATTGCTATGTATCATTAACAACTTAACATCAGCCATTTATTTGCACTCAGTTTTAATAGTCAAACAGTTCTATTTGCCCCATAGATAGGACTCTATCAGGTGTTACCCCTCCAGGTCAGAGTGGACCTGGGAGCAATGGCAATGAAGGGGTACTCCACATTCCCCAAATCTCCTTGCTATCATATTGTTTAATGTCATATCCAGGACATGCATTAGTGGGCGGGGGGTTTACTCCTCAGCAGAGGTGCAATCAATGTATTCTACAGGCCCAGCCAACTGGGCTGGGACTTTTAGGAATAACCTTCCTTCCAATATTAATTACATAAATCATGTTATAGAGTTGTATACAAACCATATTCAGTCTGTCCAAACTTTAAATATCTCAATGTAGGAAAATAAAGATCTGTATTTCACAGCTTATAAGATGTACTACTCCCCCCCACCAAAAAAAAGCATCTTATAAGGTGAAAGGTCAGCTTTGGGTTATTTGCTAGTGAAGTTTAAGTGCTGCAGTGGCTCTCAAATTAACCTGCCAACAACTTTGTAAACATCACAATTACTTCTACACCAATTACAGCAACCTTTTTTCTAAGGTTTGGTTTGTTGGGTTTTATGGCATATCAACCTTTGTAGGTTATTTAACGCCAAATCCATTTTTATGTAAATAATCTGTTCTATTTAAAACAATTCAGTTTAGCATAAGTACACAGTTTAATTGTCAAAAACATTTCTATTTCAAACTATTCAAGCAGTTATATGTAACAATTAAGTTAAGTGTAAATACAGTTTTAATGTTGAAAAACAGTTCTATTTCGAATAATTCAGTTAAGCATAAGTATGCAGTTCAAATGTAAGTACGGTTTAATTGTCAAAAACATTTCTATTTCAAGCTATTCAGTTTAGTCAAACAATTCAGTTTAGCATAAGTATGCTATTAGTTCTATTTAACCCATACATAGGGTCCAATCAGGTGCTACCACTCCAGGCCAGAGAGGACCTGGGAGCGATGGCAATGAAGGGGTACTCCGCATTCCCCAAAGCTCCAGCATTGCTGGAACCTCACCATCAGATTGTTTAGTGTCATATCCAGGACACTCGTTGGGGGGTTCTTACACCTCTGCAGAGAAGCAGTCGGTGTATTCTACAGCCCCAGCTGACTGGGCAACTTTTTTCTAAGGTAACAGTATAAAAAAAGTATTTCATATAAAATAACACAAGCCAGGAATGAAAAATTAAGTGACAATGCTTAATCAGGCATGTACCTAAAGAAACTTTAATAAGGTTTTTAAATGTAAAATGTTGGTATTTTATAAGTATGTGAATAGATATGAAACTTTAAAAATGACTTGATAGTGTGGAGGGCGACGAATGTCAGGCAAAGACCCTTCACCTGACATTTGTAACTTGAAGCAAATTATTTAAAAAAAAAAAAAAAAAAAAAAAAAAAAAAAAACAATACCTTCCCAAACTGAGGCAGGTCAAATGATAATCTTTACTGTACTTGAGTATTATCCAGGGTGTCCAAAAAGTACCAAGACTGAAGCTCTATTAATTCGGACAGAAATGAACAAGAATAAAAATTTTCATTATGTGAATTCAAAAATTTTCCATTTGTCAAAGCAACTGTAAAACTTTATTTTTGATGCAGAATGAAGCTGTACTATTGAATTTCTTTCTCAATATCCTCAAATCCTACCCTTTGAGATGAATTTTCGGCTTAGCAAACAGGAAGTTGCAGGTCTAGTCAAATCCTGTTTTGTTAAAAACATTTCATTTAAAAAGTATCAAGACTGGCTGGCTTCATAAATTTTTAATTTAAAAAAAAATCAAAATCAACTTTTATAGACATTATCACCTTACAATACAAATTACAGTGTGTACATTTAAATTTTAAACTTTAATCATAAAACATTTGGATCACTTCATATTTTACTATAGAGAAAAATCATATAGCTTCTATAATGAATAAAGGTTTACACTTAATGTATTAAAATTTTTTAGTTGGTATTGAGGAGTGGGAGTCAATTTAATATGCATTGGAAAAAAAAAAGTGATTTCCTAAAATGGAATTTTATCAAGTATTTAATATTTAATAAATGATTATAATCACAACTATTATACAATGACACACTATCATTAATCAGGTTGTTTTGTTTGGTTTTTATATGATTAATTGAATTGTTCAAATATATCCTCTATTTCGCAAATTTTGGGAAAATAATTCCTCCACTCAACAAGGATTTAAAAAAAAAAAACAATCTGCCTGCAAAAGGGTTAATACAGGTTGAAAGTAACACTACAGAATAAATATCACCAACTTTGAATAAATTACTTTCACTTTGTCGGATTTTTAAATCTCATGGGAAAATGTAATAGGGCGAGTTGCCAGGAGACAACTAGAAGTTCTGAGTCAAACTCATGACCCCAGATATGTCGGTTTGACCAGGAGAAGAAAGAGACTGATATCACTGAAGATGACATGAGATTACATGTGATGAGGCTTAAAGCCTTTTCACAAATTCAGTCAGCTGACAAAACAGCAAACAAGAAGGCTTGTATTCTGCCAAGACATCTTATTTGGGATTGAGGCTTGAAGGAAAAAAGTCAGTAAAAATAATGTTTAAATGATAAGCACACTATCTCAAAGAGTTATACACATCTACCACAGCTTGTAAGAAAAATAAGATTTAGATAAACTTATAACAAGGCTTCTGTGTTTTCTCTCCCATACCTATCCTCCAAAAACAATCGCTACCATTATTTTGTTTTGCTAAAGAAAGACAAGTAACAGAAAGAATAGGAAAAAAAAAATCAATTACACCATATTACTCACAGCGCGTGTGTGTGTGTGTGTGTATATATATATATATATATATATGTGTGCATTTGTGTGTGTACATGCACATACACAGAGTTTCAAAAATTGATATCTTTTGGGATGTAAATAGGTGAGTCAGATAAATTGCAATTTTTTTAATTTAATAACTTGACCAATTTTCACTCAAATCATCTCAAATTTTAACATGTAGAAGCAACTCAAAATTCTGTGAAATGTTTTAACACCTTTTCTTTACCAGTGAATGACATTTTTACACAAGAAAAGAGAAAACAAAACAGAGTTTTTGGTTATTTCAATACATACAATTAAAATTTGTGATCACTTGAAGAATTGGCCAAAGTATACGATAAAGTGAAACAGTGTGTGTGTGTGTGTGTGTGTATATATATATATATATATATATATACACACACATATATATATAAGATCATTGGAAAAAAAAATTACTCAATTAACAACTTTTAAGTTTCACAATTTCTTAATTACTATATCAATATGTGTGTGTGTGTGTGTGTGTGTATATAAAGATCAAAATGCTAGTTCAGAAAAAATGAGATAAGTAGAATAGTTTTTTTGCTCTTTTTATGGTTCAACTTACCTGATTGCAAACATGCTTTTGCCTTTCTCGTTACACTCATTGTTTTGACCTCAGACCAATACAGAAAAGTACTTTGGCTATATTACTAAAATCCTCAGTATATTATTTACTAAACTTTACTTAGTCTAGTTCAAGGCTGTTTACAGTAGCTGCTCTTACAAAGTAGTCACTCATTAAAATATATTCTAACTTTGATCCAAGTGCTTTCAGCATAACTTGACCATAGTGTGTGTGTATATATACATATATATATATAGAGAGAGATAGATAGAGAGAGAGAGAGAGATAACTAAGCCAAGAAAAATAGCACTTTATAGCAAGATTTTTTGATACCTTTGTTGGTTATTTAATGCCAAAGCCATTATTGAAGAATAGCAGTGATATTAACAACCCATAGCTGGTGGGAGATAAGGAAGTTCATACCTTTCCCAAAGATATGTCTGAAAGGGAATATAACAGCAGAACCGGAGTTTGAACTCGTTTACTCCACGGCTGCATTCCAGTACATTAAGCCATTATGCCCAAGAGACTCCCAACGAAATTGTAAGAGCAGTTTATCTAAAATGCTCTTACAGAATAATGTAATATCTAATCTAATTTTTAACATAATGATAATTTTTGTGATGTCTGAAGGTTTTTTCTTTTTTTTTTTAAATCATCTAAATTCTCACTATAACAGAGAGAATTATAAAATGCTAATTAGAATCCTTTACCTTTTCCTAAATAAACGTATTGATATCCTCATCAACCCCTGTTAAGTTTGAAAGGCTAATTAGAATCCTTCACTCATTAAATAGAAGCAACATTATAATGAGTAACAGTTATGATGGGAAGCCAAGTTTGAAGATCAGCTGGTATATGCATAAAAATGAATTGAAATGACAATGTGAGAAGAAAAAAAAAACAAAAACAAAAATCACAACAAAGACTACAACTTTCTTTTATCATTCAAATTACTTTATATAATTTTTTTCTGCCATTTTTTGTTGATATACTTGCATTTATTTTGTTTTCTTGTTCCATTTTTTTTTTATCTTCTTGCTTATTTAAAGAAGCAACTGTACACTGCACTTTGACACAAAACTGTTCAGAGAAATTAGAAGGGAGAGAAAAAATAAAAAATACCCCAGGTAAAAAAAAAAAAAAAAAAAAAAAAAAAAAAATCTTGAACCAGACTGTCCAGCCAGTTCAAGTCAATGGTAATTATTCTTTGCACAATGTTTCATGGGAGAAGGGGTCAGTCTTTGTCCCTTTGAACGGTCATATTAGAAAAACTTCCAGATTGCATTTTTTATTGCCACAAATTTATCACCTCATAATTTGAAATATTTTTTAATTTTTTTTTTAAAAGCAAAATCCATTTGTCATTTTTAAAAATTCTTTTTTATTTAAAAAGACATTTTTAAGCCGGTAGGAGAAAACACACAAACAAAAACAAAATAATTTTATTGTTTATCTAAAATTTTTCAACTTTTTTTTTTTTTTAAAATGTTCATTTCCCAACTAGAGATGCATGCTTGTCTATCATAGCAATCCTGACAGACACACAAGTCAACATCCGTCTAATATTTACAGATTTCCAGGTCTGTTACTTCATTTCTAGCACCTGATAGATGATCTGGAAATTCTCAAAATTTTATAAAGTGGCAAGACAAGGAATGAGTTGTCACTAAACCAGTATTACTCATCAATATTTTCATTTTTTTTTCTTGAAATTTTTAGGAGTAGTAGAAAAAAATCCATAAAATACTGGCGGTGGTGGTGGTGGTGGTGATGGATTTTTTTTTTTTTTTTTTTGATTAGCCTGGAACCGATGAATGGTGAGGTGATTGAGAAATAAAAGGTGGCCAGAAATTCAGTTGTAAACCTGAACATGTAATTTGATGTAGATTTTAACACGCCTGAAACAAAAACAGGCATGGACGCATGTTGGCTAATGGGGGGAGGGGAAGAGAGAGAGAGAGAGAGAGAGGTTTAGCCAAAAATCACTGATGTAGTTGCAGGTGTAGAATTGTTTCTCTTCTTTGCACCAGGACAGAGATGCATAAACACACATACAAAGTCTAGTTGTGGGTCTTATTATGTTGTTTCTTTTTGCTTACTTCAAAATAGGCAAAGGAGACAATTTTTTTTTGCTTTTTTTTTTAAATTTTGGGTTAAAGATTTTAAATAATTATTATATATATATATATATATATATATATATATACATACACACACAAAGAAAAAAGGAAGAGAGCATGAGAAATGGGCAGGATTTGTCAAGTCTTGAATTTTGAGAGGATCAATCATTAATAAAAGTTTCAAATTTTCTTTTAAGTCACAAAGAGGCAAGTCATTACATTTTTTTTGGAAAAAAAAAAAATGTAATTTTACTAATTTATGAAAGTTATATTCTCATGATATTCCACCCCACCTATAATTTCATTTCATGGAAGACCTTGTTTTACTCTTTGATTAGAATTTATATATATATATATATATATAAAATAATGTGTGTGTCTGTATCAAAATCTAGAGACCATTTCTAAGCATTGCCTATACAAAAAATAATCCTCCCCCAATATATCTCAAAATAAGACCAAAACAGAAAAAAAAAAAATCTTATATTAAGAATTTAATGAAGTCAGTTGATAGATTTTTTTAAGTCATTTATTTAAGAGGGGAAATAGGCCCCCAAAATTGGACCTCATTCACCCTATATAAAAATTTTTTAAAAAATTGTTGCCACTGTTAATTTTTAAGAGGATGGAAAGTGGAAAAGTGTTTAAATCTCCAGTTGCCAGAGTAGTCTGTCTCGGTCTTTCTCTTTCAGTCAGTCTGTCTCATTTTTTATTATTTTTTAATTTATTCATTACTAAGCACCTCAGAAAGAAAGAAAAAACAGCTTTCTCTCTAATCTAGTTCAGACATCCAAAGGTTGCTGCAGAAGTTGTGTGCATCTCCTGAACATTAACAGATTGCAGATATAACCTGGATTATTTATTTAAATTACACAGGATAGGGAGTGAGGACAGACAGACAAAAAATATATATTCTCTGGATGGCAAGGACTGGGTAGAAATGGGGGTAGCACGGCAAAGAAATGGAAATCTTAATAGATTTATAACTTGGATGATGACCAAAAAAATAAAATAAAATAAATAAATAAAAATAATTCCTTAATATCAAACTGTTTTTATTTCTAATTGACTAATATTAAAAAAATACTATTTTCATATTTATTGCTTCCTTTAAAAACCCTGCAGTCACTTAGAACAACGGTCATCTGGGAATTGTGACTTTAAGTTGCTGTGTAGCTGAATGGCCAACAGGGATTGGAAAAAAAAATACAATCAACACTCTCCCTTATACACAGAGAAAAACTTATAACAGTGGGTACAAAATAATTTTATTTTTAAATTTAATTAATAAAGAAAAAATAGAAAAAAAAAATAATCACCTCGTCTTCCTTCTTTCTTTAATAATCAGTTAATAGTTTTTTGTTGTTTTTTGTTTTTTTTTAATTAATCATAGGCTTTACCATTTTTTTTATCATAATATTATCAATAAGAAGAATAAGAAGAAGAAGAAGAATCATGGTGGTGGTGGTGGTGGTTTTGCAGAAGTTGTAAGATGTCTTTGTTTTTTATTTTTTGAATTTTTTTCTCTTTTTAGTCATAACTGATGAGGTTTTTGTAGTTAAATATATAAGTTTGATTTCGTTTGTTTCAGAAAGAAGGAGCAAAAAAAATAAATGACAGCCAGAGAGACAGGGGCGGGTTTAAAAAAAAAAAAAAAAAAAAAAATCAAGAGTTGGAGAAGGGGAGGAAACATATCAGGAGTAAATCTTAATAAAAAATACCATCTGAATATAGTTTTAAAATTGCCGTTTGTTGAGGGATGGGAGTATCACTTTGTTGTGGTTTGCATATATCAGTCTTCTCTTAAACCATTGGATGGTAGTTCTGGTAAAAGGTAGCAGTAACAAAGGTTGGTTGTGGGGATAGGGGGACTGGTTTTTTCGTCTTCAACTGCACGTGGGTAGGGCCCATGTCTCCATACTCCTCCTACTTCTCCCCCCACATTCTTCACACTTCCCCTGCTCCTCTTCCTCTTGATATCATAATTGCTGCTGCTGCTGTCGTCGTCATCGTCGGTGTGGTCATCTTTAATCGTCATAAACCTTCTCTTTTTCGCCTCTTCAGTCACCTGTATGGTGTTCATCTCCGGTGAAAACTGGCTTATAAAAAAAGACAAAAAATACACAGGGAATCAGGGCCTGAGGGGGAGGGTGAAGAAGAGGAGGGCTAGATAAGAGAGTGAGAGGCAGGGGCCAGAATTGAAAGCTTTTTGCCTTACCATCTGATAGGTACCAAAATCTCACAATCACACACATCCTCATTCACTCCCTCAGATGGTGGGGTTGGGAAGGAGGGTATGATGTGATGAGGGTGGAGGAGGGAAGAAAAGGCAAAGATAAGGGGGTAGGAAGAAGGCTTCAAGAGGAAGAGGACGAAGAGGTTAGAGGGCAAGTAATAGAGTAAGTAAGTGGGGGGGTTGGAAGGTTGGAGACAGCTACAGTAGGAGATTTAAAGGTCACTCTCGCCATACAACGCTGTGGAGAAGGACATGTAGTCTAGAGCACCGGCCACTGCATCACCTCCGGTATAGGGAGCCATTCTCTGGATGCAGTACTCTGCCTGCTCAGGCGGCAACTCATGGCGGAGAATCTGGGCAGTGATGTAATTCTGCAAAGATGAAGAAATGGTGTAAGTACATTAATTTAGATATTACAATGAGAGAAAAAAAAAGTTTCTGCTCATAATCATTTGAACAGACAATTTATCTTTAATTAGTTTTGAGAGTTGAATATAGGAACATAATGAAGCAAGAACCAAATTTTATTGCTAATTGATTGATTTCAATGGCATGTCAATTCATGTAGGGTTATTTCATGCTTAGAAGTTAGGGAATCACATTCATTGTATGTTTATATTTACATTTTTTGTGTGTTTGTTTCTCAAAAGTTTCTGACAGTTATATTATCAAGTATTTTGATCTAATACAAATAATTATATAGTTTCAAGTAATTATTTCTATTTGATAATTGTCACTTGTTTGCACACCATTATATGGTTTCAACTTCAAGTAATTAATACTT
>OY757933.1:52331875-52371875 GCA_963585895.1 Sepioteuthis lessoniana | reverse complement strand
ATTCATTTGAAATTTTCGTTAGCTCAGGTTAACTTGAGGTTTAAAAGGTTTATTAAATGACAAAAAAAGATTGATTTTCATTGAAAGGCAAAAAAATAGCAGTGGAGGTAGCCTGCCTATTTTCCCAATGCTTTTTTGTGTGAGGGATTTAGCTTATGAACAACATGTGTTTTTCATAAACCTTTGATAATTTTTCAAGACTTTCTCCGTGTATTTATTCTTTTTTTTTTACATGTAATCATACAATTTTCTTAGATTATTCCTTCAATGAAAATTTTCCCTAATCTTTTTTTCTTTAATAAATAATGATATAAAGAACTGTAACTATGAAATTAAAATTCATTCAAGTTTTAAAAATTTTTTTTACCCAGTGTCAAAAGAAATATTAAAAAAATGTTCAATAAATAAGGTAAACTAATTCTGTAATAAAAAATTAATCTCCATTTTCAATATGACAGCTCAATTTTTTTTTTTCTTTCTTTTTGCAAATTTTTTTTTTTTTTTTCAGAATAGATATCAACACAACACTCCAAAGTCAGCCGCATGTGTGCACCAAATCTCTAAAAATTGGTTGAGGGTTTTTCATATCCATAAAATATGCAAACACAGTTCATTTTCATAGTATAGATTTACAACTAAAAAATGTTGGGGTTGGGAAATGAAAACAGTTTTTTAACAAAAAGTAAACCCCCAAAATTTGGAAGAAGAAAAATTAGAATAACATTTTGTTGATAATAAAAAAAATAAATGAAAATAAAACAAAAATCAATTAAAATTTTGTAAATAAAATAAATAAATAAAATCAAAATGTTCAAACAATGGCTTCACAGTTATCAATTGAAAACTGAAATGGAGGGTCAAGTTCACCTTTCCACTGACAATTTATATTCATTCTGCTCTAATGTCCTTAAATCTTTGAACTCAAGCAGTGGTATTTTGGTGCTGTTAACTAAAAGCACATAAACCTGGGTGGCCAGATGTTTGGCTGTAGATTCCTTACCTCTACCATGGCTTCTGATGATAAAATGTTTTAATTTTATACTTTATAAATACTTTTATTATCATTTAATATATTTTAAATTGTCTATAGAATGCTGTAACTTGTTATTTAACAGTCTATAAAGTTGTTAAATAACATTAAGATATTTTACATTTTTTAGTTGTTTGGTAAGCCCGAAGGCAGAGTGAGATGCCTACAATTGTAGAAGGCTCCTCAGGGTTATAAGAGTTTTCTACTAACTTTAAGTAAAATAAGAAAAATTCCAATTATCTTTTAATAAAAACTTAACTTACAAAACTTATTTAATGATATGCTAAAAAATTATGCTTTTTTTTTTGCTTTTATTTTTTAAATATTAAACCAAAATTATTCAACAAATTAAAAAGATTTCATTTTAAGAGTTAAAAAAAAAAAAAGTTCTAAATTTTGAAGAAATGGGAAGAGAAAATGTGTACCTGTTTATCATCACGAATCTTGTAACCCAAGCTAACAAGGCAAGCCTTAAATTCTTTGGGTTCAAGTCGCCTTGTGCGTCCTTTGTCAAAGTGGTTGAAGGACATACGGAACTCATTCATCTGGTCTTCACTGATGCCCTTAGAATCTCTTGTAAGAATCTAGAAAGAGAGAAAAATAAAAAAAAATAAAAAAAAAAAAAGGATTTTAAGATGAGACCATTTCAAGAAAAGAACAATGCCCAATCAAGCATTTCTTGAATCAAATGCAAGAGAAAGTAAACAAGACATTAAGACATTTCCTATACACATGTTCAAGAATAATTACTTTTCAATACTAGAACTCATAGAAAGGAATGAATCCTAACTAATTTCTAAAATTATTCTAAGATCACATTGGTTCATCCTCTTGCTATAAGCCATAAGCAATTTCTCATCTGAAATGAATAACGATTGACATTGCATTCTGGGAAAAATGAATCTTCTAATTACTATAAAAAAAGCTTGATTCATGTGGGCCATTTAATGTAACATTCTCCTGCTTGAAAAAAGACATCATGCTGATGTGGGATGATTTACTGTTTGGATTTTGCCCATCTGGAACTTTGCCTCTTCTAGATTGAATGCCGAATAGGATTGTATAATCTTTATTTACTTGGGACTTTATACCAATCATTTGAGATTTAACTTTAAACAAATTTATTTTCTGTATTGATATTTAATATGTCACATCTTCCAACAGGTGGCTTTGATGGAACCTCACAAGCAATTGATGTTGGCAATAGGTTGTCCAGGTTTCAAATGAATAAAACAATATGATAAGGACACAGGATTCATAAGTTTAATGTTAATTCTTTGATCTAACCAGAACCTCTCTTCAAGTCTTCCAAAAGTCTAACAAAACCTTCTCAATATACAGAAGGATTTCAGCATTAAGAGTGCCTTACCTATTAACAGTATACTATGCAAGTACATAGTTATAAACAATCTTATAGACAAGAAACACTGTTTTATAATTTGCATTTAATAGTTAAACTTCCTCAAGTCTTATACAGTTCCTTTCGGTTTCTTTGTCTAATGGCATATCAGCCTTTGTAGGTTATTTAATGTCAAAGCCATTCTCCTAGAAGAACAGTAGTGGTACTATTTAACCCATAGATAGGAGGATAAGAGAGTTCATACCTTTCCCAAGGGTATTTGCCCAAAAGTGAACGTAATAGTGTGACTGGAGTACGAACTCGCTTACGATTCCGCAGTCCATCGCTTTAACCATTACACCACGAGGACCCCCCCCCTCAAGTCTTATACAGAATATATATATATATATATATATATATATATTTGCACACAAATATAAGCAGCATACCGGACATTGGCCTAGCGGTTAGAGTGTTCTCCAATGGCCCGGGAGACCTGGGTTCAATCCCAGGTCGAGCCATACCAAAGACTCGAAAAATGGTACTTGATGCCTCCTTGCTTAACACTCAGCATTATAAGGTACAGATCAAGGGTAAAGTAGAACAATCCAGGGAAGGAGTAGCGCCCTCCCCTACACCTTGGTGTAGTAGCTATCGAAAAGGGAGCCTTCGGGTTACCCTCAACTATGGTCGCCAACTTTACTTACTTATATTGTTGCAGTCTAGTACAGAAGTTATACTCCTTAAGTGTGACAGAAAAAAAAAATATAATACAAAGATATGTTGCTATTTTATTTTGTTTTGTTTAGCAGAAAATACACTGTAAATTGCATTTTTTTTTTTTAGATAAATGGAAATCCACTTGTACAGTAGAAAGTCAGGATTATAGAATAAGATTGGAAGCAAATTTGATGAGCAATAAGTGCTTAAAATATAAGGCCTTGTTCCATACTAGTTTCTACAAACTATTTCAGTTCCTTCAAAAAAAATTAATGCAATCGAAAAGTAAGCTGGTCTGGCAAGCATAATGTTAGCCTTACACAGTGCTCTATAATTGAGGCCTTGTACCAAACCTGGGTTAAAAAACAATTAAGATACTTTCACTAATTAAATAATCATAGGAAACATGCATGAAAAATGAAAGTGAGGTAGGGGGAAGAGAGAGAGAGGAAAAAAATATATATACCTGGTTCTCAACTTCATTGATATTTCTTGCAATGGCAGTCAACAACTGCTCCCATCCCACACGCAAAGTCTGCAAAGACACAATAAAGAGAAATAAGCAATTTTCTTTTTTTTATTATTTATATTATCATTATTATTATCGTTAATTCACCTACAATAACTTATATGAGAAATGAGAGTAAGAAACACAAACTGGGTAGTTTTGTCTATACAATTCCAGCAGATAATTATACAAGTCATGACCTAAAAAGACGAACAAAATTAGTTGTTTAGTCAACATTATTTCTTGAAGAATGATATAATATTGAATTTCTAAGTTTAATATTAATAGTTAGGTTTTTTTGTTTAATTGCATATCAACTTTTGTGGGTTATTTAATGTAGAAGAAAAGTATTGCATGTTTTTTTTTTAATTTGTTTATAATCATTTGTTTGCACACAGTTATATATATATATCAAATATTCCTATCTAATACAATCAATTTGTACACAGTTGTATTGTTTCAAGTATTCCTATCTAATACTAATAACATATACATAATTATTTAGTTTAAAGCCACAATTCCTATTCAATTATTTGTTTGTAGAGTTACATGATTCCAAATATTTCTAATTAACACCAGTAATTTGCAAGCAATTGTATGGTTTCCAATAACTAATAATAATAATCCTTAGTAAAAAAAAAAAAAAATTATATCTTAAAGTAACATAATACAAATAATTTACACATTGCTATATGGTATCATTAATACTACTTTTACTAGTCAAATAATCATTAGTTTGCAAACAGTTATATATTATCTTTTTAATGTGCATAATTGGACTAGTGTTCGCCAATGGTCCAGGAGACCTGGGTTCAATCACAGGTCGAGTCATACCAAAGACTTTTAAAATGGTACTTGATACCTCTTTGCTAAACAATCAGCAATATAAGGTATACATCAAGGGTAAAGTCAAGCAATCCAGGGAAAAGAGTAGTGCCTTCTCCTACAACTTGGTGTAGTAGCTATTAAAAAGGGAGCCTTCTGGTCACCCTCGACTACAGTTGCCAACTTTACTTACTTATATCATATTCATATTTCTCTATTCATGCAATCTTGCTAAAATAAATGTAAGAATTGTCTCATCTTTTTTTCCTTTGACATTGGTAGGAACCTCTGTCAGTAAAGAAAGAGGTAGTATCAAAAAGTCATAATATCTAGTAAACAAATATGTCCTTTCTTGCTTGCTAAGACTAAAGAGCGTTACAGTCCGGTTTTTAATTTTATTTCTCAGATTTTTAATTTATTTTTTACAGTCGAAACAGAAGAGTTCCAGAAAGAGGCTACACTTCCTGCCAAGAGATAACCAGGAAGTGAGTAAGAGTTAAGTAATGAAGAAATGGGATATTTGATATAGAGAAAGATACTTACTTCCATGGTGTATTGGGTGTATCTGTTCTCAAAGATCATAGCCTCCTGGACAAGCTGAAAAAAAAAAAAAATCGTATACAGAATTAAAAAGTGTTTGAAAGAAAGAAAAAAAAAAATGCAGAGATCAGAGTGGAGGTGTTAGAAAGGCAGTTCTTTTAGAAAGACTGATCAAGTAAGAGGTTGTCTTTACCTGGTGGTATTTCTCCAAATCATCCATGTTTGGTCTGTAAGCGGCAACAGCTTTGTCATATTGCTGAAGTTTGATGAGCTGATCTTCCAGAGAAGTCTTCATCTGGACACAGATGGCGGCTACAGAGTCCAGTTGGACTTCAATCCATTGTCCGACTTCATTAGCCTTGGCAGCGAATTGCTGGCGCAGACGTTCGTTGTTGATCTGTTTCTGCTCTTCCTGCTGGAGTACGTGTTGCCTCTGGGGGACCAGTGATTTCACTTCAGACCACTTGTGGGTTAAGTGCTGTTAATAAAACACAATAAGTAGATTGAATAAACTGAGAGAAAACCATTTCACAATTTTTACATTTTATTAAGTTCTAAAATAACCTTAGTTTTTTTTTAATTTTTATTTTGGCTTTGGGTATTATCTAAAATTCTGTTGGTTGCATGTTTTACTTTCAATTTTTTTTTTCTTCCTCTCCTTTTTTTTCAAGAAGTAAATTTGTGTTGCTACTTAAGAAATAACAATGTTATGAATTTCAAAGATCTCTATTAATAATTTGAAACCAGTTCTCTCTCTCCTCTAGACAACCAAACAGTTTGATGGATAACTACCGTATTTGGTATACAGATTTAGAGAACCCAGAAGAAAGCTTTAATGTGAAAAAAATTTTTTTTTTAAAAATTAAAAAAGATAAAAAAATAAAGAAAAAGAAGTTAGAGTGAAAAGAAAGAGAGATAAAGAGGGAAAGAGAGAAGCAGGGGAGGAGTGTATAAGAGGGGTTTCAAACTTAAGGACACAAAAGTGCCATTATGTTCTGAAATGCAGAAGTGGAGTCTGCTATTTCCACCAGTTATATTGTTTAATTGCTATGCAGATAAGTAGGCTGCTAGAGAGACCCTTTTTATCATGAATGTGACTGTAAATGCCTGGGAGTACAGGAACTTTTACAAGAAGTCCAAAGAGAAAAATAATTTTAAAATCTTTTTTAATTGAATGCCAAAGTTTTAGGAAAATACTCTGATAATAGTTCCACTATAAGATACAGATAAGCGACACATGACATATTTTTGAAGTCCTGGGGCAGACAATTTTCTTAAAAATTAGACTTACAGAAACGAGTAGGGCGGTGTAAGGATTCTCAGGAACACCAATTCCAATCTCTGCAGCAAGTCGGTTGGCCTCGTTCTCCAAGGAGACAATAGTATTCATTTCTTTGTCAGCTTCACCCAGAGTTTCCTTGAACTGCTCATGAGCACGAATGAGATCCTGAAATGCAGATAAAAACATATTAGGCACCAATTGTCCAAAATAGATTTAAATCACCAATATAAGTTTCTTAATAAGAAAATAAAATTTGAAATAGAAGTCCAACATTTTGGATTTTTGTAGGAAGTTAACGACTTCCTCTCAAAAGAAATATGTGATACATATTCAAGTTTAATAAAGGGCTCATATGCATAAATGGAAGGGGAAAAATGCCCACTCACCATAACCAATCTTTCTAAAGCATCAGACTACAAAATCCTTCTTTTTGGTGGAATGGAGAAGTGCTGCTTCAGGGCCAGTATCCCCATGACCAAACACAACAGAAAGAGATGAACAGATACTACATTCAAATCCCAACCTGAAGGTCAGAGTTTTGGTTTGTTTGTAGTGGTACAATTTAACCTATATTTAGAGAGATAAGGGGGTTCATAACATTCCCAAGGGTATTAGTCTGAAAGTGAATGTAACAGCATGACCGGAATTTGAATTTGCTTACCATGATATTGCAATCCAGTAAGTTAACTACTACGCCAGAGACACTTCCCCAGGGAGTTTTGGTTGACTGCTTTTATCATAACTCGATAACATAAAATACAGAAATGCTAACAGGTTCTGCAACCTTTCCCCTTCCCACACTTACAAAACTGAGAAAATTCAGAATGCTGAAGTATTATCAAAATAGGGCAGTCCTTTTGTTGTCTCATTTAATACATATATCCAAATAAATAACTCAAAATCATTTGAAATGAAGAAATATTTTCTTTGATTTATTTTGTAATGTAAAAAATCAATTCCTTTTTCTCCAATTACAAGGGTGAGTCAAAAGTTGTGCAATATTTTGGCATGTTTTAGTTTGTAGTACATTTATCCCATGACTGAAGCAGTTCAAGCTGTAGAGATAGTCACTATGTTTAGTAGTATCATGATAGTTGGTGTGCTGACATGTTGTTCATTGCTTTACTCCATGTTTTATTTGAAAGCCACACAGATGAATGTGCAACATATTTTAATTCAGAAATTTATACTTTACAAGTTCAAACTGGGCTCTAAGTAGCAACCAAAAATATTTGTTGTGCAAAAGGTGAAGGTGCAGTTGATCAAAGTACAGTAACCCGAGAGTTCAAGAAATTTAGCTTGGGTTGAAAGAATGTCTACAGTCAAGTAGGCCTAAAACTGAATTTTGAAGCTCTGCTCCAAGCACTTGAGGGATGATCAGGCAAGTAGCACTCTGAGAATACCAGACTAGGTCAGCATCTTAGTCCAGTGTGGTTTGTCACTTTCACAACCTTGGCAAAAAGCATAGAGCTGCAGAATTGTGCTTTACATTACTAGAATATTGAAAAACTTTTGACTCACTCCAGTATTTTTGAGAAATAATTTTTATAAGAATATTTTGGAATATAAGTATCTAGTAGATCAGGAACAGATATTGACAGAGATGTTGCAATTCTTTTAAACCAAATCTTTCAGGATTTTATCATTTCTAGCAGAACATCAACGAAATCAAAATGAGTAATGAGGTCTGTCTGTAAAGTAACAGGACTAGATGTGTTGAGTGAGCTATGGGCAAGAGAGGGATAATCGGATTGTGGTATCATCTAACATGATATCTCGGGAGCATAGAACTGTAATCTTAGCTTTCTGCAACTCCTGCATTTTTTTCACTTGCTTTTGTTTACATCTCCAGTTTTTCAGGTCATTCAGCTATGAGTACTGAACAATGAAAGTTTTGGTCCAGTTAGGGAAAACTGTCATGAGCATTTGAAATGCCCCAGCAAGTATATGGAGACAACACTACACCACGCTCACATGTTTCTGGAAGGCTTATGAAGTTCAAAGAACGACGCAAAGAGGCGAAAGATGACATCAGAAGCAAGAGGGTTTCAAGAAGTAGGATTGAGGTCAACTTCAAACAGATAAAGCAAGTGGTGTGTGGTGATTATCAGTTAACCGTCTGACAGATCCCAAGTTAGCTGGACATAAAAGAGGACAATGTTTGGAAGATTATCATCGAAGATTTGGGTACACTGAAAGTCTTCACAAAAATGGTGCCAAGACTATTAAATGATGATGATCAGAAAGAGTGCCACATGCAGGAGTATCAAGACATCATAGAGCATCATGAAACTGAACAAGACTAGCATCACTGGTGATAAGACATGGATTTTTGAGTATGGCCCAGAAACCAAGTGCCAGAGCAGTCAGTGGAAGTTTTTGACATCAAAGAAAGCAAGACAGTCAAAGTCATGTTGATCATACTTTTTGATGTGAGGGACATCTTTTACAAGTTCTTGCTACAGAGCCCGATGATCAATCAGAAAGTCAACAAGGTGCATACTTAACTCAGTATGTGAGAAGAGATGAGAATTAAGGTAGATCAAATTGTGGCTGCTTCACCCAACAATGCACCTGTTCCATGTGCTCATAAGCACCCAGCTCTTTCTGACCATACAGAAACAACTTCCCTTTTCATCTAATTTTGCTTCATATTTCTTTTTTTTTCTTCAAGCTCAAGGAGACCCATTTTGGAGGCCATCAAGAGGCATATAACAAAGGAGCTGAGAGGCATCCCAGAAGAATCCTTCTAGTAGTGCAGAGAAGCATGACAGAAGGATGGAGAAGTGCATTAGACTTGAAGTGGATTACATTAAGAACAAACCATGTAGTTGTTTAGAATTGAAATGACCTGTTTATGACATCAGTTTTGGTACTTTTCAAGCACACCTCATATTATTACAAAATTCTACAGCATTAAAACTGTGACCAAAATAAAATTATATATGATTATCTTGTCAAATTCATCACAATCTATCATTTCAACATATATATGAGGTGCACTTATTTTTTTTTGTACTGCTACATATCCATTTTTTGGTAAGAGAGTTTCAATCCGGTTGAGTTTAGTAATAAATAATACCTAATACCTTATGTAATGTTCAAATAAAAAATAATGAATATATTTGATTCAGAAGAAAATCAACTTTTTTGTAAAATAATTGCTAGTGATGTGCTTGGTTTTCTTTGCTTTCTTTGTTAAATGGTATATCAACCGTCAAGGGTTATTTAATGCTAAATCCATCCTTGCAGAAAACAGTAGTGGTACTATTAAAACCCATCGATAGGAGAAGGATAAGGAAGTTTACCCCTTTCCCAAGGATATTAGAAAATGAACACAATAGTGCGATTCAAGTTTAAATTCTCATGATGTCACGGCCCAGCTTGTTAGCCTCCTTTAGTGGTGTACTTATTCATGAATGAAGTTAAAAAGGAAATTATACAAAAAAGATCAGCATTGATTTAGTTTACTCCTACCATATATACAAGAATAAAAAAAAATCCAGCATTTGATAGCGAATTGTTGGTAAATCAATTACAATATGGCTTATGTACTAAAAAAATAATTTCCAATATTGAGGATAAAAATCTTAAGAGAATCTAAGGGAGACTACTTAAGGTTTGATTAGACAAAGTTACTTACCCTGATTTCTTCTGTTGTGTGGACAATAAACATGTCCATAAGATCTTCTTTGGCTCCGTCCATCCAGTTGTTGAAAGGCTGAAAAAAAACAGAAATAAACTTTCAGCAAATCTTGCTAGACATTAGGAACCTTCATCTTCTATCGCTATGATTAATGTTACAGTATGTCAGACTAGCTTTAACATAAACGACATTTCAGCAACGAGCACTCGGTTTCTAAAATATAATATCCAGTAGGCACCTTATCAATCCATGATCAGGCAGATTTCACAACTGGCTTAAAATATTTGAAATTGATATAAAATCTACATATGTCCCAAAATTTTCACTATAAAAAATCAACATCCAATTGGCTTTATTTCATTTTTGGTTTTTATTAAAAAAAGGTCCAAATATCTGTCTTAGAAAATTTTTTATTAAAACAGTATTCAATTTTTACTTTAATTGACAATAAAACAATTATTACATCATACTTAATGAAATATAATTAAAATTTTAAAAGCATATATATATATATATATATATATATATATATATATATATTTATTTATTTGACTTAGGAAGCAAACTAAAAATAAAACAAAACCATTTTTGTAGTTAAGGAATTAGACTTTTAAAAAAATTGATTTGATTGGTTGGTTTTACAACATAACAAACCTTGTCAGATTACTTGATACCAAAGTCAGTTTTTTGGGTTATTTTTGCAAGCAATTACAGTCTTTAAAGTATTCTTAATAAAAATAATTTGAACACATTTTTAAGTACTCTTAACTGATACAAATAATCTATATACAATATAGTTTCAAGTAATTATTATAATCATATTCTTTTGTTTACACAGTTATGATTTCAAATATTCTAACCTAATACAAATGATTTGCATACAGCTATACAGTTTCAAGTATTCCTACCAAATATTTATACTTTTCAAACAGATCTATGCAACAAATAAATGAGACACTAACAGGTACTACCAATGTTAAAAAGAGTCTGGGATTAATAAAAATGAATCAGTGATTCTACATTCCCTAAAAGTCCAGAATAGGAGCCTCACCACTAGATTTAATTTAACATCATATCCAGGACATTCCTTTTCTGAGAGGTAGCTGTTACTACCTTACAAGAGTTATAGTAGGTATATTTTAAGCTCTGCTAACAGGACAGAAATTGATTTAAGCTTTTCTTTTCAGGATCTGATAACAACTTTGAAGAGACTTAAAATTGATTATTTCAAAAAAATATTTTCCAAATAATATTATTATTTAAAAAAAGCCACACTTATGATTTTTCAAATTATATTTTACCACTTTGAAATATATCTTGTAAAGTAATAAAAGTTTTGAATGTCTTTTTTTTCCAATTGAGTTATTTAAGGATAGAGAGGTCCTATTGTATTGTTTGAACCCAATTATATCTTATGCACCTTTTAAAGAAAAAAAAAAGAAACAAAAAAACACCCCCCCCAAAAAAAAACAATAGAACCAATATTTAGAAGTTCTTGTAAATCCTAGTGACTTTGCTAATTTGGTATTTTTTATAAATTACCTTAAAGATTTTTTAACCTTTCTGGTGTATAGAGCAACTAGAGTTGCCCAAATGAATGAGGGCAAGATGTAACTTTAGTCCATATTACTTAAAAATTTTACATTTTGTGTGATATGCACCCTTAAAAGTCCTTTTTCAATATAAAATCTAAAATTAAAATAAAATTCATTACCTCTAAAACTTTAGTAAAACAAGTTATTTTTAGAAGTATCAGCAAATCAAAAATTCTCTTATAAACGCACTTGTGTTATATACCCCCCACCCACTGACACTAATAGTGCATTGCGGTATTGTAATAGTGAAACTACAATAATTTTTATTTTATTTTATGGTCAATAGTGCATTACAGCCAATAAATTTGTAGTCAAATGTGCCATACCAAAAAGCTTAAGCATATCTTAGATTTTTATATTCAAACAATGTAGAATTACTGAAATATTCTCACTAACAAGATCTTAAAATATTAACACAAGAAAAGTTAACTGCGTTTATTAGATGGTATTATAGCAATATCTGAAAATATCTTTAAAAATGAAAGTGTTCATTTTAACACATCATTCAGGTGTTGAAAGTACATTTTCAACTTAGTTTTTAAGAAAGACCAGATACATTGAAAAAGATTTAGTGAAATTTAGACATAATCTTAAAGGCTTTCTCAGTCTGGTCAACAGAGACTCCAGCACCATTTGTAAACTTTTAAACTTGATTATTGTCATAGTATGACTTGAGTTAATTTTTCTTTGGGAATATGAAGAACTGCACTACTTTATCATCTACATCCTCTAACAACATTCCTATAGATAAAAGTTTGTCTCACATGTTAATTATACTATACTGCAAACTTAATAGATAAGGTAATACAAAAATGGTCACCATGAAACATAAAGCTCAACATTTCTCTATTCCTTTAACATTTGAAATATTAGGTTAAAAAACAAATTCTTTTTTCATAAAAGTTAATGTTTTCTTAAAATGAAGAGTAGAGGAAAGAACGGTGGGGGTAGTTGTTTGTTAATTGATGAGTGAGAGTGATGAGTCAATGTGACATTGAGAAAGATTTTAAGGTTGACTGACTTAGCAAATCTTTGCTTTATATGGAAGCAAAGATGTGAAGAAGTTTGAGAAAAAGGTCAGACAAGAATAATTGGAGAAGTAGTAGTTTTCTTCTTCTTCTTAGCGGATTTAAAAGGAAAGGAAAGAAACGAAAATACAGAAAGAGCAATGAAAGAAGAAGAATGGTTCAACAAACAAAAGTTATCAGAAAGAAAGAAAGTAAAAGTAGAGAAAGTATTGAGGAGAGAGAGGAGAAGAGGTGGGAGAAGAAGCAAAAGAAAAAGAGAGAGAAGGGAGATTCCATTGAAGTTATTTTTTCTTTTCATATAAGAACCTTTGCAACAAACAGAAATATGCTTCTTCATTTGCACAAATGTGAGATAAGTTAAGAAATAAAGAAAAAATATAAAAGAACTAGAGAGTAAATATATTAAAAAATTAAAGAAAAATGATGCAGAGAGTTAACTAAGAAAAAGAAGAGAAAAAAAGAATATGTGTATATATATATATATATGAGAGAGAGGGAGAGAGAATGTATAGAAGGAGGAGAGTGTGAGCAACTGAAAGTTTGTTTTTTTTAATAAATTCTTTTTTAAAAATTGAAGGATATTTTAAGTCAAATGAAAAAGAAAATTTCATCAGCTTCATTAAGATTTATCATTAACCCCTTTCACTTCACACATTTTCAAAATGAGACAGAGGGATGTGAAGGGAAGAAAGAAAAAGTCATACTCACAGCAGCTCTCTTAGCAAACTCCAAGTGGAGCTGATCTATTCTCTCCAAGACTCGTTCAGCTTGCTAAAAATAAAAAATAATTTGATGATAAATTTTTTTCATTTAAGTTTACAGGTTTCTATTTAAACACCGCATGATTTCAACTTGTAGAAAATGATTTCAGTTGACCTTTTTTTAAAGCTTTACTCAATCACATACATAATTTGACAGATTTAAACAATTATTTGACCCTTGATTTCAATTGGTTTTTGTCTTAAAATTAAAAGAAATAAAATAATGAATGTATAGAATCGTAAGAATGAGATATTGTAACTATCCAATGATTACAGCAGATAAGAATCATCAGCTTTGTCTTTTTTATCCTAACAATTATATCAAGTACTACACTGAAATATTGTTGGGAATAAAAAATATAGATAAATAAAAAATAAAATAACAAATAATCTAAAGGAATCATTAAACATTAACATAGAACACAAAAATATCTATATTCTTGATTTTAGAATTATTTAAAAATAGATATTTGTAATATTTTAGAATTTATATCAATGTCCTGATTTTTATACACACATTACTGTAACAAGCAAAAATAGCACATTGTAGCACAATCTTCATTTGTACATCATCATCAAGGTATGGTGACATTACTTTGACTTACTCTTGCGCCATCTGTCTCTATTGGCCATTGCTCTTGATAAGTCCACCAGATGTCATCCAGTATCCACACAGATGAACGCAAGTTTTGACTGGTTGGCTAACACTGGTGAGTCCATGTGTAGGAGTCCATAAGAAAATGTTGCTTATGAGTTCATTAGGGCATAAAATAATTCCCAATTCAATCCAAAACTTAATATATCTTCTATTCTGGTTTCCTAGTTTAATGACATATTAACCTTTGTGGGTTATTTAATGCCAAAGACAACCTTGTAGAAGAATAGTAGAGGTACTATTTGACCTATAGCTGGGAAGATAAAGAGGTTAATACCTTTCCCAAAGGTATTAGTCAGAAATTTGAACTTGCTTGCAATGATTCAGAAAGTCCTGCATTTTAACCATTACACCAAGGAGATTTCCATGTATCTTATTTTGAACTCACCCTAATCATTATACTTCATCAAAAAAGATAACTCAAAAATTCTGGTTTCTACAGAATTTCAGAATCAGAGAGATTCTATTTAGTTTTTATATTTGAAAAAGCCTTAAGTAGTGTTTATTTTTTTTTTGCTGGTCTTGTGTCTCACCACGGAGTTCAACTTGTGTTGGGAATTTACCAAGGGGGAAGCCCAATCACTTTAGCTGAGATGGGGATACGTAACCAATATGCTCAAGTCAAGAGTAGGATTTTGAATCCTTGCCAATTTCAGGTTTTCAGTAGACACCACCTTATAGCACCTTCAAGATAAAATAGTCGGGTATTCATTTGCCACAAGAAGATTTGAAGAATACAGTTGGGACAATCATATTAGATGCCAGGGCTTGACATGACCGGCTGATTGGTTAGATCAGGCCTCTCCAACAGCTCATCAATCCCAGTAGGGGCCAAAGTGAAGTGTTGAAAATAACTTGACCACTCAGCTGCTGGGTTAAGAACTACTCATCCATCAGGATCCTGTCTTTAAGCATTACAGGTCACCACCCACAGTCAATAGATAGCCTTGTTGAGGTGGAAATGGGTGTCTTAGCCTTCAGCAGATGTGCAGTAGATGTATTCTACACACCAAGTTGGCAAAAGTCTAAATTTCGATACAATGTTTAATCTTTGATTTTCTCTTTTTTGTTACTTTTCACTTTAAAGCTATACAATCTTCCAGGAGTAACTTACCTCTAATTCTTGTCTTCTCTTCTGGGTCAGTGTTCCTAAGACATCCCAATTATCACAAATGAGCTGAAAGAAAAAGAAAAAAAAAAATCAAAATTCAAACAGAGACCACAAGAACAAAAATCAATTTTGGTCTTAAAAAAAAAAAAAAAAAAAAAAAAAAAAAAAAAAATCACAATTTCAATTCCTGAGACAAACTATAATTTTCTATGACTAGAAAAGGACATGACAATGACAGAAAGCATTTTATCCAAAGACAGGCAGGTAAGCAGGTGGATAGAAACTAGATCAACATATTTCAAATGGGGAAAAAAAAATTTCTAGAATGCAAAGAAAAAAATATCCCACTGAAATTCAACTCCTTTTAGTAAAGAAATTCTATAATATAGCTCCAATTCCAAAGTGAAGACTTTATTATTGGAAATTAACATATATCTAGATTAATAAAGGGGAATTGTTTGTCTATCAGTCCTCTACATGTAGGCCAACAGTTTAATGAAGAGCTACCAAATTTAGTACACATACTTATTGGCATTCATGGGAAAAGTGGGCTCCCATTTGGAGGTGGGCTCTAACAATAATCAATGGGATATTACAAGATGTAACTCATACAGAATTTAAATTTACAAATTAAAAAAAAAAAGAAAAATTATTTCTCCTTTAATTAATTATTAAATATGTTAAAAACTAGTTCTTTAAATTGGACACAAAATAATTATATTATTGCTTACTTAGAACTAATAAACCAGACAAAAAAAAACAAAAAAGTTTAAATTTATCAATCTCTTGATTAGTTACAAGACATCCTATTTAAAATTGATTAATTATTCTTACTAGATTTTTCAACTCATGATGACTTAAATAATTGAAGGTATTCTTGATCACAAACTTTTTTTTAATAGTAGCAATTACTGTTTGCCCTACTGGGTTAAGACGTGAACAAAGTTATGGGCTTATAAGAATTTTACTTATAATTCTTTCTTTTACTTTCAGGAGCAACATTTTTTTTATTGAATTTTTCAGATTACAGACCTGGCATCTGCTGTTAACGGAAGCCACATCATGGTAATTTAAGGCGCTGAAAAAAGAAAAAAAAATTGATTTGGTAAATTCCTTTAAATGTAAGATTCCTATTAGATGAAAAATTCCTCTCAAACCAAAGAATTATTCTTTTAAAAATCATGTTCAAAATTGATTAAGATTTGGTATATTTGAAAGTTCAAAATTTTTTATGAGAGCAAATACTGACTAAATAATGACATGGGCTAATGCTGGCTATACAATGACACATGGGCCAGTGCAGGCTACATAATGACACATGAGCTAACACTTGCTACAATAGGAAAATATAAACAATTTAATTAGTTCTCAGGTCATAGTTAGTACAGAGACTTTCAGAGCTTTCTAAATCCCATTGTTAACTAAAAATAAAGCAGAAAAAAATCAAAATACATCAATGAAAATTTAACCTTTTTTTATTTTTTACAGCAGATGAGAGAAAAGTATCTGGCAATGAGACAAAACACTGCATACATTAGGTATCTAATACACATTTATATATAACATAGGCATCTATCTTACTTTTTTTAAAATTTATGCTTTATGTAGTAGATGTTTCAACTTCTTTTTAGAATTGTATTTGAAGTAGAAATCATTTTTATTTTAACTTCCTGTAAAAAACATTTTTTAGGGCGTATTTGAATGAACTGGGTCCTGTCATATAAAAGATAAGTTTTTTTATAGATACTTTCTATTAATCAAGATAGAGAAGATTGACCTCTACTCCTGTGTCAGTTATGAAAAAAAATTATAGATTTTTCTTAACTTTAGAAAGGAGGTCCTATTTACAATGTAAATACAATGTTGAAATGACCTCTGACTTAACTATGTACCAATTATCATCCCCTTGATTTATTTACAACTGTCAACTTTGTATTGGCAAAACTTAGATGCTAATATTTTTCTTCCACTCCTATAATTATGGATTTTCCTTCTCCTCTTAATAATAGAAATAAAGCTATGTTGAAAATAATTGATAAACTTGAATTGCTAAGGCAGGGATGATTTCAACATAGGATTTATATCATGAATATATTATGTATAAACTATATTATCCACTTCCTAAATTTGAGAAAAATCAATTTTTTGAAACTTCAGGAATTGATAAGGGTTTTCTGTATGCTAATCAAAATTAAATTTTCTCAGCATTTTTTTTTTTAAATGATGGGACGCAGGTTGTTCAGATTTACTAGTACTAGTAAACCCTAAATGTGTCAATAGTTAAATATCATTAATCCTTTGGTTTTATCTATGACAATGGTGTTCAACTTTTTGGGGGGCTAGAATCTCTTTGAGGGTCAATCTTGTGGATCCCTATATAAATAAAAATACAAATTTGCAGTTCTATCACTAATAGGATAATATAAATTTTCAAGACATCCTTGCAACATCTGCTGACTCCTATTGTTGACTTTGTGGACCCCTTGTGTTACCAAGACCACAGTTTCAAAACCACTGATCAACAAGTTAATTGTTAATGCTGTATTGTGTTCTAATGGAGATAAAAAGTTAAAGAAATATTATAAACTATTTAAATAATCATTTATTTGATGACTTAATATTTATTACATGTTTATATTTTAGGATAACACCAATGAAAGGATTTAAAAAGTCTGTCTTTTCTTAGTTGATGATTTTATAGATTTTAGCAATGTACAGTTACTCAATTTCTTGAACATTTTTTTGACTCCACAAAGCTTATAACAAGAAAAATTACACAAGTGACATTTTTTAAAATATTATCAATAAATAAATCAGATTTTAAAGAAAATTGGGAGTATAGTATTTATTGAAATTTTTCCGTGTTTCTTTTAATGGTGAAAAGAAAACTTAATTACTTTAAGAATCCTGGGTATGTGTACCTGGGGAGGAAGTTTTTGTGGCATAAGATTTTTCTCAAGCCAAGTTCAAATCACAGATAAAGCTTTTCATTTCATTGTGTGCTAATGCCCTTAGAACAGTTTCATTCATGCCTTTCTATCTACAGCTATGAGTAAATAGCAGAGACCAAGATCTTTAGTCTTGGTAGGACAAACAGTCTAGAAGGAGCAAAACTGACTTCAGAACCAGCTGCATCATAGCAAGGAAATGGGGAAACTAAATCAGTATTTTCTTCCAAGAAAACCCGCAGGTCACAAGGAATCTGAACTTTACAGAGGCCAGACATAAAACACAGTGGTATAATTAGAACACATTTTCTGCTGCTGATAATTCCCTTTGACATTTTCAATTCTTAAAAACAAAGTTTGCTTGGTTTGGTTTGGTTTCTTTGTTTAATGGCATATCAACCTTTGTAGGTTATTTAATGCCAAAGCTATTTTCCTAGAAGAACAGTAGTGGTGCTATTTAACCCATAGCTGGGAGAATAAGGGGGTTCATACCTTTCCCAAGAGTATTTGCCCAAAAGTGAACGTAATAGCACAACTGGTGTACGAACTCACTTACTACGATTCCGCAGTCCATCGCTTTAACCATTACACCACGAGGACACCCCCAAAGTGTTTTTTCATTTGTGTGTATATATGTGTACAACAGGAAAAGGACAAAGTTCAAATATTTTGAAAATGATAAAGTATAAAATAATTTCATAAAATAATACCTTCCAACATAAACAATACAGCAGCAGAACATTAGGAATAAAAAGGAAAGAATGAAACATCAATTTTTTTTTAGCCCAGAAACCATTTTCAAACTGAGTATCATCATCTAATGAAGGCTTTGTTTGCAGCAGTATGCATACAAAATAGTAACTTATTACATGTAGCTTAGATTGATCCAAAAGCTATAAGTTTGAGGCCCCCAGTGAGGATAAAAATCACAACTCAATAGAGATTAACAGGCTTGCTAAACATTACAGTGAGAAAGTACCCATAGGTATATGAACTAAGTGAGTTTTTTTCTTTTTAAAATGAATTACCCCCCTTTAGACTATTTCATTATTTCTAAATCCCAACATTGCTTCTTAGCCTTTTAGCTCAGGCAGCACATAAAATAATTAAACAGCTTAGTTCTAAGGGGTTTTCCCTACACCGGCAATGCCTGCCCCCTTGCTTAAAAGATGTGAGGGTTAGGTTATTGCCTGAGGTACCCTTGAAGGGGAATGTCGATGGATCCTAAACAATTTTTAAAACTGTCCTTTGGGAGGCTTGCTTGCTGCAGGAAAACCCACATTAAACCGAACGTGTGGGGAGTTAGATAAAAACCTTCCCTAACCCAAATCATTATAACAGATTGATTTTAAAAAATTGTTTTACCTCTACAATCATTAAAACTTATATTTTGGATTAGATTAAATTATTAGACAAACAATCAAGATCTGCTTTATGAGTGATAAAAATATCACTTATTACCATAAAGAGAACAAAAATAGTTTAAAAATGAGTCTTGTGAAATGTAGTGGCTGATGGAATACATCAATAGGACAAGTCAAGTTTGAAAATAGAAAATGTGATTGAAAAAAAACTTTTTTTAAAATTTGAAAGGTGTTTTTTTTTTTTCTTTTTCAGTTTCTCTCAAATATTGATAAATAACACCTGTCTACTTTTTATTTTTTCAAGTTTAATAAATGAAGTTAATTGCATATCCATGTGTGCATATATTACTATATTTGACAGCAGATAAAGCACCGTTTTTCAATTAAAAATTTTAAAATTCCCCAGCATCTTATATGCTATATGTAAGTTTAAAATTTATGACAGTCAGCCGAAATTAGCCACCAGGCAAGTTCTATAAGCCTAGAATTTAGAGCAACTTTTGTATACCAATTATCATTATTTAAAAGATTATTATGAGGATTACAAATGTTATCATTGATGATATTCATTATAATAATTTAATCACATTTAATATTAGTACTTAGTTTTTTTTTCTTGATTTGTCCGGCTGAAATTGAGGTGCATCATATATGCAGTCAAATACAGTACCTAAGATTTTGTTAAAATAACTACCTGATGTCTGTAAATATTCATTTCGATACAACATACCTGTTCTAACAGAATGTTTCCCAACTAAGCTAACCCTAACAATTATTTTCTAATGAGGATAACTAATTTATATATTCAGGTTTAAAAAGTAAATATTTAGAGTAGTTGTAATTCATTTCAAATTTGACCTTTTGGAATAATCATTTGTTGTTAGCTTTTATAATTAAATTACTTAGTTATTCAAATCAAATTGTTTTCTGTTCTGAAACTGGTTAAGAACTTAAGTCTTTTTAAGATTCTAATCTTGAGTCAAATTAACATTCTGATAAACTTGCTGCCACCTTTCTTTTTTAAAATCATTACAAAAATCAAAACAATACAAAAACCCAGCATAGCAATGTGTTTTAAATGTTATATAAACCATAACCATTATCTTTCAGATTTAAGATATAAATTAATTGGTAATGAAGAAATCTCAGGTTAAGATATATGCATATAACCAGGGTCTTAGTTATTATTACCTTTCTAAGATTTTCTCCAAGGTAATGCCAACAACTGATAGTTTCTAATAAAATCCAGCAGAATATAAAAACAAAGCATTTATCTTTCAAGTCATAGTCAACATGGTGGTTTCAAGGAGTATAAAGTAAACAGATCTCACATTACATTCCTAGGACCCACATAAAAGTTGCATCCCATTTCTTTAAGCAAAAAGGAATTTTAGGAACAAAATATGGCAATTTATCAACAAGTAAAAACAAATATTGAAATGAAATCTAACTTACTTAAGTTCCTGTGCAATAGCAGCAATTTGTTCCACTCTATCTTGGTGGGCAGCAAGATCACTTTCAAAGGCTTCGTGCTTCTTCTTCATGGCCTATAGATATATAGATAAAAAAAAACAACATATATATATATATATATATATATATATATATATATATATAGACATAATGAAACAAAAATTTTGTGTTTTATAACAGCAAATTTGAATCAATATTACCAATCAATTAATAAACAATATTTGAATTTTAATTGATTTTGGATGGTTTCATATTTGACCCAAGAAAATTATTTTTATGATAGAATTTGATAAAATCTAATGTAAATATCTGAGTTTTAATTTTATCACCAATAATGCATTCTTCTATATTGTAATTTGAACATTTCCTGTTTAATAAATAGTATCAAACATAAACAGTATCACTACAAAAACTATATATGAGAAAGTGAAAGTGGATGTTTAGAGATCACATTGAAATAACCAGTTGTTGAGTGGGTGTACGTAGCTAAAGTTTATAAACTTGAATCTAAAGAACTGTCATCTACATAGCCATGTTATTTGTTAAATAAAATAAAAATCTGGCACAAACATTTGTATGGATCATTTATCCTTTTACAATAACTTATAGGAAAGTCTGTAGCTTGTTATGAATGTATAGACAAACCAATGTATTCTTAGCAGCAGCCTATTCTCCTTAAGTTGTTTGGATTATAACAAGGAGAAGAGATTTTTTTTTCATTTAAACCACACACTGACCTTCATTTCTTGAAGACTGCATTTCTGCAGAGGAGCATTCAACATAGCATCTTTACCAGTAGCCCATTCTTCATGGATACTGCATTTGTGACGGAACTTCTGGGCTAAGTGGTCTAATCTCTCCAATCTGAAAAAAGAAAACCAGATGATTAAAATGATAGCAATAATGAATTAAAACAATTCTTTCTGTCCAAAAGGCAAGAGGAATCTGAAAAGTCTAAATGTACTCATTGCATACTTATATTTCTTCACACTTAGCTTAATGGTTATCAGTGAATAAAATGGAATCAGTAAACCAAGTTTCAAATACTAAGTAATAGGGAAGAAACCAGTCTGGGAGAAGGAAAATACCGAATTAAAAACTGACCTTGGGTCATACTTTGCCTGTAGCAGAAGGGTTGGATAAATGCATTCTTATATTTATAAAATTTATTCATTTTTTGCATTTTATAACTACATTTTTTGTCCATTCCATGACAGTCAAATCCTTAGATTTCCCAATAAATGCCAACTTTGGACAAAAATTGAGTTCATAATCTGTACATCAAAAACTGGTTCTGTGATATTGCAATGTGTATAAGTATCTTGGCTATCAAAGCAATGAAGAAGAAAGTTTTTTTTGTTTTTTTTTTAATCTTTGATGTATCAAAATTCTTTTGCCAATACTAATTTCATATATTGTTGACATCCATGTAGATCAAGTGCTGGAAATAATGATAGCCCACTCTACAAATTTGAATATAACTTTTACAATACCTTTTCAAATTTAGTAAAATACTGACCAAAGAAAGCTCGTCAAACTGATATCATGTAAATTTTCAAAAACTATAGCATCTTTATTTTTTCAAAAAGCATTTTAAAAAAAGTTCAGTTTTAGGTTAACATTTTACGGGAATAAAGATAGTACACCCTACTAAATTTCTATTTTATTTAACTATAACACGAAATAACACAATAGAAACAGATCAAAACAGGACACATGCTCTTCTGAGTTGTGCTGCAATATTTTTACATCTAAATTAAAAATTACAAAGTTTTCACAATAGGAAATTGTGCCTTGTCAGATATTGAAAAAGCTCAAATAAAAGTTTCAAGTGATAAAGGATTCTTGTTTTCAGTTATTGCTAGGGATATAAAGAGGTCTAGAAAGGTGATAAGCAACTTTTTGCAAGACCCAGAAGTGTATGGGATCAAGAAATCAACTGGACATCCACCGAAGCTGAGCCCAACTGCCTGCCGAAGAGTGCTACGAGAAGCTTCAAGGAAAGAAATAAGCTCCAGAAACCTTCAAACATCCTTAAATTTGAACATAACACCAAGGAGAGTTCAGATTTTAAATTTCTCAAAAGACTTTGTATATAAGAGAATAAAAACACCAGCATTAATGAAGGTGTACAAGAAAAGATGAGAGGAGTGATTGTGGGAGAAGGTACAATGGAATGCTGAGAATTGGTCAAAAGTCATCTTTTCTGATGAAAAAGTTTAACTTTGATGGACTGGATAGATTTCAGTTCTAGTGGCACAACTTACGAAAAGTGGAACAAATTTTCAGCCAGTGCTCATTGGGAGGAGGTTCTTTGATGATCTGGGAAGCATTTTCCATTAAAGATGAAGGCAAGTCAAAATGGAGGGAAAGCTGAATGCACAGAAATATACTGAAGTCCTAGAAAAAAGTCTTCTTCCATTATTGGCCAATAATTACCAGAATGATGTAATATTCTAGCAAGATAATGCTGAAATTCACACAGCTAAGTTGACAACCAAATGGCTACAAGACCACAATATTGCTACTTTGAGTTGGCCTGCAAAGTCTCCTGACCTAAATCCCATCGAAAATCTCTGGAGTATATAAGCAAAACAGGTTTACGCTGATGGGAGACAGTTTGAACATAAATGCTTTGGTGCACTATAAAAGAATGCTGGGAAGAAATATCCAATAATACACTCTTAAATCTGATTAATTTGATGAATAACCAGTGTGTAGATGTGCTACAAGGTAAAGGAAGCGCATGTAAATATTAATCAGCGTATCAGTTTGTTTTGGAATTTATTTTTGCTTGTAATATGCAATTTTAGCATGTCTGTTATCTTGATTTTCACTTTCTATTACCATAAAATCCTTTAATTCCGTAATTACTTTTACAAATGTAAATAGAAATAAAAATATCATCCTGTACTTACTTCTAGTTTCATTACCTTTCTTTGGTCATTATTTTACGAATTTTGAATCTATATTAGAAAAGTTATATTGGAATTTGTAGGCTGGGCAATCATTATTTCCACTACTGTATACCTGAAAAAGCAATATCAGTTTGGAAAAATGGGTGGTTGGGTCTTATGGCATATCAACCCTAGAGCAAATTTCAGTTGAATGAACATCATTACAGTTGATGTTATATGACTCGGCAACATCATCAGCAATGAGTCAAAAGTAAATAACAATTTTATAAATTTTATCAGTTATTTTTTACAAATTAAGATATTCTTAAAATTATTTAATGTTTTAATGAGATTTTTAGTCTTCCACATGTTGTTTATGTTAATTGTAAGATATTTGGTTGCCATGCTTAATGCATTTTTTAAAGGCAAATCACAAAATAAATAATTTTATTATGTTTATTATTCTTTAAAAAATATGACAGAAATGTGTTTTAGTATTTTTTTAAAGATTTAGCAATATTTATATTCTTTCATGAATTATTTGCACTAGTTTTACTGTGCTTGTTCTCATTTTAAGGCATTACATCCAGTTAACATCAAAAACTGGCTTACTCATGACCTTTGGAACCAATTAATCACATAGGGCAGGGTATGACTGTATATATGAGGTGTGTCCAAAGATTAACTGAGTTTTTTTAAACAGTTGATTTTAACATCCAATCTACAAAAATATTTTGTAAAAAATAAATGATAATTATGCATCACACTATAATGGTTCAGACTGAGCAATCTATATGAGAATCAATGGGTGAACTGTAAAGAAAGATTTTACATTCTAAGGGTAATGTGATTTGAAAAAGTTTGGAAACTGCTTTGATAAGTTATTAGCAGAAAATTCTTTTTGAGTTAACTTTTTAAATGCTTTCTTCTCAGAGTCAGTGCTTTCCAATATTCAGTCAATATACAGTGTAACCCAGATATAAGAGGAACCGGAGAAGTCTCTTATATCCGGGTTTTATATACATTAACACAGGCTCTAATTTGGGACCAGAGAAAATCTCTCTTATATCCGGGTTAAGCCCTGTAAGATTGAATATTATCTTTCCAGCACTTTGACATGTAACTAAGGGAGATAAAGGTATGAATAGAATTTTGAAAATAGCTAAATTGTACAGGATGTAGTTTAAACCAGTGCTTCTCAAACTTTTTGATGTAGTGTATTGGCAGGACATTTTTCCAATGTGTCACAAACTGGTACTATATTTGTACCACATCATTATTCATGAAAATATAGTTTGAATATCTGAAGTGGTATTGATTTACACTGGAAAAGCATAAAAATATAATTAATATAATAAAAGATGATATAATTTTTTTTATATATTTTGCAATTGACGAGTTTAATGTGAAACTGGAAATTTACAACATACCAAGTTAATGACATGCATACAAGCATGGGCACATGTACTAAATAAAAAAGATAAATAAATTAACACACACACACACACACAAACACACACAGTGAGATGCTTACCTTTGCAGTTCAGAGAGTAGCCATTCCTCGAAACCTTTCTCTGCAGCTTCTAGGCCTTTCCATGCATTAGCAATGTCCTGTAGAAAGATAACATTTTTTTTTTAATAATCAAAGCAAATAATTATTTTCATTTTTATCTGTTTCAAGTTCAGAGAATATAAAATTTGATTGATTGATTTTAATGGCATGGTTAGGGAATTGGATTCATTGTATGTTCATATTTACATTTTTTTGTCTAGTTTAAAGTTTTTTTGGTTTTTTTTTGTATATGGTCCAATCAAATACGAATCATCTTTAAACTGATTTATTTGATATATACATATGACTCTAACAGGGTACTACCACTCTGCAGCTAAGTTGGCTTGAGGGTAATGGCAATGAAGGGATACTCCACATTTCTCAGATCTCCAGAACTAGAGCTTCACCATCAGATTCATTTTAGTGTCATATTTAGACTACCCAATTGTTTTTGGTGGGGATCTTAACCCTTTGCAGAGGATAGTCACTCAGTGAATAGAAAGACTGTTTTCAAAGCTAAGCAAACATTTAAAAGAAATAGATTTTTAGTTTATTTCATATTTATGCAATGTGATTTTTCTCATAATATATACCAAGAAAGTAATTAACTTGATAATTACAGAAATGTTGGGATTTACAAATTGTAAAGACTTCCTGCTTTCTTCATTGATAAAAATAGTTCTTTTAGAGTGACAAGCAAAGTAGACATTCCTTACTCTTTAATCAAATAAAACTTTTTTCAAATTGTTATACTACTTATTAAGCATTCACTGATTTGTCACACAAAAAAAAAAGAAAACGAAAAAAAAGGGGGGGGGTTAATCCAACTATTTTTTCAACCTCTTTATTTAATGGCATATCAACCTTTGTGGATTATTAAATGCCAAAGCCTTCCTTCTCGAACAACAGTGATACTTTTTAACAAATAGCTCAGGGAATAAGGCGGTTCATACCTTTTCCGAGGATATTAGTTTGAAAATGAACAATAGTGCGACTGGAGTTTGAACTTTCTTACTTTGAGGCTGCAGTACATCACTTTAACCATTATGCTACAGAAACTCTCCTACCAAAAGCAATCTTAATTTTCATTTCAAGGCATTTCTTAGATATTCAATAATTAAAACTATTCATAATTCTAATCAGTTTATAAGAGTAACATTGCTTGATAGCTCACCATGACAGTCTTGCCCTCGGTTGGCAGATAGGCTGGCCTGTTACTGAGTCGGAGACGTGTCTGCAAGGTGTTGAAGCTGTTCTCCAGCCTGGCTTTATCTTCCAGCTTAGGAGGCTTGTGCTTGCGACGATAATCCCGGAACTCTTCCAACTTCCTCTGTGTTCCTGGAAGCGTGTTGTCTGTCTGCCTATTCTCAAGCCATGGAGTAGTCTTACGGATCCATGCAAGCAGCTACCAAGAAGAAAAAAATAAATAAATAAAATAAGAAACCATATTTTACATTTGAAAAAAATATTCAATTAAAGTAAACCAATACAACAAGTGGTAAAATTTCAGCCACTGCTTTGAGAAATAAGTTTTCAACCGAAAACAATTTAAATCTAAAAACAAACAATTATGTACACAAAAATTTATATTGCTCCCCAATAAATGACTTGTATAAAAATCATATCACTCAGCAATATTTTTATCTAAAATGAGTTTGTATGAACTGTTACAGTGGATAATATATATGTCGGTCACTTTTAAATGAAATATTGATAACTTGTTAATACATTCTGATATATAAAATATGATATACTGTATTTGTAGACATATAAGACATAGTTTACAAAGGTTTTTGAGAGTGTACCACTTATTGCAACCCTTGGAAACTTTAGTAGATAATCCTCAATTCATAATACCAGCAAATGAGATGCTGTTTGATATTGGCATTGATTTTAATGCTAAATATGCATTTGATATGCTGGTAAATACAGTATGTATCACAAATCATGATCATGAATAGTTTTAAGGAAAAAATTTTATATATTATATATAACTGCATTTAATGGTAGGTATATTTAATTTATTGCGATTTACACACACACACACATATATATTTAGGAAGCAAATTTCTTATGGACATAAAGATGACTGACAAGGATTTGTTATTTTTTTGTCGCCTTTTTCAAATTAGTGAGCAAGATTTTACAACTGTGGATGAAGGCAGTTTAAAAACTGTCTGAAATCTCTCTAATTATATATAAGAGTTCGCCAAATTTTAACTTGCTTGACTTTTAATTTAACAAAAAAAACAAACAAACAAAAAACACATTCAAATTTTGTTCCAGAGGTGCAAACCCTTTTCTTAAAAAATATCTTATCATTCCATTAATGGTTGTTACATTAAGCATTTTATTGATAGTATCAGAGAGGAAATCACTGAGCAAAAAAAAAAAAAAAAAAAAAAAAAAAATTGGGGGCAAAAAATAGCACCCAGCCCAAAATAAATATAACAGGATTATGGATTCAAAGGGTCACATAATTCTCAAATTTGCTGATGCCACTTTTTTTCTTTTTAGGAAGATGTAAATCAATTTATTTTTCCTTCTTAGAAAAAGAAAACTAGGTATAAAAATTCTCTACTAAAAACAAACTCAATCCTAATATTCTTTAGTCATAATGGTATACTTACATGTCACATGTGTGTGTGTGTGTGTGTGTGTTAAGGTGATGGCAGTTATCATAAATACTGACATGTTACATAAATATAACAAGCAAAAAGAAGGGTCAATATGGTACTGGTAAAACTGTTCCAGATGAGTGTGGGGTGGGTCAAACATAAACCTAGCTATATTTGAATTGTAGCAACAAAGCAATTAAGTACTTTTTGTTTATCTTTTTATATTTCAGATAGTACAATATAGTATATGCATGTACATGCGTGCACTTTTTCCTTATAATAAATGAAATTGTCTCATGTTCCGTTAAACTTTAGAATTATTCAATTTATAACATATTCTAAGAGTTTGATGGAAGAATATCTTTCAAAAGGTAGGATCATGTGTTTTTTGTTCTATTTTATAGTGAAATTTGTATTGTTACCTTTCTAAAATAAAGGCATTTTCTTCAACAAATTTGCCATTATGTGCATAAAGCAAAAGATGTCAAAATAAAGTCATAACTTAGAAACATTAAGCTCTTTCAAGAGACCCTGACATACACACATGATGCTAAATGAAAAGTAGAGGGTAATTTAGCAAGCATTACCAGAAATGGCGCTCCAAAACACTGCGACCAAAATTCCAGGTTGCCATTTTTCATATTTTCTGCATTTATATTTTCCTAGCATTTATATTTTCCTAGCATTTATATTTTCCTGTTGACATGTGTGTTTTGTAGTGTGTGTATATATATATATATATATATATATATATATATATATTATATGTACAAACACACACACACACATGCTGCAATTGTAAAGGTACTGTTCTCGGAGTTTGTACCTACCTTCTGATGAGACTGGTTTGGTTTCTTTGTTTAATGACATATCAACTCTTTTTAGGTTATTTAATGCCCAAGCTATTCTCCTAGAAGAACAGTAGTGGTACTATTTAACCCATAGCTGGGAGGATAAGGGGGTTCATACCTTTCCCAGGGGTATTTGCCCAAAAGTGAACGTAATAGTGCGACTGGAGTACGAACTCGCGTATTACGATTCCGCAGTCCATCGCTTTAACCATTACACCACGAGGACACCCCCTTATGAGACTGGGTTGAACTATCTCATTTCTTGTGGTAAGAGTGGTCTGATACAGTATAATAATAAAGACTGTTAGAGCAGTATGCTCTAAATTTTTCTGTATACAAAGAGCGAGAACAATCAAGTGGTATAAGAGTTGGATGCTTGAGGGAGATGCTTTTTTAAATAATCAAAAATTATGAAATAGATAAATAAAAAAAGACTTACATCACTGGCCAATCTTTCATATTCTTCCATGAGCCTCTCATTCTCCTGGTTAATCTTCAGGACTTTACAGATCCTGTTGGCAGCAGTTTCAGCCTATGAAGAAACAAATATCAAACATTAAAACAAACCAATAAAGAAACCAAAACCCAAAAATTGTGTCAATTAGAATTACCATGAAAAATAAGAGACATGAAAAAAAATAAATAAATAAAAAAATAAATATATATATATATAAGGACTATTAGTTCAATGAATACAAAAATCATTTGATTAATAGATAAAAAGTTCATAGGCTGACCAAGATACTATCATGAAATGTGACCAAATGAAGTGTATCTTTCAGCCAAGTCCACCCCCAGCAGCCCACACACTTCTTCCATCAGCGTTGCACAACTTGGATTCCATTGATCAAAAAAATCATCAACAGCCAATATGATGTCTACCTATGCACTTTTCAGCCTACCTATATATGTGTGTGTGTGTGTGTGTGTGTGTGTGTGTGTGGCAAATAGTTGTAGCCTTTCTTCCAATTATTCAACCAAAATCTATCTTAATATTAAAAGTGTAAAGTTCTTCCTAAGTAATATTTGTTAAATATTATAATTAAAAGAAAAATTTACTATGTTACAGGGTGGAACGATAAAATTGTCGCCCTAGAAAAGACAACATGATTCCATTTCCGTTTAATGAAAAACGGTTTTCTTTTTTTGTTGCAGACCATCTACTAGTTGGCCAGTTGTGTACAAATCCCAAGAGCAATAGGAGCCTTCTATCGTGTCTGAAAGTGACACAATGTTCAACGAGCGAGATCGGAGATGCACCGCTGTACAACTCATGCTCTCTACCAATCCAAGTTATGACAACAGGACCATTGCCAGCACCCTCAAAATGCAAATCTGGACGGTTCAACTCTTGAGGGCACAGCTCAACGCATCAGACAACCCTTTGGAGGTGGTGGAGCAGAAGGACACTGCCAGGAAGACTCGGACCAAGGAATTCATCAAAAAGGTCCCGGCAATCATTGATGAAACTCCCCAGTGGCCTATTCGGCAGATTACCAGAGATTTAGGTGTCTCACACACAACTGTGAATGCATGTGTGAAGGAGGACTTGAAGTGTAGGTCCTACAGGTGCCAGACATGCCGGATCTTGACAGAAGACAAAGACCCTCAGACAAATCAAGTCTGTCAGGCCCCCCTCCTCCCCTGACCTGAACCAGCTGGACTACTTCGTTTGGCCATACATTGAGAACATTACCAACATAACCTCACACAACACCAAAGCCAGGCTGATCACCACCATCCGCTGAGCTCCTGTCGGCGCTTGTAGAAAAGGCATGCTCCCAATTCCAGATCCGTATTGAGGTGGTGATTGAGGCTGAAGGCAGCTACATTGAATAGATGTCAGCTCTACTACATAATCAAGTTACCTGAATTGATTTTTTCAATAAAAGTTTTAAAATAAAGCTGGAGTATTGTTTTCTTTAGGACAACAATTTTATCGTTTCACCCTGTACAACAATATCTAATATATTTAAAAAAAAAAAAAAAAAAAAAATTTTTGATCATGGGTGCATGGTTCATGTAGTATGTCTTGTGGAGGAATAGACTGGAGAAGTTCGTACTTTGCTAGGTCTTGTTTGAATTCAGAGTTTTCTTTCTCCTAGACCAGTTGCCATATCAAGGTTAAAGAGCCCAGTCTATCCCATTATTTATCTATAGCTGGAGAGAGAATAGTTGGATTCATACCTTTCCCAGGAGTATTAACACAATGTGAAATGCAAACAACCCTGTTCAGGATTTGAACTGAGGTAGCCAAGTCTGTTTCACACAATAACTGTTACACCACAAGTGTTTCCATTAACTATATTGCAACAACCATACAATAATTTTTATATTTATTACATTACTACTAAAATTCTTCACAATTAGATTTTTTTTATTTGTTATCTTACCTTTGTGAATTAAATTTTATATTTTTGTTTCTTCCACTGAAACATGTTTTTTTTTATAGAAAAATTAAATTTTCTTCTAAACCAAAGTTATTAGAATTTTATCATTTTTTTTTTTTTTAGTGGAATATCATACACAAAAACTTTCGACAACAAAAGAGTCACTATGAAGGAACTGACTAAACCAGTTCACCCACTGTGTAGCCACAAACATTAATTAGCATAATAAAATCCATCAACATATGAAAAAAAAAAGGACAGGTTAATTTCTTGGAAACAAAAAATCCTATAAGTATCAGCACAAAAATTAACTGATTATGTATTGATTTAGATATATATTTTAATCAATAGATCTAATAACAGGCTAAGTTTTTAGATTATATTCTCTATATACTTATATATAAGTTGATCTCCAGTATAAGTCAACCCTTCATTTACAGTCAAGAAACTACTAATTCATGGAATTTTTGAAGCTGAATAATGGGAATGACTTATTCCCATTATTTTTGACATTCAACTTGACAAAATTATTACTCGTGTATAGGCTAATGCCAATTTTTTGCTTAAAAACAGCATCTTCAAAATTTGACCTATACCTAGCAGATAGATACATATAGTATATACTAGTGTACAGATTGATCTCATGTGGAGGTCAAAGCTTGATTTAGGGTCACAAAATCATTAATTTATAAAATCAATTTTTGAAGCCAAAAGGTTATTTCTACTACTTCCAATTATAATTTTAATCAGACAAACATTATTACTCAACCTTTAATTTATGGTTTGGTTTCTTTGTTTAATGGCATATCAACTTTTGTGGGTTATTAAATGCCAAAGCCATCCTTGTAGAAAAACAGTAGTGGTACTATTTAACCCATAGCTGGGAAGATAAGGGGGTTCATACCTTTCCCAAAGGCATTAGTCTGTAAGTGAATGTAATAGAATGACTGGAGTTTGAACTCACTCACTATGGTGTTAGAGTCCAGCACATTAGCCACTATGCCATTGAGTCCTCTTTTATTGATTAATGGAAATAATTTTGAAAACAATGGTTAAGGCTATTCCTTTCTATTTTATTTGAATTTCATCATTACAAAATTATCATTCATTGAATGAACCATTAACATGTGTATTACCTTAGAAGTTTCCCTACGTATCATTTTCATTAGGTTAGAGTTACATGTCACAAGTGGCCATCATACCTAGTCAGACATTTTGCTAAGAGTACAATGTCTGGAAACTAGTGAACATGATCCACCAATTTTTTTTCTTTTATAAAAGGATCTATAAATGCAAACTAATAAATTCAACCCTCTCTGGGCTACTAGGCTTTTATTCACCCTGACAAAATTTTATTCATCACTTTGAGAAGATCTTATTTAAACAGTTAAAGTTTTAATTTTTTAAGGAAATTCTTAGTTTTAGGTCCAAATTCAACAGACTTTTGAAGATGTTAGCTTTTTCCAAACTATTACCCCATTCTATACAATTATCTGGACACATTCATGAGTAATGAGAAATTCTGTAATTCTAGCACAATAAATGATCATGTTTGCGTGTCATTTGAAATTTTTCTTTATTCATTAATGAGACCAGGTTGCATGACCAATATAAAATTATACTGTGTTTTATATATAAGTAGATAACTTCAAAAAACCCAGAAAAACAAAAAGGTGTTTACTCACCTGTTGAGCTCCAGAGAATGCGTGATAGTAAGAAGACACATAAGCCATAACAGATCGTTCATCAGGCTTCACAGAGTTGACCATGTCTAGTGGTTAAAAGAAAGAAAAAAAGGCATGAAAATAGTGAGACTAGAGATAAAAATAGATCATAAAAACTGTGCATAAAAGATACACACACACACACACACACACACACACACACACACACACAAAGTATATATAATACAATGTACAAAATAATAAATTCCATAACTACTAGAAAATCTAAAACTTAAAACTCATATACATTTTGATGATAGCCTATCATGATAATTATACTCTCCATGAATTTGTAAACATTTTATTTACTTCCTAGGGGTCACCTGGCATTTGTGATTACCTGGTCCTAGAGGGGCTTCCCCCCCCAGGTAGTACCTGCTTAGTAGAGCTGAGTTTATTGCTTAATGCCTGAAGAGTCCTTAAAGGGGAATGATAAGGCAACCAAATATCTTTTATATGAATCTTGATTCTGCATGGCCCTCCATTATAAAACTGTCAAATATGACTTGGTGGGAAGTCAGATAAATCCAATATTTTTATTTACTGTATTTAATGGAATAAAAACACTTCTACATTTCAGCAGAAAATGTTTTTAGAAAAATCATTGGATACAAAAATTCATCCTTGTTCCCAGCTTTGGGTAAATAGCAGGGCAGATTAAGTTCTTTATCCTTATTAAGGCAACCAGTCCAGAAAGAAAACTCTTCATTCAAACAAGCTTTACTCAGCTAAAAAATTGACCTTGTGTCACATTCTTCTCATAACAGAGAGGTTGGTTAAATACAAACTTCATATTTGTTTCCTTATTTGTCTAAATTTAAAACAAGTTTCTTTTTGTGTATATATCATAAAATTTGAGTTGTGGTGGGGTTGGTCTTATATGTCATCAAATAGTCTATTGGATTACATGGCATGTAAGACTTACTCATTTCAAAAGGAAAACTTTAAAAAATTGCTGGATGGATACAATCTAATGATTTTTTTCTCCTAAATATTCCTTGTGCTTAGAACTTTATCCATATTCCCTATTTGTCCCAGTTCAAGAAAAAGTTTTTCTTTGCATCAATAACACATTTGTAAATTCTAATATCTTGGTTGGGAGAATTCGGTCATATTTGCCATCAAATATGGTAATTCAATCTGTGACACTTGAAATTTACTAAGCTCATAAAACTGATTGAGGGGGAAAAAAACTTGGATTGTGCCAGTCTTTTAAATAGAGATGACTTATCTGCCATGAAAATCAGCATTTAAAATCCTAAGTTTTAACTGTGTTTGAACACTAATTTCTAGCATGAGTGAGAAATATATAACTAATTCAGCAAGGCAGAAGTTATCATCAGCATGGATTCCCTTGACTCTCTTGGCATCTATCCCTATTGCTTATGGCTCTTGACAAGTTTTCTTGATGGCATCTAGTGTCTGCACAGAGCTGATAAATGTAAGCTTTTGCTAATCAGCTAACACTGGTGTGTCCATGTGTTGGAGTACATAGAATATCACTTGAGTTCACCCTTAGTGCCAAACATGTCTTACTCATCTTACTTGGATGGTTTGTAAGACGGGATATATATATATATATATATGCATATATAATATTTTAAAAAAGGCAAATTATTATGTAAAAAATAGATGTATAAAAGGAATGAACACAGTCTCATTTATCAATCAACAACTAATTTTTCAGTACTTATTAGAGTTACTTTTTATTATTACATGTTATTCCTTCTTGTATAAATTTAAGTACCTTATTTACTGACCAATGTAAGATGCAGTTTGAGAAGAAAGCTATATGTGGTGGTGGTATTACGGAGAGTATGCTATACACCAATGACTTCAATTAGACAATCAGGATTTAAGATGAAAAAGAAGAGTTTTTAGTTTTTGTAAGCTAGCAAACAGCCCCATAAAATATTTCAGGCAATACTAAACATTTGTACGTAAACATTAACTGCTGAGCTGCCTAAACAAGTGGTGAATGAAGTAATGAGTTAGACTAGTAGACCATTATGAGTGAATTCAATAGTTAAAAATTGTACGATCTATTCAGTTGACACCATCAGCAAATAGAGCATTTAGAAACCATTATCAAAGAAGTATTTATGAAAATTAATCCACCTAAAATTGATTTTTATACATCTAACATGATCTAGAATTCAGCCTAACAATTTCTAAATGATGAAAAAAAATTATGTCTGAAGGATATTAGATACCAGTTGCTACAGTTGAATCAATCCAACATCAACAGATTGATTGATTTTAGTGATATGTAAACAAGAAGTTAGAGAATTACATTCATATTTATATTTTCATGTAGTTGTGTCTTAAAAGTTTTGGGAGTTTTTTCCACACAGTATAATCAGATAGGATTAATTTTAAGATATATCTATTTCACCCATAGATGGGACCCTAACAAGTACGATCACTATGTCAGAGTGAACCAAGCAGAAATAGCAATGAAAGGGTGTTCCACGCTCCCCAGATGACACAGTTTAGTGCACACTAGCATTCAGTTTAATAATTTCCAAAGAATAAAAAAGAAGAATGAGTCCATATTCTAATGGATATTGGACACTCATTACCATAAGTTGAATCAATCCAATACTGCCAGAAGAAGGCCAGAGAGTAGATGGATGAAACATTGCAAATAAAAAGACAAGAAAAATAGTCTAATTACTGAGGAGAGGGAATAACTTGAGTTGTTTTTTTAATCTATGTCATCTGCATAAAATTGTTAGTCATAACATATGTTGATATTTCGTTAAGAAATCAACTGACATAAATATACATTTATCATCTATATCCATTTTATGAAACAGTTTTAGAAAGAAAACTCATTTCTATTAGTATCCTATATTTCAATTATTCACACGCAAGTTTCAAATAATTTTGCCAGAACTTAATTTCTATTATGAAAGATTTTTCCATTGTTTTCAGCCCAACTGACACCTGACACCTTTATAAAAACATATTGCACACTATCCTATTAATAAAAAGACTATAAACATTGAATTAGTCAACACTTGGCATTATTTCTATTGTTTTATCATTCAAACTATTGTAACACTTTCTTTTAAATGCTTCCAGCCAGATTTTGTGCTCAATGAAAAGAACATTTCATACAAGGAAGCTTTTTCCTTTTTTTTTTTCTTTAATTCTTTTCTAAACATTTCAATTAATTAAAGACTTCTGGCACTACTTGGAATAACTCTTGAAAATTGAATTTGGATTTATTTATTAAGAATACAATCACCAAGAAAAGTCAGAGAAACTCATACAGTCAGAGTAGCAGGAACTAACAATCCCAATTAAATTTTTTAAAAATAAAAAAAATTTTACAGATATTATTAAACATTTTCCCAAAAGTATCAAGAAATCATGAGAGAATAAAGCTTGTGGCATAACAGTTCTCATTATAGGAAATGGATTCAACTACTTGAGTTCAAATCCAGGACAAGGCTGTTTGCATTTCACATAGCACTAATGCTCTATGGAAAGATATAAATCCAAGTATTCTCCCTCCAACTAGGGGTAAATAGCAGAGTAGACTGGTTTATTTAATCTTGATATGGCAACCAGTTTAAGAGAAAGAAAACTGATTTCAAACCAGCTAGAAACCAGGAGAGGGATAGAATTTGCTAGGCTATTCCCGCCCAAGACACACAATATAAGTAGTGCTACCATAATCACATCAGGTTATGAAAGAAGTGAAGAATAAAACTATTTATTCTGCTGTAAATTTCGTACTTAGCAAGTTTGTATGAAATCTTGTTTTCTTTCCACAGTATATTTTCAACTTAAAAAGTGAAGAATGTCTCAACTTTTTTTTGGGGGGTGGGGGGTGATTGTTTCTAGTTACTTAAAAAATAGATACGTGTCGTAATAGTCATTCTAGATAAAAAAAGAATTTTAAAAAAACCTACTTTAACATGAACAAATTGCCCATAAAGGCTAAGATTATAATATTCAAGCATTTCTTTTCAAGACATATGTTTATCCTCTTAATTTTAACGAGAAACTTGTGAATCTGATGGGTTCTCATTCTGACAGTGATCCATAATGATGTTGGTGCTACTATTTAAAGAGGAGGAGAAAACTAATTAACATTCTATAGTTATCTCCATTATATCCAGAATATGGGGGATTAATAATTGATGTTTAACATAAATACATACCCCAGAAAATTATCACTCAGTTACAAATTCAACAGGAAATTGTTTTATGATCATATTTAGTGGGTAGGACATTAAATTGCAACTGATGATGAGGATCCAGTTCTATAGCTCTGAAGAGAGTGGAGTACCCTTTCATTGCAATTACTCCCAGATCCACTCTACCCAGAGTGGTAGTATCTAATAGGGTCCCATCAAATAGATATAATTAAAATTATTCAAATTTGATAGACTCAATGGCAAAGTGGTTAGAGTGTTGACCAATGGCCTGGAAGAGTCATACCAAAGATTTTTAAAAAATGGTACTTGATGCCTCCTTGTTTAGCATTATAAAGTACAGATAAAGGGTAAGTGAAACAATCCAAAGAAAAGAGTAGCATCCTCCCCTACACTTTGGTGTAGTAGCTATTGACAAGGGAGCCTTCGGGTTGCTTCAACTACAATCGGTTAACTTACTAATTAAAAATAGTTACTTGAAGATATAACACTTATTCTTATTAACTCAAAAACATAATAGTATATAGATTATTACTATTAGATAAATACTTGAAAACAGAACTGTGAGCAAAAAAACTCAAACTACACAAAAATACACATGTAAAATAAATACATTTCTCTAGCCTTTAGGCATAAAATAACCCAGAATGGGTTGACATGCTGTTGAAATCAATTTTCATGCCTTAAGTGAGAGCATTTTAAAGCTATCACTTTGATAAAAACCATTACTTGACATTTTTGCTGGGTTTTATATATATATATATATTACACACACACACACACACACACACAGAGGGTGTCCCTAAAGTCTGGATGCATAGATAAAATGCATTTTTTAATAAATAAATATTTCAGCATTTTATTTAATTGGAATATTAATCAATTTTTTCAATGTGATTACCACCATTGGGATGCAAAGTTCAATGTGTTGGGTGTGAAATGCAAAATGAGGACCCTACTTGGATGACATGCAATGAAAATATCTATCTTTTAATATAACCATCCTTCATGTTCACCACACAAGTACCACTTCAATTCTTTCTTCATTTTAACAAACTTATATCTAATCTGTGGGGCTAAAAAAATTATTGTTGTTTATAGCTAGTAATGTTTCATATGTCCAATTTTTAGGGACACCATATATAACTGGTGTGATGATCACATAGGTGAGAAACTGACAGTTGCCAGGTGTTGTTGACTATATATAACACAGGACATTGGCATAATGGTTAGAGTGTTCACCAATAGCCTGGGAGATCTGGGTTCAATCCCAGGTCGAGTCATACCAAAGACTGAAAAAAAAAAATGGTACTTGATGCTTCCTTGCTTAACACTCAGCATTATAAGGTACAGATCAAGTGTAATGTGGGTCAATCCTGGGAAAGGAGTAGTGTCCTTTCCTGTAATAGCTATCGAAAAGGGAGCCTTTGGGTCACCCTCGACTATGGTCACCAACTTTATATATATATATATATATATATATATATATATATAAAAATAAATAAAAATAATGATAATTTTGAAAATAGATAGATATTCTAAATTCAAGGTGATAAATAGGTATTGATAATCAAAAGAATTCCTCTATCTTCATTTGGTTGATATGTACAAAATAGCTTATAACCACTGCAACAAAGTTTTTGTCCCAGTAACCAACATAGAAGTGTAAAGTGAAAAAAAAGAGACAAGCCATCATCCTTAGGTGTGTGAAAATCAAACTAACAATAGCTTCAACCCTGGCTTGGCTGTTGAGGACAGATTAGTGGTCTTCTGAGAGATTAAAGTATTACTACTACTACTACCTATGGTTGATAATTTCTGTAATATTTAGATTAGCAATCAGGCAGGCCACATCTTGCCTTCTTCTTCTATCCACACCCAACCACCCCAGAGGGAAAAAGAGAGGCTAATGTTGTGGTGTTGGTAGGATAGACTAGCTACTCAGCTTAAATACAGAAATGATAATCTATCTTTGGACTTCATGACATTTATAAAACTTCAATGGTGAAGAAGAGAGAGAAAAGAGAGTTAAGAAGGGGAGAGTGCAGATTGAATATTAAGTGATTTAAATTGGATCCTCTAAAAACAATATGTGCATATTGTTGAGTGTGTGAAAAATGAAGATTATACAAGCATTTGCACATGTGCAAATGAACGTATTCATGTGGACATAAACAGTTCTTTTACAGACGTTTGCATGTAAACTGTATACATTCGACTATGCATAACACAATTGAGAATATGTAGAAAGACTGCACTCTGTGTAACAATGAAAAAAAGCAAGATTTTAGTCTGAATTTCTGAGATGAGGAATTATTATTCTGTTATACCCTCTGACTTTCAAGTGTCAGTTGGTTTGGTTTTATAACATATCAACCATTGTTGGTTATTTAATTCCAAATCCTCTTTTTACATACATAATAGGAATAGATGATTTATAAACATGAATCAACTAAGTTAAATAGTTCCAAGTATTGCTATGTATCACGATTCAATTAAACCTCAGTCATTTGTTTGTGCACAGTTTAAATGACCAACAGTGCTATCTGACCCATAGATAGGACCCTTTCAGGTGCTACCACTCTGGATCAGAGTGGATCAGATGTCAGTTGGGTAATGTAATATACAAAATATGTATTTACTCAACCCCTCTGTAGGTGCAGGATGCAACACAAGGTCAATTTTTTAAGTTGAGTTCAACAGGTTTCAACTCAAAGTTTTCACTCTCCTAGATAAGTTGCCATACCAAGGTTAAAGAGCCAAGTCTACTCTACCGTTTGCCCCTACCTGGAGGGAGAATAGTTGGATTCATACCTTACTCAGAGGTATTAGTGCTAAATAAAATGCAAATAGCCTTAACAACGAATTGAACTCAAGCTGCCATTTCCATAACAAGCACTTCAAAATAAGAAAAAATCTAAGCATTGCTTAGATTTGGTAAAAGGCTGCAAGAATAGGGCATCTAGTGAGAATG
>OY757933.1:52167221-52329721 GCA_963585895.1 Sepioteuthis lessoniana | reverse complement strand
CTCAATAAAGCCATTTCCAGAATAATTTGCAATTTCAATTCATCTTACAAAAGGCATAATTTTATGCAAAAATTGATTTTTTTTTTTTTTTTTTTACTTCTTTTTCTTTTCTATCAGGAATGTTTCCATATTTTCACAAATAAGAATGCTTCTAAACTGCAAGTTCAAAAATCCTTTAACATCTGCAGATTAAGGATTGGTAAAATTACAAATAAATATAATTAAATAATTATGAATGTAGTTGGAGCTTGAGTAATTGCAGAGTACTTTCTCTTATTGATATATTCATAAATAATTATGAATTCTATAAATAGGAAGGTAACAGCCACCAAAAACAATTTTTAAGGTTTTTTTCACCCCTCCAAGAATTACATTAAAGAGGTCATCTAAACTGAAAAAGATTTCTGTATGGCAAAGATTTGGTATAAGGATAGTATGTACTTACCTAACCCTTCTATGATGGGCAGGATGAGACACAAGGTCAATCTTTAAGTAGAGTATAGCTGGTTTAAATTTATTTTTCTTTCTCTGAAACCAGCTGCCTTACTCAAGTCAAAGAACCCAGTCTGCCCTGATATTTATCAATAACTAGGAGAAAAGATAGATTCATGCTTTTCTCAAGGTTATTAACATAAGGTGAAATGCGAAGAAGTGCCTTTAACATAATGGTTATAATCATAAGAAATGGAATCATAACTCCAGTTCAAATCTTTGAGTGCAAGGATAGTAATGACTTAACACTGTTTGCCTTGATCATAACTACAGACAGACATCTATTTATATCTTTTCATCATCAGAGAAAGGCATAATGCTTTGATCTGTCACTTTAATAATTTCTTCAAACTAAGAATAGCCTCTCTATGCACTAAAAAACACAGGCAGTGAATGACAAATTTCTTAATGTTACTAACAATATATCAAACAACACATAATTACATTGTGTAGATTTAAGTTTTTAAAACTAATTGTAGACTTAAAGATACTTGTCATCAATGATGGGGAAAAAAAATCATTGATCATAAACAAATGGAATATTCAAATGAATTCCTTTTAATACTTTTAACTTTTGATATACCAGCAAGGTATATTATAAAATATTGGAAGAGCAAGCCTCAAGTCGAACAGTATTGGTTATTCCTTATGAGCAAAGTCTCGGTTAATTCTAATGTTTGAATAAAGTTAAATGATTCTACAAATGAACACTGATAAAAATACCTGGCTTTGTTTGGGAAGAAAATATAAGATAATGTTTTTAATGAGAATTTGGACCATATATTTGAGCAAGATTCTATAGATATAAAAATTGAAATATGATATAAATACACAAAATATCTTAAAGACAAGTTGTTAGAACCTCTTTATAAACAATATTCATTCTACTTTTTGGTAAACATATAGTCCTTTTCATTACTTAAGAATATCCAACCTATAGCTAGCCACGTGAAAAGAAACAAAAACATTACCTGTTCTACCATTTATAGGAATTTTTTTTTAAACTTCATATTCAAGTCTATTTTACATCATTTGACCAGAAATGACATGTTTGCCAGTTGGTATTTACCTAACCCCTCCACGACTGGCAGGATGTGACACAAGATCAATTTTTTTAAAGCAAAGTAAAGCTGGTTTGAATCCAGAGTTTTTCTCTTTTAGATTGGTTTCTTAACCAAGGCTAAAAACCAGTCTGCCCAACTATTTATCTATAACTAGAGAAAGAAGAGATGGATTCATGCCTTTTCCAGAATATTACACAAAATATCAATTTTATATAATCTAGATTGAAACCAGGTCAAGTCAATGCAGAAAAAAAAAGAAAAAAAAAACCAGACAGATTACAGAGTTTTTATTTGGCTTGGATCGTTGAACAGATAAACATTCAAAAGTACAAACTTTTGCATAATACCTTAGATTACTATATCATTACCTTCTCAATCCCTAGCTAAAAAGCACCTCCAGTTCTGTGAATTAATCTTCACTTCACTGGTCCCTTAACTAGATTTGGTTATGAGGGTGCTACTCTTGGAATGTGTCTTGTGTAGGAATAACCTGGTGGTACACATCCCTTTCCAGATCTACATATTTTTTCTCCAAGAACAGATGTTAGTCCAAGGTTAAAGAGTTTAGCCTTCCAAACTATTTACTCATAACTAGAGGCAGAATAGTTGGATTCATACCCTAAGCACCCTGTGAAATGCAAAACTTCGTTCTAGAATTTGAACTCTGGTAGTCAAGTCCACTTCCAAGGACGATAGCCATTACACCATGAGAGTGAATTATGAAAATAGTGAAACATTCATAAAATTTGAAATTCCATTCTAGATAACATCATGGAAGAAAGCCAATATTTCAGTTAAAGAAAACAAACTGAATCCAACTGCAGTAATCTATCTTGTTCTAATAAAATCAAAACACAGCTAGGTGGTGTAAAATAGTTAATAAAGTTATATCTAGTAGAAATTTGTTTATAAAAACATATAAAAAATAACTGCATTTCTTTCAAATCTTCTCATGAGAATTCAAAATAAAGTGCATCTTGTTTTGAGAATTTGCACATAAAAGTTTGGAGGGGAAAAATAAAACCAAACCACCCACTCACTCTTTATAAAGTATGAACAACAACAACTTTACTTCTTGATCTATTTCAGGCTCTGCTTTATATTTATATACAGGGATCTGGAGTTATCTTTAGGCAGAACCTAAATCTTTCTCCATTTGCGGGGAGGGGGTGCTATAAAAGGAAAGGTTTGACAAGGAGACACTTGTCAACAATCCAATTTAGGAAAAAAAGAAAGCAAGAAACAAGTGAGGGACACAAAAGATTCCCACTCCAACAAAAATCAGCAGTGTCAGATTTTAGGTTGGATTTATAAAGACAAAAAAGCACAATGTTTCCCAGGCTCTGGAAATTTGGCATGTAACTCTTTCCCAGTCTCACAAAGAAGTATTTTGAGAAAAATGTTAACTAACCAGCAAGCCAACTCACCACCCTACAGTCTACTGATCTAATCTGATTGTGTCTGGTCAAAAGTAGTAAGTTAATGAGTCACTTCAAAGTTTAATTATTTGTTAAAATGAAAACGTTTCTCTCATTCAGAGAAATGCTCTAAGCTTAACAGTCTTTATCACTAACAGTGACCAGTGAAATAATTTTAAGAATATTGTAGAGATTTTACAAATGTTAAAGGTTAAAAAATACACAACCCCTAGCAAAAATTATGGAATTAGTACACTTAGATGTTCACTCAGGGATTTTTTTATTATTACTTTCATCAAGCAGTAAATAAACTAATATCAGATAAGGCAAAACATTTTTTATTTGATTATTGAACATTCTGGCTTTATAAAATAATTTCTTATAATTTAAGGAATATTTTAAAAAGCCAGAATGTTTAGTGATTAAATAAGAATGTTTTGCATTTATCTGTTATTAGTTCATTTACTACTAAATAAAAAAAATAAAAAAACCGAACTGAACATCCTTTAAGTCAGTTAATTTATTATCTTCCAAGATTGTATATAACAAGTGTATTACTACTTCTTGTAATACACTTATATACAATCTTGGAAGATATTCTAAATACAATGTTTATGCATGTAGGGAAAAATAAAGGATAAAAAGCACCCCAAAAACAAAAAAAAATATTTTGAAGGTGCAGTGGCATAAAGGTTATAACCTCTCACAAAGGCATAAATCCATTTCTCCCTGTTTTATTCAATTCATGGAGATTAGATGTTGCTTGCCTCTTCCACTAAACTAGTGTACATTACCTTTTTTTTTCTTACTTCCCAATCCAGGGATTGAACTTACATCAAGTTACTAGACAGACTTAACCAAGGCTTATATTCACGAAGTTGGTGTTTCAAAGGACATTTCAGTGGTGCTAATTTGGAGTTTTAACCCTAAAGTGATTTTGTCTGCCTTTTCAACCAAACCAAAGTTTGTATTGTTATACCATTCATAATCTTATGAGGGTTTTTTTATATCAGTTTTAAACAATGTCCTTTCTTCATGGGTACCTCGTGTAATGAAATAATTAGCAAGCTAGATTGGTAAATCATTATGAGTAAGCTGAAGTCTCTTTGGGTGCCCCATATATCTGGCCTTGTACCAGAACTAAGTAAAGCTTAATAACTAACATTTCTTTCTTGATTGTGTATATGTCTATTAATTTTCAATTTTAGATTCAATTATTTTTGTATAAAACAATTTTTCCTATCAAAGCTTTTAGATGTTAGAGAAATTATGTAATAAAACACTAGCTTGCAGAAGGAAAAACTACACTTATTCAAAAACAAGTCAAAGATTATTATTGATTTTTAACTAATACTACAATTATTTCTGCCACTTTTTATTCTATGACTCTTAAACTTATAACAACATACCTTATCATAACAAGGCTTTAAATCTAACCAATATGAGTTATTCTAATTTAGCTATATACCAGTATTATAAGAGTTCCAAGAATAGAGAATACAAGTTCAAATCTTGACACAAGCTCAATCTTTACCCTTATTCTGCTTATTTAATAGTCATAGAATAAGAACCTGGAGTTTCAAGAAAAAGCAACAAAAAATAAGATGAAAGGAACACTAACAAAAAGTTAACCATCATGAAAATATCAATTTAAGAAATTTAACAACTTATTAGAAGTCAAAGATTATAAATTAACTGAATTATTGTGCATGAAGAGTGGCTTATATAACATGACTGGGGTTACACAAGTTCAACTATAGTTATATGTGTAAAACCATGTGATATACATTGACCAATGGGCAAACATAAACTAAGATGTGGCCTGAGACTGGACTTATATATGCCAAACCACATGGTATACATTGACCAATGGGCAAGCATAAACAGAGTTTTAATCTGCTTACATTATCAGCTCACTGTTATACATTGCTTGAAATAGACATTTTTCTGAGAAATTGTTAAAAAAATACTCAGTTCAAAATTCAAGTAACGTATTAATTGTGTAAGATTTGCCAAAACTTATCAATGACACCATGTCATTTATTTGATTTTTTTTTAATATTCATTCTTTATGTGCAGACATCCACAAGATTTACCATCTTCAACATACTCAAAACATTCACAAAATCATATGCTACTCAAACATAAACACACACACATTCTTCCTCTAACTTCAGTGAGCATACAAAGAATATTTGGAAGTACTTTTGTACGATTTCACCAAAGTTAGGCATATACTACATGGTTTATGAATGCATGATACTTCTTTTAGAAGTCCCATTTTGTTATCTAATAACCACACTCCATATACATTCAAGCTTTTATCAATGCCAAAAAAAGATTACATTGTTCTACATAATATATTAAATTAATAGAAAAAAAACATACAGCTATTTGTAATTATTATAACAAACTAAAACTAACACCATGCCAAGGATTTTAAGCTGGTTTCCGCATAATGACTAATGAGGGCCTTGGCCCTAATAAGAGATCATAGATTTGAATTATGTATTTATTGAAATATATCTTATTTGAAAAATCATCCCCATTAATTCTATCATATTTAATTTAAATCTCTGAAAGGAAATTCACAAAATGTTCAAGTAGCCACATTTTGGGGGAAATTTAGATTTTTTTTTTTTTTAAAGATATATGATAAGCTTAACATTTGAGTACTTTGCAGTCTGTTGTGAAATTGCCCCCTGGGATTGAGGAACAGCAATAAACACAGGCATAATGGCAAACTGGGATTTTTTTGAGAATATATTTATATCTCTTTACCATCAAAGAAACACATGCTTTGATCTGTCAGTTGAGCAATTTCTCTAAACTAAGAAAGAATAGCTTGTCTTTGCAATAAAAAAACACAGGCAGTCAGTGACAGATTTTTTTTAGTGTTACTAAAAATAGATCAAGCAACACAAAAATTACTTGTATAAATTTTATATTGATTCATTTTAATTGGATGTCAATCGATCTAAGGTTATTTTATCCCAAAAGTTAAGGAATTGCATTGATATTTACATTTTTTGAGAAGTAGCTTTTAATTTCCACCATAATTGCAGGTAATTGATACTTGTCATCAAAAAACTCATTGATCAAGTGGGTCGAGTGTTTGCCAATGGTCCAGGAGACCTGGGTTCAATTCCAGGTCGTGTCATACCAAAGAATTTAAAAATGGTACTTGATACTGCCTTGCTTAAGACTCAGCAATATAAGGTATGTATCAAGGGTAAAGTGGAGCAATCCAGAGAAAGGAGTAGTGCCTTCCCCTACACCTTGGCATAGTAGCTATTGAAAAGGGAGCCATCCGGTCACCCTCAACTACAGTTGCCAACTTTACTTTTTACTTTACAAGTAACCACTGCTATGTACTACAAATATGAAAAGAAAATTTTAAAGCCTTAATTTTTCATTGACTGGAAAAGTCATGGAAAAATGGGTAATCATATGACTATCTTTTATTGCTGTAGTTGTAGTAGAAATAATAACTGTTATTAAAGTACTTAATCAAACAAATTGTTTCTCTCAAGCAAAAAAGTTCTATGTCCAGAAAGGATTTTAATGCTCATTTTTAATAGAAACAAATAAAATCATGATCAGAAATAAAGTTTCTCTTTTGCCCTTTACAGAAAGAAAAAAGACATTTCAAATGATATGACTGACTTTACAGTTTACAAAGAGCAAGGGAAACTCACCTACCTTCAGCACCGATAGAAACCAGCCTCACACCTTTACTGGCGATGTAATCCAACGCTTTATTCACATTGGCTATTTTGTGAAATCGCATCTTGCCTCTGTCTGGTTTAGGGAGTTGTTCACCGGATATGACCTCCAAGAGAAGCATTAGTTTTAATCCATTGCGAAAATCTTCTTCTATGTCTTCGATCTGCGTTCCAGCCTTCCTCAAATGGGAGTTGCACCAAGCAGTGAAAGTCTGAAAGAGGAATTTTAAAACATGATCAATAATTGAATGTCAAACAAGCATTACAAATTAAATTCTCTACAAACAAAAACTATTCTATGAACCCCAAATTATATACTGTTCTGTTTATCTTATGTTGTGAAAAGAACTGGATCCAAAGAAAAATATAAAGAAACCAACAGCTTTTCAGATCATTGATAGATTATAATGGCATTTCAATACATCAAGGCTTATTCTATGCCTAGAAGTTGGGGAGTTGAATTCATTATATGTTTATATTTACACTTTTTGCATAGCTGTTTCTCAAGGATTTTTTCCATATGGTTGGGAGAATGTTAGTCCTCTGTAGGGAATATAGCTGGCATATTCTCTTCCCCACCAACAGGGTGGCCTTTCAGATGAGACACTTAAGAACGTTCCATGAGCTTGAGAGAAACAAGGTTAGAAATGAGGAAATGATTAAGAAGATGGTTTTTCAAAACATATTTGACTACATCAGCTGATAAGTGCTTAAACATATAACAAGTGAACAGCAACTGTCTGGCCAAATTGTTTTAGATTAGCCTGTTTCTGAGAAGGACAGAATGAGCATACAAGAGATGAATGAATCCTCAGTATGACAAGATTCAGAAAACTGCTCAAGATATATTCTTCTGCAGCAAATAAATGATGAAGAAATTTAAATCACTTGCATTAAGATAAAAGAATATAATGTTATGATCCAATAGGTCTTTTAAGATAATGTATCTCAATTTTACTAGTTAAAACAGAAAAAGAGAACGCCATGTTATTTTTATAAATAAAAACAATAAGTAAAGCATAAGAATTGCTTAATTGCCATTAACTGGAAAATTATCTTCTTAATGAGTTATAAGCAAACGATTACTCTCAAAACAAACACAGCATTTATTTCAAGTGCAATGTTAATATTTTACTAGAATTTATTTAGCCTACATTTCTAATTTACCAGTCTTAAAAAAACCTCTATTGAATTAAGTAATTCAGTGCAGAGTTGAAATTATATCAAAGAAAGTACATATTTCGATTCAGTTATATCTAATACAGCACAGACAAACCCAGTCTTACATTGAACCTCTCTTCTAGCAACCATAAGCTAAGACTGACCATGACAATCTTTCCTAAGAAAATAGACTTTACAGGTGGGTATTTTCTTAGCAAAGCTAATTTTGTTCCCTGTTGTAGATGATAAAATGAATTGATATTTCCAAGACAATAAGTTAAAACCAAAAAGTTTACATAAGATAGTATACACAATCATTAAGTAGGACTGTAATTTCTTGAACCCAATCATTAATTTCCATTGATTAATTCAGTATAGTTAAAAGCATATGAAAGAAAAGTAATGCCTAATTTAACTTTTTATATGTAGATTCAATAATGAAGAGCTTACATTATTAGAAATTAGATAAAGATACAATTCATCTACTTATCAAATTATAATAACTCGGTAATAATAAAAAGGTGTAAATGTAATCCTTTCATTATGCCAGGTCAAGTAACTCAGTAGATGAACTGAATCAACAAGTTATTACATAGTGTATAGTTCTTTTTTTCTCTATTCACAGAACTCATGCATATATGCCTATTTATTCTCATTGAAATCTTTTAAGCTTTGAAATAAATATCAACAACAAAATTGTTGATACATTTTGTTGTTTTTTATATAAAGGTATGAATTGTTTTTAGTAACACATAAACAAATTTAAGGATAATCAAATCAATTTGATCCTTATCCAAAAGAGATGCACATTAAGTGTGAAACAAGTAGACACTAATTGATTTCAATTTAACTAGAGAGAGAAGAATGAAAAGGTTATGAGTGAGAAGGATTTATTTAAAATAATGCAATAAAATAGTTATTGATAGAAATTACAACTTCTTATTGATTGGTACAGGAAACCTGAACTGAAATAGAGAATGAAAGTGTCAGATTTGGTAAGATTTTATTAACATTGGGATCTTCACTGAAAAAGAAATAATATCTAATATTTTTCAATATAAAATTATCTAGCTAAAATGGAAGTTACATTTTTTTTTATTCTAATAAAATATTGTCTACAACAGTAAAATTTAAACTTCAAATGTAATTAACACTGGTTTGTTTTCAACTAAAATCTTTCTGAGGATACAATATGCAACTAATTTTAGATGTCACTTCATCAACAGGTAAGCAATAGTGCTTGGTCAATAATGAATAGGTTGTATGATGATAGCAGACACTGGAAAAAAAGTCCATACTAAGTCTCCTCTTTACGGTTGTTACACAAAACGTTATACACAATTTATTATTACAAAGAAGAAAAAAGATAAAATTTATTTTTCCCCAAGATCCTTCAAGCTGTTTGAAAGAAACAACAGGAGGAACAGAAATTAATCTCTTGATTTTGTTAAATAAATTATTAAAGAAAAAAAATACTTTGTGAGCAGCATTATCTAGAAAATATATGAATTACAAAGTATGTCTCATAGATTGCCATAAAGCTAATCTATTAGCAGTAACAGTTCTCAGCTTGCAAAATAGGAGAATTAAAAAAACATTTCTTCCAAGTTATTTACTTAAAATGGAAAACTAAAATCAATGTATAGTTTTAATGAATTTAAAAGGTCATATTTTCAAGAAAATTATCATTAGCAAAGTGTTATGTCAGTCCATGTGAAAATTTAGTTCTCAACATTTGGGTTTACAAAAACTAACATTACACTTTAATAAAAAGTACAAAAATTTGTTCAATATGAAATTTTAAGGGAAAACTGACAAAATTCTAAAAAAATAAATTTGGATTCGAACTTGCTCACTAAAATAACAAGACTTTAAAAAAAAACAACTAACAATGAAGGCACATTTTATACTAATATCTGACCCATAATTGCTACATCTGCATATAAATTCCACATTTTGGGAATAGTAATACATGATTTATAAATATTTTTTGTTAATATGGGAACATTTATATCACATAAATTAACGTTTTTTGTTTTTTTTTAAATGTTAAAATCATTTCCACAATGTTTAATATCCGTTTGGCTACATTGTGGGTACGAAGATACATGCAAACTCTTTAAAATAAATTATCCATAGTAAGGATCTACAAATAGTAGAGAGGCGATTACATTCTTGGCTCCAGCACTTTAAAAAAAGGGAGATAAAGGGAATTTGATAATAGTCAGAGACAATATCAGGGTAGTGACTGTTTTCTTTTATCCCCTATTCTTAAATTTCTTTTAAAAAGAAGGAAAAGAAAAAAAAAAGCTATCCAGGCCTAAAAGAAAGAGATAACTTATCCAATCAAATTCTACATTTTGCTTTTGTCGGAAGAGGAAATGAATCAGACAACTTCAAAGAAAACAAAGTAATATTAAATTAACAGTAGACATAGTCCAGACAGACATTTTTATTTAAGATATGTCTTTTGTTATCTATTCCCAAAGACAAAAGGGCCATGTCTGGTAACCTTTTTTTTTTTTTAAATCTCAAACGAACAAAAAAAAAAAAAAAGCCTTGGGAATGGGTATAGATATCTTCTTATATAAACATCTGGAAGGATGCTTTATTTGGTAAGTAAAATAAATTCTTTAAAAAATTGGTATATCAGCAAGATTGTAAAGAATATATCAGAAGAGAAACAAGAAAGCAATATAGTGGTTAATTGCTCTCTAAATTATACCTGATCAAGTAATTTCTAAATTTGAACCATAGTCATTATTTAAAAAAAAACAAAAAAAAAACCCTTTGAACCTATATTAAAGGGGAAAGATAAGACTATTGGCCATTGACCTAATGAGTAGAGTGCTCACTAATGTTCCGGGAGACCGGCAGTTCAGTCCAAAGACTTAAAAAAAAAAAAAAAAAAAAAAAAAAAAGGTACTTGATGCCACCTTGCTTAGCATTCAGCACTATAAGGTAAGGATCAAGGGTAAAGTGGAGCAATCCAGGGAATGAAGTAGCACCCTTCCATACACTTCGGTGTAATAGCTATTAAAAAGAGAGCCTTCGGGTCACCCTCGACTAAGGTCGCCAACTTTACTTATATTTACTAATAATTTTGTTCAAGTCCTAAGACATAAGATTATTGAGCAGAGATTGAAAAGGCAGAAAAAGATACTAAACTTGGCCATTAATAAAAATGATCCCTGAAAACATGTGACACCAGTTGGAATATGGTTTCCAAATAGAAATTGTTAGGTATAAGAATTGTTTCAGGCAGTTAAACTATTTCTGATTGGTCATAGAAATTGTCAAACTGATACTTGAAGAGTTTATATAAATCTTAAATACATTTTCTCCTTGCTATTTTTTTTCCTTTTCACATTTCCTGTTCTTTAAAGAAATCATTCCCTAGCTTAGAAAACATGGAGGGAAGTCTTTCCATAGCTTATAAGGTTATCGGGGTGCCCGTGGTGTAGTGGTTATCGTCATAGAAAATGAACACGACGACACGAGTTCAAATCCTGGACGAGACCGATTACATTTCGCACAGCACTAATACCCTTGGGAAAGGTATGAATCCAATTATTCTCCCTCCAGCTATGGGTAAATAGTAGGGCAGACTAGGTTCTTCAGCCTTGGTGAGGCAACTAGTCTAAGAGAAGGAAAACTTTGAATTCAAACCTGTTAAATTCTGCTTAAAAATTGACCTTGTGTCATATCCTGCCCGAGTGGAGGGGATGGTAAATATATATAAGGTTATCAGGGTGCCAACGTTATTTACTTTTATGCCAGGACAGTGGAGGTTATTTGGAAGTACCTATCATCTTTTCAAGTAAAATCCAACAAATTGTACTGATTACATGGTATCAATAGCAAGGAACAATCCTTGACATGGCCTATATGTTTAGATATCTTCATAAGAAAAACAAAAAACATTGATAAACAATCACTTAGTTTTTTCTCCTTCTCCTCTAACAGAAATAACACAAAAGCCCTTTTTTTTTTTTTTTTTTTTTTTTTTTTAATTTCTCGGATGCTTTTCTCAGCCAAACAATGCAGATTCAAGTAATCAACTTTTACAAATTACTATCAGAAGGCTATAATGAAACTTAAAATAATTAATAAGTCTTAAATTATTTCCAACAAACACTTTTATTTGTGTAAGAGAGAAATAGGTCAAAGGCTATCGACTTATCACTTACCAGTACAAAATGTGTGTGTGTGTGTGTGTGTGTGTGTATGTGAGACTTTATTATTTTTTTTTTAATCAAAGACAAAAACATTTTATAAGGACAAATTGTGGTTAATTTACATAAACTAGTCAAAAACCCGCTCGATAGGTGGGATTCCAAGTTAGTTCCTGTAGCTCTACAAGCGGCTTTTGGCTCTCAGTAAGAGAATCATGGATTTGAACTGTACATTTATTGAATAATGCTTTAGAGAAGCTACACAAGAGAAAATCATTGGTTTATTATTGTTATATAAATCAACCATAAACTTCGATAACTTATTTTTATAGTTACAGAATTAAACAAACATACTGACCTAGATTTCTGTGAAGACTTATAAGTTAATAAACATCACTGAAGAAGTTAACATTGGTTTCCTAGTTGCTCCTGTTTATATTACATAAATACTTTTCCACTAAGTCAAAAAATACAAAATTAAGGAATTTTTCAAAAATATACTTAAAGCATAACCCTTAGTCCCATTGATAATTACAGAACATTTGGTGGCTAAACTTAAACTACCCTTAAATTGTGATGCGAGACATAAAGTATAAAAAAAGAAAAAGAAAAAAAAAAGCAATTTGATAAGATTAAGATGAAAATATTTTATGTTTTGATCCAGTATGATTACATAATTAACAAAGTAAAAAAATCTTTATGAAAGTTGATTTTAAATTTAATTTCTTTAAGTACAATTTAGCTTACATGAATTAATATCTAAAAGGATCAAAACAGTCTGGATATGATCAAAGGGCAATATCTTCCTTCAGCCCAAAATTATATGATTTTTAAGATGACTTCAGAGAAAAATATCAGACTTCACAAATGTCAGCTCTTTCTCCTATCAGTCAATCAAACTCACTGAGTGCCAATTTAACAAAACAATGAATTAAAGTGTAAAGCCTTTTAACTTCTTTTGTATCTTTCAAACATAAAAAAATAAAGCAAAAATGTTTAGCAATATTTATGAAAATAGAAATTGACATTAATCTCCTTTTTACTTCAAATGATGCAATGGTTTTAATTAAGTTGGGTGTCATAGAATTGTTATTTATTAAATCCAATCAATTTGTTGGCCAACTGGAAAATATACTTGCAGGTGTTTGATAAAACACCACTTCCTTCCTAATAAATCATTTCTGTCCCCTAACCCCTTTAAATAGATTTAGCTCTCATGTCTCCCAACCTCATATTTTATTAGTTATTATCCCCAAAACAAACAGAAAAGTTATTCTAACACATTGGTATCAAAATTAAAAATTTACAACCATATGCATAATAAATCAAAGCAATTCTAAGCAGGCTAAGTTAATCTTTCAATATTTAATACACTGGTTGAAAGTTGTGCAATTCAGTGACAATTAGCCAGAAATATTTAGTTTATTAGTACTACCCATCTCCCATAATAGTTGATATTTAACTATCTTCTGAAAGACATTAGACTACTCCAACACTCCTCTTTAGTACAATGGTAAGGTGCTACCAAAGAGTGTTTTTAAGACCAAGCTTGCCTAATTTTTTTTTTTTTTTTTTTTTGGTGGGGGGAAATCATATCTTGCCTAAAGATAACACAATTGTGGAAGATGAACAGATCATACATTAATCAGATAGGATTATTTATATATAGATCAGCAACTCCATCTAGAATCAGAGAGTAGCATCTATACATTCTACTTAGGACAAACATGTATCTCTCTCAAACATTTCTGTCTAGGATCAGTACTTATGGTTATTCATAATCTTAAAATCATTGTGTAAAAGGAAAGGCATGAATCTATCTTTTCTTCACTCAGCTAGAAGTAAATAGTAGGGTAGACGAGGTGCTTTAACCATAGTAAGATTATCTACCCAGAAAGAAAATAGATTTCAAATCAGCAATATTCTGATTGATATTGACCTTGTGTCACATCCTACTTATAGCAGAAGGCTTGATTAAATACATTTTACATAACCACCTTACCAAAGCCCAATGGTTAGCAAGCTCATTTCAGACTATTATTATTGTAATAAGTACTATTGTCACTGTTACGCAAATGACGGATAATCTGTTGTTTTCCTATAGCAGCAGAATTTCTCATTACTCTGTAGTAAGACCAGATTGTGTTTTATGTAAAAAAAAAAAAAAAAAAAAAAAAAAGATTATTTACAGAGAGAGAAAATAAAGGGTAGAGACAACAGTATTAATACTGATCTTAAATCTGTCATCATAAATGTTTATAATAGGCCTTAATTCCATAGCTCTTGAAATGCATTTTCTTTAACTGATTACATCTATCAGAAAATTATTGCCCATTCTGTTTTTGCCAAAAGTCTACAAGGTAATGCAGATAAACAGCAAGTCAAGCAATCACAGCTGAAGGATTGTTTCCTCATTTGATAGACCAGTAGTAATAGAGAAATTTACTGGATAGATATATACAATTTTGGCAGAGTAGCAAATTATCAAACTACATACAAGATGCTCTGCTGAGATTACAATTTAGTAATACTTTTGTTTCTTTAACCAATAATGCCAAATGAATCTAGCTTGTCTGATCTAATCTGATTTGCTGGCTAAAAACGTTTTGTATTAAGTACTGGGATATTGTTTAAACGATCATAAACAAACTACAGTTTCAAGATTTTAAATAGTTTTAAAATCTGTGTGCACATGAGTATGTGCGAGATAAATAATTTGGATAATGATAAACAATATGGTTGAGAAATAAAACTGAAAAAAAAAAGAAAAAAAAAGTTGTTGAAATTAATGATTTATTCATATAACATTTCTATTATAGAACTTTTTTTTAGAAACTATGGAATTAGTTGAGATAATGATCATGGAAACAACTAATATCCAATATCTGTTTCTATGACTGTAACATCAATAAACTTATTTTTTAAAAATGATTTCCCATTATCAGATGAAGCTGAATGAATAAATTGTTGATTTCAACAACTGAATTTAAATTTCTTTTCAAGCCACATTGTTGGTTGAGGACATGAATATATATATATATATATATATATATATATATCTCATTAAATCATGCTGATAGCATGGAGTTCTCTATCACCAACTGTCCCCATTGCCAATCACTCTTGGCAGATCCTCTAGACTACATCCAGTGTCTACACAGAGCTGATGTATATCAAGCAATCAGCTTTGAAAATATTTGACAAGATATTGAAATTTTTGGAAGGTTCTATATCTGTTTTGGTCTCTGTCATATATATAATCCTCATGTCCTGTGTGTGTATATATATATATATATATATATATATATATATATATATATATATATATATATAAATACATTTTAACTGTAACCCAGCAAATACATCACATCATTATATATATATTTTATTAGAACAATATACTTAAAATGCACTTAGATAATAATTTCCAGTTCAATGTTGCAATAGGAACCCAATGCTTTCAGAGGCTGTCTAGTATATCATTAAAAATTACAAGACTAATATATATATATATATATATATATATATAAAGTAAGTCACATTCAACAAATAAGATAGAATAATTTGAAAGAGTGGTAACCACCAAAGTTAAATTTCTTCCTTATTGAATTCAATGCAGATCTGAACTTTTGATAAAACTATAAAGTCAGATATTAGATAAGAATTTCAACAAATTTGCATAAGAAAAAGATTTAAGAATTAGTCTCATATATAATTTTTAAAAAAAGAAAGAAAAAAAAAAGAAAGAAAACTGACAATGTTGATATCACATCAATGATGCAACATAAACAATCAAATAAAGAGAAAACATTAGTCTTAAAATGGAAATCCGCTTTAATAAAATAAACAAACAATGGACCAGCTGTCAAAATTAATATCTAAAGATTTGACATTTAATGCTGTTTCCATACAGTGCCAAAGCTGGAACCATTTTTATTTGTTTTTGTTGTAGATATACATTTTCAATTTTGGAAAGTAGATATCAATGTTGAAATTTTAATGACAGCTGTGCACTCATCAGATTGGGTGGAGGACATTTAAGTATTTTTGCTTTGTTTACATCTAAATAATTTGATAAATACATTTTTCTTCAAACTTTAGTTTATTAAAACAATAGAAACAGACAAAACAAATTTAACCTGCTGAAAGCATTTACCTTAACATATGTACTGCCACATGTGTATCTTGAAGCATGTCTCTGGTACACAAGTATCCACTTCAGTTTTATTTAAGACAATATAAATAACTATTGCAATTGAGCTATTCTCAATATTGTTACTTTTTTAAATGCTTTTTTGTAAGGGAGGGACAAAAAACTATGGCACAATGTAGAAAGGGGGTTAAGATGATGCAAATCAACAACATATATATTTTTCATCAAGTTTTATAAATTCAATTTTATTTACCAAAATCCCAGCTAAAAAAGCATAAATCGTTTTTTATTTTAAATCTGAACAAGTATGTTAAGAGATGGTTTTGATATAAAAAGGTATGTGATGAACAATAGTTCTCTCATGAACAAGGGTTTTCTTTTATTGCTTTATGAACTTGCAGTGTTGAGAATTATGAATACATGCCTTTGCAAAGTAATATTTTAAAAAAACAAAAATAAAACCCCAAGGAATCTTATCAAAAAAAAGAGATAATTTTCTTCCTCTTCAACCATTTTTATTTTAAGTAGATCTCCTGATCACTGCGATGTCATGACTCACCATGACTTTAACTGGGTTAGTGCTTTAAGAATACAGGCTTCATTTGACTTTTATCACTATCTAAACACTAGGCCTTTACTCCATGAATTTTATCAGTTATTTTATCACCAATTAATTATAAAGAAAACAGACCTTTGGATATTGAAAAATACATTTACTCAGGAGGATGAAAATAATAAAACTCTTCAATATTATGAAAAATATTTACATGTTAAATAGCTTAAAAAGACACTGCATTTGTAATCAGTAGTGTTGATGTACCTGACCAACCCATCATCTATAAAATGTCAAGAGATAATTATCCATTATTTTTATACTTCCAAATTGAACTATGTCAAATTTGGGCACTACATATATTATAACAGTTATTAAGGTCATCTAATTGAGCATTACTCAAGTTTACAGGTTACCTGATACATCTTACCTTGTAAGGTAACTTGTATGACAGATGGTTATAGAAGTAAGGCTAACAAACCATTACAAGTGAGTTTGATTCTTATTGAGTGCACCACACTAAGATACTCTAAGTAAATATCTAAATTATGTCAAATTCTTTGAAAATACAATGAATTTTACTACTGAACAAGCTAGTCTAATAAATAAAAAAAATATAAATACTGTTTGATTTGGAGTTTGATTTTTTTTTTTGGTTTTTGTTTTTTTAATGAGAATGTTTTCAACTAATACACCACTGGCATGTAAAGAAATTCATTTATCTATTTATAAATCAGAATAAACAAAAAATATCAACAGCAGTCTTTTTCTCACAGCCCAGGACTCAGGCTTTCCCTCTAAGCCTAATAAGACATAAGGAGTAATTGGCCTTACAATACCATGCTGACCCACAATGAGTTAGCAGTAAGTATGAATTCAGAATTGTCTTTCTACAAGAAAGCTTACTCTCAAGCCTAGTTTGCAAGACAAAATTTAACTGCTATGAAAACCAATATGTTGATTCTAATACTAATTGGGTTGAAGAACCTTTTACATTCTGCACAAAATGATGCACATTTGATGGTCAGTTGTAATATAGTCAGTCTGAAGGGTTGGTCAGTACTATTTGATTCATTACCCCCAATACAAGGAAGCTGCTTGATTCGAGTTGATTAAAGCTGGTCAACCACATCGTATGGGCAAGAGAAAGGTAAAATCAAAAAGGAAGAATAAGAAAAAAATCAATAGCAGATCCATTCTATTGACCAGAGAAATAAGAGACTAAATAAATAAAGCAATTCATAGATTTACACCATGGAGAGCTTTGTGAATGATTGGGGTTAATTAAAAAGAAAAAAAAAATAATGAGAGCCTACTGATTGTAAGCATCAGTAAATTTGTAATAAAGATATTCTTAGAGATATTGGAATTGTAACCACTTCTAGTATAATGCTTAAGATGAATATCTTGCAATCCACTGAAAATGATCTTCATCCTCACAGAGCACTAACAGCAATAAATTGTCTTTCTACAGCCAAAGCTAACCTGATCTCAAATATTAGATAATATTAACTGCACAAGAAACCATCACTATTGGCATTTGTATATGGTGTCATCTAGATGAAGTTACACACAACATTAGCCTGAATGGTGCAGTTTTAATGTAAAATGGGTTAAACTGAAGGATTATTTCTCCAGGAAACAAAGACTTTTCGAATTGTAAGCAATTTGTTCTTTAATGCTCACATGTATTAATAATGAAGTGTAAAATTTTTCAGGGTTTTTCCCTCCCAATAGTAGAATTCGGAGGAGTATAGTTTTCAGCTGTCTAAACATTTTTACACTATTCAAGATACTGCTGTATACATATAAGAAAACAGGAGTACTGTTCTATGTGGGCTGAAAATTTTTAAATGGGGAGTATCTAAAGAACAATAAAAATTCTACTGCTGAAAATAAGAATGAGTTCACATTGAAACCCATAATTTTTTTATTTCAATTTTACTATTTAAATGGTTAAAAAAAAAAGAAAAAAAAAAAAAAAACAATTTAAGAAGAAAACTTGGCACATTCTCTGTAAAAATGTCAATGAATATTACCAAATGATTTCATTGAAAGACATTTATTTTTACATGAAGAATTCTACTGAGTTCATTGCTAATAAATAATTCATAGATTTTTTTTATTCCAAATAAATCAATAAACAGAATTGAAACTCGTCTGGAACAAACAATGCAAATTTTGTTGCCAAAATATTGGAAATGCGCAATAACAATTCAGTCCAAGTATAGAAAATCAAAGGCTGAAGACTTAAATTATTACCTTCATAAACCAGAAGAATTATAATTGATTTTCTTTCTTTCTTTAATACTTAAAAAAAAACCAAAAAAAAAAAACCAACATTTTAAAGATTATTAAGATATCTCAAATAAACATATGCTCTTTATCCAATAGATTAATTCATTGCACTGAACAGATTACACATTAACAAAATAAATTATTGGATACAGTCCCTCTAACCACCCATCACCACTTTAAAAAAAAAAAAAAGAAAAAAAAAAGGCAAACTGAATGGAAGCAAGTTTTACTTACTATAATTGATAGAATGAAAATTAAGAGAACATGTAAACTTTGTTATAAAATAAAAAACCTCAGTATATGTAAGATCTTGTCCAAATTAAATGGTTTAGCAATAATATAGCTATAAAAGAACTATAATTTCCATTGCATAATAAAGTGTTATTATTGTATCATCAAATTCTGCTTTGAGATCAGTGCAAAGAACCTTTTAAGGTGGCTTTTTCATTCACTCTCTCAGCTATGTTGGTACTGTGTTAACCTAAAAAATCTGGCAGATTTTATAAACAGCAATCAAAATAATAAATCTCTGAACTAGATTTCTATAGTTGTACAACTATTTATTTACATAAGTGGGAACAGATAATCATTAATAAAAAAAAAATGTTTAATTAGTTTCCAAACTTAAGACCAAACTGACATTCATTAAACTAATCTATAAGTAATTTCCAATCTTTTCCTAGTCATAGATCATCTTTAATAACAAAGTTAATTCCCTGAATGCTCAAACCAATATATACTTTAACTATATTACAAGATGATAAAAACATTAATATCTGTATCTGTTTCACTTAATTTCTTCACCCTGCCTGGAATTCAAGGAAACCTCCTTTTGAATATAATAGATTAAAATACAATGGTGAATCCCAATACCCACCCACCCACAAAAAAAATCATTGATATTTTTGAGTTCTATTTATATATTCAAGACTATTTATAGACACATTAGACATTAAATAAGGAGGACAAAGACTGTTTTTAAGGGCATGTCAACCTATTTAATGTTATTTTAGGTCTAAAAGTTAGAGCATCATATTCAATGGAAATTCACATTTACATTTTTGTGTAATTGTTTCCAAAGATTTTTTTTTGCAGCACAAAATCTTATTAAGTACAAATGATTCTTAAAACAGATCTATTTAACACTTAAATGGAATCCTAACAGGTACAACTACCACTCCAAGTCAGAGTAATGGCAATGAAGAGGTACTCTACATGCCTCAAATCTCCAGAACTAGAACCTCATCATCAGATGCAGTTTAGTGTCGTACCCAAGACACCACTTTTTAGTCAGGACTTATTCCTTTGCAGGATATACAATCAGAATATAATAGAATTATATACTGTTTACACTCATGTATACGATTTTAAAGACCTAATTTTTAGCCAAAACATCAGATGTTGACCCATATAAGAGTAATAATTTTGTAAGTTTGAATTTCCAAGCATAATGAAATAAACTAGGAGAAACTCATGGTTTTAAAAATTACATAAATCAATGAATTCATAATCATAAATCAAAGTCATTTAATTAGAAAAAGAGAATCAATATTATATCCTAAATCAGGCAAGTCTAATAGCCATGTACTCTGTCGAGAGAACTAAGTATCATTTTTTTTTAAAGCAAGAATTTAAAAAAATGAATAGTATGAATATTCAAAGAATTTAAATGTCCTTTTTCTCTCATCATTAATAAAATAGATTGTTCATTTGATATCAGCTATTTTTTTTTTATCATTATTAAACTCAAAAGAATGACAAAAAATTCTTTGCATGTCTTTAGAATTGACTTAGAAACCAGTGCTTTCAGTATGAACAATCAAAACACAGGAGCTAAGTAGCAATGAGACTGCTCAGTACTTTTATGGGTGACCACTTAATAACAATTGGTAGATGCTTGTAAGTAACCTAAAGATAAACTAGAAAGCATTGTTTTTTATCTTTTTTTTCAATTAGTGTTTGTAAAATCAACAATTACCTATTGATTAAAATTTTGAACTGAGGTGGCAATATTTTAATTGTACTAGCTTGGTTTCTGATATTAATCAATTATACAATATAGATAATATATAGTCCTTTATGCCAACTTCATAAAAATAAGAATGATTGAATTTATTTCAAAGTATCCCACAAAAGATATTGATATAATTTCTTCATTTCATTTGTGAAAGGTTTTTTTAAATCTATATTTACAAGAATTAATCTGTAACAAAACTACTAATTTGTTGTTTTACTTAGATATAGCACACAAGCTTCAGGTTGCTTACAGTACTTATTGTTGCTCAAGTGGTCACCCATCTGAGTACTGAACTTGCTCATTGCTGCTTAACTTTGATCTTGAAGAAACTGGCGCTTTCAGCATAACTTTACAGTTATTTTACATAGAGTTTCCAAAATTAGTAGAGTCTAGTGACATTCACTGAAGGTCAAGTAGCAGCACCTTTCCTAAATACTCCAGCACTTTCCTTAGCATTAAAACTGATTTTAGTAGTGCCATTGCTTAAATATCTTGATTCTTCCATAGATCTACTATTCTTCTAGATTTTTGGTAGGCACATTGATTCCTTTCTATTTTATTAATATTTTTGGAGGCTAGGTAGAAATTTCACAATTTATATCTCTGGTAAATTCAATTACCCTCCTTTATATTTCTACAGCTGCTTGTGCTTCATTTCATTTTTTTTCTTCTGTTTCTTTATTAAAAATGATAGAGCCTATCATCAGTCTGGGATCTAAAATGAACTTTATGGACAACATAGGAACCTCTTCTAAGAAAGGTTAACCAGTTAGTTAAAAAAGTGAGAAAAGGAATCACTTAAGTCAAAAAAGATGAATGCAACATATGACCAGCCCAAGAGGTTAAGAGTAATAAAAGAAAAATGTTTGATTGGCAAATGTCAGCATTTTTTTTTTTGCCACTCCAAACGGATGGCACCTTTTCTGAACCACTTGGAAGAAGATAGGCATTATTTTTTCTTCAAGAGTTCTGTATTTCTCTCCCTACCCTTGTCTTTGAACCTGGCAAGGTTATATACAACAATAAGCAGCTTGAAGAGGAGCAAGATAGAAATATGGCAAGAATGAAGTATAAAGGCTACACTGACTTACTTGGGTAGCAGGGATAAAAAAGAAAGGTAAGAAAGAAGCAGGCTAGCAAAATGATAGCATATCCAAACAACCCCCACCACCTTGTTATTACCAGGTTGCCATTGGTATCTGAACCATATAAGGGGATAGAAAGCCCTTAACACCAGCATCCATCTGTTAAATGAGTAATCAGATAGGGATAGGAGTCTATTGAGAGAGAAAGAGATAGCAGGCTAGCAGCTAACTTACCTGGTGCTGGTGGGAAGGAGAAGAGAGATAGAGGTAAAAGAATAGAGGAGACCAGGGTGGTGGAGCTCAACAGTAGACTCACCTGATACTAAATATCACCAGGTACTGGCATATAATGCAAAAAGCTCAAACTTATCCAAAAATCATCTCTAATAAGAGATTAAGAAACTATATAGCTTTTTTTCTTAAGATTCAGTAATCTTTTAGTATTTGATATTTATTTCTTTTATCAAGATTGTAAGTTCTTTTACAACTTCAAGCTGTCTTCTGAACAAATTATTAGAAAAATGACTGAAAATATTGCCTCAAAATATCTGGAAAATTAACTGATCAAATAGTAGCAAACTTATCCTTTTCTTGCCTCATAAAGGCACACACACACACAAAAAATAAAGATAAAAATCTTAAAAAATGGAGAAAGATAAAATCAAATATAAAACTATTTTATATTTTATGTAATCCAGTATGGACATCTGAAATATTATTATGAGAAAAAATAAGGATAAGGAAAAACATGACTCTTTTGCTGGCATTTAAAAAAAAAAAAGACAAAAGTCTTTCTAATATTTTTTTGATAAAAAAAATGATGTTAGCATTTTTTTTCTAATTACTCAGAGAATATCATTGAAAAAAAAAAAAAAAAAAAAAAAAAAAATAATAATAATTATTGCAGAGTATGAAAAAAAATGAGTCCAATTGCTTTGGGGTAACTCATTGAAGAGCAGGATAAATATATATGGTTTTGTATATTTTAGAAAATATACAATATATTTTCAAACTAAATGCAGAAAAGAATGTATTAAGTATTAAAAATCATCAAATAATGAACTGCAAATATACAGATCAATACTTTAAGAAAACAGAACCAAATCATATTGAGGTTAAGATAGAAAGACAAGAAAACGACACTCTCAATAAATGTTAATGATACCTTAATTCCATAAATATGAAATCATATTCCACTCCTTACTGAAGGAGGAGTACATAAATCTACAATTCCCAGCCCAACAGGCCCGGTAATTGCAAACTTCCTATCAAAATTCTTTTTAGCAAAAGGAGTGTTTGGCTGTGGTCAATTGACTAGATTACAGGAGGCACAGGAAGTCAAACTTTTCTGCACAAAATGGATATAGTTTACACAGTAAAAGTCATCGACAAAAACTTCCATTATTTTGTTTGGGCTAGTTTTAAAGCACAAATATAATTGCTTTTCATAGGTAGAATTCCAAGGCTACAATTGTCTTTAACTAGATATATTAATATAAACTTTAATTTTATTCTTAATATAAAGTTAACACAATATGTCATGATAAAATACTTAATGAACAACCAAGATATATTCATCAATATATTTGAAAAAAAATAATACTTTCATAAAATATACACTTCTGGGATCAGACTAGTGTCCTCATCATGGTTCCTCAAGTCAATATTTTACCAATTGTACTTTTCAGCCTTATTTAGTATCTGTCATAGTAAATAACTTTCTGGGAATTTTAAACCTAAATCCTTCATTCCACTGCCCATTTTTAGAAGGTACAATGGCCAAAATGTTAATAACTAAGGTGAAGACACTAGCTCACGTACATTGGTGTATAATCATCTTATAATTCACCAAATGTCTGTCCATCCAGATTTCAACTAAACTTTCAAGAATTGCTAGAGTCATCCTTTAAAAAGTCTAAAACTTAATTTGGCCAAGATTTTATTCTATTTTTACTCCCTAAACGGAAACTACAACTTATGTTAATAAAACATTAAGTAATCACAAGGTAGACATGATTAGCAAAAGGATATAACTAAGTAAGGTGCTTTAAACAAATTCTAACATCAGGTTTGTTTTTTTTTTAAATGTAAAAAATAAATAATATAACTTAGACATAAAATTTGGCATCTAAAATTAAAATGAGTTCTTATTTTTACATCTATGTGAAAAAAGTGGATAATTTTTTTTTGTACCAGTTGGTTAAGAAGTAACTGTATTTGTGTGTACACACACACACACACACACAAAAAAACAGGTCTTTTGTAATCCTTTACTGATAATTATTTGATATTTATATTATTACTGACCCCAACACTAGGTATACAATGAGTTTAAGCAATACATTTAAATAACTAGGTTGGTTGCTCAGAAAACTGGCTTAATTTTTTTTTTATAAGTTCTATTGAGCTGTTCAGACAAAACAAGAATGGATCAATATAAACAAGCAGCAGCAAGCAAGCTTTTCACAGGATCTAGAACTCCAGGGAATATGTTAGCAGGTTTTCAGCTAGTATTATATTCATTTGTTCTATGTGGGAAGAAGGATCACAATAAAAAGAAAAAAGAAAAGCAAAGTAGTATAGAGACTATTTTGAAAAACCCAGTCACAAAGTGTTTGAAAATAAAAAATAAAAAGGGTGGGTAAAAAAATATCCATACTCCCCAAATAAAGAGGTGAACAAATTGGAGTGATGAAAAAAAAACTGAGAAATGTATTTGTTCATTGTATCTGTTATTAGTAAAATAAAAACCAGAAAATAAGATTGAGGGAACCAAATCTATTCAGAAAGAAAAATCAACATAGAAACTATATGAAAGACTAATGTAATTATAGTGACTGCTTCAGTTATACAACCTTAATATGAAAGACACAATGATTATACACAGAAAATGCTGATATATAACCCACATAAAAAGATATTGAATATCAACAAGAAAGTTTTATTCTAGTTTTTTTTTTCTTTAGATTTGTAGAATTAAATGAAACTGTAGAAATCATCTTAAAGAAATTAATATTTTACAGCTGGTTAATTGTATACCAAAATGGATAATCTATTTGATTAAGCAATAAAAAAAATTGAGCATTGCACAGACATTATGAATGACAATATCCAAGGAAAGGAGATGCCTTAAAAAGGTAGTTATAAAAAAATCCAGGCTATAGTGGTAATGATAGTTGAATGATCTATACAAATGTATATGTGGAGTATTGGTTGACAAGTTTAGCCTAAAGGATCATTACAACTAAATTCTTAAGAGCTATGCTTAACATAATGGTCTATTGTGATAGGAAACGGAATTGATTCAAATCCTGAAAAAAGTTGTTTGCATTTTGTTCTGTGCAAGCTAATGTGCTTGGGATAGGCATAAATCTATCTCTTCTCTCAGCTATGGGTAACTAGTAGAGCAGACTAGGTTATTTAACTTTGATACTGCATCAAGTTTATAAGGACAACTCTGAATTCAAACTAGCAGTATTCTGCTTATAAAAATTGACCTTGTGTCACATCCTACACATGCCAGAGGGGTTAAGTAAATAAATACTATTGCACTAAGAACAATCTTCACTAGGTGTCCTGTCCATATTAAGGATCTTGTGCAGCCAAAGCTAAACATTGAATGACTATAAGACCAACCTTACAGATATTTCAACTTGATTCTAGTAACAAGATATTGAGAGATGGACATGTCCTGATATTGAGACTTAAAGCAAATTACCCAAAGCATTCTTAAGATACCTTTGTGTTGAGTATGTGAAATGGAGAATTCAAATATTTTGGATAAACTGGTGCTATGTTGATAAGGGTCAGTGGATTTTTTTTTTCTTTCATGATGTATTAGTTGAAACTAATGTTGAATGGCATTATTGTTAGTAATCAGATAAGCAGGAGGTTGATATAAACAAGACAAAATTATCTGCAGATTTTAGCTAACTGATAACTATGACTGACAGAAAATTCATTCCATTCACTTTATAAGGTAAAAAAAAATGTTTGAAAAGAGGAAAGAATAATGATTCAAAAAAATGTTATCTTGCTATTTCATAGGACTCTACATTTATTTTTCACCTCTCAGCATGATTGTACAAAAAACCTTAGTTTCCAGACAAACAAGATATAAACCTACAATTACAAATTTCTAGACTACACTAGACATTTGATAACATTTATATTAAATACAAAAAAACCAAAAACATAATTCTCGCACACACATTCAAGTATCAGAGGGTTAAAAAAAGAGGGCGTAATTTCATTTCTGTATGCTATAAAGACACTCAGTGCAAAAAAAAAAACAAATGATCAAGCAAAAATAATCAAACTAGGTATCAAAATTACAAAATTTCCTAGTGGGTTGAAAAACACCCAGCAATCTTTTTCACCCAGCACAACACTAGGAATTCAACTCTAGTCACACACACAAGTGAAAGGGTTAAAATCTTTCAATTATTTATTTCAATAAGGCAGCTCCACAACAATGTCCTTCACGGTTAGAGAATCATATTCATTATATATATTCATATTTTCATTTTTTGTGAATTCGTTTAAGAGTTTTTTTGCACATGGTCGTATTCAATACGAATAATTTTCAAACAGATCTATTTGACCCATAGATGAGACTAACAAGTACTACTACTATAGGTTAGAGTGGACTTGGGAGTAATGGCAATGAAGGGGTATTCCAGATCTCCAGAACAGGTATCTCACCACCAGATGCAGTTTAGTATCAAACCTAAGTCATTGTTGAGTGGAGGGAAGTCTTATCTTTCTGCAGGAGATACAGTCAGTGTATCTTAAGTCCCACCATCATGATCAGAGACTAAATGTCTCAGAACTTTAAATGCATAAAGCAAAGTAAGAAAATACAAAAAAAAAATCATTATGAAATTTCCCAAGAATATTTAATCTTGAAATAAGCTATCATCACAAAATTCATGAATTAAAAAAGTCTAAAAAGCTAGCAGTTTGAAATTTTATAAAATCAAATATGTATGAAAATGAGTCACATTCTCCACATTTTATAGGAGACTAATCATTATAAATGTGCATATCACAGTTAGATAAATAATAATTCTATGTTCCTACTTGTGATTAAAGAGGAAAAAAAAGTGAAAGGAATGACATGCTGGAAATCTTTACTGGGAAAGAAGTATCAGCACCTCCTCTCATGCCATTTAAAAGATATTGCCTTTCTTATGACTCCCCCTCACCTTTTCTTAGGGTTCTTCTATAACACCCAGCTGCTTCTACAATTGGTGTAGCTGCTTGACTGCTGAGAATTTGAGTAATCCTGATAGTCAGACCACCAACTATCCAGGCAGGTCGGACAAACATATGGCTAAGTCAAGCCCAACCAATTCCCACTTAGGAAGGTGAAATCATTTCAGTTTGACAAAATAACACCCAACATTTTTTTTTTAATGATGAGAAGGAAATAAAAAAAGGAAAACTTCTAATCTATGAACATTGTATTGAAAGTGGAAGCAATGAGTCATTAAAAAATGTGTTGGGGGTGGAAGAAAGAAAAATAAAGATCAGAAGTAAGAAAGTAGATGGAAAAGAAACAAAGGAGGAAGAGAGAAAGGACTGAGGTGGATTTTTTTTTTTTTTTTTTTTTTTTATTGAAATCTACTTGTCCTGATTACAAGAGGTTTCCCTAATCTATATCGTCCTTATTCAGGTGCATATCAATTTAAGCTCGTCTATCAATTCAATGTATAATCAAATATGAGTGGGAGAGGGAAAAATGCAGCTGATTCCCATCCTGAGATGCTCTCTGCTAGCTCAGATGAAAGTGATCTCTTCAAGAAGAAATAAATGATACTTCTTTCAAAAACAGCAACTTACTATTCAACCTATTTATTCCTGGATAATTTAAAATAAGTATAATAATACTCATGTCCCATAATAGTGGTTACATTGAGCATATGAAATTTATATGCAAATTTTACAACAGTTATGGGACAAATATAGTAATAAATAATCTATTGTTGACTATAAATTATTTTAAAAGATTACACTTGCTTCTATTCCCATTCCAATATTAAATTACAATATTTTTTGTGTTAGTCTATTTACTTAACAGTCTCATCAAGCAATTCTAGAAAACCATTTTATTAACCATTTTCTCTTGATACTTTGCAAGAACAGTAAAAATAAATAAATAAATAAAAAGTCAACATTTCGGTTACGCTGCTATTTGAGTATTGCAACAATACCTTGTAGTGAATGAAAGTTAATATGATGGTTCCAGCAGTAAGGCTGGAACTACTTCACTAGGTATTGTATTAATGGCTTGGACATCCATCAAACACTAGCTTTCAACTAGTAAAGTTACAATCACAGTGAAACAGTTTTACATTATATCATTTTCATTAGTTGGCTGATGGATTGGTCAATAGGTTCAATCAAGTATATTAAGCCAATAAATGCCTGTGAGCAACATGCTGACCTTCATGAAGGAAAGCACTAAAAGTAAATGTAAAAGGCCATTCCTTCAGGTGATCAAAGATACTTTGAAAATCTCTGATGTTAACAAAATATAGTGTAAAAATGGCATCTCCCACAGCAGATTTGCTGCATAGGCAACTGCCGATCTTCCACTACTTGCCCAGGCCTGCATCAAGATTCAGAAGATCTTATGAGACTGACAGTTGTCATCAAAAGAGTGCAACTATTATAAAACTAGGAAAGAAAATGCTAACCATAAAAAAACAATCAAGGGTAGATCAAACTGAATTCTTTCGATGAAAGAATAGACAAAGATTTAAGCAATTTTGATTAATGAATTATTTTCTATGAAGTATCTGGATATCAAAACTGCATCTCCTCTGCAATATAAAACTGTTTAATAAGGAGACTCGTGTTTACATGTTGGTAGAGTCAAAAATAGCCTCTAGTCCCCATAACCAGCATCATCAACTTCAAGTTTGCATTAAATTTTCTGTGCTACATCTAATTTAAAAACAAGAATTTGGTTGAAGATAAATAGATATCACTCTTTAATCTCAGTATAAAGGCCTGAGAAACATGCCTGCCAGTAGAGTTAGTTTGATTATTTCTTGGAGAGATTAAAATAAGGAAAAGATCCTTTGATATTCCAAAATAAATTTATATATACACACACAGAGCAAACATTGAAGAAAATATATATTTAATTTCACTTTCAGAATTAACTTCCTGTTTTGAAAATCTCAGGCTTCAGTTAATAACTAGACACTGATGCTGACAAAATTAGACACATTTCTCCCCATACAATGTCACTTGATGACAATGAAAATGCTCCAATTGTTATCCAGTGAAAAATTAAAAAATGATTAATTGAAACAAAATTCTACAGGCTTTCGGAAAACAGCAAAGAGTCTCTAAAGTACTAACTTTTTTTTTACCATTTTATCATTGTCCAAATGTTGTAACTTAGTAATTTAACAAAAAGGTGAGAAACATCAGTTTTGATTTCATAAATATTTCAAGTACATGCATTTTTCAACATCAAACCAATTAAGAGTTTTAACCCAGCATCTTTAAGATAAGTTTATGATCTATAGTAAACAATTATAAATGAATTTTTATAACACTGAGAAACAATTGTAAATTGAGCTAATTTATATTCTATGCATTTGATATAAATAATTAAACAAGATACATGGCACAACAGATATAAGCATTTGGTTAAAAAGTGTTTTGAAGTGAAATCATCTGGATGTTGCAAGTTCAATCCCCAAAACAAGTAAATAACAAGGAATATTTACTATAGTGTAATACTATAGTATCTACTCATAGTTAATAGAATTAAAACAATCAACCCCCATGGATTAAATAAAAGGTTTAGTTTGAAGTTCTCTGGGAGCTCTAGTGTTTGACATGAAACACCTGAAGGCGGCCAAAGGACATATCCACTGAAACATTGTGAATATAACAATGAAGATGAAAATAATAGTCCAAATATTTCAAGTGATGAAAAAATTATCAAGCTTTATCTAAAAAATTTAGACAAATAATAATTAAACAAGTTGAACAAAATCCTAACTGCTTTTAATTCACCAGTATCTATTAAAAAAATTACTTGTAGAGTATGATGTGTTAACTAATAATTGCTATTTTTAAAACATCATTGATAAACTATTCCTCAATAAAAAGTCAATGGCTAGAGACACAAACATTATAGTTATAGAATACACATGTTTATAAAAAAAAAAAAAATAAAAATAAAAAAAAAAAACAGAAACGTGGGGGGGGGAGCTTTGTCTGGAGCCAGTTTTGAAAACATTAAGACATAACATTGCTGTTATGTTTTAATGAACATTCAACCAGACTGGTAAAGATGGGAAGTATGCCCCTTCTCTCATTCAATAAATATTCACAAAATTGAGGGAGAACCTTACTTGAGCCAACAAGAATCGTATAGATTATTGTATCCTTTAGGTACATTTATTTTTTATAAGACTGATACATGCAGAGCATAAATGATTTACCAAAAGATTAACATGGCTTAGAACTGAAGCCATACTTGTAACCAACATGATTAGATGGGGGTGAAATATCAAATGTCTTTACTAGAGAATGCAGGTGAATCTACCTGAAAATGACTCAGAAATAAACAAACATTGACACTTATAAAATATCAAGAGAGAAAGCCCTAATAACTTTTTTTTTTTAAAAGATAAAAGCTTTATTATTCCTGTGGATTGTTATGCACACACTGTATGGCTGATTTGACCAGAAATCTGTTTTATGAAGTAATTTTTTTTCAATGTTTTATTTTCAAGATTACCTTTATTAAACAAATTTACTGTGTTGTTTCACTCTTCTGCCAACTTTTGGGGCAATACCCAAACTATATCTTCCCAAAACATTTCATTCAACATTCTCAGCAACTTACTACTCTAGATAGTAATTGCTGTATTCTTGGGAACCATTTTTTTTCATCAAGAGAATTTACTCAAATATTACCCTCAGCAGACTTCACTTTGTCTTTTGTTTGGTTGTATTAAAGGAATGTGAGTCGCAGGAGCATACATCAAAATCTATAATGGTTATATAGCTGCAATAATCACCATTTGCTTTGGTCACTGCTTTTTATCCTCCTAAAGTTTTAAACACACCAAACAGGAGAATTTTTTCTCCCCCCACACTTTTTTCCACTTTTTATGAATGTGTGTACATGTGTGATGTCAAGAGTCAGGGAAGTCCATGCTGTCAACATAGACTTTATATATTTGAGAGAAAGAGAGCAAAGGATCACAAGAATATTGCATTAATTTATTGAAATTTACTTTAAAAATTCAAAACCCTTTTAAGTGTTATAATTTAACCCCCACCTTTCCCCATCAAAGATTGTTTTCTTTATAAAATCTTTAGCATTTATTCATTTGAAAATGAAAAGCTTTCTTGTTACTTTTAAGTGATGAATTGAATATAAAAATACAATACAGTTGGGTCTTATTTATCATAAAGAAGCTACACACCAAAGCAAATACTATAACCAAGCTTGTGCAAATTGTTCTCAATGCTAGACTTGAATATTTTGAATAATTTAGGAGTTTTTGTTTTATTAGAATACAGAAATGCGCATGTGTACATGTAAAAAAAAAAAAAAAAAAGGACTTTTTTATTTTTCAGCTAAAATAGGGGGGGGGGAAAGGCAACCGAAATAGCAGCATACAGATCACATAAAATTTAAAGTCAAAAGTTTGTTTCTAGTACAGAGATAATACAGCAGAATTCTACAAAAATTATCCTTTTAGTGACCCCTGAGTATAAATAAGTAAATTGTTAATTATTCTCAAATAATGTTTTGGTTTATTCAATTTGTTTACTTGATTAGAATATGATCAGAATGAAGATCAAGAGAAATTAACAATAGACAAATCAAGCTCAACTTCAATGACTTTGGTAAGCCAAAAAATTGAGAAAATGATCAATAAATCTGCAGCTTGGTATGTGGTTTATTAACAGAATCTTGATCTGAAATTCTTACTGTATAATGTTTCATCAATGAGATTAATATCCACCACTAAATAAAGAGCATCAACAAGGACATAGATTATAATATGTTTATCATGGAGGATAGTGATCCACCCAAGCGTGAATGAGATATAGATAGAGTAAATCCAAAAGCCTGGTCTGACTACCTTATCAGCTGAATTTTTATCTGAAATTTCCAGTACATAATCAGTTTGGTGGGGAAGGAACTCCAAATAAAAAATATTTTCTACAATATCAAACATTTTTCCAAAAATTCTCAAAGTTCAAATGTGAAGAAAATTAGATAAGCAGGTATTGACAAAATGTGAAACACTAACTTGATATAAACAAGCAATAACAGGTTGAAAGTATATTCATTTAATAAGTGTGTCCTTTCTAAGCAAGCAACCCATCCCTTGCTGTAATTACAAAAGTAGATGTTACAGTAAGAGGGACAAAATGTATTGAGACAAGCAAAACCAATAGGTGAGCAAGTTAGGCTGGAGTGCACCGAAGCATAGTAACAAGGGTGGGGTAGCACAAAAACACAAGCCAGGTTCCAGTGATTGACCAAGTAAATAGTCAATTGGTCAATGTGATGACTGTTTTAAATACAGCTGAAAGGAAAAGGGCATACATGTTGATTAATAGCTGGCTTAAGTAGCTTGAAACACAAATACGCCATAAAGAAAGAAATGGTCACCCTATGCAATGTCATGTAACAGTAGTATGGGGACATTAAGCATAATACCTTTTTTGTAGCCCCTAAAAAATTATTAGATATTTGAAGAGAGTTAAGATGCTGAGAAGAGGTTTTTTCCTTACAAACTGAATAGGTTAATAACCTGTTGTTAATGACAGCAACACAAAAACAAATAAAACCAGCATCATATGAACATCCAATACAAGATGTAATTCAGATGTAAGTATGAACTGGCAACAAATCAAGCCATGTTTGTGCCATGTGCTACTCATTATGGAAAAAAACAGCTTTAAAAAAGAAAGTAAAAGAAAAAGTGAACTTATTAAAATATTCATCATTGTAAGTAGTCTCTTCTGACTGAAGTGGTTCTAAGAAGTTTCCTATCAACCACTAAACAAAGCATGTCCATTGACACAAAAGGGGTCAGACCATTTAGAAACATCTAAGAGATTCTCCCTTAAAAACAATTACAAAATAATGCTCAACTGACAAAGTATAAATAGAAAACCATTAAAACCTGTATAGTACATCTGTAAGGTACAACACTACCTCTTCAATTACTAAAAAAAAATTAAAAAACACTAAGTTCTAATTTACACAGTAATAGTATGACCAGAAAGCCTTTTCATTCAGTTTTTCAGCTTTTAGATAAATGATGACATCAGGCACTAACTTTCAAGTGAGTCACTAAGTACGATTTGTCTGAATACCAAGGATCAGTCCCATTTGTAGTACTATAAGAATCTACTTGAAAGAAGTTCAGAGCATTTCCTAATGACTAGTGTTTGATTATCTCATTTATTTATTAGAAACTATGTAAAAAGAACCAACCTTGTGCAACATTCACATTATATATTTATATACCTTGAACACATTTTATATCATATTAGATGTGAATAAATAGGTGGAAGAAAGTAATTAACTAAGCTTAGCTATGTTACTAAACTAGGAGTACAGGGCACCCAGGGTAAACCAAACTCACTAGTAGTGATCTGCTTGACTGGTCAGCTAACCATTACATTATGTGAAGAGTCATATTCAGAATAAAGTAAGGTTAGGATGACAGACTGTAGTTTAAAATATTTTGGCAAACTAAATAGTCCAAATTAAAGATATAGTAAATGTAACAAAACTAAACTTGACCCATTTATAAAAAAATTTTCTTCCTCAATGATACTTGCATAAGAAAAATAAGGTTGAAAAATGTTTGGTTTTTAGGTTATTCTTATTATGCTTTTAACTTGGACTAAAAGCTGGATCTTTAAAGAAGCACATTTTACAAAAATTAAAATTTAAAAAGAGGGGTGGGGGTAGAAAACCTAAACTATTCATATAATTGGATAAGAACTAAATTCTCTTTTTTCTCAAGATAAGCTTTGGCATCCAAGTCTTCCCTTAAAAGAATTTTGGTAAGCTCAGCTGCCAATTTTGAATAAGGCAATAGTAAAGAGAAATCTGAGCCAGTTCAGTAGAATAATGGCAAGTGAGCAAAATAAGAAGAAACAATCAACCAAAGAAAAACTTTACAATAAGAACTACAAAAGGCAAGGGGGTAAAAACTTAATCTTTTTAGACATGTCATAAAAATAAATAAGGTAATGAATTTTTCTTTTTAACTTCAACATTTGGCACATAGGCAAGAAGCTGTGTATTATTTGCTTTTAGGTATAAGAATAAATAATGTTATTACTGATTAAGGAATTTCATGATATAAACCTATCAGTAGACAACACTATGAAGAAAATTATTTAAATATGCATTTGTTTTTGGCACACATAAGCAATGATACTTTTAAAATAATTAGGTAGTAAAAAAAATTTTTTTTTTTTTAAATGATAGGTAAAGGGTTGAATAACACCAAACCATAAATATAAAAAGGAATAGAGCAATACCATTAAACAAGGTAAACAAGTAGAAATTTTAAATCAATGATTTTATTACATCTTTGAAATTTTGCTATGAATTGAACAACAAAAAAATAAGTTGCAAACCAAACAAGTAATATTCAAGGAAGAAATAAAGTGAAAATTAGATGTTTCATTAAAATGATACTTTTCCTTTCTTGCAAAATAAAAAGATAAAAAACTAAGAAATAAAGATACTTTCTCTAAATATTTTACTGTTTTTTTATGGGCTTATTTTGAGACAAAGAAAAACTCTTTAATTTAAAATGAGAGGAATATGACAAACTGATTTTTTAGATAAGAGTTTATTTCTACAAAAATATACACACAAACACTTCAACCTCAAACTTTCATATTTTAAAATTATCACACAAAGATATTCAAACTATATATAAACCAATTGTATGAAAAAGTATAGAGTTGATTTCATTTAGTGATGGTATATTTACAATTAAATAATAGATGCTATTAGCTCTTTACATATATGTATAGAAACTAAGTTTAATAGACTTGATGCCAATGACATGTAGAAATAAGAAAACAAATAGGTTGGTTGGGTTTTATAAAATATCAACCCTTGTAGGTTATTTAATGCCAAATCCTGTTTAACCTGACATATATTAAATATATATGATTTGTAAACTAAGTTTGTAGTTGACATTTTAAACAAGCCAGAGCTCATTTGGTTAGACACAGATGATTTTAAGTATTGCAATCTAACACTAATAATTCTATTTAATATTAATCATTTGTTTGCACACAGTTAAAATCATTTCAAATATTACAATGTAACACTAAAAATTCAATTAACATCAGTCACCTTGCTTAACACTCAGCATTACAAGGTACGGTTCAAGGGTAAAGTGGAGCAATCCAGGGAATGGAGTAGCGCCCTCCCCTACACCTTGGTGTAGTAGCTATCGAAAAGGGAGCCTTCGGGTCACCCTCGACTATGGTCGCTAACTTTACTTACTATTTGACCCATAGATGGGTTAGTTGGTGGTTTGGGTTTTATGGCATATCAACCTTTGTAGGTTATTTAATGCCAAATCCATTTTTATGCAAATAATCAGTTCTATTTCAAACAATTCAGTTTAGCATGGGTAAACAGTTTAATTGTCAAAAACATTTCTATTTTAAGCTATTCAGTTTATTCAAACAGTTCTAATTCAGCCAATTCAGTTTAGTATACATATAGATTTTGTTTACACACAGTTAAATGTCAAAACAGTTCTATATTAAACAATTCAGTTTAGTGTAAGTACACAGTTTGGCAAAAACATTTCTAATGTAAGCTATTCAGTTTAGTCAAACAGTTCTAATTCAAAAAATCCTTGTTAGCATAAGTACGCAGTTTAGTTCTATTTAACCCATAAATAGGGCCCTATCAGGTGCTACCATTCCGGGCGACAGTAGGCCTGGGAGCAATGGCAACGAAGGGGTGCTCCACCTTACCATCAAATTGTTTAGTATCATATCCAGGACACTCGGGGGGGGTCTTACTTACCCCTCAGCAGAGGTGCAGTCGGTATATTCTACAGCCCCAGCTGACTGGGTAATATGTTAAAATAGTTTTATTTCAGATAATTCAGTTTAGTATAAGTACACAGTTTAAATGTCAAAACAGTTCTATTTTTAACAATTCAGTTTAGCATAGATATGCAGTTTAAATGCAAAAAACAGTAAACTCAAGAAACCACGATTAGTTCTATTTAACCCATTGATAGGATTCTTATCAGGTGGTACCACTTCAAGCCAGAATGAACCTGGGAGTAATGGCAACCAAGGAGTACTCCACATTCCCAAAGCTCCATCATTACTGGAACCTCACCATCAAACTGTTTAGCGTCATATCCAGGACACACGTTGGGGGTGGGTCTTACCATTCTGCAGAGAAGCAGTCAGTGAATTCTACAGCCCCAGCCAACTGGGAAACCCATAGATGGGATTCTAACAGGTACTATTACTCTGGATCAAAGCAGATCTGGGAGTAATGGTAATATTACCCAAAATTCCAGGGCTGCAGCCTCACTATGAGATGCCATTTAGTGTTATAACCAGGACATTCTGGAGAGCTGCAGTCAGCATATTCTACAGCCCCAGTCAGCTGAGCTGAAAACACATGATATAAATGAAAAGAAAAAAGGCACAGTAGAAAGAAATTTGACAGGTTTCCAAAATTGATATTCTATCTAATAGGATTAAAGAGGGTAAAAAAATAATCACTATGTAATTTCATTGGTCATTGATCTTATCTATATTTATTTTTAGAATACAAATTTAAACTTTAGTGCATGGTTTGGTTTATTTGTTTCACAGCATATCAACTCTTTTTGAGTTATTTAACATCAAAACTGGATACATATAATTTGCAGTTTTATAATTTCAAGTATTCCTATCTAATACTAATAATTTATACACAATTATATGGTTTCAAGTAACAATTCCAATTTGCACACAGTTATGATTTCAAATATTCCTAACAAAAATGAATCATTTTCCAACAGATCTTTTTGACACTTAGATGAGACCCAAATAGGTACCACCAGTGAGTAGTCAGAATAAACCAGAGAGTAATGGTAATGAAGAGGCACTCTAAGAAAGAGCTCTTGAACTGAAGCCTCACTACTAGACACAGTTTAGTGTCATACCCAGTTTAATGTAGACCATTTTTAGGAAGGGGAGGTCTTACTCTGCAGAGAATGCAATCAGCCTCTTCTAAGCCCCACTGACAGCTGTTTAATGCATGCTTAATAAAATGAACACAACTTTGATCCACTGAAAGAACCAGACCTCTATTAGCCTATGCCTTATAACACACAGAACACATGGTAAGAGGTCAAAATTTAGACACTTTAATTTACAGATATCCTTTTCATAATAAGCTCAGCAAAATTATGAAGATAAAGAAATTAAACATTATGCTACATAATCGACACATCCATAATAGAAAAGTGCAATAGCATCAAGGTAATTTCCTACGGCGTTTTTTTTTTTACATTATAACACACCTGATCACTGAATTTAAGTAATATTAAAACTGAATAGTATTCAAATTGAGGACTATTGAGAAATGACAAGTACTATAACCAAGAGTAGTTTTTTTTGTTTAATGGCATATCAACCATTGTGGGCTATTAAATGCTGAAGACATCCTTGTAGTAGAATAGTAGAAATACTATTTAACCAATAGCTGGTGAGATAAAGGGGGACTATACCAAGTTGTAATAAACAAAAATAATAAATTCTATATCAAGATCTTTTAACAGTAAAATTAGATGGAATATATAAGTCCCTATCTAGTCACAATGATTAATTTTTTAAACAAGTTAAAGTCAATTAAAGTTAACTTATTTTATACTTAAAAGACAATTGAGAAAATTTTTTTCAGACTTCTCAGGGAAAAGATAATTTATGTTTAAAGACATTTATAATATGAAGCCAGGTAATATGTTACCAAAACAAATATTTAAAAAAAATAGTTCTGTATCATTTGAAAAGGAAATGCTGTACAGACTGAAGACTTTTTTTTCCAGTTTATTTTTGCCTTTTCACATGAAATACTTGACATTCAAGTCTGTCAATAGCAACTTGACTAAGAAATCTAACCAATCAGGAGAGAGTGAAAAAAAAAAACCCTCAAATTTCCACTTGTTAGCAATATGATGGCAACTAACTAATGAACAAACTTATGAGACCTGAAGGAAAAAAAAAGTAAAAAGTAACAGCTTGAAAATGACTACAAAATATAGATGAAAAGAAAACAAAAAAAAAAAAAAAAGCATCAATCCATTTTTATAGCTATCTTGATTCCAATAAAACATTGAATTTATGCTAATGAACTGTCTTTTTGTTTTTTTATTATATAGAAAATTCCCAGAAAATAATCTTTCAGATGCTTTCAACATGAAAATACTGCAGAGAGCACATACCAGTTTGTTTCAAAGATACAGCAATAAATTATTGTCAGAGCAGCGAGTAGCTAATGAGTAGGTCATTGTATGCGAGTCTGATCCTCACTACCTGCTTACATTATGATTAACTTGAGCTAAATTAAAACAGGTTACATATCAACTTTAACCTTTAAAATACAAACTATAAGCCTGATATTTTAGACTGAGCACTATTTTATGACGAGAGTGAATCGAGAGTTTTGTAATATTTTTGTACATGCTAGTTTGTAGCCAGGTAGCCCTAAAACTGCAGATTCCAAGAATGTGCTCCAAGCCATCAAGGCAAATCTGGTAAGTAGCACTCATAGAGTATCTAGTTAAGGTTGGCATCTCACAGTCCAGTGATATTCGTCACCTTCACAACCTCAGCAAAAGCTTCTGGAGCTGTCAAATTGTGCCTCACATGGCCAAAATATTCTAAAACTTTTGACTCACCCTAGCACATACTGTAAAACCAATATTTCAAGTTCAGGGAGATTATGTCAGATATAACTATTATAAGGCTTATGATGATACAGTAACCATTCACAGATTTTTTTTACTTTGAATATAGAAGTGCCTAATATTTTTGTGAATTTTACAAGCTCAGGTAAATAGTATATGAGACCTTAGGTACAAAAAGTTCAAGAGTTAATTGTCTATACCAGTAACAATTTGGTGTGATTCTTATTCTATTGTTATAAAGTTTTCAACAAAATGAAAAAATATATTATTATTCCAACTTTGACCTTGAAAAGACATTCAACAGTTATAGATCTATACAAGTATTAGCATAATGCCTTAAGATAAATATGCAAAACAGGCAAGTTAGGAAAATAGTTCAAAGGAATTAGTTTCATATTAATAAGTAAAAAATTTTTTTTTAAACTGTTGCGTTTAAATCAGTCAGAGATCAATTGTTTCTGTAATTCTCTTAACATTTATCAAATATGAATGAATTTGACTCAAGTTTATCTCACATCCTCTTAGTATTAAGATACTGACATCTTAATTTACTCTTATAAATGGATAATTTTTTAGTACTGTCATAAAAAAATGTTATCTATACTTATCATTTTATGATTGTTATGGCAGTTGTTCAATGTTGATCCTACCAAAGATTGAACTCACCATCCTTGGCAAGTTAATGTTGTTGAATTTCCCTGTTTCACAAACTATTTAAAAGTGGGGTCATCCTTTTCTATAAAGGCTGCCAGTGGTTTGTTTACAAATACAATTCACTTGCCTCTGGACAGGCCACCTGGCATTCATGCCAGGTGGGTAGTTATTGATTGAATACTTGGTCTCAGCCATTCCTACAGGCTTTATAGGCTTTGAAGGGTTGGGTTTATTGCTTGGTGCCTCAGACACCTCAAAAGGGGAATGCCAACAGAGCATGCATTTTTTGGATCAGTCACACATGAGTTTTGATTTATGTGTGGTTTCCCTCAATGAAATAGCCTTGCTGAGAAGTCAGTTACATACCGACAACTCACTTACCACTTGAATCCATGCTGGACAAATTCACAACATTAGTAGCAGAGGATAGTAGTAGAAAAGAAAAATGGCCACTAAAAGACCTTAGCCTCAACAAGACCTGTCCCAGAAAAATACACTGCTTGAAAAAAGAAATGAAATTAATCACTACCAAGTTGATAATACCAGCTGCGAAGAAATAAAAATTGGTCACACATCTTTGATCAAATACAAAGAGCAAAAGTTATATAGAACATAAAATAAAATGTATATAGACTAATAGCTTATATATTCAAAATTTTTGTCAAATCAAGTTATATGGGACCAAATGACCATGAAATGAACTTCATCAGATATAGATCTAGTCTCAAATTCTGCAATACCCCAAGCAGTCAATTTTCAACTAAAAAATGAACCAATTTATCTCGATAAAATGTTTTGACATTTCCAAATTCACAAAGATAGAAAAGCAGTATTTTCTCATTTAATTTTTTCTGAACATTCAAAGAATCAAAACTTTTCTCCTTTTCAACTTAAAAACATTGCATTTGATCAGCAACTGCTGAGCTCATCAATATAAGGCCTAAGGTGAATTATATATGATTAATGCAACTGTAATAAGTAGCTGACTTGAACTCCCAGAGAGAGACCAATAGAAGAGTGCCAACTTTGGTAACTGGTTTTCATGAAGGTCTGCAAAGAGAAGACTGTATCATCAGAGCTCAATGCTTTAAAGATGATGACAGGATATAGTGAATTTATTCATTAGAGACTAAATATCACATCACTTAGCAAAATGTTCCCCACATAGCATACAACCTACTCGCTTATACACCTGGATAGAGTTACCAAGGTTATCCTTATCTTAGCTGGCACACTGACAAATAAAAAAAATCTGCTATCACCAAATTTTTCTATGCAAAAATAAGCCTGCTGACAAATAGGTAATATGAATTCTTAAGCTCCAATTGACACTTCACCTTTTATAGAACAGGCAAATTGGAAAATACAGTTTCCTTTTATTGGTTGTGGTAACAAGTAGATAGTTTCCTCTTAGAACTAATAAAAAAACGAAAAAATATTATTCCACATTTTTAGGTATTATTCAATCCATCTGTGTGTGCAACATTTTTACCAATTGTATTTGATTTTTCTTCAGGTATCTATTACATCTGGTGGTCTTCTTGCAATGTATACCTGAGAAAGATTGTAGAATGTACATAAGCAAAAAATGTTGGCTTAAAAATAATGTAGATAAGAAGATAATGGTCTAAGAATGTGTAGAATAGAAAGCAGATTTTTAGAGTTGGCTAAAAGCTATATGAATATCCAATATTTAATGCTATTTTTAAAGTTAGATCTTCAAACAATTTAATGTTGGAAAAGCAACATCTTAAATTTCATAGACTATAATTAAGAATTTTCCAAATTACTACATGAAGGGCTGATTACCGAGTCATCCTCTAGGAAAGGTATTTGTTCTTTTCAAAATGAATGAAATCAGTAGTAAAATGTATACTTTGGTTGGTTGGGCTTATGGCATTTTAACACTTGTTGGGTCACTTAATGCTGAAGTTAGTATTTTTTAGAATTTTTTTCAAAAGGAACAATATGGTTTCAAGTAGTGAATGATAATAATCAGTTGTAAACAATTATAGCCCCAAGTAATTATTCTTAATACAAATTTGTAATTATACGATTTCCCATATTCCTATCTAATAGAAATAATTTGCACATCGATTTGACCATTAAATGGGACCCTAATAAGTACTACTTCAGCTCAGTGTGAACCTGGGAGTAATAGTAACCAAGAGGTGACTACACACTCCACAAAGCTCCAAAACTGGAACCTAACCACTGGATTCAATTTAAGGTCATACCCAAGATATATATATATATATATATATATATATATATATACACACATATACACACACCCAACCCCTCCACATGGGTAGGATGCAACACAAGGTCATTTTTTTTCAAGTGGAGTTTAATGGGTTTGAATTCTGAGATTTTCTTCTAGACCAGCTGCCATAACAAGGTTAAAGAGCTTAGTCTGTCCTACTACTTACCTGTAGCTGAAGGAAAAATAATTGGATTCATATCTTTCCCAAGGGTATTAAGACAAAATGTATACTTTAATAAAATCTACACTTTATACCAACTGTTTTAAACAAGTTTAGAAGCTATGAAAACTGCTTACAGAACTTATCAATATTCTATTCATATTCCCAGTGAAGTTAGAACTGATTATAAATATAAACAACATCTGCTTTACATACAACTTGTATCTTTATTTCTAAGTGTCAAAGATTTACTAATTTTAGAAAGAAAACAAAAAAAAGAAAAAAAAAAAAAACTGAAGTTATGAGAAAATTTCTTTTTGAAGGAAGACTGTTCAGTTATCTCAAGATATACAGAAACATTTCAGACTGAAGAGGGGGAAAAAAAAGGAAAATAAAAAAAAGAGAGAGAGAGAGAAAAAAGAGCTTTAACTCTCTCCTACTCATTCTTCACTAAATGGAGGATCAGGACTTGATTTCTACTTACAAGCATATACAGTGATTGGGGGCATAGGTGGCATTGAGAGGATGAAATGATAACATATTTAGAATGCCTAGCATTTTTCTTCCTAAAACAGAAATCATATCTTTTGTGTTTTCCCCCTCTCTCTAGTCAGAACACTGAATATCCTGTTGTCAAAGTTGGACTGAAATAGTTTCATTATAGAAGAGAAATGATTGGGTTAAAAAACAAAACTAAAGTGCAATAAGAAAAAAAAGCTAAACACACACACACACACATATATATATATATAAGACTAAATTTAAACTATAAAAATTTAAAAACATAGAAATAAATAGTGAAACCAGGTAAAAAAAAAAAAAAAAAAAAAAAACGCACCCAACATATACACTAAAAAATAGGTAGCTAATTAAATGGTATCGAAATTAATATAAGCATTAATATTTCTCTTAAAAGTTAATTATCGAACTTAACTTGAAAAGAAAATAAACTAAACAAATAAATAAAGAAGTTAAATTACTGTAATTATAACTGACAGAAGAAATTTGAAAAATTAAAATAAAACGGAAATTCAATAAAACGAGGAGGTAACTCCTTAATCCCGTCCCCCCTCCACCCCACGTGTTTATTCTGTTTTTAGTTAATTATCCATTGGATCTGAAGAAGTCCTGTATAAATTTTTTTCTTCATGTTTTTGGTTCACACCAAAAACTGAAAATACAGGATGGAAATAAATTTATAATCCTGAATCTTTGGGTTTTTTTCTTAAAGATATATATATATATATATATATATACATACACACACACACTGTTAATGCCTAATTTTTAAAAATACCAATAAACTTATAGAAAAGTTTAGAATATATAAGGCTTTCCTAGTTGTGGATTTAATCAATTTTAATCTTCATGTAAAATTGTAATAGCAATCATCTTGAAATGAAACGAATAATTAAGAGCCTAGTACTTGAATTTGCATGAAACATAATAAAAAAATGAATTGGATTCTGAACATAAAATGAAAAAAAAAAAAAAAAATCCCAGTAAGCAACTTCCTGTTTTAAGCTAAAACCATATCACAGTTACAAACTGCACATAAGAACCAACACTTTCTACCTGACCAATACAATGATTAATTCTTTTAACTGTATTCTCATTGGTTTAATGAAGCCAAAATCATTCTCTCCTTTATTGAATCAATAATAAACTTGTTCCATAAACTAAAAAAAAAAAAAAATTTTTTTTTAAAGTACATCTATCAACAGACCAGTTACAAAAAAAAGACCCTGAGATTTAATTTACAGAGATTTTTGCATATAATCTGCCACAGTTAAAAAGGCAAAGCTTTCTGACAATTGTATCTCAATGTTGGAATACATGTGATTGCCACTCAAAGCCTATTTAGATAATCGTGTACAATTCACTGTTTACTAGTGCCAAAGGTGAATGTTTTAGCAAACAAGTCAAATGCAGTCTTTAAAAGTAGGCATGCCCTTATATCATAAAACTGGCACAATACAATCTTCTGTCTTTCATTTGTTTTTTATGTTTTAAACAAATATCAATCAGTCTGTTAAATGTATCTTATGGAAATGAAAAGGAACATAGTTCAATTCTTGATGCAAGGCCACTAAAAGAGAGAAACTTTATTTTTTCAACCCACCGCAATGTCTTCACTGGTCCCATAATACGGTTTGGTCATGGGCACTATTCAAATAGCATGTCTTGGGCAAGAATAATTTGAAGGAGCCCATCCTTCTCTAGGTCTACAACCCGTTTGAATTCTGATTTTTCTATCTCATACATTGGTTGCCGTGTCAAGGTTAAAGAACCCAGTCTGCCTTACCTGGAGAGAGATTAGCATTATGTGAGATGCAAACAGCTTCATTTAGAATTTGAACTTGGGTAACTGAGTCCACTTCCTAGTGCCTCATGCAATATACATAAGTCTTATAAAACTATTTTTATATTTAATATCCAAGAATTTACATAAAAATATCAAAATGAATGAAGTTGTTAATGATTACAATAAATTTTTATCAAATTCTAATTGGCAAATAATAACCAATCCATTTGCATTAAAAGTCAACTAAGATGTATCTTTCCAGTAAGAGAGATAATCTTGAAATGTATCCCATAAGAAAAATACACACATACAGAGAGGGGAGAAGGGCAGGGTATAATAAGAGTTCTAAGAGGAAGCAATTAACTTGAGAAGGCCAAAATACCACAAAATGTTTATATACTCTTATCACCAGATCTAGTTTTAATTCAGAACCTTCAACATTTGAATCTATATTTAGTTATATAACTCTAGCAATTTGAGGCCATTTTTTATTTGTTTATTTTTTATTTACCCAACCACCATTTTTCTCCTCAGTTTATTTACCCAAATATGAAAATTCAAAACATTGGGGCAATCTTGAGAGCAGCAATTGGAGGAAATTAAACAAGATTTGTTTAGTATGTAATGTTAACAACTTCCTGTATCTAAAGTCAGTGTGGGCCTATTTTACATTCATCTAATGTGAATAGGTCACAAGTTTAGCACTTAATTTCATTGCATTTAAACATTTTAAAGATTTTCTCTTTTAAAAACATACACATTATATATATATATATATAACAAATTAGTTTTGAAGATCAGATTGACATTTTTCACTAGTAGGTCTAGTGTTATCAGAATTAATTTATTACCAAAAATAAATTGTTGCAATGGAAGGGAGGAGCATAATTTTTTTGACCATATTGACTACATTTATTTCAGTCTAAATTTTCATTATATATATATATATATATATATATATATATATATATATATATATATACATTGTAAAATGGAAAATTAAAAAAAAAGAAGATTACATTTAATAATCAAATAAGTTTTTAAAACAAGTTACTAATTTTAGACTTGAAAACTTGGTTAAAATTCAAAATTGATCAATTAAAAATATTTCCACTTATCTAACCTCAGAGGGACAAAAGTAACAGAATGAATATCTTGTATAGCAGGAAAACAAATTCAAATGCACAAGTTTCCCTTCATATTACTTATATTTAATTAAATGTATTTTTTTCTAAATATCAAGAATTATAAACAGTAATCATTAAAAAATAATTTATAGTCCTGAGCATAAGCATCAAGTCACATAGGAAATTACAGAACATCTGAAATATCATTAAACCTACAAGACTAAAAAAGAAAGTTTATTGCATGAAATATATACAAAATACTATACAAATTAGAAATCTTCAGGACCAAATTGAGCAATATTACTAAGGATAGAAGATTCTTTCAAAACAATAGTTTGAGCTTGTAACTAATACAATTAAAAACAGAACACATTGATGAAATAATTTATGTTAGGTTTACTTTTATCCTATCAGGCACTTCTCAACAAAAGATTAGAGAAAAGGGATCATTAGTACCACTTGTAAGATTTGCTGTAAAGTTCTCAGCCTGGCCAAGAAAGATATAGAGGCATGAAACATACATGCCATTTCAGTTTAACACACTTGGAACATAATTCATTTCTCAAATATCGTTAACACTCACAAAAACTAAAAAAAACTAAAAGAAACTGTAAAATTAAAAGGTCATTTCCTACTTGGTTTTTCAGTAACCCCACAATATGAAAGAGGAGAACTTTATTTTAGCCACTGACATTTAGTCAACCAATACTTTTGTTAGGAACTTGCAATACAAACATTTTAATGCTGGAATTGATATTGATAATGCAAGTATCAAACTCAGAATTTTCATATCTATTTATTATGTAGGCAGTGGAAGAGACGTGGGGGGGGGAGTTCAATGCTAATGTTTTTTTTAATTCAGCTGAGTATATTATACAGAAAATCTATTTGGAACCAATTTTTTTGCAAATTGATAAGATTTTATTATTTTGATTCAAATGCATAACATTTTTGATCAGTAAAGCAAAATTTAAGAACTCATCAGCCAACTAATTGTTAAAATGTTTTCTTTTCTTTACTTAAGCATAATAAAACAGACTAATATTAAATATTTCTATATTTAATAAAAAAATCTGTCTGAAACAAGATGAAAATCAATTAATACGAAGAAAAACTGCAAATTTTTATAAAATTTTAAAATAGCAAGAAGGTTTTGAGGATTTCAATAAAATTTTCTCCAAAACATTTAATTTTTTTCAAGAATTGTTACAAACAATATTTTTTTTAAATTAATACATCCTTCTTTAAAAGTTTGTGATGGAAAAATAAAGAGAAAAATCATCTGCTTTTCAAACAAGTGATCCACTTAAAAAAAATAAAAACGTTTGAAATAGCTTTTGGGGTTTAATTATTCAATTTTGAAATCTATTTTCCCCCTTCCCTACCCTGCCTTATAACTCATGAATCTTAAGCATAAAAAAATATAGACATATCAATATCAGACTTTCAGCAGAGAAGAGGGGGTATGGAAAAAAAGAATGAACTGCTAGAATTGGTAAGGATTCTGTTAAAGACTGATTTCAATAAGTGGGAGGGAAGAGGTTCTCAAATGTAAAAGATAAAAAGAAAAAAAAGAATCTGGGTTTATTGATTGAAAAAAAAAAAAATCCCAGTAGTGATATTTTGAATAAATGAGAAATCAGCATAATCACTTCGACTTTAAAGAGTTTTTTTTTTCTTTTTACTACCCCACCCCAAACTCCACTGTCCCAAATCCCTTTCAGAATTTCTGGTTTGCCATCTTCTATTTAGAATCTCAGCAAAAATCAATGAAACATTTGATTCTGTCATTGCAGAAAAGGAGGGTGAAGCAGTGAATGGAAGCAAAGGGTGTAGACAAAAAGAAATGAAAAGAAGCAAGGACAAAGTGGTGAAGAGATTAGGATTTGCATATCACCATGTGATATGGTTTTCATATTTGATATGCCAAAACCTGAAAACTTTTGGTCACTTTAAAGATATCAGCTTTTATTGCGCTAATTTATAATTAAGTAAATATTTCTATCAAAAATAAAATAAAAAGAAAAAGAGTAAAAATATTTTATTTTTGGAGTTCTATATTACTCCACTGGAAAGTTTCCTTATATACATCATAGCTAACTCTCTCTTCTAGGATTTGGAATGTAGTAAACAAAAATTATTTAATCATCTGTTCCATAATAGTTGTTACATTTAGTATATGAAATTTACATACAAACAGCTATTACAAGATAAATATATTACAATATTGAAGTTGAAAATTTCACAGCTACATGTCACAGGAGGCACACTTAGTATAACGGTTGTCATCTTTGGAAGTTATTTGACAACCAGAGTCCAAATCTTGGATAAGGCTGTTTGTGTTTCACTGTGCTAATGTTATTGAGAAAGGCATTTACCAATCTGTTCTCCTCCCAGCTATGGGAAAATAGTAAGGTAGACCTTTAACCTTGGTTTGGCAACCAATCTAAAAGAAGGAAAACTTGAGCATGTGTCACATCCAGCATGTGGCAGAGGGGTAAATACGCCACTGAAAAATTTTAGTGCCCACAGAATCATTACATATAGAACCTCAGAGGTTCAAAGCATGATAACTAAAAAATGGACTGACAAACTATCTCTTCAGGTGTACAGGAATTAAAAACCAATAAATTAAAGAGAGTAGGGAGGGAAAGGATAATCAAAATATAAAAATAACAGTAACATGTTTTTTAATAGACCATCATGAAAATATTACTAAATGATATCATTTAATCATTAATGTAAAACAAATCAACTGTTAGTAAGACTGGCAAAACGCCTACAAAGGATGTAATTTATATGTACTATGAAAAAGTATTCTGATATTTAAAAAAGGAATAGGTTGCAGATTCTTCTCTTTTAAAAGTACAGCTGAGTAATCAGACAAGTCAAGCAAAATTATAAGAGTGATAAAGTAGATACAGTCAAAGTAAGTCAAAAATGATAGTATACAATATGTTATAACCGTTCAGCTAAATCAGCCTTAGGGGAGGCAGGCTGGGAAAAAAAGTGATATTTTCAAAAATATAAATTATGTTTCTAGAACTATTTCAATGCCATTCACTCAAGCTTTTACTACAAAATTTAATTCACTCAAGATCAAATTTTATGCTTTGTGATCATTCTTCCTTGTATCTAACTTTATACATGATTTACATATTTACAGCTAAGCAACTTATATGATAAAGTGATGAACTCTAGACTGCTGTCTAGATGAGTCATTGCCAGTTTGAAAACAAATTATGAATACAGTCTTGATACATTTTGAATGGCAGGTTTTAGCAAAACAAGATTGTGCAAGCACAACACCCTCACCAAACATAGCTCTTTGTGACTTTTTGTTTCCTAAACTGAAAATTCATCTCAAGTATAAGATTTTAACATGTGAGGACATTAATATCATAGAAGAGCTTCACACCATATCAAAACAAGAGTTTTTGAAGTACTTCAACCAGTGTAAAACTCATCAGAATAAGGGCTGAATGCCAAGTGGATTATTTTGAAGAAAACATTTTATTCAATGCTTATTTCTGTCTTTAGTCTCAATACTTTTTGAACACACCTAGTAGATTTATTCATCTCTTCATTGCTTATTCTATTCAAATTTTTGAACATCCTAAAAATATACAAAAAAAAAAAAAAAAAAAAAAAAAAAAAAACTAGCATGATTTAAAAAAAAAAAAAGAAAAAAAGAATGCTAGAATTTTTCTAATTTACATAAAGTTATTAGATAATAGTCTTAGAAACTATATTTTCTTATATATGTTAACAACAAAAAAATCTGACAAAATCAAGTCTTTCTCTCTTCAGATTTATCCCTTAGTTTCATTCACCCTTGGATGAATCCTTCAGCAGTTCAAGAAGCACTGAACTAGAACATGTAGTTTCTTTAAATACATCCTCATGCCTTAGCAAACACATGGAAAATAGGATTTGAATGGAAAACAAGGGTTGTTTATTTGGAAGAAAATATTAATTTGAAGTAAACAGTTTCTCCATATCATCTATTTCACAATGCTAGGAAAATCTTAGAAATGTCTAAAACATTTACCGAATTCAATCAATTGTAGTATACATTACTTATGGGTCCCAAATGAATTTACTGAAAATTAAAGACTTGAATTCCTACTTGCTTGACACAAAGTTATTCTTAAACAAAATAGTCATTAACTATGAAAAATAGATTGATTATAAAAAATAAAATGCAGCTTTCAACATTTCAATCTAAAAAGAAAGTAGTGAAGAAAGCATCTTGTATTTTATAAGATTCAAATAAAAGTCTTTATTACCAATTGCTAGAATCTGGATAAACTTATAGCATAATGCTACAGTGTTCAATTGGTTCGTTTGAATGGCACCTTGGAATTTAAAGAAAAAAAAAAGACCTTTTACAGAGCAAGAAAATTTGATGAGATTTTGCCACATGCCAATGCCACTCATTCTGTTACACATGAAATAAAGAAAATAATCATGGAAGTGGAATAGAAAGTTCTATATGTAACATATTCCTAAGATGCATCAATACCAGACTATTATTTGTTTAGCTGCATACATTGTTTTGGCAGCAGTTCCAACATATTCAAGATTCATCTAATCAAAACTGAAATCATTCTTTTATAATGGACTAGACAATTTACCTGAAAGACAGAATAAGGTCATAGAAATCCAGGAAGACTGATTAATGATGCTATGAATTTAGTTCTTAAAAAAAGTTTTTATGAGTCTAACAGAAAGGCAAACCAAAAAAAAAAAATCACTGACAACAAATTTTAACCAAATTGTGAGAAAGCAAAATGCACACATAAGAACCATCACTCTTTCATGAAGAATTTTTGAGGTTTGCAATCTCAAATTGAATTTCAGACAAGTGATACGAGGGTACCTCAAATAGTGTAATGGTTATCAAGTTAGGCTAACATACCATTATGAGTGAGTTTGATTTTTATCAGGTGCTCCATACTTTTGGCTTTGTGCCAAACTAAGTTAACCTTAAAATTACTGAAGTGAGACTGATGGGTTACCAGAACTAGTCAAGTATTTGGGAAACATTTAACAGCAGGAAGAATCATTAGACCCTAGGAGTATGATGTACATCAGAATCACAGCAGGTGTCATTTGCTCAACACTATAAACCACTCACGAACTTTACTATTTATTCCTTTTTTAATGCATGAAGCAAATTTTAAAAATCTGACACTTATTAGTACCGCTCAATAGCAAAGTAAAGAACTGTCTTCTGGTTGCCAATTAGACGAGCTTTATTCATACAAGTAAAACTTGTTATACAATTTAAATACTGTTAAATTAATGGCACAGTTCTTGAAGCAACACTATAAATATATAAGCCAGTGTCCATTGTTTTGTATCACACAAAACACCACGATATATTTTTAGCTTTCCTTACCCATGTATCATAAAAACCCAAAAATTCATGGGCATCTTATACAACAGCTAAAGTATGGATGACCAAAACAGGCAAAACCTGATATAATAATGTCATAACTGTATTATATAAACAAGATAGGAAACACTATTATTGGATTATTTTAAAGAATATGAATAAATTCTAATATACAACACTCTTCTACTTGTCTGTTCAGCTATGGGTCATCTATCTTGCTTACTTTAGAAAAAAATGAAAGCTTCAATAACAGTTGTAAGTTTATCATTATAATAATCCTAGTACTACTACTACCATGAGGACACCCAGTCATGTGACCTGGAAGTAAAAAAGAGAGATGGGACAATTTCTGATCAGTTACTGGTCATGATCCTTTATCAAACCCTGGTTCAAACATCTCAGTTTTTTCCTACCTGCAGGCCTTTCCAACTCACATGTCTTCCTCCACCCAATCCAATAATAGTAGTAGCAATAGTACAATATTTATTACATTCCTGAGCTAGAGATTACGTTATTATTAATTCACTGTGTCTGCACAAGTCTAAGGCTTATGTACAAGTCCAGTCAAAATAGAACAAAAGCAACTAAAGAATGCGGTTAAGTGAGAAAAAAGGGTTCAAATAAATAAAAATAAAGCGATGTTTACTGTTAGCAAGGAGTATTATCATTTACTGAAATGAGGAGCATCTGATAAAATAATCACAATTTTTCCAATACATTAACCAATTCATTTGAATTTGCAAAGTTCAAATTTATACACATACACACACGTATATAAGTCTTTTACTCAATCCAAAGGCCTTCATCAAGGTCTATAAAATACAGGAATATGTCTATAAGATATAGGAAGTAATAGAACTTATTGACCATAGTGGCATTGAGTGGTTGAATTCATAGTTGTCCATCACTTAGTCTGGTTGCCCTACCATGGACAGAAAGCACAGTTTGGCATATATATATATATATATATATATATACACACACACACACAGTGTGTATCTGTGGAGATTCTATGGAATACTTGAACAACAATTTTATAAATTTAAACAACAAATAATTTTTTTTTAAATTTCTATACTAATATTTGGTGAATATTATATATATATATATAAACCGGGACATTGGCCCAGCGGTTAGAGTGTTCGCCAATGGCCCGGGAGACCTGGGTTCAATCCCAGGTCGAGTCATACCAAAGACTTTAAAAATGGTACTTGATACCACCTTGCTTAACACTCAGCATTATAAGGTACGGTTCAAGGGTAAAGTGGAGCAATCCTGGGAATGGAGTAGCGCCCTCCCCTACACCTTGGTGTAGTAGCTATCGAAAAGGGAGCCTTCGGGTCACCCTCGACTATGGTCGCTAACTTTACTTACTTATATATATATATATATATATAAACAAAATAAATGATGTATAACCTTACAATAACAAAAAACTTTGAAAAAGATTCAAATTTATGATTAGTTCATTTTTGTTGATAAATATATATTTATCTTATTTCATGAAAATTTTAATAATTTAAAAAAAAAAACAAACTTGGTGTCCAAATTTATAATAAAACTAACAACCCAGTTAAGATAATGTTGATAACATTATCAAAGCTGAGAATAATTATAATAAGTTATTAACAAAACACTATTATAAAAAATAAATAAAATAAGAGTTATTTGAAAATAAGATTGAAAATAAATAATTCGTTATTCATTTTCAATCTTATTTTTTTCTAATACCTTGTTTTCTTTTTATTCTTTTTTATGGACAGTTTTTAAAGCAAAATATATAAGTCCATCAGGAGAAAACAGTACCTTTGACAAGTTATATAAGGCTACATGTTAGAAGAAACAGCAGTACAATTTTAAATAGAATCTGGGCACACAGACACAGCATGCACACAAATTTATATATATATATATATATATATATATATATACACTTAAATGCTGCTTTCTATTGTATGTACATACAATTACATTACTTGTGCTTTCTCATTTTATGGATGTAGTGAATATTAACACTAAACATTTAATTTAATTACTTCCAAAAAGAAGCTTCAATTACTTTCAGTTTATGTTACATAATTGGTATATGCATATGAGAATAGACTACATGTTGGAAACATTTCATTTTTTAAAATTATCTTTGCAAGTTCTTCTTAACAAAATACATAATTAACACTAATATCTGATAGACTATTGTTTTCACACTTTGTATTGATAACTATCCAAGTAACTCAAAGAAATAGTTTATCATCTAAGTGTTTAGCTACATAACAAGACCACAAGTAAATCGTAAACTTGTGGTCTTGTTACATTCCTCACTTCAGGAAAGTTTTTTTTTTTTTTTTAGCTACAATGTCTGGCATTATATTCACAGCTACAAAACCCAATATGATGATAAATCAAGATACTGTTGAAACCAGGGTCTTCAGACCTCACCAAAAACAATTATCCTACAAAACCAAATAAAAACAACTCCTGTCAACAGTTGATATTTTAAAACAAAAATGTCCCTTTTGTTTTTTAAAAGAGAACTTGTTCTTAACAGCTTAAACAGGTAGGCTTGCTTCTTTTTTTACTTCTCAGATGGTCAATTTTGAAAACGTTTCTATTTATTCAGGTTATAGCAAGTTATTTTTGTTTTATTGAGATCTAGTCCAATTAATTTTGAAGACAACTTTGTTCATTTTGTGAGTGAGCCATAAGACATGAAATATGTCATAAAAATCACAAAAATAACAAATGAAAATTTAGTTCATTAGGTAAATCAACAATCAATTTATTTCCAAAAGAAAGCTCTAAGATGGGCCAGAAGACTAACTTGTTGGATTCACATAACAGTTTAATGGTACATACGAGTTGTTTAACTACACTACTTAACAGTTACCTCATAGATTCAATATATAAGTAACTGTATACAAGTACATATACTTCTATTTCATAGATATATTAATAGGTTCATTGAACAATAGATGAGAGTGAGCAGGATATATAGCTAAAAACAAACCAATGGTAAAAAAGATTACAAGAATGGCACCCAAGAAATAACAAACATAAGAAAACCTGTCAGAAGATGGAAGGCAGATTTAGGGAATTTTCTGGCAAAACATGGCAAAGTCTAGTACAATGATGGTTATCAAAGAAGGAATTTGAAGAAGCCTTAGTCCAACAGAGGACTCAATAGATGAATGATGCATTTACCTACAGATTAATGATATCAATCAAAATCAGAACCATATAGATAATATGGTTGCCATCAGGTGGGGAAAGCTTCAATGATAGAATAGTCACAACTGAAAACAACAACCAGTCCATAACATCAGTGAAAGAGCAATATTGAAAAATGACAGACATAATTAGTAGGAAGCAAGATATCCAGATAGGCAAGTAGTAGGAAAATTTTATATAATAAAACATTAAGTCATGTTTTACAAGTTTTCTTTTAAAAAGCTTTTTAACAAACCAACAACAGAGAATATCTATTCATACTCTATAAGTTAAAGAGTATCGGCTTTCAAAAACAAATACAAACCAGTTCAACAATACTGACATAAGCTACATAATAAGTTTAATACTATTTGAATATCAAAATCTAAATACACAAGGAGAGTTGAAAATACCATTAAGATATTGTCAGCCAAAATCAACTGTAATCAAATTTATCTAATTAGATATATTCTTCTGTTACTTATTGAAAAAAAAAAGAAAAAAAAAAAAAGAAAAAAGACTTTCACCATTAAGCAATGCATTGATAAATCAAATTTTACGTATATTGAAGATGACAGAAAATTATTCAAAGTCCAAGACGAATTTATGGAATCAATCACATATTAAAAGTTTGAAATGAAACCAAAAAGAGAAAAGTACTATTCATGGCATGTAAGATTTTAGAAGGAACTAATCCTCACAACTTATTTTATCTAAAGTGGAACAAATTTTGAAACCAAAGATAAATACAAACAGCTGAAATATTAACAGATATTAATCATTAAAATGACACCACAAGACTCTACTGGCTAAATAATAAGTTTTAAATAATAAACAAAACTTCAACAAATGTACTATTTAAAGTTCTGCAAAAAAATAAAAATAAAAGAAATATATCCCCTATATACACAATCCATCTTAACCTATATGCTCAGAGAAGTGAACAGAGAAAAAGTACTATTTAAAACATTTTTTCCTTTCTTAAAAAAAGCTACTACTCTTATAAGGGCACCAAGGATAGATAGAGAAATACTCTCAAAACCCAACTATGATAAAACTAATCTCCCCCTGCCCAACTCATTTATATTACAATTTATCTATGCAAAATGATTTTCTCTTTAGTAAACATTTCTCCATGATCCTATAAATTTTAGATTGCTGAAGAATGAAGATTAAGTTCTTGAAAGGTTTAGACCTTGAATCTAACAAGAGAAAAAAATGTAGCACTAGCATTTTAAAGAGATTACAGAGAGTGCGGGGATGAGTATCCAGCCAATAACAAAGTTCAGCTTATACACATCATCCAAAAACCAAAGTGAAAATGATTAATATTCAATAACCATCCTAAACTAAATTCTAACAAAGTTTTTTTTTTTTTTTAAGGTTTCTTTCTTTAAACACATGTACCCAACCACATGAGCTAGATGCAACACAAGGTCAATTTTAAACAGAGTTTGACAGGTTTAAATTCAGAGTTCTCCTTCTTCTAGACCAGTTGTCATGATAAAGTTAAAGAACTCAGTCTACCCAACTATTTACTCATAGCTGGAAGGAGAATAGTTGGATTCATACTTTTGCCTGAGTATCAGCACTATGTAAACACAAAAAGATTTGAAATCAGGGAGTAGATTCCATTTCCTATGACAATTGACACAAGCTTTTCCTTTCTTTAAATACAAGCAATAATTGATTTCTGAATTTAATGATGATCCCTAATTTCAAGAAGTGTGAATGGACTAAGAGGAGAGGGAATTGATGAAATGACTTCAAACTCTGGCTTGCATTTACTCTGAACTAATTCTCTTGGTAAAAACATGCAACCATTTCTTCTTCTAGTGATCATCATCATCATCATGTCGTGCTGCTAGCATGGATCTCCCTGACCCTCTCTCGTCACCTGTCTCTATCGTCCATTGGTCCCGGGAGGTCTTCAAGGCAATATTCTGTATCGGTACAGAATTGTTGTATATAGATTCTAGCTGATTGTCCTGCCTTTGCTCGTCCATGTGAAGAGGTCCAGAGTAGCATGTAGTTATTAGTTTATCCTTACTTTTCCAGCAGTGTCCTGCATGTCTGGTTCGTTTAACTTGGATAGTTTGCATGACGGGTGGTAGGAGGCCATACAACTGTTGCTTTGTGGGGTGCTGCCTCCGGGACTTGTTCAGTATTGCTCGCAGTATTCTTATGTAATTGCCATCAAGCTTTTTCTCCATATGTTTAGTTAGCATCCATGAAGTGTATCCATATAGCACTATTGACAAAACTGCTGCTTGGAAAAAAAACTACGTTTTATTTTAACGGTCAGGTTTGGCTTCCATATGACCGATAGCCTATTGATAGCTATCCATACCTTTGCTAGTCGTGTGTTGATGTTTTTCTCGGTTAATGGGACACTGCTTCCTAGGTAGGCGAACTCGTCCACTAGTTTCAAAGAACTACCATTTAGTGTGGAGATGTTACCTCTTCAATTAAAGCACATAAATAATAGAGAAACTGAAGATCATTAACCTGGTAAAAGCAGTCCTTCTTGGGCATCCAGTAACCTTTTAAAAATATACAACTGCTACCAACAATGATTTAGTCTATTTTTCAAGAAAGGGGACAAAACATCATTGGCTCAAGCCACACAGAAAAAAAACATTGATTTCATTTCTTTCCTTTTTATTTTATATTCAGGTGACAAGACCGGATAGAGCAAATTGTTACTGACTGAATACAATTCCCTAAAGAGTAATAAATTTTACTTATATCCTAAAGCACTAGACACAAATCAACAAGCAAGAACCCTCCAAAAAAAATATTTGCAATATATAATCAAGGTGGGCTATTTAAGCCCTAAGTCAGATTTGTCTAACCATTGTAAACATCCAACTTTTACTAAAATTCTTATGTTTGTATATATGTAACAATAATTCAGCAAAAACAACACGTCATATAGAGGTTTTTGTTAGAAATGCTCTTATAGACAATGAAAGAATTTCCAGTCCAATTTGCAAAAGAATGATAATTCACACTATACATCATTTTTTAATCTTGCAAATTCTCAATATAATGGAGATAACGATGAAATGCTAATTAGAACCCCCCCTAAATAAAAACAGCATTATCATCATGGACTACTTTTACAACAGGATCTCAAAGAGTTCATGGTTGTCTAGTTAATAATAAAAGCAAGTCAACCTTCAATGGCAGAGTAACAGACAGATTTGCTCTTCCTTCTGATAATGCCATAATTAAGCAGAGATGTCCTTTTTCTTGGCCAAGAAATTATATCAATTAGTAATTTATCTGTCACAAGGCTGTAAAGTTGGAACATGGTTTGACATTTTTCAAAGAGGTCATTTCTGCGAATGCCTTACAAGATGAAACATTGTTATTTCAAATGCTAAGCAAAAAAAAAAGATAAAATAAATAAAAGAAAAGTCAGGACTTGGTTGAGCAAATATGTGCATGGACTTTTGGAATCATAATTTTGGAAAAATGTTGATAACATAATTGGCTCATATTTGTTCATGTCTGTCATGTATTAATATATGTTGATAAATGCCATTGAAAAATATAAAAGGAAAATGAGAGATTTTGGTAGTGGAAAGTGACTAAGGAGAAAAATCGAAACAGAATTGGAATAAAACTTACCTGCTCTGACCACTGGTCAGTAGAAGAAAAATGTGTATGATAGTAAAACAAAAGAAAAAGTGAGGGAAGATGGAAGTACATAATTTATTATCCTCACAAGAAACTATTTAGAAACAAAAACCAGTGTAAATTATTAATCTTTTTTACTTGTAATTTTCTTTCATTCTACATTTTACTTGCCCAAACTCTCACTTATCAGAAAAAAATTACAGCTCACCTAAACTGTCAATGTATGACAAAGAACAGTACAGATTAAAATAATAAAAGAGAAATTTTGAACTAAAGTTCCCTTTACCTTGGAGAAACCTGGCAAAAATTTATCAGCTGCTCTAACCAACTGAGCTACAAAGAGTCAATAGTTTACAAAAGCCCTAATTAAGCCTTTTCAAACTGATCTTTTCTTCTGTTATTTGTGTTTTAAAATATTTGAATTTTTATCAAACAAAATTTTAGTCCATACAAAAAATAAATGTTGAGAGATTAGTTACAGATGTTTATCCAATTGTAAATGAATATTTTAAAATTATCACATAATGAGATTCCTATATTAAATATTTTTCAAGTATACTTTCAAAATGTTTAAAGTACTGAGAAAATATCTTAAAAATAACAATGGAAGCTTTAAAAATTAAAAGTTAAAGTTTATGGAATATTTATAAGAGAAAACACTTTAAAAAAAATGACTAAGTCAAAAGATAAGTGATTATGTTTTGTCTTGGTTTTTTTTTCTTTTTTAAATAAGGGGAGGGGGAAAAAGGAAATAAAAGAGTGTTCTTCCATAAGTTCAATATAGAAAAAAAAGAGCTGCTGCTGCATTGACCTAAAAGCATTTACAGATTATGTTTGGTTGGGGAGATGCTAGAAGAACTATCAAGTGAAAATAAAGTTATGTTGATTTTTTTTATATGCTTGACTGACAGTAAAAGAAAAAAAGAAAATGGTAAATAGTTGCAAAAAGTTGGTCATGAAAAAAAAGACATGAATAGATGTCAGCAAAGACTGAATGGAATTAAGATGGAAGATGAGGAGGAAGAACAAGCAACAATTGGGAAAAGAGCAGAAGACAGATAAACAGGAGGAAGAGGAGCAGCACCAAGTTAAGTGATTGGAAAAAATCTAAATCTACAAAAGAAAAATTCAGGCTTTTAACTTTTTATTGAATTTGAATGTAATAAAAATTAACAGAAATAATACATAAATGAATACAATTTATATTTAACAATTTTATTAAGTGTTTTTTGGTTTATTTATATACAAAACTAACAGCCTAATTAATTTTTGCAAACCTTTCAATCATTTCACCAATTTACTGATACTTCTACAATTCTTCATAAATACTTAGTATATTAGAGAATATTGTCAAACTTATAATAAAACATACCTATTTGTACAGAAACAGAGTAAAATCATTAGAAGTTACCTTTAATGCATTATCTTCTATGAATTACCATTTACAATAAGAAACAAAAACAATTGGAGGTCACTTTTCTATTATTTTATACAAATCAAAGCTTAAAATTTAAAATGCAAGAACATTTCAACCAAATAAAACCTGAAAAACAACAGCCATCTACAAAACTGAAAATGAGAAACCTTCAAATTGAAATAATAAAATTCTAACACAAAAAGAAATTAAAAATTTCTCAGATTAAAAATTTAAGATCAATGCTCTGTAGAATTTTATGGGGTAACTAAAAGAGGAGAAAAAAACAAGAATACAGAATATAGTTGTAACAATGGTGGTCAGGTAAGAGTGAACAGTGTATGTTGATTGAAGAATATATTCATTAAAACAGGCAACAGACTATAGCAGGGAGTTCTTTTAAACTTGTTTTATTAAAACCCCTTATTGCAAAAAGAAATATTCACTTTTGGGGCATCTGTGTCCATAATACAGAACTCTACAAGGCTCTATTTTTACAGCTCATTAGTCTGAATAGATTGATTGCATAACCAAAGTACCTTTATAAATTAGAGAATGCTGAATCAAAGTAAAGTGTTAAGTTAATACTATGCCTTCAAAGTTTAATTTTATTTGGCTTTAAAACATAACTGAAAAGTCCCAGAAAGTTACTATGACAAGCATAAGAAATCAGTAAGGGACAATAACCCAAACCTTTTGACAATAACCTAACAAAGAGATTAGTTAGAGTACATCATTATATAATCATCATACTGACAATATGGATTCTCTTAACACTTTCTTGCCATCTATCCCTATCAGCCATTGTACTTGTTAAGATACCTAGACAGCAATTAGTATCAACAGAGCTGATGAATGTAAGTTTTTGCTGGTTACCCAACACTGGTGTGTCCAGGTGTAGGAGTCTATAGAATATCCTTACTTCTCCAGCAGTGCCCTTGATTTTCTTACTTGGATGGTTTGTTTGATAAGACATATGTGGCTACATAGTTGTGGTTATTTTGCAGGGTGCTGCTTCCAAGATTTGTTCTGAACAGCACACAGAATTCTTAATAATTTCTCCCCTCAAAAGTTCAGACAAAATTGTAAAAATATCCTGATGTATTGCATCCTCTACAATAAAAGATATAAAAGACAGAGGGAAAAAAATCATTTTCTGCCGACTTAGATTCAAAACAAAGAATACTGAAATTCATTAATTGACAAACAAAGCAATATGAATATATAACAGGGTAAAGTATGAACAAAATAGTATTTGGTATGTAAGCAAAAATATATGTTCCTCACTCAACAGCAGTTATAAGACAATGCTGTTGGAAGTTTAACAGATTAATTTTGGGTATTTAGACAAAGTTCTTGTTAGATACACTTTAATAAATTACAAACAGCAGTTTGCTTTTTAGTTTCTTTTTAGCCAGCCATGTCAGAAATATTTATCTATCTCTTAAGAAAACCAAATGCATTGATACCAGACCAAAAAAAGTTTAAATAAACACTAACAATAATGCTTTGAAAATACAGCCAAACTTTTCATAAAAAAATAAATTGAAAAGTTCTTGTTCAAGAGATATCAACTGAACATGATCCAAGAAAATATTCTTTAAAACAAAATTTAACATTTAAGTACAAATGAATTCCAGAAAATGTAGCTCCCAAAATATTTGGCTCAGCATTAATTAGAATGACAAGTGAAAAGTGTAATCTTGACAAGGAAGCTAGATAATTTTAAAAGTTTAATATTCTCTACAGCAATATACTAGGATTATCAAATCAGTGAGTATTTAAATGCTACAAATGCTTTTCAGTGACCATGAATCATTATGCTATAGAATGGTTAAGGCAACTTGAGAACTCTGGTGTTTTAGCAAATTTAGATCTAGATCAATAACTTTGAATATTTTCCCATTGTCTTGATTAAACAATAGGAAATCCCTTTGGCTTATTTTAAAGTGTTGAAAATTATCTCTTGCTTCAAATTATTTTGGTGCTTTTAAGTAATGAAGTGAAAATATAGTGGGAAAGAATATCCTTAAAATATTAGGATATCCTAATAAGTATATCAATATTTGTAAATATGTGCATGCATGTATACACACTGCATACATACATACAGGGAAAAATATCTAAAAAAGAAAAAAAAGAAAAAAAGAATTGAAAAAAAAATATATATAAAGTATGCAAAGTCTCAGTATTTTCTTTTTAGCTAGACTTATATTTTCAAAGAAAGAATAGACATCAAAATTCCAGTTGAAGTTGATACCTTTAACATTCCACTAGGCACTTTAAGTTCCTGCTCAGGTACAATAGGCATTCTGAATCTTCACCTTTGCACAGCCATAAAAAAATTATTTCTCTTATTTAAAAATTTTTGTAAATAAAGTTAGATGACAATTCTTCTACTGATTGAATTATTGCTTTTTTTCTTCTTTCAATTGACATGAGCCAAATAGCAATAAATCTTTAATAGTTCATCCATTTTATGTGTACAAAATTGTTCAATATAACAGACACATACAAATAAAAACCTTGAATTTTTTAGTTTTAAAAATTGGTTATAAATTTGTAATCCAAGCCATTCTAAAGAATACGCAGCATCTGCCTGAAGGAATCATATTGCTTAGAATCAAACAAGTATAGAAGGGGAAATATCCTTTCCCTACCTGCTACCCCCTTATTTCCTGCTAGAATACAGATGCTTCCAGTTACACAACTGAGATTACAAAATCACAAGTCAAAACAATAATTCTACTCAAACAACAAGTAACTTGCAACAATGAAAGGTTTTTTGTTTTTTTTTTGCTCAATTTACAAGTCTTGGCTCAAATTCAAGCAAATCAGCAGGATATTTCTCTTACTCTGGTTTCATATACTGAAAGCATTTTTTTTCTTTCAACCTAAGTTAATGTAAAGTTTTGGATACTGTAAAATATATCTAAAAGCCAACCATGAAACTGTAGAAATGTTATATTTACATGACAGATATTTTCTTAACCGTCAGAGATATCTTTATATCTGAATCAGGTAATCAGTTAACTTTTTAAGTTTGGCCAGTTGAAATTTTTTAAAAAGGTTTTATATTTATTTTCATTCTATATATGACTATAATTCTCATTTAGTGTGTGTGTGTATATATATATATATATATATATATATATATATATATATATATATAAAACAATAAATCAGCAAAAACAGCACATTATAGTGAAATTTTTATCAAAGCAATAGATATTCAAATTCATGATATAACTGATATAAATAGAAAATCCAAATTAGTACCCTTCACTTTTTCCTGCATGAAAATATCTAACTCAGCTGTTACAATGATGATCCCACAAGGTTTTACATTGTATAGAGATATTTTAAAATCATTTTTTAAAAATAAATTTTGATATCAATATCACAAACACTGGAAGCATTCTTTAAATGTAAGAAAAAGTGAAAAATAACTTAAATGAACTCTTGTTCTAAATCTTTTAAAATAGAAGAATTTTTCAAGAATTGACTAATTTCTTTACATTCACACATAGAAAAGGGGGAAAAAATTAAGTCCAAAGACTCAACTCACTTATGGAAGCTATAATATAAAGTGAAAGCAAAAAACAACAGCTAAAAATAATCCTATTAATCTTTGAGAGAAAAATCAGTTGAATACTATTCAACTATCCAAATGCTTAGTTGTGTAAGCAGCCATATAGGTTTAGAAATAGAACAATGAAAAATGTTAATAGGATACCAGAGTGTTATGAGCAGCTGAAAAGATTCAAATTCAAAATCCCTTTTTATAAAGTAATGGGGTGGTGGAGATGACTAGGGACAAAGATAATCTATTTCTCACCTTACCTAAATTAAGTGAGGAATCTTCAAAAAAAAAAAAAAAAAAAATCTGAAACAAATTCTTAAGGAATCACTTTACTGATTTTACCAATAGATAAACTTTTTCAGGTTTTGTTTTTCATCAACTCATTCCAATAGTTAATTCATGCTTGCACAAAATCAGTTTTAAAACTAATCAATAAGAAGAAACTTTTCTTTTTAATTATCATACACATTAAGTAAAATTTTTAGCAAATTAATAATACATTTTAGCACTTCATAATTCACCTTTTACATTGATATATTAATATACACAATTATAGAATTTAGTAACTGTTTTCTATTTGTGGAAATTACTTTTTTTTGTAATTCATGAGATCCTAAATATTTATCAAAACTAAGAGATAATCTCTTCAAGAATTACATTAGAAAATTAGATGCAATTAGAACCAAAGGAATTATTTTTTAAATAAAAATTATTCCCCAGCAAACTGCATTTAAATTCAAACATGAAAAATAATCCAAATATTAAAACACCACACTGCAGTGTTCATCTTGCTGGTTAAATTATCTTAAAAACTAAACCATTCAGTGCAAAAAAAAATCATTTTGTTAGAAATTTGACAGAAAATTCTTTCATTCTCTAAGATAGAAAAATATTTTAAGAATATATTTCTGATAAAAATTCTGCTAAAATCTGCCATTTGGGCTGGTTTAAAGCAATAAACATAAGAATTTTAGCAATATGTAGATAGAAGATATGGCTGTCCAGACTACCAGATAAAGCTCTTACCTGGGTCAGATTTCAAAACCAGTCATAATTATTATCTGAAATATCAATTGGCAAGACACCATAAATATTAGTTTCTAGAATGGATCAATGGTTTTATTAAATCATACCAGAGTTTGATTGACCAACAGTTTTGAAATTCTGTAAGTTCATCTTTCTTTTATAAAGTGCAAGCCAATTGGCATAGTGCATCAAAATTTGGCACAGAGCCATCCACTAGCACTAGAAAAGTTAACACAGTATTCACAACATTAGAATATTTCAATGTAGACGTTCGTTCCACTATTAGTATAACTCATAAGTATTCATATTTAATAAACCAAACATTTTGTTATCCATTTTTCTTTAAAAGCCATTTGTGTTTTCACATGTCTGATATCAGATTCACCCAGAGCAATGTTGAGTAGCAAAACTGGCTAGCTCAACAAATGTCTTTTTATGCTACAAAAAGATTGCACTTAATCTTGAGCAGACAGTAAACAAACTACTAAATGGAAAGCATGAAAGACAAGGACTTGATGAGTGGATTACTCACATTAATGTTTTTATTCAATTTGCATATCTAATAATACATCAACACAATACATAAAAGGCAAGAGCTAGCCTACAAGATTATAACAATCAATAAACTAGATTAGACACAAAAGAGCTAAAACACCTGGCAATAAATTTACAGGGCTTTTTTTTTCTACCACACACACACACACACACGATCTCATCAATCAGTAGACATCAGAAAATGAAAGTTTTTAATTCTGCCAGCCAACCCACAGCACTATTTCAACTGTATGCCTTTATGAAAAGTATGAATCCAAATTTCCCCGTATTTTATCTTAATCTATTGTGATTATACTGTTATGCAACAAGAAATGGAAGAACAATTGATTGTACAGATGATTCATTTTCTTTAAGGAATTTCCAGTCAAGAACAAATAGACAAATTAATCTATTATTAGTATTAATGGATCAAAGAATCAACTAACAGAGCAGAGGTTAATAATCCTTGTTATAATCTGATACAAAAATTGAACAAGTTTAGCAAGGAAAAACCCAAGCATCTATAACGTAAAAATGTTCAGAACAATTTGTTATTGTTTTTGATACAGTAATTGACATTTTTATAAAAAATGTTGATTCAATTTCCTTATTCAAATTATAGTCATTTGCAAAGTTTAAGTTAATTTAGCATAAGGCCAGAATTACTGAGTATCCTGTGAGAATAAAACTCACAGACAAGGGACTGCTAAGTAGCTTGCAAAACTAATGCCATGTGAAGTGACCAAGCTATTCAGATTGTGTGATAACCTGTCTTCACCAAAATATTTGGAGACAGTACAACACATATGCAAATTAAGTTAGATATACAAGAACGCTTTATGGGATATGTATTTGGCTATAAAAATAAACCAAATACAGTGATGAACTCTATTCTTACTGTGAATACTTACAATGAATCTTTTCATCTATCTAGTTTCAAACAAAATGTTTCTTGGTATTTACTAAGCTTGTTCTGGCAAACAAGGCTTAGGTTTCTTAAAGTACTAGCAGTTACTAAATGATCCCTCATTTAAGAAATGAGCAAGTCATCACAGCTTAACTTTAGTAATCTGATAGGAATTGGTGCTTTGATTGTTGAAGAGAAGAGACATATTTAACATTTGTTCCATTTACATTAATAAAGATATTAAAGGGGAGTTGGTTTTAATAAAACAAAATACAAAACCCATGACAAGTTAATCACCTAAAATACTACCTTTTTAATAAAATTAACAATGTCACCAATGAAAACGTTAATCACAGTGGACATGAATTCTTTTTTCCACAAATTTTCAAAGTATTTACTCAAATGTTTTACTTTATGAATACATAAATGAACACACTAACAGTTTTTGATAGATAAAAGTCCAAGAGATATATATATATAAGATTAGCCAGCATTTATTAAAAAGTACAACTGCAGTAAACTCAGAAAGATATGAAAGTGTTCAATGCACAAAATGTGTAGATCAAATATTAAAACAACAAAAAGTGAAAAATGATTAATTCACATCAATCATAAAATGAGAATCCATGATGTGAAACAGAGTCAAGAGAATCTTTTACACCCCCCCCATATATACTCATGTACAAGTCAATCTAGTGGAAAAGTTTATCCACAATTTTTGGTGATACTATCATTAATTTATGGGATTAATTCGTGAAGCCTAGGATTGCTGTTAGTCCTTCCTTTTATGTTTGAATTTCAACCTTTAAAGAATATTAGACATATAAAAGTTGATGTCATTTTTTTTTCTTTTTTTGCTTAAAAATTAGATGTTCAAAATGTGACCTATTTATAAGTATATACAGCATATGTTAGACAAATTTTTAGCAATTTATGAAAAGTATAAGAATTTAAAGTAGAACAACTGTATAGTCTGTATAAAAAGCTTTACAGAAACATGATTGTGAATCCAGTAGGAAAACGTTACAAGGTTAAAAATGTATTGTACATGTTATATATGAGAGAGAAAGAATCAAGAGAGAACATTAACTCAGAAATTAGTGACTCATAGAATGACATACTTATAAAGAAAATAGGAGAGATTGGAGTATCAATGAATGGACAAAAATAAGAAAGAAAATGAAAATCTAATGAAAGGAATTTTGAGAGAATAAGCAAAGTAAGCCAGAACCAGACTAAGATTTATAGAAAGTGATTGGCCAATACATTGACAAAAAACAACAATAATGTTGAGCAATTAGTTTCCTAGAATTACTTTGATGAGGTGAGGAGGATATGGTTCAGGGACATTAAATTAGGTTACAGGGTCAGAGAAGTTGGGAACAAAAGGTAACTAATTTTGTTCATAAAGTAATCAGGATCATATCAGATTCATTCTTTCAAAAGCATGATATCTCATGGACTACGAGACAACACTTTTACATTTGCTTACTATGCAGGAATTTCTCTAGATAAGAATAAGTGTGTGCGCTTCTCTGTACATATTTTAACCCTTTAAGTCTGTTATATTGGTATACCAGTGGTACTTTTACCCCCTTTCCAATACACATATACCATAGCACCAGTTTACAAGTACAGAAATCCCACTCAAATGAAAAGAGTAAATTTGAGCTCAGCGCTGCACTCAAAGAGTTAAGACCCAATAATTTCTCAAATAATTCTTAATAAGCATTATCAGAAACCAGAGAATAATAACTGATTGAATGAATGTAGTTTTTTTAATTTGCTTAGAGTAAAAATTTCTTTATTAGACAGATTTTACTATAATCCCAAAAGACAAAATTTGATAAGCTTGAATGAATGAATGTTTTAATAGTGTAGACACTGAATCAATGGTCCTTGGTGACTGTCAGTTTCTCATTTACACAATCATCAGACCAAGATAAGGATCTCATAGTCTGATGGTCACATAGGTGAGAAAGTGGCAGTTAACATGTACCTTTGACTGTCTATGCTACTGAAATCTAGATCTACATAGTACTCAATCTCAGTGATAGAGCATATCTTAAAAATATAGCAAACTATATATTTATTTATCTCAATACTGGAGGCATTTTCTCTATAATGTTCCGTTCTTAATCAAAATTAGTAGAATGTTATAAAGAATTTAGTTTTGAGATATTTAGAAAATGATGACTGACACTGGAAAGCAAAAAAATCAACTCCTTTATTGCTGAAGAAGAGAAAAACACCAGTCAAATTTAATATTGTTCTATGAAAATTTAAAAAATGTTAATTGTTAGAACAACAAAATAACAGCCAAATAAAAAGCAACTGTCACTTTTCCTAGATTGCTTGGGAGATGCAAGAATCTTGACCTCTTCATAATGTAGGGGTCAAATTCCTCAACAGTTAGGCCATCATCTGTAAGATCTGGCAATTAGCCAGAACATTTTGACCTAATAGAAGAGACAAAAATATAACAAGTCTTATTATATTAGTTAATATGAATTCTTCTTGCATTCTTTCAAGTTTTTTCTATTCTCACCACTCCTGAAAATTGAAGTTAAGGTTACTTACACACTAGTAATACTGTCATTTTTATGATAGCACATACATAGGTGGGTGTGTGTGTCTGAGTTTATCAAGGTATACAAAGTCTGTTCAGAATGTATTCAAGCCATTATTTTTCAAGAACAGGTTACACAGCCTTGATGTTACTTTACAACCAGAGGGGATGTAAGCACATTCTTATGAGGGTAGTGAACTTTTCTACCAGGTGACAGTAGCATTAACGATGACCAAGCAAACAGATCTTTCCAATCTTATTTTTGGTAAAACACTGTATCATTCCAAATCTGTTTACTCCCCTCCCACTTTAGAATCCATATTTAGCACCCTGAGATTCCTGCCATTTATGGTTCTAAAATGAATATTCATGAATATTTTCACTGAACTGAAATGAGTAAGGTTCAGTAGATTTTAATTCATTAATACATTTCCAGTTCATCACTCATCATTACACATCCTTTGCTTTTATAACACATGACTGACCAATTCCAGAGACCTTTTTAGTTTTAAGAATTTAGCATTATGTTTGCACTTTACACCATGACTGAGACTGTCTTTTAAGAGATACCGTAGCTTATAACATGGACAAAACTGAACACCAATAATATTTACAGGTTTGATGTAATAAATTACAGGAATTAAAAATAACTCCTTGAATTTCTGTCTAGAGTAAAAGAGTTTCAAAAATTTCAGTTGTTTATAATAATAATACAAAGTTGACAGGTTTTTTATTGTTATTTTGCCATCTAAAACTTTGTAAATCCTTGATTGATAGAAATAAAGTTGATCACCTTAAACTTTTAACAGCTTTCCTCACCCTCTCTCTAAGTAGCCAATATTTCTAAAACAGAATAATCTGTTCTATTGCTATTTTTAGGATCATTATAATACAGAGGATTGCTAGAAATTTTACAAGCACTTAAATGATGAGAGAAATATGGTAAACATTTAAAACCTGAGCATTCAAAATAATCATCACATAAAACCTGAGAAAGTGAGATATTTATTGAAGGCAGCTAATCCAGAGATTTAAAATATCTTTTCATATTAAGAATGTACTAGGTAAAATTTTTCTAACTCAGTTGATAACGACCATGTGAGCATTTGCTAAGCCTAGATGAAAATGATCCTATAGGCTTCAGTAAAAAATGTAGATTATGGATAATCTTTTAGATTATATACCTTTAAAGAAAACACTGTGTGTGTGTGTGTGTGTATATATATAGCAGCAGAGTAGAAATCAAATATCATTAACAAAAATTATCCATCTTCATGAGAAACATTCCCTTTACAAAATTGAATAGTACCAGTAAAAGTTGCCAGTCTTTATTTCAAGCCATTTTTATCTACAAATAATAATTGATACTTTTATAATGAGTAATTGTGTAAGATAAGCTTTAACATTAAGTGGAACTATCATAGTTATCTGTGAAAGTTAACATAATTAAAAGCTAACAGTTTATCAAGTTAATAAGAGAAATATTTGATAAAAATAATTACATTTTATTTGGAGTAAGAAGGGTAACCCATCCCCAATCTTTGCCTTCTCAATGTTCAAGTCTAAAATTTTATCTATGTAGACAGAGTGACCCTTTAATTAAGTCTTAACCCCCCGGCCCCGCAAAAAACTGCCTTTTATATATAAAAAAAAGTTCTATATGCAACTAGTGTGTTTGCCAATGGTCTGGGAGACAGGGGTTCAATCTCGGGTTGAGTCATAGCAAAGACTCAAGAAAAATGGTACTTGATATCTCCTTAACACTCAGAATTATAAGGTACAGATCAAAGGTAAGTGGAGCAAACTAGGGAAAGGTGTAGTGCCCTCCCCTACACCTTGGTATAGTACCTATTGAAAAGGGAACCTTCAGGTCATCCTTGACTACAGTTGGCCACCTTAATTACTTATACAACTAACATTTGCAGATTAGAAAGATAAGATACCAAGCATTTTTTATCAACACAACTCATTTCCTTACAGGAAACTATATAACTTTCCACAAGCAACATTATGTACTTACCCAACCCCTCCACATGAACAGGATGCAATACAAGCTCAATTTATTTTTTAAATGGTGTTTAACAGGTTTGAATTCAGAGTTTTCCTTCTCCTTTGCCATATCAAGGTTAAAGAACCCAGTCTGCTTAACACTTCAGATATAGCAGAAGGAAGAATAGTTGGATACATACCTTTCCAAAGAGTATTAGCTCTATGTGAAATACAAATAGCCTTATCCAGGATGTGAACACAAGTCACTGTGTCCATTTCCTATGATGATAACCATTACACAATAAGCAGCTCCAGTACATACTAAGCACACAATAGAATAGAAATAGCAGTATTGTTTTAAGAAAACTTGAAGTTTACCCATTTTCTATCATGCATTGATTAAAAAAAAAGTCACCATTTACACAAAAAATTAATATGAAAATAGTAGTGAACAGCATAATAGATAAAAAGACAGAAGTTTAATGCTTTATGTGGACACAACTTTACCGACTATTGAATATAATAAATTTCACAATAGATGTCCACACTTATAGCAACAAAAAGGGATTTTTCCATATCAACCACCCAAACATGAAAGATTCTTATATTTTAACCTATGTTCTTACTGGTGCCACTGGCTTGAGCTTATGACACTAATAATAAAAAAATTAAAAAGTCCTTTTGTTGATATAAGAGAGAGAATTTTATGAACCAAATTCAAATGCTTGAATAGGCTGTATGTCTCACTTTGCACTAATTCCCTAGGCTAAAGCAAGCATCCATCTTTTCCCTCCAGCTATGGGTAAATAGTAGGGCAGACTAGGTTTTAAGCCTTTGTAAGGCAACCAATCTAAAAGGAAAAATCCTGAATTTAAGGAGTTTTAAGAGAGACTGTGGAGCAAAGTTACATAATTTTTCTGTTATCAGCTCATCCAAAAAGCGTGGCTGGTTCTGCACAAACCTTCACTATTATAAACAAATCACCTGTGTAAAAATCTAGAGATTCAAATCTTAACAATTAGGCACTACTTTTCTCTAATAAACCAAATATAGTTAAATAGATTTCACTTTACAAGGTTTGAAATGTCTCTATTTAACTACCTGCCTTCAGAGATAGCATGTGACACATGGTTAGTTTAATGACCTGTGTCACAAAGGCATGAGACTACTCCAAACCTGCTCCTTGAAACAATGAGGAAGTACTGCTTCAGGATCAGGTTCATTTCATTTTCACCAAATCCTGCACCCAAACAAGAGCTGAGAGAGAGAGAGAGAGAGAAAGAGAGATGAATAGATACTATACACTAATCCCAGCTGAATGGTAAGAGACTGGTATGAATATAGTCACTTGAAAAAGTTTAGGATTATTCATGTAGAATCAGCGAGAGTTAATTCATAAAGGAATGGCTGGTTTTCTTTTGATGAAATGTTTAACATACAATAAAAATTGAAGTAAACCAAAAAGTATTTTTAGGTCGTTTTCAAAACCAGTTAAAAATACTAAAATACTAGGGCGAGCCAAAAGTTTTACAATATTTTGGTAAAATATTTGCTTTATTCTTCAAGTTATAACTAAAACAGCCTAGTATTCAAAGTAGAGGCCACCATGTTGCATTGTTTGAAACCACCTTTCTACCAGTTTTTTTTTTTTTTATCCCATACTAGCTGTTGTTCTTCAAAGCAAAGAAGTCTTTCACTGAAGCTTCCACCTCTTCTTGATTGTTGAAGTGCAAATATTACAAAACTTCTAACTCACCCTAGCATCTTAAATAGTTATTTTCTCCACATAAAATAAGGAAAATTATAATTAAAATCTTTAGAATCCCTTCCTAAATCTAGTAAAGGTCAAAGGGAGAACTGAAAACTTTTGATAAAAGATCATTAATTCAATATCTTGTATGCCATATTAGTGATAACCTATAAATTATATTTAATTGACTATTTGGAAGATAGACTGCTGCTCATTTCCAACTTGCAACAACAAGTACCAATCCAAAACAGCTTCCCCCACCCATTATCTTCAATAAAATAAGAGTAATCTTTGCTAAACCAATATATCTAAAATTTTGATCAAATAAACTGCAATCAGCACAGTTATGCTATATATTACTCAATAATAATGATCAACAAAATTAGTTTATTAACCATTATATCATAATGAGGTGACTTTGTCTTATATTACTGAAAGCATGTTAAGACAGGTTTATTGTTAAGACTCAGAAAAATTTGAAATATCAATAATAGCAGAGCGAGTAAGACTAACCTCTGCTAATCAGATATTTTCCTGAAATCAACCATGGGCAATGCTACTAAAATAAATTTTTAAAAAATAGATTAATAAAAATAAATCTCAGTGCTTAATAACAAATTCTAAAAGATTAAATCATAGGTTCTAGTTGACCCTTATTCAAAAGGTTGATATATTAAGAAACTAAGAATTTGTTGTTCTGTTAGGTTTCTGTCTAGCAAGAATGTCAGCCAGAAGACTACCAGTATCTTTTAGACAAGACTCTCAGGTTCCAAAACTCTGCAGAAGAATGAAATCTTCAAAAGGGAATCCTGAACAATCCTGAAATAGACACCAGTATGAAGAGAACAAGGGTCCTAGAGGCAATCAGCCAATAAAAGAGTCAGGGGGTGAACATATTAGATATCTGTGAAAGCTGATAACAAAAAGATATTTTAAGCTACAAGCAATGGTTTTGTTTGTTTTAGGATGCTTTTTTCTTGTTCTCATTTGTTTGCTCAAAGTCAGCTAAGTGAATTACCAGGTTTTTTTTATAGTTCTGGGTCTACCTTGGTAGGTAGTAAAGTAGGGAGAACGTTTTCTTTACTTGGCAGTGGTACAAGTTGTAAAAAGACAAAAAGTAGTGAATGAGAGTAACCCCAAATTGATATACAGTTATCCCTTTTATCTCCAAAACTACAGCTAGAAGGTATTTTTCTAAGAATCACACACACACACACAAATTGAGATTTCTAAGAGTAAAAAAATAAGTTTTCTGAATTTCAAGGAAACCAAGAAACTATGTCAGTTTACACTGAACATCTTCAAAGGCTTTTTATAGGAAATGAAGTAACACTACAAAGACCATAAACTTGTTTATAAGTAGTATGTACATCATCTTTTGTCATTTTTATCTTCTTAAAGATATTTTCATGACTTTCTAACTCCTACACCATCCATCCAAACTAAAGTGGTCAACAAACAATATCATCTGAAATGTCCAAAAAGAGAAATTAATGGCTATAAAGCTAAGATAGCAGACCATTACTCATGAGTTTGAGTCTTATTAAGTGATCCCATATAACTGGCCTTGTGCCAGGACAAAGATTAGTAAATAAATAAATGTTTATTAATTTGGAAAAGGAAAAACAATGATAGTTTCTTAAGTCATATTCTTTAAAATTTCTATCATATTTTATTTACTATATTAATTAACCAACAATTGATGTTATACTAAAGACATGGTTTAAGATCTTGAATGCAAGAACAAAGGAGATAGTTTAATTAGTGACAAAAACTCATCTGAATGAAAAAAAAAATTCTTTTATATCAAAATTTAATATTCATTTTCATAAACTTATATTTTTTATAAAAAAAATTCTATAATAAATTATACAAAAAGTGTACAAGACTGGCAACAGATTATTTGATTTACAAATCCTTTCTCAAAAACTAACTTTCTTTAAAACCTTCTAACCCAATTATTTGTGTCCAACTAACCAATTCAATTTTTAAAAATCAAGTCTAAAACAGCTTTTAAGAACAACTGGAGAATTTTGAACAGAATAACAAAAAGATTTTTAAAAAAGAGATTAGTCACATGTCAATAAAAATAAAGGATTGACCAACTTTTTAAAGACAAACCTATTCCAAAAAGTACCAGAGAATTCAATGATAAACAACCTAATTAAACCTCTTTACATATACAGAATATACTCATGTACAAGTTGATCTTAGAGGTTAGTTTATAAACTTTTTCAAGCCAAATGTTGTTCCTTGTCCTTTCTATTATGTCTGAATTTCAAATTTACAAAATATAGATGGATACCAATTTTTGATTACAAATTAGGTCTTTAAAATTCTATCTACACAGAAATATACACAATAATTTGTATTGTAAATACAAGTTCTAAAACTTCTGAATAGAGACAAATATGTTAGGTTCTTAATTTTTTTTTAAAAATCAATTAATGATGATCCAATTGATGAAGAAGGACACTGTTCAACTAAATCAGTAGAATTTTCATTTATTTTTCATGTGTTATATATTCAAATACAATTATATCTTATATTAAATAGATGACTGTGCAACCTTCAATGCTTTAACAGTGTCAATTACTCAATCTAAAGATTATCATTTTTACAGCTTTTTACCACGTTAGGTAAAGATACTTGGGCTGAGATCCAGTTTATCTCATCCAGTGTGAAGCCAAGTTTAATATCACTTCTTATGCAGAGATAACATTAACATGTTTTCATAAATCAATTATTGTGTGTGTCTATATATATATATACACACACACACTAAACTAAAAAATAATTTAGGAATAAACGTTAAATGTTTCCAAAATTTGTTAAAAACTTACATGACAATACATCCAGATTATGAATTAAAGCCATTTTAAAATGTTTGGATGAAAAATTTGTATTAAAAACCCATAAAATAGTACCAAAAGAAAATGTTGAATTTAGAATAGACAAACTTAAGGTAAATTTTTATATAAATTGTTTTTAGATATAAATATTCTTAAGGTTTAATCAAATTTATCTAATGAAATATTCTGACTTAACTAGAATTTTATAAAACTTCACTAACATTTTAACAAAAATATCAAATCAGAAAATAGACAAACATTGACTCAGGATTACTCAATTTATATTACAATGCCAAAGTTAGTTTTATATCTATGTGTCAAATTAAAGATCATGACCAGAGGACCTGCTTATTGTACGAGACCTATTTAACCTTACCCCAAAACAAGCTATTCAAAGTTTACCTCTAATATTACTGGAGATTATCAGATGATGAAATATACCATTTCCAACCAAAAAGTAACAGATTATGATATGGATTACAAAAATGTTCTTTAACTTCACAATTGTCAGTATGGACTAGGTTAGATTCATGGTTTTTACATGGCCAGTTATATGATGGGCATAAAAAAAAAACACTACATTTTAGGAAAAGAGTTAACAAATATTATATACAAAGAAATTCTCAGAAACTAATACAAATTGTTCATACTTTTTATTATGCATATCATGTTCATATTTCTGTATACATAATACCTCACCAAAATATGAAGTCGTACTAATAGCGCGGATTTCCTGAACACTCTCACTATCTGTCCCTGTCGACCATCACTCTTCACAAGTCCTCTAGACGGCATCCAGAGTTTGTATGTGTAGGAATTAATAGGAGAATATCACTTAAGAGTTTGTCCTTAATTCTACAGCAGCACCAAACATATCTTGATCATCTTACTTGGATGGTTTGTGAGATGGGAGATAAGGGGCCATATAGCTGCTATTTTGAAGAGTACTGCTTTCAAAATATATACCATAATATAATATCCTTAAAAACTTTTTCTCTTACCAACACCTACTCGCAACTCACAGTTAATAGTAGAATATAAATGAATACATGATCCAAGTGCTGGGTAAGCACATTAAATTCATAAGTCAAGAAATGCATTTAAGCAAATTAGTCAAATTTGCAAGTAAAATAGGAAAAAATTTAATTACGTTGAGCAGATTAAATTTTGCTTAATCCAACCATTGAAATAGGGAAAAAAATAAACTTGATATTGTACACAGAAAGAGCAGATATATTATTTGGTTAAAATAGTACCAAACACAGCAAAGATAATACCAGAATCAACAATTTCATTGTTAACAACAAATGTCTTTTATTAAAAGTTCTGGAAAGAACAGGCAGAATAAACATCTATATGAAAGAGTGACTCATCCACAGAACACAAGGTGACAAGATCAAGTTTTGATATTGGTAACAATTAGCTATTCGTCACTCTCAGGTGTAAAGGTGAACCCAAGTCAATAATCAACTTCTTTGTCTGCTCTCGACCCCTGAGCTTACCGACAAGACCTTATCTGTTAGGATGATAAAATACCTTAGAGACTGCATTTATATCTGTTAGAGGGGACTAGCAGGTAGGTAGAAGAAACATCAGCATAACTAAAAGATATGACAAAATAGAAAAAAGCCAAAATTTACATAGTTAAGTAGAAAGCAAGTTGAAAATCATAACCCACATCTGTGATATCAAGAAAACTGGGAGTAGGGCAGTTAACTGAGATGTCTAAGTAAAGCCTTAGAGATAAAAATTCTATTTCAAGTCTACCAATACCTGTAATATTGTCTTCAATCATAAAACTGCAGTGCCCTAGATAGACAAGATGAGATTTGATATGCAAGTACTAGATATTACACAAGTGACATTCATAGTAACGAGACATGAAAATGGAACAAAGCAGCTGATTAAAGGGAGGAATAGCAAAAAGAACAAACACTTAATGACCAAATATATTTGCTGACTGGAATAGACCAGCTTTTTCTCATTTTATGACAAGTCTGTTAAGCATTAGTTTTTATACGATAGCGATTATAGCTTTGATGATAAATAATGTTTACTTCCAAACATTTTCTGCCAAAACTAAGTTTGACAGGACTTATAATCAAGTCATACTTAACCCTTTCACAGGCAGAGAGACATTTTTGTCATCAATGATACACAGGCAGTAACTATTGGCTATTCAATGACCAATTCCATGTTAATTTAAAGAAACATTGCTAGGAGGTCCCACTGAGGTGTAAAATTGTGTAAAGGTGGTTTAGCAAAATATAATTAAAAGCTACTGCTATGTTTTCTTTGGTGGGGGTATATGATTAATAGACTTTTTTGAACATATCCCTCTATTACACAAATTTTGAAAAAAATAATTTGTCCACTCAACAAGGATTTTTTAAAATTATTTGTCTGCCAAAAAAAAAGTTAAAAGCATACTAGTTCCTGCTAGAAATTAAGCAGTAATGAGCCTGTTCAATACTTAGATGACCAATTCAGAATAGAAGGAACTATAAACCATTTAAAGCATGTTTCCCAGACTGATCAAATAATTTGATGACCAAGGGTTCTGATGCAAGGGTTAAGGGCAACTTCTATCAATTTCATATTTATACCAGCTTAAAATCAGTGTAATCTCTGGTCTGTTTCTGTCAGTAGAGTGGAGACATCTTACAGTTCAATTTACAAATCTGGTGATCATTTAAAAAGTAAACATCTGTAATTTTATCTTGGATGGGGAAAGAAGAACATCTTTTTTCTTAGCTGTGAGAAATGCAAACCTACCACTATTTAAAATCTGATTAGCTCAGAATATGTTTAATCAACCAGTTAAAATTTAGATAGGATATTACAATTGAAATAGACAATCATTCATTTATGTCTCATTGCATAAGGATGGTTACAGCTATGTCTACTAAATTTGCCATTGGATCTTAATGCATATTTTTCGCTGATTACTTTTTGGAAAACTAGGGCACTTCAGGTAGTGTAATGGTTAGCAAGCTTGACTAGCAAACCTGTAAGAGTGAGTTCAAGTCTCATTGGGTGCCCCATTCATTCGGCCTTGTGCCACATTTAAGCAAAACGCTTAGTAAATTACTACTTTTTGCAAAATTTCAAATTTTTAGCAAGGAATTTGATTTACAATAAAAGTATAATACAAAATTGTGTCCATTAGGCTAACTAAACAATTATCTTTTTGCTTAACTGTTTAAAGAAAACATTAAACTGAACTCCCTTGCAAAAAATCCAAGCTGACTTTTTTTCATAGTAACACTAGAAATCAAAACTAAAAATAAAAAAAATTACATTTTTAATTAAAACAATGACATTTATTAAATCATTACAAAACATAGTTCAGTGCTATGCCAATGCTTATTGCTACAGTAAGAGGGAGAGATAAAGTAGTGTTTAGTTCAGGTAACATAAAATCCCACTTTTAGGGTGTTTTTTCAGCTAGTAGGACTTATTTCAAATTAGACAACCAGTTTCTTTACCTGCAACTAGTCCATAGAAAATTGATGAAAAAGGCGTAGCATAACAGAAAGTGTTACGAGCTGATGGTTGGTTGTGTTTGAGAGCACATCAACTCTTGTAAGTTATTTAGACTTCAGATCACTTCCTCATATTTGATAGAAAATAAAGTACTAAATAAGCGAAAATACTTTATAATAAGCCCTTAATAGTTTTTTGGGGTTTTTTTTTCAGAAATTATAATGATCAGGGTGAGTGTGAATATTAGCAAGTTGGAAATCATTTTATTCTCTACGAGCATTTTGATACTATTGTGTTAAGGAAAATCTAACTATGATGTGCCATTTTGTTGACTTATTTTCTTCATTGAGTCTTCTTGAAATATGGCTAGTTTAGCATGACATACCTATATAAAAAACATATCACCAAATACTACCTTAGACTCTCACCAAAAAAAGAGGCTTCAATAATCTTCATTGTTATAAAAGCAAAAAAAAGATATTTCCAGTAAATATATCCAACAATTTGAAATAATTAAAGTATTTCATTCATTTACAGAAATCTATTGCAAACTATGAAAATGTCAGCAACACAATACATGATAATGCAATATAAACTTGAATGTCTAGACATCACCACATTGTGAGCATGTGACAGTAAAGATTGAGTCAAGTTTTCTCTCTTTACAGGTCCAACACTTCTGGTCCTAGTCTTGTAGAAATCTTCAAAATTCTTACCAAGTGATCTGGAGCAAACTGATAATGATGTAGGCTAATGCGAAAAAAAGGGGGGGGCATTAACACCTTAAACCTATCGCATCATACAATCCATTCTATAAAGAGATGTACAATCTTAATCAGACATTTGTTTCAAAAGCTTCATGTCCCCCAACAAATACAGAGAATTCTATTGGGGTATTTATTTCCACTGCTACAGAGTACCAACTTATTTATGGGGTATATAAGTAGAACAGCAGGGATTCAGTGTTAGAAAAATTGTTATAACACATTAATTAATTTGAGGCTGCTTCAAAAATGAGACTGCTGCATAGGCATCTTGGTGCTTTGGGCCTGACGATACTGCTAAATTGCCTAACTACTCAGTCTGTTCTTAAAAGCAACATGACTAAACCAACAAGGAATTTTTTTAAAAAACTGTACCAACTTCACTATGGAACAATTTACAAACTCTAAATGATCAACTGAACATTATGAAGAATAAAGTTCAATCAATGGCAACTACCAAAAGTATATTACTTTCTATAGAGCGTGAAAAAGATAGGGCAATTAACATATAATGTAAATAATGTTCAGCAATCAACATCGATGGTGACCATTAACTAAGCCACAGTTTAGCAAATGAATTATACAGGCGATTTGTTTATTATAGTGGTGAAGGCTTGAGTAGAACCAGCCATACATTTTGGATAAGCACCAGTCTGTTACAGATCCTTCAAATGCTCCTCTGGTTTGGAATTCAGTCTTTCCTTCTCTTATACAATATACAGGAATTGCCCTATTACTTCTACCTCACCCTGCATATTCCCACTCACCATGAATGCAATAGTCACATTTAAAATTGGCAAGTATTGCATCCAGGAAGTATGATTCCATGGCATCTTACCAAACATGCATTGCCAACTCTGAAATCCTTACCATAGAGATTGATAGTTCTACAAATAATGGTCAGTCAAATTAAAACCCAATTCTGTGTCTATTGTCAACAGAATTTTGTTAATTATGAGCACCTATTCTAAGTATAATGGTTAGAGTGTTCCCCAATGGTCCGGGAGACTGGGGCTCAATCCCAGGTCAAGTCATACCAAAGACTAAAAAAAATTGGTACTTGATGCTCCTTTGCTTAATACTCAGCATTATAAGTTATGGATCAAGAGTAAAATAGAGCAATCCAGGTAGCGCCCTCCCCTACACTTTAGTATAGTATCTATAGAAAAGGGAACCTTTGATTCACCCTCAACAACAGTTGCCAATTTTCTTTTATTTTAAGCACAACTATGATACTAAATCATCAACCATTTTGGGTCAATTGCTAGACAAAGATCTTTCCCAATTCCTTTCGTGGCAACACTGATTTACTAACCTCTGCTGCATCTTACCAACAAGTTCTATCACATCTTTTCACCATGCCAGGTCTTTTCCTTCTACAAGACTTTTAATTTCTTGGCACCATTATACTAACCTTATGCACCATCTGTTATCCTCCATTCTAGCAGTGCCCTACTCCCTTCTATTTTTGTTATTTAATAACTTCACTATCTCCTACTTTTGTTTCTTTTACATTCATATCTCTTTATCTTAAGAGTTCTTCTCAGAACTACCCTTTCTGTTGATCTTTGCATTACCTGAGTTTCTTTTATATTAATAAAGATAATTTCCATATTTCACATCAACATATTGGTATTCGATTCAATAACATTCTAACAGAAATCAAAAAGTTAAAATTAACATGGGGAAAAAAATAATTTCAATAAGTTTATGATTGAATTTTAGAAATAAGAATAAAACTACCTTTAAATTTTGATTTTATACAAATAGAATAATCCTAAATATAACAATGTAATCACATCTTAAATGATACAGAATAGTACAAAGCTCCCCACCTCACCAAATCAAAAGTGGTCAATCCCAGAAAAAAAAATGTTTACTTAATAGCCTGAAAGTTTCATTTAACAATAATCTAAAAGCACAAGGGTAGTGATGCTGATTGATTTTAATGGTATGTCAACTCATCTGGAGGTTATTGCAGGCCTTGAGATTAGGGAATCACATTCACTATGTTCATATCTGCATTTTTTATGTAATTGCTTCTTTTTTTTTGCACAGTCTTATCAAATTAATTTTTTTTTTTAAACAGATCTATTTGATCCACAGATATACCAATCTGAGTAAACCTGGGAGTAATGGCAATGAAGGTGAACTCTATACTTCTCAGAGATCCAAAACTGGAGCCTCACCAACAGATGCAGTTTAATGACAAACTCAGGACATAGTAGTGATACGGGCAATTTAGATATACCAAAGAGAGGCAATAAAATGCCCAAGTTCTCAATAACTCCCCCACCAAAAAAATAAAAACAAAAAAACATGTTGCTGCTGCTAAAATATAAGAATGAACCTTCTATTCTTTACATAACTTAAAATATATTGTTATAATTGTTTAATTTTATTAGCTGGTATTTTTAAAACTCATCAATTAAACTTTAGCATATATATATATATATATATATATATATATATATACACACATAAAATTTAGTACTATCTGTGATTTCAGGCACCTAAGTAAGTCTAAGAACACCCCCAATAAATAAAAAGGGACAACTGAATAATGAAAATAACAAAAGAAAGAAGCAATGCTTTTTAATACATTCTAGCCTTATATACTTATATGCATAAACAGCTTTGTCTCTATTTTAAAGTTGAGCCTTCATATACAAAGCCAGATATTAATAATGGTATAGGAATGGGGGATTGGAAAGCAGAATTTATTTTGCACAAACATGAAACAAACAAGACCCAGTCTGGAACATCTTGAGTGAATCTGTCAAAAACAGGTAAATCATCCATCATTGCTTCTAACCTTACAAGCTTTCCTATTCCAAACAAACAAGAAGTTTATGTTTCCAATTTAGGCATTTGCATATTAGATTCTCGTTATTACAACACTGTAGATTTTATATGAAGTTTATTATTTCCAACTTATGAATTCTAAAAACTGTTTTCATTTTTTTTTTTTTTTGTATTTCTGAGTTATTTTAAGTATTTACTAATGTTAGTTTTTAAAATGATGTACTGAAATCTTTGTGATGTTGTAAACTAATATTCTCAAAAGACTATTGTCCAAGATAACAACTGTGCTATTAAAAAGTTTTCAACTAAAGTTCATGGTAAGAATTCTCCAACCTCTTTACCACAAACAAGATGTGACACAAAGTCCTATTTTTTTTTTAAAGTAGAGTACATTTGGTTTGAATTTAGAATTCTCCTCCAAGATTAATGGTTGAACCATAGCTAAAAAAATACAGACTACACAACTATTTATCCATAGTTGAAGGGGAAAGCGATGGATTCAAAACTTTCCAAAGAAATTAGTGCAAAGAGAAACACAACTCAGATTGCCAATTCCATTTCTTATAACAAAAGCTTAAGCTAAATGTAACTTACAGCATATGAATATAGATACCAGTAAAAAATTTGCTCAACATCTACATGACAAACAATTAAAACAGGCACAAAAGAGCAGGTATCCTTGGTAGTTAAGACATTGAGGCAGCCAACCAAACAGCTGCCATTCCTGTGTGTCCAATGATAACTAGCTGATCCTGTTTAACAAGGATCTTGATACTTATATAAATATGGCCTTGAGTGAATACAAGACAGTAAAAAGAGCATTTTTTTAATAGAGCAGCCTGTGTTAACTGGTGGATAACAGCAATAATGGCTGGTCAGGCAGACAATTAAGGAGAGAAAGACAATGCAAATAGATGACACAAAACTACTTTCCTTCCTTTCACAACATGTATGAAAATATTAATATATTTAACATGCAAACTGCCCTATTTATATTTTATGTATGTTAAAAAGTAATCCCACCAATTGGTACACAATCTATGTAGTTGTAATAAGTTTCAATAATGTCATCTTTTCTTCTTTTTCTCAACAAATGTTTTAAGGGAGGGAAGTGATAAAAAATGACCAGGCTGGTTTGTCAGGGCAGGACAATTATTTAGAGATAAAAAGAATTTTAGCTCATCACAAAAATTATCAGGAGACCATTCAAGCAAATGGGAAATTAATTTATTAGAGTGTAGCTTAATTTGAATATGAAATACAAAAAAAAACGGACAAAATTAGAAGGTTGCCACTTAATAACAATGCACAAGTATATGATTGATTTCAATAAATAATTGATGTGTTCTTAAAAATAAATCATGAGAGCTGCAATAGCAGAGTAAAAAGCAAAGGATTTACAAAGAAAATTAACAAGGTACAGCTTCTATCTTGAATAAGGGAAACGTTTTTTGATAGCATTGGAAACTAACTATGCATATACATACACAGGATGAATTTGGCATAATTTATTAAATTATTTTGATTTAGGGTTATATTTATATAGTTGTCCACCCTTAGAATACACTCAGTATCTCCTGCTAAAGAGGTGAGACCATACATACACAGAAAAAAAAATGAGGAAAAAATATCCTGAGTATGACACTCAACTGCATCTGGTGGTGAGACTCCAGTTTTAGTGACCTGGGGAGAGAATGTAAAGTACACCCATCTTCATTGCCATTACTCTCATGTACATTCTGATCAGGAGTGGCAGTACCTGTTAGAGTCCTATCTATAGGTCAAATGGTTCAAGTTAAGGTTTCTTTGTTTAATGGTATATCAACCTTCGTGGGTAATTTAATGCCAAAGCCATCCTTCTGGAACAGCAGTGATGGTATTTAACTCATAACTGGGAGGATAAGAGAGTTCATACCTTTCCCAAGGGCATTTGTCTGAAAGTGAACATAATAGTGTGACTGGAGTGCAAACTCGTTAACTACGATTCCACAGGCCAGTGCTTTAACCATTACACCATAAGGACTCTCCAGGTCAAATGGATACATATTTACAAATTATTTGTATTGAATAGGAATACTTGATATCATAATTGTATGAAAAAAAAATTGAGAAACTACACAAAAAATGTAAATACAGAGGTATAAAATTCTCTAACATTAAGGCATAAAATATGCCCCAGATGGGTTGATGTGCCATTAAAATGAATCAATCATTAAATAGTAGTAACTTTGATGGTCAGAGGTCCATACAGGCATATTTGGTCTAAACCAAAGATAAGCCCAGTCCATTCAGTGTCACATGATCTTGCTCATTTTGTTTTATCCTGCTCGAAGACAAAAATAAATCTAAGAGAGATGAACAGACACTACACTTTAATTCCAGTTTGAAAGCAGATTATTTTGTTGTGTTTTTTTTAAGCCAATCCCTTGGTGCAAGAGCATTTGGCAACAAATTGCCGAAATGTACTTCTGACTTTAAAATAAAAAATTTTATAAACAAAAAAAATTTACAAAAGTTTTACTATTACAATACACTATTGGCATTGCGTTTATAAGAGAATTTTTTTTTTATTCACAGATACTTCAAAGAATGACTGTTATACTAAAGTTTTAGAAGCAATAAAGTATTTCGTTTTAAATTTTAGGGTCAGGGTATATCAAAAAACACACTTTTAGGGGCAATATTGCACAAGATCCAAAATTTTCAAGTCATATGGACTAAAGTTGGATCTTGCTCTGAAGCATTAAGAATATTTGAGTGGCTCAAGTTGTTCTCTCCACCAAAATAGTTTTAAAAGTTGGAAAATAATATCCTCCGTTTTGATTTTCATACTTCAGCAACAATATCAGAATCAGTTTGAGCAGCTGTTAAATATCTTCATGTTACTTTCTTGATTGTCAAATGTATCAATTTCACGGCAATGAATCTTTGCTGAATCATCTAATACAGGTGAACATTTTTTTTCATGTCTGGACCAATGATCTAAAAGACCTAACTTGATGATGATTAAAAACAAAATCACTTCAAAATTCATGTCAAATGAAACGGATAGAAGAGTAAGCTCAACAAATTGACATGTTCAATTCATTAATAATTCATATAGTTGCATAGACTCAAAGCAACCGGTTGACTTATCCACAGGATCTAAAGACACTAAATGAAGTAATTAAGATTAGGTTATTTTGTTTTAAAGGAATATCAGCCTTTGTGGGTTATTTAATGCCAAAGCCATCCTTGTAGAAAGACACTAGTGGTACTATTTAACCCATAGCTGGAAGGATAAGGGAACTATTTAAATAAAATAAGTTACAAGTATTATTGAAATAATAAATTTAAACTGATGGGAAGTTAAAAATCAGATATTCGTTTAAGTATTTGGAAGGTGTACACACTTATCCAAGTGTGTGTATGTGTGATGGCATTCACCTGAAGTAGGTTAAGCCGGTTCTGAACATGTATTCATATATAGTTTCTTGAGGACTGGTGTCCAAAAGTGGTCTCCTACCACATTTGTGTAACAGGTTTGAATTCAGTTTTACTTCTCTTAAATTTGTTGCTATACAAAGATTAAAGAGCTGCCCTACTCATAGCTGGAAGGAGAATAGTTGAATGCATACCTTTCCCAAGGGTATTAAAGACTGTGAAATGCAAACAGCCTCAGGTCACTGTGTCTATTTTTTATGATGATAACTATGACATCATGAGCACCTTTAACATACCAAAGGCTAATCTTTAGCCAAAGAAGGTAATGCCATGCATATAAGGAGATTAAAAGCGAATCCTCTACTATCAGCTCCTTTAAGAGAATCAAATGATTGATACAAATAATTATTGCTTCCAATTAGACTAATCAAAGGCAGTAATCACAAAAAAACATCCGATATTATTTAAGAGAAAATCCTGGTTATATTTTTTAGTAATCAAGCAAAAATTATGACAAATTGACTATGAATTGTCATATTTACCACATATTGCAGCTTCAGATTACCATCTATTCTGCAGGGAGTTACATAATTTTCTTCATGAAAAAAAGTTTCGATTTTCTGGTACTTGGAGCAGTTCTTTTTTTAAGGCGGATATGTTCAGGGAGCATGGAATTATGAAGTTGCCTAAAAGATGGCAGACAATCATGGAATAAAATTATAAATATGCTGTTCAAGTTCGCATCAAAAATAAATTCTCATTTTTCTTTTTTATTCAGAAAACAAAACTTTTTTGGCTAACCAAACACATACAAATTTTGAGATACAATAATGTATTTCTATCATAGGACTTGGCCACCTTTCCATCTGTAATTTATAGCAGAGATTGAAGTCTATTGTATTTCGAAAAGAAACTCACTTCTTATCATATTAATAAAGTGAGACACTACCATTTGAACACCGATCACCAATAAAAGAAAAGGTAAAACTCCAGATAGTAGAAATAGAAGTACCATGCTGTTAGAGTGAGAAGGACTTCTGTCATAGCTTGGTATGTACTGTCTTGGTTCCAAGTAATTCTGTTATTGTTCTAGGCAAGACTGTAGTGTTATGGATAGTAACAATCTTTCATTTGTCTTATTTCTGTTTAATGTATAAATTTTGGTTGGAAGGAAATACTTATGCTTTTACTAAGTCATCTTTTTATTCTTTTATGGACATGTGAGCATTACAAAATATCTGAAAAGCAACCAAAAGGATGCTTTACAATGAGATGCTAAGAGATGAAAAGTTTAATAACTTTATTTACCTTCCTTTTCAGATGGGATCAAATGGCATACAGTGGGCATAATCTTCTTTGAAATAATCTAAGATAGAACAGATTTTGATAAATCTTAGGTACACAGAGTTTGATATTAACCTTCAATTCAATTCTGTTACTGGTGATGCTCAAAAAGCAGGGAGTCTCAAATCATAAAACCTGAGAAAAATTATCTATAGCCTGTAGTAAAACCATAATCATAATCAACAATTTCTTGAAACTTAGAAAAATTAATTTTTAATTAAATACCAACTGTATCTTTATTTGCATAGGAGATTCTGTTCTAGCTGACATACTAATAGACATAACATAATTTGATAAAGGGTTTCTCTAGCAGCTTATTGCACTTTAGCACAACCTAATCCAAACCCCTAATGATCATTTTATGTCCATAAAATTTAGGACCCTCTAACTCTTAGACACAAATGACCTAGAGTTTACACTTAAAAATACAAAGAGTTTGATATTATACAAGCAATACAAGTTCCAGAGAAAAGCTACTAAAGTCTTTGTTGATTCAACAACATGTAGCAATATGATATATCAAGAAATAAAATTAACCCGAAAGATCTTAGTTACATTTCTGTTACAATAAATACTTTCTGAAATTATTTCCCTCTTAAATGTTTGTTTCTGGAAAAATAAACAACACAAGCCAATAATTTCAATAAAAAAAGTCTTTATTGGATAAAAATTCTTCTGTTTTTATTTTATAGCAACAAGAGCTTTCCTCTCTTAAGAATATATCAAAAGATGAAAAAAAATTCTCCCATCTATGAAAGAGGATATGTAGTTTCTTGGATGAAGAGATCCAATACTGAATAATCTTATTTAGAAGTGCAATAAATACAGATGGGACAGGGTATCCAAGAATATGAGGGTAGGGGTATGTGTTTGTGAGTGTGATACGAGTATGGTAGGGGTGGGTAGAGAGAGAGAGGAGCAGTAAGAGAAGCAGCCATCTCTGGAAGTTACAGCATGTCATTACCAAAATAATCAGCATAAAAAGAAAGAAAAAAGAAAAAAAAAGCTCTTCAATTCAAGATGGTAACTCAATGCCTTCATCTAACATGTAAAAAATAAAAACTCATTATTTGTGTCTCTAGTCAGAATCTGAACCATTGACTTTATCGGAAGTAGGGGAGGGGAATAAATTTCCTCTTGGGCTACAATGTAACACTAGAATATTATCTTACAAAGTGAAAGTATCTTCAGACCTATACACCCCAACTCCACTACCCCAAACAGCATTATGACAGATGGGTAAGTCGTATTTAGTACATTAAACAGAATGTTAAGAATACCTGTATGTATGGAGGTTTGTGTTCAGGGAGGGAGAAGTTTTTGGTTTTTGAACAGGTGAGGGTAGGGCTAGCTAGTGTACTTTCCTCCTCCTCTCTCTAGCACCTCTCAGAGAAATAGGTAGGTAGGTAGATATAATTCAGCTGACAAGACCATCTCCCCAACCACATTCGTTGCTACCCAATTCCCAAACCAAAACTAATAGAGATCATCATCATTACTATCATTGTAATATTCCTTCTGACTTTGCTCTTAGGAGGAGGAGGAGATCAGTTTGACTACTACCTTACTTCAAGAACCACAGTGGCATCTGGCCAGATATCTAGTTACAATTTCCCATTTTTGTAGTGCTGATCCAGGTACTTGTGCATTCTCATCTTGAAAGATATTCACCAGAGTACACTCATCTGAGATGAGAAGAGGCTGGAAAATAAGTCCTTACAGCTCTATTTCTTTCTTTCTCTCTTTGTTGGTTAAAGTCTGTCTTCTAAATATCACCATAATGATAGTAAGATAAAAGAAAAATACATGTTCAAGTTAGAAAAAGCATTGCAAAGGTAATGTAAGCTGCATATTCAACACTAAGTCCACTCTTAAGTAGTGGATCAATCTCATTTACTGTCAATATTTGACAATAATGTGTATAGTAAAAACTAAAAATATTGATAGGATTTAAAGTACAATAATAAATACCAGAAACTATTTAGACAACTGAACCTTTTCTTTTTATTCTTGATGTTAACATTTCCATTGATCAACTCTTCAGCTCTTTATAGGTGTATAAATCCAAGAGCCTTGGAAAGAAATGGAGGTTGCTCTTTCTTTTTTTTTTTTTTCTTGAACAGATTACACACCTGACAAAGGCTGAAGAGGAGATCAGCTGAAATGTGTTAATAATGTGAAAAGGTTCAATTGTTTAAATAATTTCTAATATATTAATGATTCTTCCCAATAATTAACTTAATTTCATAAATAAAATTTAAAATGAAAGAAAGAAAAACAAAATTAAAAAAAAAGAAATTGCACCTGACAAACAAAATTTATGAGGTAAGAAAGCAAGATAGATTTGTTTCAATTACATTATTGTTTTGGATTAAAAAGAAAAAGAAAGAACTTTTACAAACTTCAAGTATAAAGTTAAATACTTTTCATATTTTAAGTATATTTAGAGTTATACTAAAAATAACGTGCAAAGGTGATATAGTCATCAAAGAAAATGGAATTGTCAAGTTCAAAACCAGGACAAGTGTTTGCATTTCACTTTGTATTAATGCTCTTCAGAAAGGCATGAATCAATCTCTTCCCTCCCAGCTATAGACAAAATATCATAGAAGACTGTGCTCTCTAGCATTCATTGGGTAGTCAGTCTAAGATGAGGAAAACTCTGAACTCAAAACTAGGAACTGAAGTCTTTCAGGGAGATTGACATATTCAACCTAGTTCAAACAACTGCTGCGGAGACACTAATGATAAGTTGTACAAAAACCTTGCCTTCTCTTGGACAGTATTGTAAAGAGAGGAAACTTGCACCATGGTCAATTGCAGGTTTCCACTACAATCTTACCCAGACTGTTGTCAAAATCCAAGCCCAGATGAATCATCTCAAATAAAATGATAAATGTCATAACATAGCAAAACTCCCTCACAAACCAAAAACCTTGTAATTATTTAATAATAAAAAGTATTGTAAATCAATATAAAAAAATACAACTACAAAGGTTTGAATCAATTCTAATTGTAATCATCAACAGATGTGAATTTTTGATTTTGTTAAAATTAACAGGCAAAAGGATTCATTTGAAACTAGTTTTAGTTTTTTTTTAAATTGTTGACATAGCTTTTTGTTTACAAGAAAAAAAAAAAAAAAAGTGAAAACTTTTGACAGAATGAACTCCCAATTTTCAGAGTTAAATACTTTTCTTCAAAATAACTGCCACAATAATTTTGCTATTGTGATAATTGACTCAAAACTAATATAAGATTTCTCAACATAGAAAAATAATGAAACCTGATAACTGAGAAGCTAAAGACAAAGGGTAGACAATTTTATCTATATAAATGGCAGTTAAGTTCAAAGTGAGATCAAGCCGCACCATTTTCTTTCTCAACAAATAGTGATCAAAGTCAATAAGTGATAAAGTTTCTTAACTGCAAATGGTTGATCTCTTTATGAATAGAAACAAAGAACCCAGCTGAATACAGAATTCAAAGAGTTTAAAGAATTTGTTCTATAACAGAAATGGAAATTTATTTATTTGATACTCATTTCAATAAGATTTAGGGGTATGCCTCAAACAAAAACATTTACAAAAAGAAATATGTATCAAATTGATGCTTTTAAGAATGGTGCTACAATATATAGTATTAAAGTAAATAAAATTCCCATGATTTTTATCAATTTTCCTTACTTAAATGCCAAGTTCTCTGTAAAGGGTAAAATATTTTTAGAAACTATGAGATGCTTGTCAATTCCTAAATTGTATAAGCATGGTTCTTATTTGTTAATTTGATGCAGGACTCAGGTCTTCCAATGTGTGTAAAATTTGGGTAATGAGCATCACCTTGGCATGCTAACCCATGATGTGTTGGCAGGTGTTTTAGATTTAAAATTGTTGTTCTCCTAGACTGGTTGCCTTATGTAAGCTAGAGTGCTCAGTCTGCCTTATCCATACTTGGGTGGGTGGAGAAAATATGGATTTATGCCTTTCCAAAGGGCATTAGTTGGAAGTGAAAGCAAACAACCTTGACCAGAATTTGAATTCTGCTTGCCAATTCTATTTATCATGCCATATATATATTACATGCACACAATGTCAACAACACATAATAATGAATGCTTCCCTTCAAAAATTTCATTGATCACAGTAAACATCCTTAATTATAGAACATAATCATTCCCACATCCTCAACAATGATGTACTCAGATTATAACAGAGACTTTGGACAATTTTTAGACTATCTTCATCCAGAGTTGTAATATCTTACTCACCAATAAAAAAAAATCAAATCCTTGTTTGTTACCTTTAATAAAATATAACAAGAAAATCTGCCTCCTAAATACATACTATATACACAAACACAAAAACTACTATTTTTTTTACATGCACCTATCATGCAGTTTAAACTAGTGATTACTAAGTGACAAAATAAGGTTGCATCATCATATATGCAGTTTTAGCCCAAAGCTGATAAATCTATTCAAAGTGAAAAGTAATTTTAATTTAACCCAATTTTATTTACTTTGATACTTTTCCATCATAGTGCCTAAAAGGATATAAAATAAGTTAGGCAACTCCATCACTCAGAGAAGCAGTCTTTCATTTGTTCACTACTCAAATAATTAAGAGATTAGTTTGTTTACAACACGAGATTTGATAATCCTCAACATTGTCATAGCAATGACCTACAATCACAACTACAGTGAGAACAAAGTACCCTAACCAGCACTAGTAACATTATCTGTACTAGTTACTTCAGTCAGCTGAGTTAGAGTGTAGATACAGTTAAGTTACAGTCAATATGATACTTTAAACGGATATTGCAAAATAAGTTTATTGATTCACATCACTCAATAATTGATGAGTGTATTTTTTGACATACTTTTCACTGTATTTTACCTTCAGGCCCAGCAAACAGAATTGATATTTCCAGTGTGACATATGCAATACTTTTGATAATAAAATTTACTACTTTCATACTTACTTTTTGAGCCAATTCAGTTAAGAGTATCATTTTGATCTAGTTAAAAAATCATTTTTTTTTTAAGTTTTCATCTGAAAATTCTATATCAGATAAGTTTTTCTAAGTGAAAAGTGTATTATCAACAAATATATTTTGCTTGTCAACACAATGTTGTGTCAAAGTTGCTTATGGGATTTCTGGACTCTACAAAAGATCATCTGAAAAATCACCCTTATTTTACATGTTAGTTCTTATCAATCTAAAATAGACACAAGGTTATTTTTTAATGTAGGGTGCCATGCTGGGAACAATAAATGATTAGATTCCATCAGCACTCCCTTTCAGGAGCACCACAGGCACCACCTGAGGTGGGGGAGACCCTCTGAAATCCAGCTGTTATTATTTCTCATCCATCCAGCGTTAAGCCAGGAATCATACTCGTGTTTTTCAGAAGAATTGTGTAAGACAATAAAGATATAATTATCATTTTAAAAAATAATTAAATTATTATTTAATTGTTTTTTTGGGGGGGGAGTAATGAGTAGCAATAAACTGACAAAATTAACATTAAATGATTTTAGAAGTATCATCACACAAAAGACAGGATGACAGTTTGAAATATATAGTCTACCTCAAATTAATAGATAATGTGAATAAAGAATAAAACCTAAAGAGTAATCAAGAGACAATTCCAATTAAGCTTAGATCATTGTATCTAATAAACTAAATAAATTAAGAATTGCGACCCTAGAATTATCAAACTTAAGTGTAACAATTCTTCAGGTAATGTCCTTGCAGAAAAATAACAATCAGAACTTTTCCTGATAGTGACTAAAAATGTTTTCTTTAAGTATGTATATTGTACTGAATATTCCCACTCGTCACTTTTTTCTTCCATAAACGTGCAACCAAAGTTTTTCTATATCAAAAGGAAACGGAATTAAAATACTTCACAAAATTTATCATTGGAAAAAAAAATTCCTTGGCAAGAGTTCCAGTTTGATTTGGTGACACTTTGGACAAGATTCTCATACACATACAATCTAATTTATTCGTTATTCATCAGGTTAGAGATGTCAACTTATTTAAGGAGAAAGGCTAAAAGTTGACATTCTTTTCCCTCCCCTAACCACCTTCATCTAGTTTTAACAGCTGATGCTACACGTGTACGATAAAATATACGGTTACCATTTGAACATCACTTAAAGGCATTCTAATTTAGAGATTAAGTTAGAGGGAGAGAGAGAAGGTGTAACCGATTATATTGATGTTCCTTGCTATTCCCCATCTCACCCATGGAGGAAGAGGAGGAGGAAACTGTGAGAGGCAGAGGCTAGTATCTTCGAATTAAAACATGACAATACACAGAAAAGGTTGAATGCAAGGGTGGATGAAAGAAGGTGAGGCATAAACAAGAATGTCGGAGGAAAAAAAAAAAAAAAAAAAAAAAAAAAAAAACGAATGGAAGAGCAGTGTAACACGTACGACCAGGCATCTATACACTTTCTTCTTCTTCAGAGATAGTCAAGATATGAGTCAGCCACTGCAACTACCACACAATACACGCACACCTCATGCGTAGTGGCCACGCGTACTCTATATACACACACACACACACACACACATACCTCTCTCTCCTCATCACATACAATGTATGCGAGGAGATGTATATAGATGTATCGATGCACCAAGAAGGGTGTACTTGGTGCATACCAAAATTCTACATGTGTATATACGTGTGAGATACAGTGCATACAGACCACGTCCACATACATCTGCCAAACGTACCGTCCGTACATACATATACACACACACGAAATACAAGTAGCAGCAGCCGCCGGTCTTAATTCTCCTATGGTTTCTTCCCCCTCCTTGCTCTAATGTTACCATTTTTGGGCATGCAGTACCCAGGACAACGTGGTTGTTACCACACAGATCAGCAGTAGTAACACACCTGGCTGTTTTAATACTAACAACAACAAAAAAGTAAAAGGTAGTAGTGTTATAGATAATATACGAGAACATAGTCTTAGAATGAGAGGTGAAAGTTAATACCAACTGCTAAGCAAATCTTTCTTTAACTACTAAATATTCTTAGGCATCAAAATGTGTGTAAGAGAGTTGTCTACAGACACACACCATAAAGTTGTTTTCCCTGCTACTCCACCATTTTTAAAGCTGGGACTTAAACCAGGAGAGAGAAAGAGAAGAGGAAGGTGCGTGAGAGGAATTTCATGAATGTCACCAACAAGTCCATAGCAGGGAGCTGCTGAATAATAATAATAATAATAATAATATCAAGTGTCTGTTAAGTGGAAAACGAGTGTGCGCGTGTATGAGTAGGACAGGTAACAAAAGGAAAGAAAGAAAATAAAACAGCAACTTGGAATAGATTTCACAAAGAGAAAAATTCAAGTTATAAATGAAGGTGTGGTGAACACGAAAAATAAGGAGTAAAATTTCTTTATCTTTTCTAAGAAAAAAAAAAAAAGCAATTTACAACTAAAAAAGATTTTTTTCATAGTAAGTAACTAGTTAAGCATTCACATACCTACTTAAAAAAAATATTGAATAATAATACACAGTTGATTGATTTTTAAAAATACTAGTTACTAAACATTAGATAGAAAATAGATATGAAATATTCTTTTAAATTATCCTGCTTTTTTACAAAAAATATAAATATAAGGAATAAAAAATATATCACTTAGAACAGAAATAAACGTAATTTTTTAGACTGGGTAATAATCCTGGAATCCATAAGCCGTATAAAATGGAAGTCAGAAAAGTGCTTAATATTTTAATGTTCTAAAAATAAATGTTCAATTCATTAATTAATGCCAAATATAAAAATATTCTCTCCTTTAAAATAATTAAAAACATGGTTTTTTTTTTTGGTTTTTTTTGACGAGTCTCATCATTATAACATGGGAATGGATGCAAAGGAATTGGTAATGCTCCTGACTTTTGGTGGAGAAACTCAAGAAAAGAGGAAGAATAAATGTGTCTACATTTTTGGACAATGAAGTAGTAGAATCAAGAGAGAAAGAAGACTGAGACAGACACATGACTTTTTATGTCAAAGAGAAAGGATCAATAAACGGGTTTTAGTTTGTTTATTTTTTTTTTAAATAAGTAGTTGATATTTACTCTAGGAAAATATTTTTTTCTTAAAGAGATATTAATTCGATATAGTATCCAGTCAATTACAATCTCTTTGTGTTAAAAAATAAACTTGATTTTTTTTTTAATTGATCAATCGAGTAAATTTTTTAACCGTCAGTGTTTAAAAAATAGATACACAAATTAATCTATAAATTACATTTAAACTAAAAAAATAGTTAAGCTATCAAAAGGTAATTATAAAAAGATTGAAAAGTTGGTCCCGAATCATAAGCAAATTCCAGAAAGGTTTTCCTTTCAAAGAGGCACAGCCATGTGACATTCCCAAATGTCTTCGATCTCTTTTTTTCGACAGAAATATTTTTGTCTCTAAATCATCGGTAATAACATGTCACTATTCACTCAATCTTTAAGAAAAAGAAATAATCCAGTCAAAAAACAAAGAACCCCCCACAAAAAAAACAAACACCTAAAGGTATTTAAAATATGCTAAAAGGAAATATTTCATTAGTAACTGGTTATGATGATGATGATTAGTCACAAGTAAAGAATTTTAACCACAATGCCACTCTATACCTTTTTTTTTTCTATTATTCAAGTTTTACTTGAAAGAATAAAGAAACAGTGTGGGCATAACCTTATCAATTATTATTTTAAAAAACAACAAAAAACAATCATTTCTCTGTTTACCAATCATTGTAATCTTCGGATCAATAGAAAAAAAATTTTTCTTTAGTCATTTGAAATTAAATCTAACAATCTGAGTTCAATATTTATAATACATCATTTACCAAACAAGTATATAATAATTTAAATAATAAAGGTTCAATTATGTTACTTAGCCACAGCAAACTGAGTATATATATATATATATATATATATATATATATATATATCCACTAGTGAAAATAATTACAATGTAAAATAGTAAATCCTATTGTTATATGCAAGATTAAAATGAAATCATTATTATTTGGAACTCATAAAAAGTTTGAATGAATAAGACATTAAAAACTACAAAAAAAGCTGATGAGTGAATTTTTTACAAAGTGAATATTTCAATGGGATCTTGGGAGGAAAAAATGTAGGAATGATTTTTTTTTTAATTCTAAAAACCGGTCTTTAACACAAAAAAGAAGTCGAGTGACTTATATCTGTGCCCCCCAACCACCAAAAGGCGGAAATTTTAAAATCCAATTTTATAGTTTCAGTTTTAGCTACTTGAACTTTTTTTAAATAATGAAGGAAAAGTAGATTAGATATTTAATTAAAAAAAATATATAAATTCAAAAATAACAACATTAAAAGATTTAATTTATTTTTTTTCATCTCTTTTCAATTAATTTAAGACTTAAAACGAGAAAAAGTGGCACATACTACAGTCTTAAATGTACTGGGACAGGGAAAAAACATGAAAAAATCGGGGTTTTTTCTTGCCTCATATTGTCAATACATATATTTTAGGGTCAGAGCTTTAAAGAAAAATGCTGAAAAAAGATGTTATATTACTAATCAACAGGAAATTTTACGATAAGGTGGTCATGTGATCAAACACATTGCGACTTCAGTAAATGTAGACTGACGGTCTATTCTACAATTGTTTTTCGTTTTAATTATGACATCGAAATGATATGAGTAAACGACTGATTGACTACGGTGTCGCAATTTTTGGAATAGGACATTTTTTACAATAATAAATTGCATTTATTTTTTCACTAACAAAAAAAAAAAAAAAAAAAATTCAAAGGTGAACCATGTTAAGAAATTTAACTAAAATCAGAGCCCCTCCCCTTTTAGTTTTACAAAGAAAACAGCTGGGTGTGTCACAGGTAGGTAAAGGTAGATATATAAAACATTTAAATATTTTAAAAGTTTCTGAATGGTAATAAGAGAAAAAAAATTGGTGGTTAAATGACTTTCTAAGTCAAAAAGGGTTAAGAAAAAAAAAAAGTATATTGACAGTTATTTTAACTTACATAACGAAGGTGTGAATAGAAATAAGTTTTTAAAACATGGTTACAAATAAATTAAAAAGATATCTAAAATATTTTAAAATAATTAAGGTCTTTTTTGTCTTTTAAAAAAGTTTTAGATATTATTAAAAGATGTAAAAATTTATAAACAAAAAAAAAAAGAAAACAACAAAAACGATGAATAAGATTTAAAAAAAATACTTTTTTGAAGAGTCTAGGTATTATTGATTTTTAAATAAAAGTGGGGGATAAAATTTATATCTAATCTTAAATCTATAGTAAATAAGATATCAAAGTTCAATTTTTAAAGCAAAAATGATATTAAAAATGCTATAAAAACTTTGTATATATATATCTTTTAAGTTGGTAACTTGAGACTAAAAATGTGAGTGTGTGTGTGTGTGTGTATGTGTTGAGAGATAAACAAAATGCTTCGAAAACTATAAATCTTCATTTGAAAGAAAAATCGACGAAATATACAAAAAAAAATGCCATGACGTGTGATAAGTTGTCTTTTTTAGGAAAAAAAACACCCTCAAGTTAAAAAGTTGATAGAAGGTAAATACGATTTTCCCCCCACGAAATGAATACTTAGAAAAGACGTACGAAGGTTTAATTTCGACATGAAAGTAAATTAAAAAGATGAATAATAGATAGATCTTTCTATTTTTCATTTTTGGTTAGCATGAAGATTAGAAAAATGTTGGGTAATGAAAAAAAAAGTGAGAGAGAGAGAGAGAGAGAAGCCATGACGTGTGACAAAAATGGCTAACATTAGCTTAGAAACAAACAAACATGTTTAAAAAGGAGGGACCCCCCTGATGTTCAAAAAGAGATTTTAAGCATTAAACAAGGCCATAACGAGACAAAAATAGCATGAAAAGAAAGAGCAAAGATCAAAGGAGAAACCTCAAAGAAAAAATAACGATTAAAATACCTTTTTCTGTTGCTTTTCCCAGGCCGGATCAAGTAAACCCTCCCGGTCCCATTCTTCTTCCTCCTCCATGTATCCATCGCTATAAATTTCATCCGACATGGTCGAAACAAGTTGTTACGGAGTTTCCTTTTTCCCTTTTGTGTTTTATTTTAAAAATCACTTTTTAAAGGAAAAAAAATATGCAGGTGAATTAGGGAAATAGAGAAGATATTCCTTGTTGTACAACAGGAGTGTCCCTTTTTCTTTTGGGGGGTTTTTTCCGGCTATAAGAAAAAAAAAACTGCCCCTTAAATTTCTAATTTTTAATGTCGGTGTTGTGCAAATGTCTACTACAATAAAACGTGTTGTTTTCAGATGTTTCAAAAAGTTAATAAATCGTAGTAGATTTAAATAAATCTGGAGCCAGAAACCTCGTAGGTCGTACAATTTACTGTCAACAACAATAATACGAGAAAGATGACGGTTAAAACAATGTTTAAACCAAAAAAAAAATTATTTTAAAAAGCCAGCAGTCGTCTTTCTCTTTTAAAATTTAGATCTCTCTAAATACACATAATCTAAAAAGATATATGTATATATTTATATAAATTTTGCTCGGCTTTTTCTCTCTTTTTTTCCAGATCTTTAAAGATCGATTTTTAAACTTGGTTTCGGTCAAGATTTTTTCTTTTTTTTACTTTTTTGTGTAGTTGTTTGTTTTAAAAAAAGAGAGAGAGACACACAACAACACTGACACTTTACACACAACACCGCCCCGCCGACTGCTGCTGTTCACGCCAAGAGCCACCGACTGACGGACGGCTCTGTTCGGTAAAGATCGGCAGCTTTCGCTCGACGAAACGACTCCCTGCCGGAAATAACCGGATATTACCGAACAAAACCCAAAACTTACGAGGAGACCTTCAAAGAGGGGCGAATGTGTGTATGCGTGTGGATATATGTATGTATGAATGTATGTGTATATGTGTGTGTGAATGTAAAGTTATTCTGTCTGTTATTGTGTATAAAGGCAATAACTCAGTGTTTCTGAATATCGCTATGATTCTTTGTGGGAGGTGAGGTTAATACACATTTTTAGCAAGTTGGGAGGAATGGAAACCTATATGTGTGTGTGTGTGTGTGTGTTGCAGTTTTATGTGCCTGAGTAATATTTTTTGGGGTATTCATAGGTACAATCTTCCTGTATATACACTCACATACACACGTACATTTGTCCAAAAGTAATTTCTAATCGTACAATTTTGCGCGTGTGAAGTTTTACTTGTACGCGAATATTTAGAAGAAAAGTTATCTCTGTGTGTATGCTTTTCATGTGTTCAGTTTGACGAATCATACTCAAGTATGACACAAGACAATTAATGAGCACTTTCTTTATACTTTTAAGATTAAATTTGCAAACTCTTGTTCAACAAGAGGTTTCTTATTTGCGTGTGGGGGGACACGTGTATGTGCGTGTGTGTTTGTTTATATGTTTATATGTATAGATATATATGTATGTGTGTGTATGTGAAACATTCCACAATGCGAATGAGTGTTTGTCGGTCTTTGGGGGTTAAGAAGTGACTCCGTGTATGAATGAGTGATTGATTATAGAAACGGAAAAAATGCGTAAATTAAACGTTATATATATATATATATATATATATATATATATATATATATATATATATATTAGTTTAATTTAATTGTGAGTGTTCAACATTTGAGTAAAACTATGTTTATTGTTTTAAGATCGTAGCCGATGTATCTCTTTTGTAGCAAGCTAGATCAGTAGGTATTGAGTTTGATACTCACTGAGTGTCACATACTTCTGGTCTTGTGTCAATGTAAGCTTAGAAAATGACAACCTGATGTATTTTTGTGTGTGTGTGTGTGTGTGTGTGTGTGTGTGTGTGTGTGTGTGAGTGTGTGTGTACACGTTTTTGTGTGTGTGTGTGTGTGTGCAAAGCCACACATGTCGGCACATTATCAAGTAAAACACAAGTAATTGATTCATGTATATACGAGTAGATGTCTAGTATTTTTCTTTCATGTGTAACATGTTTTGTTTTGTTTGTTTGTTTGTTTATAAACACTTATTTTTATCAATATGTCATGAACCAATGAACTTGGACCAGACTAACCTAAGCTCAACTACCTTTAAAATATGTTGATATAAATATCGCTTTCTTTAATAATATGAAAACACAGTCATTTCTAATGTGAACAATCACTTCAACCTAACTCACTGTGGAGCAATGGTTAGCAACCTAGTCTCGCAGATCATTCTATTGTGAGTTTGATTATCACAAAGTGCTCCACATTTTTGGCCTTCTGTCAGACTAAGCTAAACTTACTACATGCCTATGGTATCGTGTTCCTACTGACACGTGGTACTAAATATTTTCGTGATCTTGTGTCATACTAAGCGATATATAGTAAATTCTTTTTCTTTCACCTTTTTTCTCTTTTGCTCATTTTATTATTCACTCCTTTTCATCTTCCTTCTCTTAATCTTTCTTTTCATTCTCCTTCCTTTTCTTTCTTTTTTTACCTCTTTTTCTCTTACTTTTTTTACCTTCTATCTTTCTTTCTCTGTCTTCAGCTTCCTTTCCGCTTTCTTTGTTTTCTTATCCACCTCCACTTCTTCTTCTTCTTCTTCTTCTTCTTGTACTCATGTTTATTGAGGTACTAACTGTACCAACAGCCACACCGTTAAACACAACTATTAGTATTTTTATTCTTAGTCTCTATAAAAATCAAGCAATACTAAATCACTACTTACTTTCACTTCATTTCATACACAAACTCACCAGACGTACATTATCTCATCTTATGTCAAATGCTTTCACATGATAACATAGATTTTAAATTGTAGTGCCTACCCTAGAGTTATCGTCTGATCTTGCAAGCTTTTAATCGTGAGTGGATCATCACGAGATTCTCAGCTATTGTTGTTTTTTGTATCTGTCAAAATTTTCTCAGATAAGGAGTTATCATTTATATTATCCACACATCTTGGACTGTTGTCTTTATCTTGATTGTTTATATTCACAACGTTTCGACTGCTGTGCCCTGTGGCCTTCTTCTACATGCTCTGGTTGAAGAGATAAACAAAATGGCTTTCTAATTGGAGACGGTAATATTGTAGGTTCAATCCCTAAACTCGGTTTCAACGTAAAGAAAAGTGACTCGAGTGAAATAGTTCATCTATACGCGATGTTTCAGAGAGTTAGTCTCTGTGACGTAGTGGCTAGCGTGCTAGGCTGCGACATCGTAGTAAATGAGTTCGAACTCCAGTCGTGCTATTAAAACCACTTTAAGACTAATACACACGGGGAAGGTATGAAGCTCCATATCACCACAGCTAGGGATGTGCCCATGGTGTAATGGTTATCGTCGCAGGATATGGACACGGCGACACGAGTTCAAATCCTGGATGAGACTGATTGCATTTCACATAGCACTAATACTCTTGGGAAAGGTATGAATCCAATTATTCTCCATCCAGCTATGGGTAAATAGTAGAGCAGACTAGGTTCTCAGCCTTTTGGTGAGGCAACTAGTCTAGGAGAAGGAAAACTTTGAATTCAAACCTGTTAAACTCGACTTAAAAATTGACCTTGTGTCACATCCTGCCAAAGCGGAGGGGTTGGTAAATATGATATCACCACAGCTATGAATTAGATTACACCACTACAGTTCTTTTACACGGATGGCTTTGGCATTAAATAACCCTCGAAGGTTGATATGTCAATAAACAAAAACCAAACTAAGCTAAGATATCACAAAGCATGAACAATGGCATAAGAAGTCTACCCACGTAGATTGAATACTAATATATATATATATATATATATATATATATATATATATATATATATATATATAGTGTTCACCAATAGTCCGCGAGACCTAGGTTCAATCCCAGGTCACGTCATACCAAAGACTTTAAAAATGGTACTTGATACCTCCTTGCTTAACTGCAATATAAGGTACATATCAAGGGTAAAGTGGAGCAATTCAGGGAAAGGAATTGGTTGATTGGTTGGTAGGTTGGGTTTTATGGCATATCAACCTTTGTAGGTTATTTAACGCCAAATCCATTTTTATGTAAATAATCTGTTTTATTTAAAATAATTCACTTTAGCATAAGTACACAGTTTAATTGTCAAAAACATTTCTATTTCAAACTATTTATATGTAACAATTCAGTTAAATGTAAATACAGTTTTGATGTGGAAAAACAGTTCTATTTCAAATAATTCAGTTAAGCATAAGCACGCAGTTTAAATGTAAGTACGGATAATTGTCAAAAACATTTCTATTTCAAGCTATTCACTTTAGTCAAACAATTCAGTTTAGCATAAGTACGCTGTTAGTTCTATTTAACCCATAGATAGGGCCCTATCAGGTACTAGCACTCCGGGTCAGAGTGGACCCGGGAGCAACGAAGGGGTACTCCACATTCCCCAAAGCTCCAGCACTGTTGGATCCTCACCATCAGATTGTTTAATGTCATATCCAGAACACTAGTTCGTGGGGTTTTATCCCTCTGCAGAGGTGCAGTCAGTGTATTCTACAGCCCCAGCCGACTGGGCAATACACAGAGTTAAATAGATAATTCAGTTCAGCATAAGTACACAGTTTAGACGTCAAAACAGTTCTATTTTGAGCAATTCAGTTCAGCACTAGTACGCAGTTCCAAAGCCCAAACAGTTCTATTTTAAACAATTCAGTTTAGCATAAATACGAAGTTTAAATGCAAAAATCAGTATAGTGAAAGAAGCACGGTTTAGTTCCATTTAACTCATAGATAGGACCCTTATCAGGTGCTACCACTCCGGGCCAGAGTGGACCCGGGAGCAATGGCAATGAAGGGATAATCTGCATTCCTCAAAGCTCCAGCATTGCTGGAACCTCACCATCAAATTGTTTAGTGTCATATCCAGGACACTCTTTGGGGGAGGGGGGCTCACCCCTCTGCAGAGAAGCAGTCGGTGTATTCTACAGCCCCAGCCGACTGGGCAAGGGAAAGGAGTTGCGCCCTCCCCTACACCTCGGTGTAGTAGCTATTGAAAAGGGAGCCTTCTGGTCGCCCTCGACTAAGATCACCAACTTTACTTTTATATATATATATAATGTCGACGGGAAAAAGAAATAAACCGAACTAGTCACACTTCTGACTTTGTTGGGAAAAAGAAAAAGAAAATCGAGTGTCACAATACAATATATATATGTGCAAACAAATGACTGATGTTAAATTGTGACTGTTATATAGCAATACTTGAAATCATTTTTAAAAAGTGCTGAAAAAAAAGCTCAGGCTCGTTTAAGAATGGCTGGTTGGTTGGTTGGTTTTTTATGGCATATCAACCTTTGTAAGTTATTTAAAGCCAGTTTATCATAAGTAACCAGTTTAGTTCTATTTGACCCATAGATAGAGCCCTATCAGGTGCTACCATTCCGGACCTAAGTGGGCCTGCGTGCATCGGCAATGAATGGGTGCTTCGTATTCCCAAAGTCCCAGCATCCCTGGAACCTCACCATCAGATGGTTTTGCGTCGTATTGATCGTTTAAGAATGTTAGCAACAAAATGTGTATACCAATCCTATATATATATATATATTATTATTATTATTATTAAAACAGGATTTGGCATTAAAACATACAATGTTTGATATGCCATAAAACCAAACCAAAGTCAACCGAATAAGTTACAGAACGTAACTACTCGGGTTTCACCGAAAAGGATTTTCAGGAAAACTCTGTAAGAAAGTTATTCCGACAAACGGAAACATCTACAGAAGAACACAGTAGAAATCAGCATAGAAAGAGAACAAAATACAAAGATAACAATTAAGCAGCCATTTATTTTTGTGTCTATAATATCGCAGATCTTTGAATATATATATTCTTCATTTTAAATTTTAGCATTTATTCTAGAGTTATTATAATCTAATCTTGCAAGCTATTGTCAGTGAATGTAACTACATGTAAATTATTTGTGTCAATTGGAATACTCGATATTGTATAACTGAGTGCAAAAACTCTTTAGAAACAACGCAAAAATGTAAATATAAACGTACAATGTATACGATTCTCTAACCTTTAGGTATAAAATAACCCTAGACGGGTTGATATGGCGTTCAAATCAATCAATCTATCATCTCATATATTTAGACAGATGTTAAGACAGCAACGATTAATTTACATTTTTTGTGAATTTGTTTCCAAAGAGGGTTTTTTTTTGCACGCAGTCATATGATATCAAGTATTCCAATAAGCTTGGCTTAATTTTATGTAGACTGACAGAAGTATGGGGCACCCAATGAAAATTGAGCTTACTTATAATGATCCGCTTGCCTAGTTCGCTAACCACAGTACAATGTGGGACGCTCGTCGCCACTAGAGATTAACATAATTTTAGAAAATAGATAGCAAAAGCAACAATATCATACCGATATAGAATTTAAAACTAAATAAATTACTGACGAAATAGGAACAGAGGAAGTTGGGGAGGCTCTAGTATCGACGACTGGAGGTTGTCTTCGTTTGTTTGTCGTATCTGGGTACCTCAACGCCTATCAATATTATGAGAGTGAGAGATAACACTTCGAACTTCTTGTATGGAAATGTATGGTTGAATATTTCCTCACGCAGAATAATGTAAGAACAATTCGTGACGATTTAACATTTTATTGCCTGAGAAAACTTAACAAAATAAATACAAGAATAATATGACGCGCTAGAAGAGTACATTAAGAGTGCATGTTGAGAAATGTCCAAATGCAGATGTAAGAGTTTTTAAGATAAATCTAGAGTCCTTAATATATGTGTGTATAAGGGATTTTTGAATGAAGATTTGCATGTTTAAGAAACGCTATCGTGTGCAATGCAACGAGGTTATTGGAGACGTAAGGCTCTAGTCTTTGCAGACTCTAACGCACTCACTAACAATGGAATGCTAATATAGCGAGCTATTACACCCCACAATAGGCCCATTTGGACAGGCAAGTTAGACGCTGCTTGTTTTGACAAGAATGCTAAAGACTAATTATTTGATATTAAAAGTTAAATATTTCTAATTCTGTGTAGATTCGTGTAACTTTAATGCACTAAATTCGATTCAGCATTTTTTTCCTATGCACCAATTATCAAAGTATTACATAAACGTCTTCATATATGTAAGATGCGGCCGTGTGACTGCTACTGTATGGTAGCACAACTTAGAATAAAACGAAACGCTTAGAGAAAAAGTTAGATAGGAACGATACAAGAATGTTAGGTGCCGTTTTGAATAAATGTTGGAAGCAACACCTGACAAAGCAGCAGCTGTATGGCCACCTGCCTTTCATCTCACAAAACATCCAACTTAGACGAACAAGATATGCCGGGTTCTACCGGAAAAGTAAGGACGAACTCATAAGCGACGTTCTCCCATGGACTCCTTCATATGGATCTACCAGTGTTGGCCGACCGGTAAAGATTTGCAGACATCGGCTCTGTGTGGACACCGGATGCAAGAGGTTCTACCAGGAGCGATGAACGATACAGATGAATGGAGAGAGAGAGTCAAAGGAATCCGTGCTATCAGCTCGACTATATGATGATAATGATATATATTTATAAATATATATATATATATATATATATATATATATAAATGCATGCATATATATAATTTTTAATTCAACGAATGGATAAACATGGTTACCAGTTCTTTTTTCGTTGGTTCTTTAATGTCAATCTAAGTTTTAAAAATATCCCAAAAAGTTCCTAAATAAAAATTTCTTCACGAAATCATTTTCTCTTGATGATGACCAAAGTTGGAAAATAGTTGAGAACAATCCATTATAAAAACTATTATGAAATATTCATATTTTTCGCATTATATATATATATATATATATATATATATATATATATATATATATATATATATATATATACGAGGTGCATACGATAAGTTTCCAGACTTTTTTCGTAGGTGCACATATGAAACTCTTGTCCCCTTCGAAGTAATCTCCTCCGGCTGCAATGCACTTGTTGTACCGTTCCAACAATTTCTGGAAGGCCCATTGGAAGTCCACTTGTGTGAGCGTGTCAATGACCTTCGTCACAACCTCTTTCATCTCCTCAATTGTCTCATAACGACAGCCTCTGAGCTTAGGGAATAAGCAAAAGTCACAGGGACCAAGGTCTGGACTATAGGGAGGCTGAGGAACTGTCTTGATGCTCATCTTGGTCAAATAGTCTGTGACAAGGATGGAGTTGTGGACTGGTGCATTGTCCTGGTGGAAATGCTACTGACCCGAATTGAAGAGTGATGGCCTCTTCCGACGGAATCTCTTCCTTAACTCTCTTAAAATCTCAGCATAATAACCCTAACCCTAACCCTTTGGCCAATTAACTCTGGTGTATTGACTTCCTTACTCCCCCCACACATTTCATCATCCCTCACAGACTCCCTGCCTTCTTTGAATCTCTTATGCCACTCAAAAACTGATGCTCGATGCATACAAGATGGTCGAAAAGCAGTCTGAAGCATTCCATACGTTTCTGTGGCATTTTTTCCAAGTTTAAAACAGAATTTTATTGCATATCGTTCTTCTAAAGTGTCCTCATGTCCAGATTGCATTTTTGAAATTCACCAGCTGTGACAACCAGGCTTTAGTAGGGTGTATTCCAATTTCTGCTGTAGCTGTTCATTTGAAGCGGAAATCATAAAAATTGGTCAGTCATCTCATAAGATGTATAGCAATAATATACTGAATTTTCAAGAGTCTTCGACAATTCTAGATGCCCATACGAAAAAATTCTGGAAACTTATCGTAAGCACCTCGTATATATATATATATATATATATATATACACATACACACACACACACGCACATATATATATACATATATATATATATATATATATATATATACACATACACACACACACACACACACACACATATATATATATATATATATATATATATATATATATTGAATATTTTTGCTGTGGCAACAAATTACCGCTTCTTGAAAAAAAACAAAAAAGAACAGAAAACAGAACAATCTGAACTTTTCCTTATTTTAAGAAGTGGTTGTGTGTTGCCACAATAAAAATATTCACTTATGCTCCTCTTTCTGGGTGAGGCTTTGAACTTTTTGAAGAACTCTCGTATATATATATATATATATATATATCGTTTGGTTTAGTTATTTTGTTTAATGACATATCTGCCTTTGAGGGCTATTTAATGCCAATACCATCTTTATAGAAGAACACCTTAGCCATTACGCAATGATGACTCACCACCTTGTACATATCTATATACATGTATGTATAAATGCACGAGCGTGTGTACGTTTGTATGACACGCAATATATATTGATGTATTGTTCGATCTCTTGTATACGCCAACACTTAAATTATGTATAAGATGTTCATAAAATCCTTTATCGGTTTTAATTGTCTTTATTGAATACAAAATTAGTGATTAATTAATGAGCTGAGCAAGTCGGCTGGGGCTTTAGAATACACCGACTGCATCTCTGCGGAGGGATAAAACCGTCCCAACAAGTGTCCTGATATATGACATTCAACTATTTGATAGTGAGGTTCCAACCTTGGTGATTTGGGAAATGTGGAACACTCCTTCATTGTCATTGCTCCCAGGTCCACTCTGGCCCGGAGTGGTCGCACCTGATAGGGTCCTATCTATGAGTCAAATAGAAATGTTTGACGTTTAAACTGTGTGAAAGCAAATGACTTGTGTTAAATTGAATAGTTAGAAATAAAACTCTTTCTCCATTTGACTGCGTGTAAAGAAATGTCTGATGTTTGATTGAATTGTTCGTGATACATAGCCATGCTTGGAACCATTTAACTTTGTTGACATGCTAAATTGAATTGTATGAAATAGAATTGTTTGATCATTTGTGTGTTAAAAAATGTCTGATGTTTAATTGAAAACATTTAACTGTGTGCGAACAAATGATTAATAGTAAATAGAATTATTTGTATTACATAAAAATAAGTGAAACTATTTATCTGTGTGCAAGAAAATGAGCTCAGGCTGGTTTTAAGTTGTTATCCAAAAAAATGTGTTTAGAAATCATACATTTAATATATAGGAATAAAAGGGATTTAGCATTAAATAACCTACAATGGTTGATATGCCATAAAACCAAACCAAACTAAATTATTGAGTATTTAGAGATTGTCCTATTTTGCACAATTTTACTTTTCATAATATTCCGGCTTGCAGTTCTATCAAATCAATCAAAACAACCAAAGTTCTCCCCGCTTTCCCCAAGACACACAAGTTAAAAGGGAGGAATACCTTACCTACAGCTATGTTGAGTCAATAGGTCAGTTTAATCATTGATTCAAAATGAGAGAGACTGAACATTAGACAATAATCAGTATCATCCCCTGGCCCAGGGGTCATGACCAGTTGCTGACAGACAATTAACACAAAGACTGAGAATAGACATGAAACACGTACATATTTATTAACACACACATAGACAACACACACACACACACACACACACACACAAACAAACAAACAAACAAGCAAGTTTACGATAGCATGCTTTTTATATACAGAGCGACATATAACTCGGAAATTTCAGAGTAAATGTATAGTTTTTTTAGGAGGACGTAATGGCTAAAGTACTGGACAAGAGCCTCGAAGTAAGCGAATGCGAAGTTCAGTTGTACCATTATGTTCGCTTTCGTACTATTACCCATATAATGGTGCCCGTGGTGTAATGGTTACCGTCCTAGGAAATGGACACGGCGACACGAGTTCAAATCCTGGCCGAGACTAATTGCATTTCACATAGTACTAATACCCTTGGGAAAGGTATGAATCCAATTATTCTCCCTCCAGCTATGGGTAAATAGTAGGGCAGACTAACTTCTTCAGCTTTGGTGAGGCAACTAGTCAAGGAGAAGGAAAACTCTGAATTCAAACCTGTTAAACTTCGCTTAAAAATTGACCTTGTGTCACATCCTGCCCGAGCGGAGGGGTTGGTGAATATGATTACCCATATCGGGAAAGATATGAACCCGTTTATTACCCCAGCTTTAGGTTAAATAGCATCATTACTGTTCTTTAACAAGGATGGCTTCGGCATTAAATCACTCACAAATGATGATATGCCATTGAATAAAGGAACTAAACCTAACCATATTGCTTTTCGTTTCGATTAGACAAATCTCTGGTTTTTCAGAAGCTCTCTTGAAACTCGCGCCGAGTGGGAATTTAAAGTTAATTACCAGGTCCCAAGGGTACTTACTTCCAGGCAATACCTGTTTAACAGAGCTGAGTCTATCACTTTGCCTCTTATGCGCCTCTAATTGGGAATGCTGACAGGATGAAGTATTTTTTTTTTGTGACGACCACAAACGAGTCTCGATTCGTGCGTGCACTCACACATTGAAATGACTTCAAGTTAAATCTGGTTCAGGTGGGAGGTCGGATAGATCCTTTCGTTTCGATTCCTACAACAGCATCAACCACTTTACGAATAGAGAGTATTTATTTGTTGTATAACATGATGAAGAATGAATGACCAACAAAGGAATCATAACACTTTTCTTTATAAAAATACAAATCTCTCTTTATTCTTCGAAGCAGGTCGTATCTGACTGTTGTGTGAGAAAGACAAAGACAGACGGAGACAAATGGAGGGGAACTTGATTGACTTGGACACTTCTATATTGACCCTTATCTTATTCTTAGCTGCGTTATGCCATACTCATAGCTTTACTTAGATCTTCTTAATGATGTTGTACGTCCATATTCATATTCAGGGCATCACTAAGTACTTCTGCTTCTCGGCTGGGGAGTACAGCCAGAAGCTCGCTGTGAGCTCGCTGTGGGCTAGCTAACGCTCTTCGTGACAGACTGAATCTCTTCTGGTTGCAAGATCGAGACTGACAGCTACTGCTGTGAGCTGTCGCACTTTTTTTTTACCTGGGCAGCGACCGGCGACCGGCGGTCGCTCTTCGTGACTGACAGTATCTCTTCTTGCTGTGAGGCTGAGACTGACCCTGTAAGACTCCACATATCTGCTGTGGGCTATGTATATATAATTTCACAACGCCGACGTATTCCGTTTGTCAACCACATGACTTGCTTCCACTTATTAACACAGGTGCTCCAGCAATCATATTATTTACACAGCTGGAACATCCGGCTCGGTCAAGGACCAATATGCAACATTTAGTCAACTCCTTTGCTACGGGCAAGGAGTGACGTAAGGTCAATATTTTAAAAAGAGGGGTACAGTTGGTTACCTTAGCCAAGCTAAAGAACCCAGTCTTCCTTACTTACTGCTTACTGATAGAGAAAGAACTGATGAATTCACGTCTTTCCTTAACGGCATTAGCACAAAGTGAAACAAGAACAGCCACATCAACGATTTGAACTTGAGACGCCAATTCCATTTCCTGTGACGATAACTGCTCCGCTAAGCGCACCTAAGGCTACAGGTAAATAGTATGTCAGACTGAATTCTTCAGCCTTCGTAAGGCAACCAGCCTAACAGAAGAGAAACTGTATTCAAACCAACTGTACTCCGCTTAATAAATTACCTTGTGTTACATCCTACTCCTGGTGGAGGGCTTTGGTAAATACATTCGAGATATAGCTTGTTATCCATTACATCACGATCGAGCACTAAAGTCGACATTTACCAAGCTAATCTTGGTTTTGCACAAGGTCAGATGTATAGGCACCTAGTGTGTATCGATCCCATTGATACTGGTCTACTAGCTTATCTCGAAGACATTTACTGGAAAGCTTTGTTTGGCCCAAGGCCAGAATTATAGGATACCCAGTGTGAAATGAACTTACTAGTAGTAGTCAGCTTACTTATCTCGATAACCATCACATTACGAGACGCGACAAAGATATTTACAAAGCCAAGCTTAGTTTAATATAAGAACAGAAATGAACACCGAGTGACAATCGAACTTCCTGAGAATGGTTTGCTAGTCTGATTTGCTAGCTATTGCACCAAAGGAGGAGACAGACACTAATTTACTGCTTAATTTAGCATGATGTCCAGTTACGAGTAAAAAAATGTGACAGACTGGGTTTTTTAGTTCTAGTAAGGCAACCGGTCGAGGAGAAGGAAAATTCTGAATTCACACAAATAGTAAGTAAGTACAGTTAGTAATCGTAGTCGAGAGCGACCCGAAGGCTTCATTTTTAATAGCTACTACACCGAGGTGTAAGGAGAGGGCGCTACTCCTTTCCCTGGACTGCTCCACTTTACCCTTGATCCGTACGTTATAATGTTGAGTAGTAAGCAAGGAGGCATCAAGTACCATTTTTCTTAAGTCTTTGGTATGACCCGACCTGGGATTGAACCTCGGTCTCCCGGGCCATAGGCGAGCACTCTTCCAATTAGGCCAATGAGCACTCTGCTAAAAATGATTTCGCTTCGCGAAGAGAAACGCAAACAGCCTCGTCTAGTATTTGAAATCGGGTCACCGATTCCATTTCCCATGACGATAACCGTTAAGAATACAGTGTAAATATATAAATTGAATTTTTTTCTCCAGACACACATATCCATTTTCCTCACAAATAAAACTGTTTTTATTTATCATATTCCAGCAATTTCCCGGTCGGCTGGGACTGTAGAATATACCGACTGCATCTCTGCAGAGAAATAAAACCCCCCCAACGAGTATTCTGATATGACCTTAAACGATCTGATGGTGACGTTCCAATAATGCTGGAGCTTGGGGAAATGAGGAGTACCCCTTCATTGCTATCGCCCCGAGGTCCACTCTGGCGCGGAGTGGTTGCACCTGATAGGGTTCTATCTATGGGTCAAATAGAACTAAACTGCATACTTATATTAAACTGAACTGCTTGAAATAGAACTGTTTTGAGATTCAAACTACATACTTATGCTAAACTTGGGGTTAAACTGAATTGTTTGAAATGGAACTGTTTTGACATTTAACTGTGTGTAAAGAAAAAAATGTACTTATGCTAAACTGAATTGTTTTAATTAGAACTCTTTGATTAAACTAAATAACTTGAAATGGAAATGTTTTTGACAATTAAACTGCGTACTTATGCTCAACGGAGTTGTTTGAAATAGAACTGTTTATTTGTATAAAAATAGAGTTGACATTAAATAACCTACAAAGGTTGATATGCCATAAAACCCACATAAACATATTTTAATAAAAGAGTTAAAGAAGAACCGGAAGCAGTTTTATGCTGTTCGAACTCCAATCACGTTTACTTTCGGGCTTATACTCTTGCGAAAGGTATAAAGCCCCTCATTCCTGCAGCCATGTGTTAGCACCACTACCGTTCTTCTACAAGGATGGTCTTGGCATTAAATAACCTACGAAGGTTGGTATCCCATTAAACAAATAAACCAAACTAAACCAAATCAAGCCAATCCATAGCTGTGGAAGGAGGAGGTATCGTGGCATCGTAGCAAACGTACTGCACTGTGACATTCTGGTAAGTGAGTTTGAACTCTAGTCATGATATCACGTTCACTTTCAGACTAATACCCTTAAGAAAGGCATGAAGCTCCTTATCCTCACAACTAGGAGTTAGATAATACCACTACTGTTCTTTCCCCGCGGTGTAATGGTTAAAGCGCTGGACTGCGGAATCGTAGTACGCAAGTTCGAACTCCAGTCGCGCTATTACGTTCACTTTCGGACAAATACCCTTCGGAAAGGTATGAATTAAATCTATGGATTAAATAGTGCCACTCCTGTTCTTCTAGAAGGATGGATTTGGCATTAAATAACCCGAGAAAATTGATATACCATTAAATAACAAACAAATTAACAAACAAACGACTGTTCTTCTACAAGAATATCTCTGATATTACATAACCCATGAAGGTTGATATGCCAGAAAACAAAGCAAACATGCCAGATAATTTTAATGACGTAATTTTGTTACGAGAGTAGTGTGAATGTTGCTTAATATTGTAGCAGAGGAGTCTCCTGGCTACTGTGATGAAAGATTAATGCGTAAATGAATAATAAAATGAAACAAGCAAATAGCAAAATAAATAACTGGAGGCTGAGTTGGACAGATGTTATCTTTTATGCTTTAGTTTGACAACAAGCTATAATTTACAAATTATGTTCTTGTATTAATGTTTGTACGTATACAATGTACGTCCACATTTTCAGTATTTCTTTTTTGTCTGTTTTTTTTTTTTTTTTAAATTTTTGACTGTTTACTTAGGTGTCCGTTCTGAATTTCTTGGAGGATAAAACCTGGGTATCGTCAAGAAATTCGGGACTGATATTTTTGGTTCGGAGGCTAAGGTATCTAAGTCGTATTCCAATAGTTTAAGAAGACAACTTCGTCAACTGTTGAACTGCTACTGAATCGGAAGAGGATGTTATTCAGTGTAATATAATTAAGGATGGTAATTAATTATATTAGTTAATGTTTTTATTTTAGTGATAAATTATAAGTTCGTTAAAGATTTCGAGTTTGACTTCTTAAGTGCAAGTTCGCAAAGAAAAGGTTAGGCAGGTGGACCTTGGGTACATTGGATGTCAGCCCTGTCATAACAAAGGTTTGTTTTGAAATCGGTTGTGGGCAGGATATTATAGGTAAACATTTTGTCGGCTGCGGTTGAGATAAGATGACGTAACACTGAAAGTCTTAATGACACGTGATCTTATCACATTAGTTAATAAGATAATTCGAATAATATGTATAAGAGAGATATTTAGCGGTTAGATGAAGAGAGTCTCAGTTAGTCGGAGTTGGTTGGTGAATTTGCGTTGGGGAGTTTCGGGTCCAAATTCGAATCCAGAGATGAGCGGTATCCTTGGAGGTGAAGGCTTGGTCGAGACAGATGAAATGCAGCCGGTATTTTGTACTGCGTTTCTACGCCTATGGTCCGGGAGACCGGGGTTCAATACCTGGTCGAGTCATGGGAAAGACTCAAAAAATGGTACTTGACGTCGCTTTGCTTAACACTCAGCACTATAAGGTAAGGATCAAAGGTTAAGTGGAGCAATCCAAGGAATAGAGTAGCGCTTTTCCCTACACCTCGGCGTAGTAGCTATTGAAAAGAGAGCCTTCGGGTTACCCTTGACTAAGGTCACCAACTTTACTTTTAGTTATGTTGAATGTTGCAAACTGTAATAAATTTTTGTATCGAAACAACTAGGACCGTCTTGTACTTTGCGAAGTGTTACACCTATTCATTTTAGGTCCCGTATGTTGATGTCGTGACGTAACAACAGTTCAAAATTTTGATGGAAAAGTAGGGAAAAGTTTTTTTCGGAAATTATAACACACGTTTATGGAGATGCCCGTGGTGTAATGGTTATCGTCGCAGGATGTGGACACGACGACACGAGTTCAAATCCTGGACGAGCCTGATTACATTTCACATTGCACTAATACCCTTGGGAAAGGTATGAATCCAATTATTCTCCCTCCAGCTATGGGTAAATAGTAGGGCATACTAGGTTCTTCAGCTTTGGTGAGGTGAGTAGTCTAGGAGAAGGAAAACTCTGAATTCAAACCTGTTAAACTCCGCTTAAAAATTGACCTTGTGTCATATCCTGCCCGAGCGGAGGGGTTGGTAAATAGGATAACACACGTTGATCTTTTTCTATTTTTAGATTTGATGAAACATTTGCGTTAGGGACCGTCACAGTCTCATTAATCGGAAATAGGACGTCAATCCTCTTTGATACGTAAAAGATTACGGATATGAAAAAGACACATCAATTCCTACGGAAGGATTGGTCACATAATGACAACTACGGTTAATTTTAGTGAACACACCTTGAAGATAAAAGTTGTCAGTGATGTTGCTGAAGGAGTTATTGTTCTCTTTCAACATTGCAAAGAAACATAAACCATAAAAGATGGCTTCCTACAAGTCAATAGCAATGCTCGGTCACATAATGCCAGGATGACATTGCAGAAGCTCACTGACTTTGGATATGAGACTTTGCTCCCTCCACCAATGTTTTCCTTATCGCTCACTCACCGACAACCATTTTTCAAGCATCTGGACATTTTTTTTTACGTCAAATAACATTCTGTTCTAAAGGAGAAGTAGAAACTACATTTAAAGAATTTTTAGCGTCAAAACCTTTTGAGTTTTATCGCTCAGGTATAAATAGACTTGTTAATCGATGGCAGAAGTAGTTAAGCATTAAAAAGAGGCCATCAAGACCAAATAGACAGGAAAACTGCTAAAAGTGATGCTTTTCATCAGAACAACGTTCTAGCACACGTTCTTGGTTTCAATGGCTGCCCTGCATGACGGTGGCTTTGAACTGGTGGATCACCTTCCCAAGTCCCCTGATTTGGCCCCATCTGATTTATCTGTTCTGCAACGTGAAAAAAAAACTGTTGGTTGGGAATCAGTATCGCAGTGATGATGAGGTTATATCTCCTGTTAATGACTTTTTTTTTAACAAAAGCTATGAAAGATTTTTCCTCATTGTGATCTAAATACTGCAAAACCAATGGAAGAAGTGTGTGGACTGCAAAGGGAACCGTGATGAAAAATAAACCTTATTCGGTTACATTTCATGAGTATATCTTGGTCAACCAATTAAATTTTCAGCCGACCCACGTAAATGAAAATTTGAAATTCAAAGATGACGTCCTTTTATTATTGGAGCTTTTGGAACATTCCTGAAACTTCTTGCAGTAATGTTTGGAAGCTGTGAAAATATGGGACCCTAAAAATTTCTTAGCCCACTCGACTTGGGCTGTAGAATACACCGACTACATCTCTGCAGAAGGAGTAATACCCTCCCCACTCGCAATGAGTGTCTTGGATATGATATTAAACCATTTGATAGCGAAGCTCCAGCATTGGAGATTTGGGGAATGTGGACTACCCACTCATTGGCAATTCTCACAGGTCCACTCTCACCCGGAGTGTCAGAGCGATGGGTTGCGGAATCGTAGTAAGCGAGTTCGTACTCCAGTTGCGCTATTACGTTCACTTTCAGGCAAATAGCCTTGGGAAAGGTATGAACCCCCTAATCCTCCCAGCTATGGTTTAAATAGTACCACTACTGTTCTTCTAGGAGAATGACTTTGGCATTAAATAACTTACAAAGGTTGATATGCCATTAAACAAAGAAACCAAACCGGCGTGTCAGAACCTGATTGGGTCCTATTTATGGGTCAAATAGAACAAAATGTGTGCAAACAAATGATTGATGTTAAATTGTCTGTTATATAGCAATACTTCAAAACTATTTGACTAAGTTAAAAATTGATTAGGCTCGTTTAAGAATGTTATCCACAAAATGAATTTACAAATCATATATATATTTGATATATATGTATAAATAGGATTTAGCATAAAATAACCTATAATGGTCGATATTCCATAAAATCCAACCAAACCAAAACCGAAAATCTCAGATTTGAATAAACCTGGGAGTAATGGAAATGAAGGGGTACTTCACACTCCCTAGAGCTCAGGAACTAGAACCTCACCATCGTATACTGTTAAGTGTTAATAGTTTTTCTATAGCTATCATTACAATAAGTAAGGCTACTTATGCTTTTTTTGGGTAAATAAAATTGCGTTTATTTACATATTCTCAGTTACCAGGGATTGTTGTATTGCCATGAACAACTATACATACATATATGCATGCAGAAACATATTCAACACAATAAAGACGAGCGGACACAGTTCTTTAGAAAAATATACCTCTCACTTTATTGAAAGGGTTGTGTGTGAGAGTTGAGTCGGAGACCGAACAAAGACTGCAAGATATTGACCCCACAACTTTTCTGGCTATCACAGCCTTTCTTTCCCGTTCTCCTGGGCTGCTCAACCGGGGGCCTGAGGGCCCAGCCTCTGCTGGGACATGGTTCTCATTCCAGCATCTTCTCTCCAACTCTCTGAACTTCCTGTAGCCGGGGTTATATAATAATTTGACATCCACCTACTTCCTGCGAGCGTCACAATTCGCACTCAATTCAATCCCTCGACAGTCAAGGTCGCCCCCTGATATCTTCGACCGGATGCACTTGTTATTTACACAGGTGCATTTCTTCTTTTGACAGCTTGGCCAGGGTCAATATGCAACAGGATATTTGAATTCTAACATAAGGTTTTGTTTATTTTTATTTTTATGTTCTTTTTTTCTTGGAGGGAGTAAATTTGATATTAGACGACTTTGGATTTAATTTTTTTTATTATCTGAAAGTGATAAATCCTTTGCTTTGAGACGTTTATACACGAAACAGATCTTCACAGATTAGTATAAGTACGTATTTGAAAAACGACATAGCTGAATTGACACAAAATGATGGATGCTTGAGGGAGGCTAGCGTACGACGGAATTATTTCAATTTACTTGCGCATAAACTGCAATACAAGACTATACTTTATTTTGTTAAATTTATCAAACTATCGTAATATTTTCGAGTTAATCAAAATGTTGTCACTTGATCCCCTGGCGAAGAAAAACAATCTGACGTTCTCATATGTATATTTTAATAACTTCCTACTTTTCTTCAGATGTTTCTTCTCTATTCAAGCTAGCCTCTCTTGGTGAATTTCCTTCGTCGATACCATCATTACGGAGATAAGAGAAGTTCTCAAGCCGTTTTTTGTATGGTAACCCAAACGAACAAAAGAAATGCAAGAGAGAGAGAGAGAGACTTCTCAAATACGCTCATTCTCTTCAATATTTTAGCTCCAACTTTTCTATATTTGCTACACCTTTATCTTTCATTAACTTTAGCTTCACTGAATATTCTTTTTCTTTACTGTATTAATGTCGGGGAGGTGCCCGTGGTGTAATGGTTATCGTCGTAGGAAATGCACACGGCGACTCGAGTTCAAATCCTTGACGAGAATGATTGCATTTCACATTGCACTAATACCCTTGGGAAAGATATGAATCTAATCATTCTCCCTCCAACTATGGGTAAATAGTAGGACAGACTGAGTTCTTCAGCCTTGGTGAGGCAACTAGTCTTGGAGAAGGAAAACTCTGAATTCAAACCTGTTAAACTCCGCTTAGAAATTGACCTTGTGTCATATCCTATCTGAGCGGAGAGGTTGGTAAATAGGATTAATGTCGGGGAGTCCTTGTAGCGTAGTGGCTAATGTGCTTGACTGTAACATCGTTGTAACTAGGTGTGTTATGCAAAATACGATGTCAAGAAAACTGGTTTGTTATATCTTTGCCGCAGACCTGAGCATATATCCATGATGTTGTTTCTTTTAGAGCAACAGGCACTACTTTTGATAATGGCGACTTTATTTAAGATAATCGTCTCTAAATAAAGGTTTCATGTATCAACAAGAATACAATTATCAGATGAAACTTAAGATTGAATGGTTGTTAAAAAGAATTATTAGATACTGTGTATTCCCTGTGCTAACCAATGCAATGTCTACATACATACATACATACACACATACATATATGCCCATTGGCATAGGGAGTAGTGTTCGTCAATCCCAGGTCGAGTCATAATAAAGACTCAAAAAATTGTACTTGATACCTCCTTGCTTAACTTTCAGCATTATAAGGTACGTATCAATGCAGAGAGGTGCCCGTGGTGTAATGGTTATCGTCATAGGAAATGGACACGACGACACGAGTTCAAATCCTGGACGCGACTGATTGCATTTCACATGGGAAAGGTATGAATCCAATTATTCTCCCTCCAGCTATGGGTAAATAGTAGGGCAGACTAGGTTCTTCAGCCTTGGTGAGGCAACTAGTCTAGGAGAAGGAAAACTCTGAATTCAAACCTGTTAAACTTCGCTTAAAAAATGACCTTGTGTCATATCCTGTCCGAGCGGAGGGGTTGGTAAATAAGATAAGGTACGTATCAATGGTTAGAAGAGCAATCTAGGGAAAGGAGTGGCGCCCTACCCCATACATCGGTGTTGTAACTATTGAAAAGGGGACCTTAAGGTCGGCCAACTTATATATATACATATATATATTAACCCACTGAGAATAAATACATATATACATACTAACGCTTTCATAATTAAAAAGTGCTGATATGCATATATAAGATATAAAAAAGGAAAAAATTGAAAAAAGACGGGAAAGAACAAAGAAGATTATTTACAACCAAAAATTATCTCGAAAAATTAACTCCCGTGGAAGAGCCACAGATATTAAACCTGGAGTCAACTAGAATCGACGAAGACAATCTATGGACCTCCCTCTATTATAAAGATATTCAACACAGCCAATAAATCAGTCGCCTGAAGAGGGTTGGAATGTCCGAAACACATGTCGCACATATATACATATACGAAATGATAATAGTAATAAAAAACAGCTAAAAACCAAATTTGAAATAATTTGTGGACTTTTCTATTTTTAGTATATATATATATATATATATATATGTGTGTGTGTGTGTGTGTAATTGGGAAGCTGTCGTTCATTTCAGCATGTTTGATTAAATAATAAAGACACATTGTGTCTATATAATTTCATTAGGCCCTTTCAGGTTTCCTGATAAGTGTCTTGGTTTCAGGTTGGAATTGGTCGACAGTTTTGGTAAATTCATCCACAAATTCCAACCTGAAACCAAAACACTAATTAGGAAACTTGAAAGGATCTCAATAAAATTATATTGACAAAATGTGTTTTTATTATTTAATCCAACATGCTTATATATATATATATATATACACACTAACCCCTCCGCACGAGCAGGATGCGACACAAGGTCAATTCTAAAGATGATTTTAGCAGATGATTTTAGATGATTTCTTTTTCTTTGACCGGTTGTCATACCCAGGTTAAATTGCCCACCCCGACTAAAGGGAGGATAAGTGGATGCACACATTTCCCGAAAGTATTAACTCTATATGAAATGCAATCTCGTCTAGGATTTGGATTCGGGTCACCGTCTCCATTTCTTACGACGGTAAACATTACACCATGATCGGTCATATGGAAGTCAGACCTATCCGATAAGATAAAATGCATTTTTTTCCAAGCTGCAGTCGTGTCTATACTACCAAATAGATGCACCACATGAACGCTGACAAAGTGCAAGGAGAAAAAGCTTGAATGCTACGAGCCATATTGAATAAACCCTGGAAGCAACATCCCGCAAAACAGTAGCTATACGGTCACCTACCTCCCATCTCTAAAATCATTCAAATCAGACGAACTGGACATGCAGGACACTGCTGGAGAAGTAAGGGCGAGCTTATAAGTGACGTTTTTCGGTAGACTCCTTAACACGGACGAGCAGGTGTTGGACGTCCGGCTAGAACCTATTTACAACAGCTCTGTACAGACACAGGATGCAGTCAAGAGGACCTGCCGAATGCGATAGACGATAGAGACGAATGGAGTGGGAGAGTCAAGGAAATCCATGCTCGCAGTCCGACATGATGATGAGGTATATATGTATATATGTCCATGAAACAGCTTTGAATTATGCTTGCTAACTGTAAGAATTGATCTTGATACCTTGTGGCATGCAGTTGTGTAAGTTATCCTCCAGGCTGTTTCTTCTCAAGGGAAGCAGAAAGATAAGAAGGTGGGTGAGCAGTGAAATAACGTCAATTCGAAAAGCGTGCCGCGTGCCTTCGTATCGGGAAATACCAAAACGGCAAGTTTATAAAAATAGTCTTCAGCTGAATACACAGTAAAGTAAAACTGTCTGAAATTGTATAGTTCGTAAATTGGCCTGGAAAATACCAAAATAGAAAGAAAGAAAGACAGAAAAAAAGAAAGATAGATAGATAATTACCAAGAAAGAAAGAAAGAAAGAAGGAAGGAAGAAAAGAAAGAAAGAAAACTTGTAAAGAACAAAAGAAGCAAGGAAGAAGAGGAGAAAACTAGAATTTGTAAAGAAAGAAAGAAAGAAACAAACAAAAAACAAACAAACAAATAAACAAACAAATGTAGAAAACATGTAATTAAGACAAGAATAAAGAAAGAATGAGAAAGAAAAATAGATAAAAGAAAGGAAAGAAAGGAAAAGAAATAAATAAATAAAGAAAGAAAGATGGAAAGGAAGAAATAAAACATGTAAAAAGAAAGAAAGAAAGAATGAAAGAAAGAAAGAAGAAAAGAAAATGATAATTCGAAAGAAAGAAAGAAAGATAGAAAGGAAGGAAGAAAACTTGTAAACAGAAAAGAAAGAAAGAACAGAGGAAAAAAACCAGAAATTTGAAAAAATAACATAAGAAGAAAGGATAAAAAAAGAAGAGAAATAAAATGAGAATTTAAAAGAAAGAAAGAAGACAGTTAAAGAAAACGGGAAGAAAGAAAAAGGAGAGAGAGAGAGGGGGGAGGGAGGGAGGGAGTAAAACGCGGATTAGAAAGAAAGAAAGAAAGAAAGAAACATGTAAACTAAAAACGAATAAAGAAACAAAAAGAAAAAAAGAAGTTAAGAAGAGAAGAAGAAAGAAGAAATAAAAATAATAATTTGAACGAAAGAAAGAAAGAAAGAAAGAAAAGAGGAAAAATGAGAACAAGAAAGAAAGAAAGAAAACATGTAAAAAAGAACGGAAGAGAGAAGAGAGGAAATACGAGAATACAAAAATGAACAAAAGAAGAAAAGAGAAAGAAAGGAAAAACGTACAGAAGGAAGAAGTGAAGAAAAAACGAGAATTAGAAAGAAAAAAGGAAAAAGAAAGAAAGAAAAATGCTTACGAGTAAAGAAAAGGCATAAAAAGAAAAAGGAAAAAAAGAAGAATAAAGAAAAGAAGAAAGGAATTTAAAAAGAAAAACAAAGTAAAAGAAGGAAGATAGAAAGGAAGGATATATATATATATAAAAGAATGAGAAAAAGACGATAAAAAGAGAGAAAAAAGACACAATCTAATGAAAAAAAAAACGTTTACTAATTTTTCCTTTTGATAATTTTATTAGTTAATAGTATTATTAGTTGATAATATCATTATTCTCATATTGAGTTTTTCACACCAGCATTAACTGGTGTTCTTTCACTGGAGTCTGAGTTGCATCAAGTCTCCTCGGGTTTTTAGGACTCTTCCGAGTATTCTAGATGACCTGAAAAATGCTGTGGTTTGTATAGTCTCGATCCTTAGGGAACTGTTCCTCGTGTGCCAAGTACTATTGGCATCACCGTCAACTTCATGTTTCACAGCTTTTTCAACTGTCTGGTAAGATTCAAGTATTTCTCTATCTTTCATTAGCACTCTGTCGTCTGCCGGAACAGCAAGTTCCACTAGATGAGAAGTTTTCTTTTCTTCTTGTTAATTAACACTAGGTGTGGTCTTCTGATCAGAATTTGATGTATCCGTTTATATCTTAAAGTCTCAAAGAATCCAATGCATCTCATTTTCTAAGACAGATTCTGGTTTGTGCATATACCATTTGGTAAAAGTAAGTAAAGTTGGCGACCATTGTCCAAGGTGACCCAAAGGCTCCCTTTTTAGTAGCTACTACACCGAGGTGTTGGGGAGGGCGCTACTTCATTCCCTGGAGTGTTTCATTTTACCTTTGATCCTCATCTTATAATGCTGAGTGCTAAGCAAGGCGGCACCAAGTACTATTTTTGAGTCTTTGACTCCGGTTTCCCGGACCACCAGCGAACACTCAACTCATTAAGTCAATGATCCGGTTTAAAATTTTAATTTCTTGCACAATTTCCAGAGAATTACTTTTCCCACCCAGTCGTGCTTAGTTTTGTATTTCTTTTCTATCAGTTTGCTGGATTTGCTTATTATATGATTAACTGTCTCATCTCTGTATCCATATAACCTACACTTGCTATTTTATTGCGTATTATCGATTTCCTCCTTGATATATTTAGTCCTTATGGCATTGTTTTGTGCTGTTATTAAAAGAAAGTTCGTTTCTCTCTTGAGGTTTCCTTTTTTTAGCCATTACCTGGTCATTTTGAGTGCAATCTCCACAGATTACTGGTTACCCGAACAAGTTTTCCTTTGCTCTTTTTGGTATTCCTCGAGTCCTTGAATTGGAGCATCTACGCAATTCCTCCTTGCGTTCCACAGTTTTTGTTTTTTTTAGTTCTCTGGCAAAATCCATTTGTCTATCTTTTCGTTTTTTTTTCATTTCCACTCTGTGGGCCATAGAAACGGCGAAATACACAAGATAACGAGTTCTTTTTTTCTCGTTAATTAACTCGATGTATGGTCGTCTGGCCGGGATTAAGTGATCCGTTTGTATATGAAAATCCCTGAAAATTTTACGCATCTCATTTTCTTGGGTAGATTTCGATTTGTGCATATACCATTTGGGAGTAAATTATTATTAATGTTATTATTATTATTATTAGTAGTAGTAGAAGTACCGAGCCATTGGCTTAATAATATGGCTATTGTTTCAACTGTTAAATGTGTGACGGCAAATTGACTAAAATCCCTAAATGGGACTTTATTTTCGCACGTGTGAAGATGGGGCAGGTTGGCACTTGATCCCCTACCGAAATAAGTCCTGTTCAGAGTTCTTTTCTCAGGCAGATAAGAACTGGCATATTACGTGAGGGAATATTTTAGGGCCAGACTGGCCACCGCTGGCAAAGGGGTCCAAAATTTCACACTATCACACACCCACCAGACCGCTAAACTTCTTTCCCTTAGATAATAGAAGAATACGGGCCTATAGGTCTTAGTTGTAATAATATTAATGTTGTTGTAGTAGTCGGCAACTCCGGTTTCCCGTGTGATACTTTAGGAATTAATAGGACCGTTCTAAGCAAGATAATGTAAGGCGAATAGAAGCTGAAAGGAAAGCATGAAATAATAACATAGACCACATGGTAAAATGAAAATACGTAGGTTCTTTACTACGGTTATATATATATATATGTTCAAAGTGTCAAAAACATATAGTAGGATAGTCCATGAATATAAATGTCTTTTCTTGGCTTTTATCCTTCTTCAAATAGAGAGAGAGAGTGGTAAACAAAATTTGGGTGTAAAGGAAGAATGTCCCAAAGTTACTTATCTTATTTTTTTGACGGGGTTCCACTGGAGAATTTTTCTTTTTTTCACGGGCTAATAGACTTTGTTCTGTTTTTAGTACTGGCTTGAAGGGATTTTGGAGTCCTTCATGTCTCAGTCTTTTGTCTTTAGCCCGGAGTAAAATGGCTATCGTCCGTCTGCCACGAGACTTGCTCAAAAACTCCCTTTTTTTGTATTTACTTCCGCTGAGGGGAAGGGAACCCCACTTCCGTTTGGGGTCCCCGCCAATCATTTGGCTTCATTTTCTCTTTCCCCTTCCGATGTCCGGCGACCCAAGGTCACTTAGGTGCGAACATCTGCGTGACCCACATTCTCTCCTAACGGTCACTTTTTGACTCCTAGATAATGTTAGTTCAACGGGGGGGGGTATCATTCCCACCTCCTCGTCTCCGTGAGCCATCACGTGACAAATGGTTTCAGTTATTACTATCGAACATTAATAATTCAATTCAATAGTCAAATGGTTCCAAGCATTGCTATGTAATACGAATAATTCAATTTAGGCACACAGTTTAAGAGTTTTAAGCAATGCTATTTAACACTTAATTTAATACCGGACATTGGCCTAGCGGTTAGAGTGTTCGCCAATCGCCCGGGAGACCTGGGTTCAATCCCAGGTCGAGTCATACCAAAGACTCAAAAAATGGTACTTGATGCCTCCTTGCTTAACACCCAGCAGTATAAGGTACGGATCAAGGGTAAAGTGGAGCAATCCAAGGAAAGGAGTAGCGCCATCCCCTACACCTTGGTGTAGCAAGCTATCGAAAAGGGAGCCTTCGGGTCACCCTCGACTATGGTCGCCTACTTTACTACTTTTATTTAACACTAATAATTCTATTCAAAATTACTCATTCGTTTGCACACAGTAAAATGGTTCCAAGTATTGTTGCGTATGAGCAAGAATTTGTTTACTCACAGTTAAATTATTAAACAGTTCTATTTCTAACAATTCAATTTAGCATAATACATTTGTTTGTGCTCAATTTAAACGTTGAACAGTTCTTTTTGATCCATTGATAAGACCCTATCAGGTGCTACTATTCCGGGTCAGAGTGGACCTGGGAGCAATAGCAATGAAGGGGTATTTCGGATTCCCTAAAGCTCCAAGACTGAAACCTCACCATCAACTAGTTTTAATGTCATAACCAGGACATTCGTTGTCTTACCCATCTGTAGTGATGCAGTCGGTATATTCAACAGCCTCAGCCAACAAGACTATCGAACTTATATATCGTGGCATACGTATAAAATAAATGCTTTAAAGTGCCTTGTTTAGTGTAATAGTTAGCAGGCTCGATAAGCTGGCTATTGTTAGTGAGTTCAATTGGGTGACCCATACTTCTGACATTGGGATAAACTAAGCTCAGTAAATGGCTTGTCTAGCGAAGTTAAATGCTTTAATATCTATGAGGCACTGATTTTGCGGAAACATTTATTTTCAAATCTGTTAACCTTCACTGATATGAAAGACGAGACACACTAATCACTTAAGGTATCTCGAAAAAAGTCTGATAACGTTCTTTAGGGATTCCTTTCTCGTATATATATATATATATATATATTAGTAAGTAAATTGGCCGACCGTAGTTGAGAGCGATCCGAAGGCTACATTTTCAATAGGTACATTATCGAGGTGTAGGAGAGGGTGCTACTACTTTTCCCGGATTGCTCCACTTACCTTGATCTGTACCACATAATGCTGAGTGTTAAGCAAGGAGGCATCAAGTACCATTTTTTAAATCTTTAATATGATTCGACCTGGGATTGAACCCCAATCTACTATATATATATATATATATATATATGTGTGTGTGTGTGTGGGTGTGTGTGTGATAAGACAAGTATTAATATTTCTTTTGTGGCATTTATTTTTTGATTGTTCTTAAATATTTTTCTCATTCAGGTTTTTCAGACTATTATCTTCATCTTTATTGTTATATCCACAGCGTTTCGGCTGATGTGTCCTTCAGCCTTCTTCAGGTGTTTCTTGTCAAACTTGGGATCCTACACGGAACTTCGAACTACGTCCTTTATTCTAATCTTCACTTGCTCTGATTCCGTTAACCATAACTGGGTACAAGTGTTATGTATTTCTGTATTGTTACTGCAGTTAACGTTCGACAAGAAACGCCTGAAAAAGGGCGGAGGATATATCGGACGAAACGTAATGAATATAACAATAAAGATGAAGTCAATAGCCCGAAAACCCTGAATGATAAAAATCATCAAACTTCAGTTCAGAAATTCAAACAACTTATGTTCGTAAATAGTTTTGACCTTAGGTCATCGTCAGGAGAAAAGTCTTGGTGAATAAATTTTTCTAAAGAACGTAATTTTTTAAAATAGTTCCTAGAAGAGTTCCTATGCTATAAGAGAAGCGACTAAAAAGAAACTAGTAACGTAGTATTTCCATCCGTTAAATTAAAACTACTTTTGTGAATTCTGGTGTCTTTAATTGAACATAATATGACTTCTGTTATCGTAGAAACCTGGCGCTTAGCTTTCCATCGCAGAAACTTGCTAATACCTGAAAATTAAATTCTAAAAATAAGAAAGTGACGCTCACGATTCATAGTTTTTTCAAGAAACATTTGAAGATTATTATTAAATTTTCGGCCTCACCAAACTGCAGAAAACTATAGCAGTCGTAACTGTAGATGATTGTATGATAACACCGTTTATAAGAAACGGATTTTCACCTTATCATAGACCAAGTAACTATTTCATGTGCGCTACATATGAAACTCCAAGTAACGAACTGATCTCAGCGGGAATATATGTATATACTAACCACTCTGCATGAGCAGAATATGACATAGGTCAATTTTAAAGCGGAGTTTAACAGTTTAAAATTTATCAGGTTTGAATACAGAGTTTTCTATCTCGATCAGTTGCCATACCAAGGTTAAAGAGCACAGTCTACCCTACTATTTACTTATTGCTTGAGAGAGAATAGTTGAATGTATACTTTTCCCAAAGTTATTAGCGCTACGTGAAATGCAAACAGCCTAGTCCAGAATTTGAACTCGGGTCGACGTGTCTATTTTCTACGCAGATATCCATAACAGCACGATTGCTGCAGGAAAAGAATTTTTATATTTAAACTTTGAGACTTGTTCTGCTAATCGTAGCATTAAACCGTTTTTATATAGCTTTTTTAACTTGTTTGCCCAGTCAGCTGGAGCTGTAGAATATACTGACTGCACTTCTGTAGAGGGGTAAGAACCCCCCCGCCAAAACAAGTGTCCTAGATATGACACTAAACAATCTGATAGTGAGGTTTCGGTGATGCTGGGGCTTTGGGGAATGCAGAGCACCCTTTCATTGCTATCGCTTACAGATCCACTCTTTCCCGGAGTGATAGCACCCGATAGGGCCCTATCTATGGGTTAAATAGCACTAGACTGCGTACTTATGTTAAACTGAATGGTTTGAATTAGAACTGTTTGACTAAACTGAATAGCTTGAAATAGAAATATTTTTGACAATAAAACTGTGTTCATATGCTAAACTGAAATGCTTGAAAGAGAACTGTTTTAACATCAAACCTGCATACTTATGATGAACTGAATTGTTTGAAATAAAACTGTTTTTGACATTGAAACTGTATTTACACTAAATTGAATAGTTTGAAGTGGAACTGTTTTGACATTTAACTGTATGTTTGGACAAATATGTATATTTATACTAAACTGAATTGTTTGAATTAGAATTGTTTTAATCATAGCCATTTGACTAAACTGAATAGCTTGAAATGTCTTTGACAATTAAACTGTGTACTCATGCTAAACTGAATTGTTTGAAATAGAAGTGACTATTTGTATAAAAATGGATTTGGCGTTTAATAATCTACAATGGTTGATATGCCGTAAAACCCAATCAACTAACACCGACTGCACCTCTGCAGAGGGGTAAATCCCTGTTTAACAAAACTGAATAACTTGAAATAAAAAGGTTGCATATTCATGCTAAAATGAATTGCTTGAAATGGAATTGTTTTTGACATTGAAACTGTACTTATGTTAAACTGAATTTTTTTGAAATAGAAGTTTTGACATTTAACTGTGTGTAAACAAAATCTATATTTATACTTAATTGAATTGGTTGAAATAGAAATGTTTTTGACAATTATACCGTGTACTCATGCTAAACTGAATTGATTGGAATAGAAGTGATTATTTTTATTAAAATTATTTGGCATAAAACGACCAGCTAACGAAACAACCAATTTTTTAACTTGTATTTTATCGCTATTACACACACACACACACATATATATATATATATATGTATACATATATTGAACAAATCCTGGAAACGACAACCCACTGAACAGCAGCCCATACGGTCACTTACCTTCCATCTCAAACAAGACATGCTGGAAAGGTAAAAACGAACTCATAAGCAACGTACTCTTATGGATATCCATAAGTGGACACGAGTGTTGGTCGACCACTAAAGACTTATATTCATCAGCTCTGTGAGGACACCGAACGCAGTCTCGATGCCTTACCATCAGTGGTAGACGATAGGGACAGATGGTGTGTGTGTATGTGTGTGTGTGTGTGTGTGTGTGAGAGAGAGAGAGAGGGGGGAGGGGAACTCCGTGTTATCATTACGACTTGATTGTATATATATATATGTTGGGTATCACCCACCTTTTTCCACACAATGAACTAGTCCATCTGCCATATATACCAGGGCAGACTAGAAGGTGAAAATCAGCTTTTTATAGGAGCTGCATAATAAGGAGAATGCCGACGGGGCCGTAGGCATTTTTGGGAAATGCCGGGCGCATGTGGGCTACGGCCCTACGCCCCGACCCACCAAAAAAGGCCTTGTGCCACACTTTCACGTTCGGTGGGGCGTGGAACAAATACCGCAGCTTCTTATAGGAGCTGCATTCAGTTGTCAGATCACATTTCGGCCGGCCGTGGTGCAATGGTTAAAGCGCTGCTGGACTGCGGAATCGTAATGCGCGAGTTCAAACTCCAGTCGCGCTATTACGTTCAGTTTCGGACAAATACCCTTGTGAAAGGTATGAATGCCCTTATCCTCCCAGCTATGGGTTAAATAGCACCACTACAGTTCTTCTAGAAGGATGGCTTTGGCATTAGATAACCTACAAGGTTGATATGCCATCAAACAAAGAAACCAAACCTTACAAACCAATTCCCCGATACAAACAATTAGAATTTACAGACAAGATACGGGAATGGAATTTGGGATTGAAAAATGTGCCATGATTATAATGAAAGAAGGAAAAAGAGGAACAATTGAAGGAATAGAAAACTACAAATACCTGGGGATAATGGAAACAGATACCATCAATGTTTGAATGATGGTATCTGTTTCTAGTTGAAAGAAAAAAAAAGAAAGAAGTATTTCAGAAAAAAAGAAAATTTCTCGAGATCAATCTCTGCCGCATAAATCTCACCAAAAGATCTAATATCTATGAAGTCACCCTCGTAAATTACTCTGAACCCTTCCTACAAAAGACAAGGGAAGAAGTTTGACAGATGGACCAAAGAACAAGGACATTGGCATCGACGCATGAACATAGTCGTAGTCGAAGGCTCCCTTTTCAATAGCTACTACACTGAGGTGTAGCGGAGGACGCTACTCCATTCCTTGGATTGCTCCGCTTTACCTGTGATCCTTACCTTATAATGCAAAGTGCTAAGCAAGGCGGTATCAAGTACCATTTTTTGAGTTTTTGTAATGATTCGACCTGGGATTAAACTCCGGTCTCCCGGACGATCGGCGAAGACTCTCGACATGGCTATTTAATAATACGGTGGTCCATTGGGAAATATGCAAGAGATCAAAATCTTACCATACTGACAAATAGTTTATGCACAAACCAGAATCTGTCGTAGACAACGAGAAACGTAAAATTCTCTGGGAATTTTGGGTACAAACAGATCATTTAATCCCGACAAGAAGACTAGACCTTGTGTTAATTAATAAGAAAAAAGAACTTGTCAAATTGTAAATGTTGCTGTTTAAGCGGAATTAAGAAAGAAAATAAAAGAAAACGAAAACATAGACAAATACCTGGATCTTGCCTGAGGGTTATGAAACGTAAAGATGACAGTATTACCAATTGTAGTAGGAGCCCTTGTTACAGTCCCCCCAAAAATGAAAAAGAGACTGACCGGACTAGAGATCAGTGAAGAATTGAGACTATCCAGATCTCAGCATCGTTAAAATCAGGTTGAATACTTAAGAGAATTCTGGATATCTGAGGAGATATATGCTATCATTTGGATTTCCATGTAAAACCTCCAGTTAAAGCTGGTGTGAAAAACTCGTAGGAAGTAGAAAAATAAAGTGGATATAACAGCAGGAACAAAAGCTTTAGCATAAGTGAAAATCCAGAGAGGCATCTTCAAGGGAGATGTGCTTTCGACATTACTATTTGTAATAGCAAGGATGCCACTCAGTTACATGCTCACGAAATGCACTGGGGGCTACAAATTTAAAAGACAACAAGAAAATATTAATCACATTATGTATAAGGACGACATCAAGCTGTTGGCAAAAATGGAAGAAAATTGAAGACTCTGACACCAACAATAAGAATATACAGTCAGGATATACGAATGAAATTTAGCATTGAAAAATGTGCTATGCTTATAATAAAAAATGGGAAAATAGAAATAACAAAAGAAAGATAATAACAGAAGAAATACAACTGCCAAATCAGGAAAGAATCAGAACACTTGCAGAGAAGGAAAATTCCAAGTTCTTGGGAATATTGGAAGCGGGCACTATCAAACAAGCTGAGATGAAAGAAAAAAATAGTGTCTCAGACGAAAGAGAAAGCTTCTCGAAACCAAGCTCTATAGTAGAAATATAATCAAAGCGATAAACACCAAGGCAGTCCTCCTTGTAAGATACTCGGGTCCATTCTTAAAATGGACAAGGGAAGAACTTAGACAAATGGACCAGTGGACAAGAAAGTTGATGACTATTCACTAGGCCTTACATCTGAGATGGTTTGGTTTGGTTTGGTTTTATGGCACATCAACCATTGTAGGTTGTTAATGCCAAATCCACTTTTATGCATACAAACAGTTCTATTTCAAACAATTCAGTTTAGCGTTAGTAAACAGTTATAATGTCAAAACAGTTTTATTTCAAGCAATTCATTTTAGTCTATGTACACAGTTTAGTTCTATTTGACCACTGTGTATTTGTTATTTGCTACCACTCTGGGCCAGACCTGGGAGCAATGGAAATGAAGGAATACTCTGCATTCCTTGAAGCTCCGGTATTACAGGAATCTCACCATCAGATTGTTTAGTGTGATATCCAGGGCACTCGTTGCGGGGGTCTTACCCCTCTACAGAGAAGGAGTTGGTATATTCTACAGCCCCAGCACATTGTGCAATTACATCCGAGAGATGACGTACACAGACTATATGTGTCAAGAAAAAGGAGAAGAGGACTCGCCAGCACTGAAGATTGTATACCTGCATCAATACGAGAACTTAAGGACTCCATTAAAAAGAGCAAAGAAAGACAAATTACAGCGGCCAGTCACAGCATTGGCAACATTAGAACAAACAGAACAACTGGCAAAATATCAAACGAGAAGACCTTGAAATAGCAACAAAAGGGAAACCTTAAGAGATAAACTGAATTTGCTCAAAAAGCAGAACAAAATAACACCAATTATATTAAAAGCAAAAATCGATAAAATGCAACAAAATAGCAAATGTGGATTTTGTGGTGACAAAGATGAAACAATTTATCACATAATGTAGAAAACTAGTACATAAAAAGCAGAAATCTAAGCATGGCTGATTGGGTGGCCTAATGAGTAGAGTGTTTGCCAATGGCCCAGTAGACCCAGGTCAAGTCATACCAAAGACTCAAAAATGGTACTTGATACCACGTTGCTTTGCACTCAGCATTATAAGGTACGGATCAAGTGTAAAGTGGAGCAATCCAGAGAAAAGAGTAGCGTCCTCTCCTACACCTTGGTGTAGTAGCTATTGAAAAGGGAGCCTTCGGGTTACCCTCGACTAAGGTCGCCCACAACTTTACTAAATGGTATATGTATAAACAAGAACCCCTCCCAGAAAATGAGATGCATGAAATTCTCTATGATTTTGGGATACAAACTGATCACCTAACCCCAGTAAAAAAAAAAAAAAAAAAGAAAGAAAAAAGGTCTTACTGTATAGTGGATTTTTCCATCCCAGCGAACCACAGAATAAAAATCAAAGAAAGTGAAAAGAGAGACAAGTACTTAAACCTTGCCAGGGAAATAAGAAAGTCGTGGAACATGAGGGCAACGGTAATACCAGTTGTGATTAGCGTGCTTGACAAGGTCCCTAAAGGTCTGGAAAGGGAACTAGAAGAATTGGAAATCGTAGGGCGAATCGAGGCTATCCAGACTACAGCATTGTCGAGATTGGCCAAAATAATGAGAAGAGTCCTGGAGACTTATTTCCCCTCATAGCGAAATCTGCAGAAGATTAGTTTAGGAAGAAGAGGATACCTGTTCTTGATTGGTCTGCAAATAGCCTTAATGCAAATCCAATTGAAAATTTAGGCGGAATTCTCAGGAAGAAATTAAGAAAATACTATCCATTAAATCTTGAAGAACTGAAGCGAGGCATTACAGATGTGTAAGCATTGGTGTCATCGGAAACTTGTGATTTAATCGGTTCCATTAATCAAACGAATTAAAGAAATAGTGCGACAATAAAGTGCTACAACAAAGTAGTAAGTGTACAAATATAGTCCTTCAAAAGTGTTTTAATCAATAAATATTTTAGTTGTCCCTAAGCTTCTAAGGAGACAATCATCTGGAGGTTTCAGGTTCAATCCTGACTGCATGCGAGTAACAACACAGGAATTCTTAACACTTGTACCCGGTTATGGTTAAAGGAATCAGAACAGGTGACCCCAGTGGATTTAATTAAGGACGTAGTTCGAAGTTCCACGTAGGTTCCCGAGTTCAATAAACACCTGAAGAAGGCTGGAGGACATATCAGCGGAAACCTTGTGGAAATAACAATAAAGATGAAGACAATAGTCCGAAAACCCGTAATGATAAATACTTTTTCTTGATAAAAAAGTGGTTTTTCTTCTTTTTGTTGATAGATATAAAAAAAATCTTCAAATTTGAAAAATTTCGCTTTTCAGTGAAAATCTGGTTTGTCAGCAAAATAATACCAGATTATTTTCAAATATCGAAATAATATACTCTCGTGAGTAAACTGTGAAAATTTAAACAAATTCGAACGTACGTGGAATATGTTATTCACAAAAAATTGAATATTCCATTTCTTTGAATTGGTGTAGTATATATATATATATATATCAATAAAAATGTAAATGTTTGTTACTAACAGATAATCTCCAGTTTTATACCACTAATTGGTTTAAAATTTTCAGAGAGTATCTTATTCGAATTCAGGAGTGTTTTTATATACTTATTATCCAAAAATATTTCAATAATTAAAAAAGATATTTTTGATAAGTCGTTTTTCTCCGAGAAAGGCCGAACGCGAATTATGAAGGTAAACATTACTTCCGTTTTCCATGAATTTTACTTTTATCACTTTACTTTCTTTTTGGTTAACTTAAACAGAGACACTAAACTTTAAACTATTCTAACGAATTGTTTACAAAACATTTTCTTTTCTTTTTCAACATTCCTTTTTTTTTTGCTTAACTTCAATGAAAGACATCCATTAAAAAGTTTTCTTTCTTAAACCATATTTCGTCGGTTCAGTAGTAACGAATTGTTTAGAAAATATTTTCTTTTCTTTTTTGTAGTTTAACTTCAACGAAAGACATTCCTTAAAAAAATTTTCTTTCGTTTTATTATTATCGATAAGACACTAAACTTAAAACTAAATTTCGTTGGTTTCTTTTTATATTTAACTTCAATGAAAGACATTTTTTCATAAGTTTTCTTTCGTTTTATTATTATCAATAAGACACAAAACTTTAAACCTTATTTCGTTAGTTCAGTAGTAAAGAATTGTTTACTAAATATTTTATTTTATTTTTCAATATTTCTTTTTTTGTTTAACTTCAACGAAAGACATTCCTTAAAAAGTTTTCTTTCGTTAATAAACTTTAAACCTTATTTCGTTGGTCCAGTAGTAAGTAAATATCTTTTTATTCAAAAAACTTATTCTTAAATTTTTTCTTCATTATTGATATCCCATTTATTTTGTTGTTTAATAAATATTCTATGGTGTGTCAATTATGTTGCGAAATATTAACCAGCCCAAGCTTTTTTAATGGCACACGTCTTTCAGTAAAAAAATTAATGACCAACATCATAGAATCAACAATTTTGACAGGGCATTTCAAAGGTGAAGATGTCCTCATACCGCGAATTCCTATGATTCCAACAGATTTTTCATTTCAATTTAAGAGATTGCAATTCCCAATTTGATTGGCAATCACGATCAACAAAGCACAGGGACAATCTTTAGAATTATGTGGCTTATATTTACACACTGATTGGTTCTAACATGGGCAATTATATGTTGCCTGTTCCAGAGTTGGCAATCCAGACAATCTCTTTATCTACACAGAAAATGGAACTCCCAAAAATATTGTGTATCCACAAGTATTGGAAAATTAAGCATATTAGAAACATGCATTTTCTTCTTTTTTTTCCCATTTAAACAAACTGAGCCACAGCAACGCGTGGCCGGTAACAGCAAATATATATATATATATATATATATATATATATAATCATAACTATTTCTCATATCAAAATAATTTTGATACAATACTTTTGCATTAAAAAATAGATTAAAGTCGAAACGCTTTGGGAAATAACAAAACTAACAAACATATTTTAATTCCGTTTTACCTTTTCAACATACATTCTGTTAGATTCAACTCATTTCTTACATATATATTTAAGCATATTTGATTAAATGATAAAGTCACATTTTGTCTATATAATTCTATTAGAATCCTTACAAGTTTCCCTGACAAAACATGCTTAAATGACACACTGCTGCCGACCCCCCCATTTATATATATATATATATATATATATATATATATATATATATTACATGTTTGTGTCTGTGACCCAGGGTTTCATGCTTTACGCATTCGTCAGACACATGAAGGTTTTCAAAAAAGACCGATTAATATGGTTATTTTTTGGTCGGAAATGGAATGGGGTTGTAAGAACCAAGTGATCTAGTAAGAACCATAAATATCATTAATATATATATATATATATATATATATATATATGTGTGTGTGTGTGTGTGTGTGTGTGTGTGTGTGTGTGTGTGTGTATACATACATGCATACATATATACATACATACATACATACATATATATATATATATATATATGTATGTATGGGTTAAACAGTATCACAGCTATTTTTCTGCTTTGGTATTAAATAATCTCTGAAGGTTGATATGCCATAAAACAGAGAAACCACACACAGACACATATATATATATAAGTTTTTAAAAAAATCTTAGAATTTAAAGCCCAAAAGGACTTCTGCACAAATTAAGTAGCGCCCCATTTACTGACAACTGGAGATAAACTTTTGTTCAACCAGTCAGACAGTTAACCACTATGCTATGTTCAAATATTCCCTTTTGAAAGGAGATATAAATAAATTGAAAATTGCTGGCGTGCTTCTGTCTCTGTCGTTGTCAATACATCAAACGTTAATTAGGAAAAATAATCGATCAAGGTAAAAAGCGATTTTTTTTTCGATTTCAATAAAATACTCGAAACGTTATTTCTCCCGCCCTTCCGCTTACCTACACATTTTGAACGGACATCCGACTTATGGAACGACGTCAACTACACAATTGATTTGACTTTTGAGTAAATCATATCGATAAAACATGTCTTGACTTGCTTTACATAAACACAAAAGTCGTTGCTAATATTTCTTTTTTAAAAAAATCTTTTTCTTTTGAATTGTTCATTTTGATTTTCCATTTAAATCGCATTTTTTAAAAAATTTTCGTTTGTTTTTATTCTGATAATCAAAAAGAAATTATCAATAAGTTTTATCTACTTTATTTTCTCCAGGTACCTCGCGTGCTGTAATGGTTATTGAACTTTGCTAACAATCTATTACTAGTAAGTTTGATTTTCACCGGGTTGGATTTTACTCTGTATCATGCATTAGGGTGAGTCTAAAGTTCTGCAATATTTTGGTAACGTGACACACAATTCGGTAGTTCTGGATGTTTTTGCTGATGTCGTGAAAGTCAAGAGCCACACTGGACTGTGAAATACCGAGCTCAACAGAAATTTTTCGAGAGCTACTCACCGGATTTGCTTCAATGGTTTTGAGCACGGCCTCGCAATCCACTGTTTTAGGCCTACTTGACTTTGTTTGATCGTCGAGGTTCTTGCAAGTCGAGCGAAATTTCTTATACCAGAGGGTTACTACACTGATGCCTTCACCTTTTGCACAATTAATGTTTTTGATTGTTTCCGCAGCGTGGTGGTTCAGTCTGGGTGGGAAAGGGGATTAACTAGGAACTGTGCAAGAAATTGAAATTTAACCATGCTACCAAACTGTATATACACAAACCAGAATCCATACTAGAGAATGAGACATAAATTCTCGGGGATTTTCAGATACAAGCGGATCTCCTAATCCAGATCCACTGTTAATTAATAAGAAAAAAGAGCTTGTCTTCTAGTGGATTTTGCCGTTCTGGCGGACCACAAAATAGAAATAAAAGAAATTGAAAACAAATACTGGGACCTTGCCAGAGGACCAAGAAAGCTGAAGAACACGTAGATGACGGTGATACTGTAGTTGGGGCGCTTGGAACGGTTTCCAAAAGCTTGGAAATTGGACTTGAAAAATTTTAAAATCAGAAGAAGAATCGAGACCATCTCGACTACAGCATCGGCCATAATACTCAAAAGAGCCCAGGACACCTGAAGAACCTTGGAGTAACTCAAACTCCAGTGATCGACCACCAGCGTTTGCTGGTTTGAAAAACTCATAAGAAGTGAAATGTTAGTAATAACAATATTTCTCGAGAAAAGAAGGAAGAAGAGGACTTGCCAGAATTCAAGATAGCGTCGATGCATCGGCACAACAACTAGAACTCTACATAGAAAAGTGCAAAGGAAGACTGATTACAGTGACCAGAAACAATACAGACAACACAAACATCAATAGAACAAAAATAACCGGATAACAAACATGGGAAACCTCACACGAGAAAATTTGGACATAGCTAAGAAAGGGAAGCCTTAAGAAAGAAACTGAATCTTTTCTGATAGCAGTACAAAACAACACCATAAGGTCTATGTCAAATCAAGAATAGACTAGACACATCAAAATAGCTGATGTAGGGTATGTAAGAAGAGAGACGAAACGATCCATCACATAATAAGTAAATGTAGTAAATTAACACAAAAAGAATATAAAATTACATACGACTGGGTGGGGAAGGTTATCTACCGGGAATTGTGCAAGAAGTTTTAATTTGACCATATGAACAAATGGTATATGCACAACCCAGAATCCGTCCTAGAAAATGAGACGCACAAACTTCTCTGGGATTTTGAGAGACAAACGAATCATTTAATTTTGGTCAGAACCAGAACTAGTGAAAGTCAACAAAAAAAAAAAAAAAAAGAGAACCTGCCAAATAGTGGACCACAGGGTAAAACTGAAAAATAAAAGCAAAAAGAGAGATAAGTTTCTAGACCTGAGAAGTGAAAAAATATGGAAAGTGACGATGATAAATTGGTGCACTCGGTAGTCGCCAAAAGATTGGTATAGGGCCTGGAGGACTTGGAAATAAGAGGACGAGTGGAGACCATCCAAACTACAGCATTGTTGAGAAGAGTCCAGGAGACTTGAGGAGACTTGCTGTCACTCAGACTCCAGTAAATGACCATTCGCTAACGCTGGTGTGAAAAACTCTCAAAGGAGTAAAATAACAATAAGTCATTTGTTTGCACTCAGTTTAATTGTCAAACAGTTGTATTTAACCCATAGATAGGACCCTATCAGGTGCTACCACTCCGGGCAGAGTGGACCTGAGGGTATTGACAATGTGTGCTCCACATTCTCCAGAGCTTCAGGGCTAGAGCCTCACCATCAGATAGTTAAATGTCAAACTCAGGAACTCGTTGAATGGGAAGGTGTCTTACCCCTCTAAAAAGGTGCAGTCGGTGTATTTTACAGTCCCAGCTGATTGGGCTAATACTTTGATGGGTTACCATTTAGGAACTACTTATCCTGAAAGCAACTTGAAGCCTTTGAGCCAGACTAAGCAAAGTGTAAAACAGTCATGGGTCACATGTGGCCCGAGGTGCTTTTTTTTTAAAATTGAAAATATCTTTTTTTTTCTATGTTTTAGGCTGATGGTTTCGCGTTTGGTCTTCTGTAGTACCTTCAATGTTAAATTACCTTGAATATCTTTTAGTAGTGCGAACTGCCTCATGATAAGCCATGTCTAATGTGGGGCCCGCTTCTCGAAAAAGGTTGCTCATACCTGGTTTACTACATAACAACAGAAAATAGAACATTTTCAACAAAAATGTCATGAAAGAATTTTATCATTAAAAATCGATTATTATCGATTACAGGAAATCAATTGGAAAGATGTATTGAAAAATACTTTTACAGAGTTGCATAAACAGCTCGAAGATTTATTGCATGCTATAGTATCTTTTAATCTCTCTCTCTCTCTCTTATGCCCCCCCCTGTTGGCTGAGCACTCCAGCGAAGAATTGCTGGCTATCACATTTGCGTAAATGCAAAGGTCTTCTCATGAATTGAACACCCCAGTAGCCGATGCGCGTATATGAATATACGCATACCTTAAAATTCCTTTGCTTACACTGAAATGACGATAGCTGAGTGGTAAGATATCAGACTGACAGAAAATCAGCCGGGCTTCAATTCAAGCTTGAAGTACCTTAAGTGTCTAATCACACTGAAGAGTTGTGATACAACGAAACAGTCTGTGAATGACTATATATATATATATATACGAGGTGCATACGATAGTTTCCAGACTTTTTTCGTATTGCCACTTTTATTGTTAGTACACACATGAAAATCTAGTCCCCTTCGAAGTAATCTCCTCCGACTGCAATGCACTTGTTGCACCGTTCCAACAACTTCTGGAAGGCCCCATGGAAAGCCTCTTGTGTGAGCGTGTCAATGACCTTCGTCACAGCCTCTTTCATCTCCTCAATTGTCTCATAACGACAGCCTCTGAGCTTAGGGAATAAGCAAAAGTCACAGGGACCAAGGTCTGGACTATAAGGAGGGTGACGAACTGTCTTGATGCCCATCTTGGTCAAATAGTCTGTGACAAGGATGGAGTTGTGGACTGGTGCATTGTCCTGGTGGAAATGCCACTGACCCGATTTGAAAAGTGCTGGCCTCTTCCCACGGAATCTCTTTCTGAACTCCCTTAAAACCTCAACATAGTAACCCTAACTCTAACCCTTTGTCCAATCAACTCTGGTGTATTGACTTCCTTATTCCTCCCACACCTCGCATTATCCCTCACAGACTCCCTGCCTTCCTTGAATCTCTTATGCCACTCAAAAACTGATGCTCGATTTATGCAAGATGCTCCAAAAGCAGTCTGAAGCATTCCATACATTTCTGTGGCATTTTTTCCAAGTTTAAAACAGAATTTTAATGTATATAGTTCTTTTAAAGTGTCCTCACGTCCAGATTGCATTTTTGAAATTCACCAGCTGTGACAACCAGGCTTTAGTATGGTGTATTCCGATTTCTGCTGTAGCTGTTCATTTGAAGCTGAAATCATAAAAATTGGTCAGTCATCTCATAAGATGTATAGCAATAACATACTGAATTTTCAAGAGTCTACTACAATTCTAGATGCCCATACGAAAATAGTCTGGAAACTTATCGTTTGCACCTCGTATATATATATATATATATATATATATATATATATATATATATTGTCATCCACAGACAGACTGTTTCGTTCTATCAGAACTCTTCAGTGTGGCTAGACACGCAGGACGCTCGAAGCCGGGATCGAAACCTGTCCAACTTTACGTTAGACTAAGTTTCAGACTTCTCGGTCACCAAGTGGACCACGTTGGCTAAGGGAATTTTAAGGTAGTTATTTTAGCAGCAGCAGCAGCAGCAGCAGCCTTTGTTTACATTTTTATACCCTATCGGCAACCAGAGTGCCCAATTCTTACGAAGAGCTTTGCATCACGCTAGCGGCGGCCGACAATTCCTTCGCCAGAGTGCTCAACCCCCATGGGGGAGCGTATGTATTTGCTGTAGCAAAAGTCTGAAACATTCCATACATTTCTGTGACAATTTTTCCAAGTTTAAAACAGAATTTTATTGCATATCGTTCTTCTAAAGTGTCAGATTGCATTTTTGAGATTCACCAGCTGTGACAATCACGTTTTAGTAGGGTGTATTCCAATTCCTGCTGTAGCTGTTCATTTAAATCTGAAATCATGAAAATTGGTCAGTCATCTCATAAAACGTATAGCAATAACATCCCGAATTTTCAAGAGTCTACAAATATTTTAAATGCCCGCACGAAAAAAGTCTGGAAACTTATCGTATGCACCTCGTATATATATATACGTGGGTCATTCATTCAATAAATAAAATGAATTTTGCCTTAGGAGTTGGTGGGAAGAAGCACTATTTAGAGTTACCCCCTTTTTTTTTAAAGAAATCAATTGTGGTGTGTCCTCTCATGTCCCTGAAGACTGTCAGCATGACCTTCTTAACTGACTGTTGCGTCCAAAACTATTTATCTGCCGGATAATCAGTGTGTTTCCACTCCATGGACTGTCTTTTCGAACAAACCTACGTTTAGCTCATTTGTTAAAATTTTTTGACTAAGTCTTGCTTCTCCGTACACGACACATTCTTTAGTAAATTTCATATGGTTTGTAAATCTCAGTCACTAAAAATTTGATAACAGACTGCTGTTTACGCCTTGATTTGTTGCCATTGTGAACCGACTCAAAAGAAATATTTTTGAGTGATTAAGATGATTTTTGCTATAAACCAAATGTAAACAATGACGAATTTACATTTATGGAAAAAATTCTGAAAAAAAATTCTTCCCATTGAATGACCCTCGTGTATATATATACAGAGAGAGAGAGAGAGAGAGAGAGAGAGAGAGATGAACGAACCGACATAGATAGATTTCAACTAAGCCACGGGTAGAATACATCAAGGCACATACACAAATATGTATGCAAGATACAGTATATATATATATATATATATATATATATATATATAGTATTATTCGGTCCAGTTAAACCGGAGTTGGGAGTAATTCCATCTGGACCAAAAGACCATTCAACAGTGAATATTTAAATTTTCCCCTTCTTTCCTGTGTCTATTCTGAATTATTTTATCCATAAGATCTGAAGAAGTCCAGTTAGTTTTTTTTTGTTTTTAATTTATATCAAAACCCATAACAGGATGAAAATAGATTTATAATCCTAATGTGACCGGTTTTTGTTTTTTCTTATATATATATATATATATATTCTGTATGTTGCATATATATGGGTAGGTATTTTTATTCATGTATGTGCATTTAAACGTATATATGTCTATATATTACGTGTGCGTATTCTCCCCGCAATGGGTTAAATAGTGTCACTGTTTTTCTTCCACAGCGATGGCTTTGGCATTAAATAACCTCCGAGGGTTAATTAGTCATTAAACAAAGATAACCAAAATCGAAACCTACGTGCCATAGTTGAACTTTATTTCTGTCAGTTTGTTTAGATCTATCTATCTATCACCGTATATTTGTATTGATCAACTTCATCTACCTCATGTACATGCGTGTTTGAGCATGTGTAAGCATTCATATTTGCAAGTGCATTTATCGTTTAATTAGTTTAATGGCATATCAACCTTCGTGGGTTATTCAATGCCAAAACCGTCATTATAGAAGAACAACAGAGGTATTATTTAACCTATGGCTGGGGAGATAAGGGGTGTTTATGCCTTTCCCAAGGGTATTAGTCTGAAAGTGAACGTAATAGCGCAACTGGAGTTCGAAATTGTTTACTACGATCTCATAGTACGACTCGTTAACCACTGCTTCACGGGTATTCCCCCATGTGCATATATGCAGCCAGGGACATGCACACACGCACACACACATATATATATACATATACTATTTCAAGAAAAAAACAATATTCAGTCACATTAGGATAATAAATTTATTTCCATCCTGTTAAAAGCATTGATATGAATCGAAGACTCTAAAAATTTTTTTTACAGGATTTCATGTTCTCTACTTCGGATTTACTGGACTGAAAAATATCTTCCATTCACAGAGGGAAGATAGAACAACTCCTACTAGCATACGGCCTACCAAAAGAAACCATAGCAGCAATAACGATTCTCTATAGAAACACCAAAGTGAAATTACGTTCACCGGATTGAGACACAGAATACTTCGACATTGTAGCAGGAGTACTGCAAGGGGTCACGCTAGCCCCATACCTCTTTATCATCTGTCTAGACTACGTGCTTAGAACATCGATTGATAAAATCAGAGAAAACGGCTTCGAGCTGACAAAGAAAAGAAGAAGAAGGTACACCGCAAAAACAATTACCGACGCCGACTACGTCGATGACATAGCGATACTGGTAAATATACCCAACCAAGCCGAAACACTACTGCATAGTTTGGAACGAGCCGCCGCAGGCATTGGCTTCTATGTCAATCACACAAAACTGAATATATGTGCTTTAATCAAACAGGCGACATTTCCACACTAGAAGGAACCTCTCTGAAACTGGTAGACAAATTCACCTACCAAGGAAGCAGTGTCGCATCAACCGAAAAAGACATCGACACGCGGCTAACAAAGGCATGGACAGCTATCGATAAGCTATCGATCATATGGAAATCAGACCTGACCGATAAAATGAAACGCAGTTTCTTCCAGGCAGCGGTCGTGTCGATACTGCTGTATGGATGCACTACCTGGACGCTAACAAAACGGCTGGAGAAGAAGCTAGACGGCAATTACACAAGAATGTTGCGAGCAATATTAAACAAGTCCTGGCGGCAACACCCCACAAGGCACCAACTATACGGCCACCTGCCTCCCATCACGAAAACTATACAAGTTAGACAAGCCAGACATGCAGGACACTGCTGGAGAAGCAAGGACGAGCTCATAAGTGATGTACTCCTATGGACCCCCACATGTGGCCGAGCAAAAGCAGGAAGACCAGCTCGAACATACATACAGTAGCTCTGTGAGGATACGGGATGTAGCCCTGAAGACCTGCCAGAGGCGATGAACAATAGGGAGAAGTGGCGAGAGAGGGTCAGGGATATTCGTGGTAGCGGCACGACATGATGATATATATATATATATATATATATATATGCGTGCGTGCGTGCGTGAACATTGGGCAATTTTAGAGTCCTTCAATTTCTTTTTTATTCACTGCCTGTCTTATAGAACAATATATCCAATCACGCTGCCTATTTCATAACGACACCTATTTTTGTTCCAAGTAATATTGGCTCGTTCAGTTAACAATCCTATGTACACCTGCTTTAATCCTTCTTCGCATCTTTTACCCCCTTTTTTTTACACTTTTTTATTGCACCATCTTATCTTACGCTTTATATTTCATCTAAATGTGACATAGACGAATCTTCTCCTTAAAAGATTGGGTAACAATCTTGCGGTCAGATTTCAAGTGGAAACGTAATATCTGGGCAAGTTTTTGGTTACCTCAAAATGTCTTCAGGTGATTATTACGCCAGTTCTTACATACATACTACGGTTACCTACGTTGTTAGAATGTTGTCATTCCCGTTTGTGACATTAAGAATACAGGACGAAGACTGAAGACAAGTAGATGGACTTTTAAATTAAAAAAAAAAAACAAAACAAAACAACAAGCAAAAGCAATAGCAAAAACCTAAATATCAATGTTTGGTTTCTTAGATTAATGGCACATCAATCTCCATGGGTTATTTAATGAAGAAGCCACTCTTGAAGAAAAATAGTCGTGATATTATTTAACACATGGTTGTGAAGGGGATAAAAAGATTCATACCTTTATCAAAAGTATTAGTCTGAAAGTGAATGTAAAAGTACGAGTGAATTTCGAACTCACTTACGACGATGTCGTAATTCAACACGTTAGCCACTACATCATGTGGATTTCCCAGCAAACATCTATGGTTTAAACAGATATTTTCGAAAATGATTAACATTAGACAGGAATACTGGAATATTTGATATTACATATTTGTGTGCGAATTATAAGATACTCACTTGAAGTTCTAGTTGCTTAAAAAAGATTGTTAGTGGCTTGAAACTCTCTAATTATTTGAAATACGTGAAACCAAATAGTTCTGTGCAAATTATTCGTATCAGATTGGAATACTTGAAACTATAAAACTGTGTGCAAACAAATAATGATTATTATTATCATTATTATTATTATTATTATTATCAAATAGCAATAATTATTTAGTATTATGATAGGTAGAAAAAAGACCAGGCTTTGGTATTAATTGGTCTGGTTTCTTTGTTTAATGGCATGTCAACCTTCGTGGGTTATTCAAAACCAAAGCCATCATGACAGTAGAACAGTAATGGTACTATTTAACCAATAGCTGGAGAGATGAGGGATGTTCATACCTTTACCAAGGCTATTAGTCTGAGAGTGAACGTAATAGTTCCAACTTGGTACTACGATGTTGGAGTCTAGTATGTTCGTCACTACGCTACGAGGACTTCTTTCATTATGTTTGCTTTGATTTCTTTGTTTAATGGCATATCAATCTTCATGGGTTATTAAATGTCAAACCATTCCGGTAGAAGAATAGCAGGGATAATATTTCGCAAAAGAGCTGGGGGAAATAAGGGATTCATACTTTTCCCAAGATTATTAGTCCAAAAGTGGTGTGACTGGAGTTCGAACACGCTTACTACGATGCCACTGTCTTGCACTTTAGCCATTACACCACGAGGACCTGCATTATGTTTGTATGGACTTGTATTATATAGGACGTATATAAATAATGCAACTGTTATATAATAGCCGAGGGATTTCGGTTCATGCCTTTGATTTTAGTTAGGCTGAGAACCTTTCGGCTCAGCACATGGATTAGTTAGGTGCAACATTGAGGCAGGTGTTAACGCGGGTGCGTGCGGGCGGATGGAGGTGTCACTCAGATGTCATAATAGTCCGAGACGAAACGGGCTGACAGGGTGCGGGTGACGTCACACACTGGAAGCACGCGGAGGTTTGTGTGAGAATCTGAAGAAAGTCAGCGAGTTGAGATTAGACAATGGACGAAGACGGTCGACTTTTGGAGCTCGCAGACGCGAGGCGAACTTGCGCCCTATGGGGGCCGCTCGAGACGGGGGCCAAATGAATTAGACAACATAGAAGATTGTGTCTCTCCTCCTTACATCGAAACCTTTAACTCAAAGTTAATAAAAAGGTTTCGTACCTGAACAAGAAGTCGTTACGTGTTTTCGAATTCCGAGATTCCTATGTTCTATCATCATGAACATTCGATGTCCATTTCGCACATGGCCATATTCGTGTATCTACATATGGTACACAACTACTGTTAACCGGACATTGACATGATGGTTAGAGTGTTCGCTAACGGCCCAGGAGACCTGGGTTCAATCCCAGGTCGAGTCATACCAAAGACTCAAAAAATGGTACTTGATGATACCTTGCTTAACACTCAGCATTATAAGGTAAGGATCAAGGGTAAAGGCTCTCTTTTCATAAGCTACGACACCGAGGTGTAGGAGAGGGTGCTACTCATTTCCCTGTTTATACAAAAACATTTCTGATTCAAACAATTCAGTTTAGTATAAGTATAGCTTTTGTCTACATACAATTAAATGTCAAAACAGTTTTATTTCAAGCAATTCAGTTTAGCATTGGTACACAGTTTAGTTCTATTTGACACATAGATAGGCCGGGCCGAGTCTGCTGGGGCTAGATAATACACAGACTGTTTCTCTGCAGAGGGGTAAGATCTCAATGAGTGTCTTGGATATAACACTAAACAATCTGATGGTGAGGTTTCAGCAATTCTGGAGCTTTGAGGAATGCGGAGTACCCCTTCATTGCTATCGCTCTCAGGTCCACTCTGGCCTGGAGTGGTAACACCTGAAGAATTCTATCTACGGGTCAAATAGAAATTTACTTATGCTAAACTGAATTGTTTAAAATAGAACTATTTTGACATTTAAACTGTGTATTTATGTTAAACTGAATTGGTTGAAATAAAACTTTATATGAATCAAAATAGATTTGGCATTAAATAACCTACAATGGTTGATACGTCATTAATGTTATTGAAGTGCCATAAAACCAAACCTAATCAAACCAAACACTCCGGGACAGAATGGACCTGGGATCGATGGCATTGAAGGGGTACTCAGCACTCCCCAAAGCTCCAGCATTACTTGATCCTCACAATCAGATTGTTTAGTGTCATATCCAGGACACTCGTTGGGTGGGGTCTTACCCTTCTGCAGAGAATCAGTAAGGGTATTCTACAGCCCCAGCTGACTGGACAAGCAAGCGAATGAATAATGTTGAATAAAATTATAGGTGTTAGCAATACTTGAAACCATTTAGTGTCTTGGGTATGAAATTAAACTGCATCTAATCGTGAAGCTCCAGTCCTATAACCTTAGGAATGAGGAGTACCCCTTCATAACCATTACTACCAGGTTCACTTTAAACCAGAGTGGTAATACCTGTTAGGGTCCTATCAATGAGTCAAACTCAACTGCTCAACTTTTTGCTAGGTATTATAATTAGCATATTGAATATAGTTGATAAATAGAATTACTTATGTTACATAGTAACAAGGCTATTGGTTTAATGAGAAGAGTGTTCGCCAATGGTCTGGGAGATCGGGTTCAATCCCAGGTCGAGTCATACCAAAGACTCAAAAAATAGTACTTGATACCGCCTTACTTAGCACTCAGCACTATAAGGTAAAGATCAAGGGTAAAGTGGAGCAATCCAGGGAATAGAGTAATACCCTTCCCTACACCCCAGTGTAGTATCTATTGAAAAGGGAGCCTTCGAGTCATTCTCGATTAAGTTAATGTTACATAGCAGTTCTTGAAACTATTTAACTGTTCGAACAAATGATTATAGAATTATTAGTGTTAAGTAACAATATTTGAAACCACTTAACTGTGTGCGAACATATTATTAATATCAGATATAATTACCTAGAATTTTAGTATTACATAGTAATACTTGAAACTATTTAACTGCGTGCAAACAAATGAACTCTTATTCGTTTAAGAATAAAGTTACCAACGAATAATTCTGTACCATAGCCATGGTATGGCTATGTGTGAAACGTACATCGAATGTCCATAAAGATAGAACATAGGAATCTCGAAATTCGAAAAAAACACGTAACAACTTCTCAGTTCAGGTACGAAACTTTTTATTACCTTTGAGTTTAAAGGTTCTTCGACATAAGGAGAGAGATACACATTCTTTCTATTCTGGCTTTTTCTCTCGTGCGACACCTGCTCAAGACCTCCGCGAGCAAGCGAAAGTCAACCCTTCTCGTTTGGTGTCCAGTTCTCAACTCAACTAACTTTCTTCAAAATTCCCAAAATCCTCTGCGCGCTTCCGGTGCGTGACGTCATTCGCACTTGCTAGCCCCGTTTCCCATATTGGGCTATTGTGACATCTCTGAGTGCTACGTCCGTTCAGCCCCTCCCCCGCACGCACGTGAACACCTGCGTTTATGTTGCACCTAAGTAACCCGTGCACTGAGCCAAAAGGTTCTCAGCCTAACTAAACCCAAAGGCATAAAACGAAATCCCTCAGCCATTGTATTACTATTCACTTACAAATCATATATATCTATATCTATAGTGTGCGTGTATAAACAGGATTTAGCTTTAAAAAATATCAAGGTGTTAAATATTGACCCTCGACCGAGCCGTCAATCAAAAGATGCACCTGTGTAAATGAGCGGAAGCAGGTGGAAGTGAGACAATTATATAGCCAGGTGCCACAGACGGCTTGGGTCAGTTCCAGTTCCAGCTGGAGTTGGAGTCAGTTGAGGGACAAGATGCCACCGTGAAAATCAGCTTGCAGACTGAGGGCTTGCGGTCCTCAGTGACCCACGGTTGAGCAAACCCAGCCAAGATGAGGAAGAAGAGCTGGTATGGTCAGAAGAACTTTGGGTCAATATGTAGCGGCCTGTACCCGTCTCCAACTCACCTCTCACACACAACCAATATCAACCCTTTCAAGAATAAAGTGTGAGAGATTATATTTTTGTTAAGAAGCGTGTTCGTTCGTTCATTGAAGTTCGTCATTATTATTGACTGTTTCCTCTTATATTTGTATATGAATACGTATACGCGTAGTAGACAACCAAGGGTTGATATTCCATTAAACCAAATTACCTAACCCCACCTTTATCGTTAATTCCTTACAGAACAAGATGGAGAAACAAGTAACACAGAAGACATAAGTTACACAAGACTGATTCACCCTTGTAACTTCGTATCGAAATTGTGTGTTTAGGGGCATGGCATTTATATAAACAGTACAGCTCATAAATATATGTGCACTACTAACAATATTTTTGAAATGAAAAGTTAATTTTCTTCTGCACTAAAATACCATTTTTCTACTGAGTGCGGAAGCAAAATATGGAGTAATCTTTAAAACGTTCTTTTTAGTTAGATTAGTTTAATTTTTGAAAAAGAAAGCAACAAAAAAGACAAACAAAAACGCGATAAATCTAAATTCTCATGATTAGCTCCATTATTCAAGCAATTTTTCAACAAAATTTCGCTCAATACGAGTGAGCAAGAAAAAAAACTAACGCTGAAACCAAATCAAAAAATATCAGAAATTGTTAGAGTTTCTTTATAGCCTCCATCAAGCCCTGACCATAACCCCCTTGATTACGTTAAATAGGGTGTTTTAGAAAACAAAACAAAAGCAACTTCTATCCAAATATTGGTTCGCTTAAGATTGCTATTGAGGAGTAATGGAATGAAATGTCTGAAGAATTTATTCTGAAGGAATGCAAATCGTTTCGATTGCGTATTGATACAATAACTAAAAAAATGATGGCCATATTGAGTAAATTTTCTGTTTTGTGTCTATCTTCTTATTTTGTTGTTTATTTTTTAAAATTGAATCTAATCTTGCGTTATAATAAATAAGTCGTTTAGCATTATACCAGAATATTCCTAATTTTGCTTCCAGACCCTATAGAAGGCCATTATAAAATTAAAGCGGGAATCATTAGGTGTTATTTAATATCAAACTCAAATGTACTGAAACTGTTCAACCGAAACATATGAATATATATGTAAATAAAGTTGGCGACCGTAGTTGAGGGCTACCCGGAAGCTCCCTTTTCAATTGCTACTACACAGAGGTGTTGGGGAGGGCGCTACTCCTTTCCTAGATTGCTCCACTTTATCCTTGAAACGTACCTTATAATGCTGAGTGTAAAGCAAAGAGGTATCTAGTACCACTTTTTGAGGCTTTGGTATGTATCGACCTGAGATTGAATCCCGGTCTCCCGGGTCATTGGTGGTGGTAGAATCTTGGATTGGTGTTTGAGTCAGCCGGGTTTCGATCCAAGCTTCGAGAATCTAGCGTGTCTAGCCACCCTGAAGAGTTGTGATACAACGAAGCAGTCAGTCTGTTGATGACGAATATATATATATATATATACATAAAAGAAAGACATGAATATATAACAGTCCTAAAATAAGTACACTCCTTATATGTATTTATGCAATTTTATTCTTGATGACAAAGGTGTTGTTTTCTTATTTTTGGTTCCTGAGTTTCAATGCAGTTGAAATTATTAATTAATAGTCACTTATAATATCCGTAATATAATAACCAAACTCTACAGCATTGAATCTCTGTAACCAAAAACGAGATTATAACCATTTTATAAGCGAAAATAAAATTACATTATTGTACTTATTTTTCGACGGCAACGTACTCGTATTTTTAGTGACATAATTTTAATGATGTAGAGTTAGGTAATAGATAACACCTAATGACGTCCGTTTTGATTGTACAATGTTTTCCATGAAATAATGAAATGCTTGTATCTTTGGTTTAGAAGAATATTAGCTTTTTATCTAAAAAATATGAGTGTACTTACTTATGGGCAATGCTATATTTACACAGTTAAGACAGGCATATGGCCACTTATTTATGGGTGATGTTGTACATATAGTATTTACGCAGTCTAAGATGCAATGGCATTTAAACATATTGCGAAAACAAAGTAAAGGAACATTTTCTAGAATCTTCACAGGAATCCACAAATTATTGTAGATATGCTTAATCCCCCTTCCTAAAATTTGCTTTTCGTTGTATTAATTGCAGCGGGAGTTTAGAAAATACGTGTCTTATGAACCACAAAATACAATATGTATAATTATCTCTAATTCTGATATCATTCCAAGAGTGGTTCGCGCTATTAAACATATTCCTTCATTTTAGGTGTACCAAAAATCCAATCAAGTCATTAGCTTTTTTTTAATTTGCTTGTTCTGCCTCAATTATTAAACTGTTGAGTAGACTAGACTCAATGTCAAATAGAAAAGAAATAATTATATGCTGGATCCCAAGCCAGATTGGAGTAAGAGGAAATGAAAGCAGACTCAGCAGCCAAGTCGGCCTTAGATCTAACACCCGACAATTTCAGGATTCCATATACTGACCTGAAACCCCAAATCATGCAAAATACAACACTGGAATAATAAAATCCACAATAAACCCTTCCAGATTCAGCCCACTTTAGGAGAATGGAGATTAGCTTTCAGAAAATTAAAAAGAGAATGTCATAATATCCTAATTACGCATTGGTCATACAAGGCTCAGCCACTTTTTCATATTGAAACAATGACAGTAACCTCAGTGTTTGACATGTCAAAAACCTTCCACCGTTAAACACACTCTCATAGAATGTTACGCTTTTGCTCTCATCAGAAACTGATTTTTCAGGGTGAATAGTTTGAGCGATCTGTTTGAGAACGTCAAAATGCACGACATTCTGTCCTTCTTGAGAGAAACGGGATTGTACAAAAAAAATGATGAATTGAAATCATTTAATCCTGTGTAAACAAATGAGATCTTGCTTATTTATAACGTTATCTATAAAGTACTCTTTAAGAAATCTTTGGTTAAACCCCTTCCCCCCATATATATGTATATATATATATATATATATATATATATATATATATATATATATATATATATATAACCCTAACCCTAACCCTTTACAGGTTATTTAATGCGAAATTCTGTTTATATATATATATAAACAGAATTTGGCATTAAATAACCAATGAAGGTTGATATGCCATAAAACTCTAACAACCAAACAACAACCATTGTTCTGACTTTACGAAAGCTACTCATGTGAGAAGTTCATCAGAAGAAGAATTCCTTTACATGTTGTGATCAAAGGCTAACTTCCTTCTTAGCACTTTGAAATCTTCAAGACTTTAATCTCTTAAATAGAACTATGAGAACTAACTGATTGATTGATTGAAGTCTAATACAACTTAGGTATGTTTTCAAGAGATATCTAAATTCGCAGAGGAAAATCAAACGAAGTCCTTGTCCATGCTTTTCTAAAGATGATACACTTTGCTCTGAAAAGAGTTTAGAAAAAAGATTAGACACATAATCTCGTAAACGACAAAAGCCATATTCTATTTATGACAATAAAGATGTCTGCAGTAAAACGATGCTCAGCAAGTCATTCCAGCAGATCTTTCACTCGTGAAGTCAGTTTGTAGTTTTGCGTGTGTTCAGTTGTAGTGTTCTTCAGCTAGATAAACCTAACCTTATTAAATTTATAAGACACCTGCTAGAAAGAGATGTTTTATTAGCTTAAGCTAACAAACCATTACCTAGAGTAATGGATTCAATCATAAGCGGGCATATAACATTACCTTTAATAAAGGAATATTTACAAAGAACTGCACAAAGTTACTTGTTATTATTTAGTTTCTTAATATTGTCGATAATTGTTATAATTGATTAAGCTTTGCTTAATTTGGCACGTAACTCTTCATTCACTTCCAGTACCTGCGGTTATGAAGTGGTTACCCATTTTAAAACTGAATAGACCTATTTGCTGCTTAACCATATTTACCAACCCCTCCTCTCGGACAGGATATGACACAAAGTCAATTTTTAAGCGGAGTTTAACAGGTTTGAATTCAGAGTTTTCCTTCTCCTAGACTCGTTGCCTCACCAAGGCTGAAGAACCCAGTCTGCCCTACTATTTACCCATAGCTGGAGGGAGTATAATTGCATTCATACCTTTTCCCAAGGGTATTATTATTTGCTGCTTAACTGGCACACAGACCTGAGGTTGCTTACAATACCCCCCCCTCCCGTTACTAACTGGTAATCCATCTTTGGGAAAGTTATGTACCCCATTATTCCCCAGCAATGGATTAAATAGTGCTTATACTGTTCTTCTTCAAGGATAGCTATGGTATTAGATAACCCATTGAACAAAACTCTCTGTTTAATACATTTCCAACTTGCCGGATTTTGTTAGATTGGATCAGGATTATTATAATTGATTTTCTTTCCAACCATTCTTGTACAATTGATTGTACTGGCATGTCAACTCGTGTAAGGTTATTTTATGCTTAGAGGTTAGGAAATTTGGTAAGCCTTCCCCCAACGAGTGTTCTGATATGACACTAAACCAATTGATGGTGAGGCTTCAGTAATACTGGAGATTTTGGGAATGCGGAGGACCACTTCACTGCCATTGCTCCCAGGTTCATTCTGGCCCGAAGTAGTTGCCCCTGATTGATTCCTATCAATGAGTCAAATAGCACTGTTTAACATTTAAACTGTGTACTTACGCTAAACTGAACTGTTTGAAATTGGACTGTTTTTACATTTAACTGTGTGTAAACAAAAAACTGTACTTATGTTAAGCTGAATTGTTTGAAACAACTGTTTGGTCATTTGACTGTGTGTAAGCAAATGACTGACGTTTAATTGAATTGTTAGTAATACATAGCAATACTTGGAACCATTTAACTTTGTTGATATACTAAACTGAATTGTTTGAAATAGAAGTGTTTGAAGTAAATAGAATTATTTGTATTAGATTGAAATAAGTGAAGCCATTTAATTGTGAGCAAAAAATGAGCTTAGGCTCGTTTGAAAATGTTATCTACAAAACGTGTTGAGGAATCATATATTTAATTTAAATGTATAAAAGGATATGACATAAATAACCAACAATGGTTGATATGCCATAAAACCAAACTAAACGAAACCAAATCAAATATATTTAATATATATGTATAAAAAAGATTTGGTATTAAATAACCTACAACGGTTGATATGCCATAAAACCCAACCAAGCCAAATCATATATATTTAATATATATGTATAAAAAGGATTTGGCATAAATAACCAACATTAGTTGATATGAAACCAAACCAAACCAAACTAAATCAAATCAAGTCTCTAGAATTCTTCTCTGTATTATGGCTGACATCAACAATGCAGTAGTTTGGATGGTCTCAGCTTATCCTCTGATTTCCAACTCTTCCAGTCCCCTTACCAAGTCTTTGGGGTTCATTCCAAGTGCACCAGTTACAATTGGTATCACTGTCACCTTCTTGTTTCTTACTCTTTTCAGTTTTCTGGCAAGGTCTAAGTATTTGTCTCTTTTTTAATTTTCTTTGATTTTCACTCCGTGGTCCGCTGAGACGGCAAAGCCCACTACTCGGCAGGTTCTATTACATGTTTGTTTGTTTACTATCACTAGGTATGGTTTTCTGATCAGAATTAGGTGATCTGTTTATGTCTTAAAATCCCAGAGAATTTTGTATGCTTCTCAATCTCCAAGACGGATTCTGATTTGTGCAAATACTATTAGTTTGTATGGTCAAATTTCAGTTTCTTTCACAATTCCCAGTGGATTATTCTCCACCAAGTCATGTCTTGTCTTGTACTCTTTTTGCGCAAGCTTGCTGCACTTGCTTGTTATGTGATTAATCGTTTCGTCTTCAACGCATAATCTACACTTGCTATTCTGTTATTCAATCTAAAACACTAAATTATGTGTAAACTCACAGTCCAACGTCTCAGTATCATTGGCCAGCAGTAATAATTTTAACATGAGAAACTAGAAGTTATGACATGTGACATCATTCGACCGATCACACACACATATGCACACGCGTTAGCACACCTATTATCATCATCAACCTCATCAGCTTCTTAATATTTCTCTCGATTCTCTTCAAGATTCTTCTAAGCCTTGAATGACATAGAGAGCAATGGACCCCATTACGCATGCCCATTCAGTGTGGGCAATTTTTAAAGATTTTTTTAGGGTCCTTCTTCTTTTACGCTGGTTCCCCTCTCCAAGGCTGGAAACCAAAATCTGCCCAACAATTTTACTCAAAATACTAAATTATGTGAAAACTCATAGCATTAGCTAGAAATACATGATATTACTTAACCGTCCGCCAAAAAAGACCTCTGTAGAAACAACTACTCAAAAAACGTAAATATGAAGTTACAATGAATACGATTCCATGACCTCAATGCATAAAATAACCCTAGACAAGTTGACTTGGAGTTAAAATCAATTCTTCTAGAGCGGTTGCAGTATTATGGCAAGAAAACAGTCTGTGTTTCTACGTAATTATTCCGAGCTGGAAGTGAGGGATAAAAGATGGATTCATGCCTTTCCCAAGGGGATTAGTTCAAAGCGAAACGAAAAACAGCCTCATTCAGGGTTTGAAGTTGTCTCACCGAATCCATTTTCTGTGACGACAACCATTATGCCACTTGCACCTGCATGATGACTGTTACCTTTCTGTTTTGTCACTTTGTTATTATTGTAATACTGGAGAACTGTATGATGTCACAGAATTTGATGGTTGTTCGCAACTTCCCTGGGGTGTAGCATCGTTTGATTAATTACATTCTTATTTTTGGTCATGTCATGATTCACCAACGTCTCAGTATCAGTGGCCTGCAGTAATAATTTTAACATGAGAAACTAGAAGTTATGACACGTGACATCATTCGACCGATCACACACATACATGCACACGTGATAGCACACCTATTATCATCAACCTCATCAGCTTCTTAATATTTCTCTAGATTCTCTACAAAATTCTTCTAAACTTGAATGACATAGAGAGCAATGGACCTCACCCCATAATGCATGCCGATTTAGTGTGGGCAATTTTAAAAAGATTTTTTAGGGTCCTACTTCTTTTACGCTGGTTCCTCCACCAAGGTTAGAAACTAAAATCTACCCAACAATTTTATTCAAAACTGGAATAGAAGCTAAGAAAAATAATTACTACTTATCCGTGCTAAGTGAATGTAAAATAGCCTTAACTAAAACCCTCATTTGGTTTCTTTAAAATAAGTCTTAAATTTAGATTCTTTGAACTGTGAACTTGATCGTATTAAAGTACAAGTCTTGAGACTATAGAGGGTAAAGTTTAGCTAAGTCTAGAACAGGACCACATCCAACAAGGAAGATTGTACTGTCTTAATATGTCCATATTAGGAGAGTCTGCTTTGAAAAGAGCATATATTTGCAAAACCAACCAAAAGGCTAGTGTGATAGGGCATATAAGAAAAGAGAGCGATGCAACCTTTTTCTTATTTCATCTTATAACCTAAAAACTTCTGTACACATGGGATCAAAATTCTTGTTGACTGATACAATAAAGTCACTATAAAGATTATTAATGATAGATATATACAAAATGTAATTTTTAAAATTCTTATAATTTATTTCTTAACTATAATTCTTACAAGAAATGAATATGAGAAGAAAGGGAAATCGCTGTGTGTGTGTGTGTGTGAGAGAGAGAGAGAGAGAGAGAGAGAGAGAGATATGGTTGGTTGGTTGGTTTTATGGCATATCAACTTTTGTAGGTTATTTAACGCCAAATCCATTTTTATGTAAATAATCAGTTCTATTTAAAACAATCCAGTTTAGCATGAGTTTAATTGTCAAAAACATTTCTATTTCATACTATTCAGTTTATTCAAACAGTTATATATAAAAATCAGTTTAGTGTAAGTACAGTTTCAATGTAAAACAGTTCTATTTCAAATAATTCAGTTTAGCATAAGCACGCAGTTTGAATGTAAGTAAGGTTTAATTGTCAAAAACAGTTCTATTTCAAACAATTCAGTTTAGCATAAGTATGCCGTTAGTTCTATTTAAACCATAGATAAGGCCCTGTCAGGTGCTACCACTCCGTGCCAGAGTGGACCCTGGAGCGATGGCAATGAAGGGGTACTCCACATTCTCCAAAGTTGAAGCATTGCTGGAACCTCACCATCAGACTGTTTAGTGTCATATCTAGGACACTCGTTGGGACATGTCTTACCCCTCTGCAGAGAAGCAGGCGGTGTATTCTACAGCCCCAGCCGACTGGGCAAGTGAGAGAGAGAGAGAGAGAGAGAGAGCAAAAAAGCGGAACGATTTTCTTCCTGTCACTGGTAAATTTCATTTTTGAGAAATTTTAATTTCATATGAAGCCATCCCTACCGCAAATCATGCCAATTTTATTTTCAGTATTGTCATCCATTTTTCATACCAACAGATTTTATGCAAAACCTTTGTGACGATTGTGTGATCCATATTAAATTTGGATAGTTTAATTTTTAGACCTACTCTGCCATCAGAGCATCGAGCACTCTACGGTCGTTTCAGAATTCTAGTGTTATGACTTTTAGGAAGTCCATAAATTTTGGGGAATATAGGATTTTAATCAATTAATGAAGACCAAAATTTGTTTTGTGTTGTGATTAACTTTTTTATTACTATGATTTTGGTTAGGGTTTGTTGAGAAATTTGTTCATATGTGTTTCTGACATCTAATAAATCAATTATTTTGTTTTTGTAATGTGTAACACACACACACACACACACACGCATACACACACACACACACACACACACACACACACACACACACACATATATATATATATATAACTGAACACAGATAAAGATTGGTGATATATATATATATATAAGTTAGGATAGCGTAGACACATAGTTAACTGTGCCTGGTAACCGTCTGTTTTTTGCCTGTGTGATCATCAGATTAGGAAGCGAAAACTATTTGTGTCCCGAAACTGACTGTCAGCAAGTGCCGTTGACTCTGTGTCCACGTTACTCCTCCCCCACCGCCATTTATATATATATATATATATATATATATATATATATATATATACGGTACAAGACTGCAAGTATGTGGCATTTAGTGCTGACTGACCTCTCATTAGTAATGTTCAGTGAGGCTAGCTTGTAACTGCCACGATTGCTTTTGAATGAACCTTTATTACACTGGTCAATATGATTTTTGCCGCCAAGAAACAAAACACGTTTTTCAGCTAGTTTGATAGCGCTGATTCCGAAAATGACCTTTGTTTTTCATAATTAGCTACCGTATTTGCTATACTGTAGTTGTTTAGCTGTCAAAATTTCTGAGACCATGCTTGAGGATTTTTATCAGAAAGAGTTTTCGAACTATTGTCTTCGTCTTTATTGTTTTTTTCATAACGTTTCGGCCGCTGTATCCTCCAGCCTCCCTCAGGTGTCCCTTGTTTATCTGGGCATAGAAATGATTCGACCAGGGAAATCATTTTTAAAGTTTGGCTGTTGATCAAACAAGGCGTTCAAGAACTATGAAGATCTTTCGCAAATAATGTAGTCATTGTTTTTCACGCTTATCCGAGAAGTATTACAAGAAGTTTTATGAGATGATTTTTATCAGTAAGAGTTTTCGGATAATTGTCTTCGTCTTTATTGTTATCTTTTTATCTAACCTTTTTAATTATCGGTTCCCATATTGTATTCATCTCTATACTTGGTTTACTCAGCAGGTCATTGCAGCCCACCATATGTGCCGATTCCTTTGGGTGTCTGATCCTCTGTCAATTATATGGTCCGCCATATCCGACTTTTCAAACTCACCTGGTACTACTGTCTTCTGATGTTCTTGTAGCCTTACTTTTAATGGGTGACCTGTCTCGCCTTTGTATATTTTATCACAACTGCAAGGGATGGAGTAAACACAGTTCTTGATATTGTTGAATTCTGTTGGTAGCTTGACCCGGAAGAAATATCTCCAGAGAGTTGAATCACTTGTGAATACTGTCCTGATGTTACATCGACTGCATATTTTTTGGATCTTTTCGGCTAGTCCTTTGACATAGGGCAGACATACTGTGGTGAGTTTACAGTTATTGTCCTCTATACTTCTATTCAAGTTTTTTTGTGCCAATGCTATGCGCTCTAGGTAGTTTTTACAATAGAGGTTATTCATATTTACCCAACCCCTCCGCTCGGGCAGGATATGACACAAGGTCAATTTTTAAGCAGAGTTTAACAAGTTTGCATTCAGAGTTTTCCTTCTCCTAGACTAGTTGCCTCACCAAGGCTGAAGAACCTAGTCTGCCCTACTATTTACCCATTGCTGGAGGGAGAATAATTGGATTCATACCTTTTCCAAAGGTATTAGTGCTATGTGAAATGCAATCAGTCTCGTCGAGGATTTGAACTCGAGTCGCCGTGTCCACTTCCTGTGACGATAACCATTACACCACGGGCAATAGAGGTTATGTCTCAAACTAATCATTTCTTTTTGATATGCATCAGTATCGCTACTAATGATTTTTGCTCGATGTTGTAAGCAACGGACTATTCCTTTCTTTATCGTATATGGATGATGGGAGTTAAAATTGAGGTACTGTCTGGTGAATTGTTTATTTTTGGAAAAAAGATCAATTTACCATCTTAGCTGATCACAAAATTTAGTTAATAATGGTCAAAGAAACCCATTAATCAAGTACTGAATTGATCAAGTATTGAATTTTTTCCACTTCATCGCCAAAACTCAAATTAACTGATAAACTTTATCAGTATTACACTCAAGTAAACCTGATAATTAAGGTGACCTGAAAATGAAACCTTAAAATCTTCTATTTGATATTCATAAATTTATCCCATCAGCTTTTGTCGCTTCACTATGGAAAGAAACAAGACACATCGAGAGCTTATGTGTTCACAGTTGGAAAGAAACTCTAACTTAAGACATCCCAGGGGAATGCACCTATTCCATTGTACATGAAAATAGTTTCACTATAACATCAGGTAACTCATTAAGAATGATGAATTTGTTAATTAAATGAATGACTTAGAATTACGCGCTGGGACATAGTTTTATTGACGCGGTGAAAGACTACCAATCGAAACTACCAGGAGTTTGTGAAAAAGCTGTTGAAATGTCTACTGGACATAGGCGCTAATATGAGTATTAAGGTCCATTCTTTACATAGCCATCAAGATACATTTCCGGATAATTGCGGCGATGTGAGTGATGAGCAAGGAGAATGCTTCCTTCAGAATATTAAAACAATGGAAGAGCGCTACCAGGAACGGTGGGACTAACAAATGATTGTTGACTACTGCTGGAGTATCAAAAGGAACTTAAATAACATTTAACATGACAATCAAAACAGAGAAAATTTTTACCATAGTTCTTATGTTCACAGAGGTTTTATTTCTGATGTTATTTTATTAAATGAATTGATGAAAATACTAGTTAGTCTTGGTATATTCAATCATTCAATTTTGGAAGACTTAAGATCTGATTGTCATTGCAAAAATAGTATTACTCAAAAAGCAGATCAACATTTGTTGGTTTAAATATGAATTAAGAGGTTTCTACGATTTTACTTTGAGAAAATTTTCCATCGGTCAATATCATATATACAGAAAACATATGAAAAAAAAAGAAGATTTTAGCATTAAGGGTTTTCGGACTTTTGTCTTCATCTTTATTGTTATTTCCACAACGTTTCGGCCGATATGTCCTCCAGGCTTCTTCGGGTGTTTGTCGAACTCGGGAACCTACACGGAACTTCGAACTACGTCCTTTATTGAATCCACGGGGGTCGCCTGTTCTGAATACGTTAGCCATAACCGGGTGCAAGTGTTAAGTATTCCTGTATTGTTACTCGCCTGTAGTCAGGATTGAACCTGCAACCTCCAGATGATTGTCTCCTTATAAGCGTAGGGAACACAACACCTATAACCATTACCCTACGAGTCCTGCTGGACAAAAATATCATCAAGCTTCGTCTCAGAAATTTAGACAGCTGAAAAAAAAACGCTTTTTTTCTAAAAATGAAGCATTTCTGTACAGTCAGAACGGTAGCTAACCAAGAAAAAGTAAGGTCATTTTCAGATTGAGTACCTTCAAATTAGCAAAAAAAAAAAAAATGTTTGGTGCCTCCACATCATTTCAAAAGATTTCTTTTTGTTAGGGTTATAGTTATCGAAGGGGAGTCTGCACAGTGAAATGGTTTGGTTTGGTTTCTTTGTTTAATGGCATATCAACCTCTGTAGGTTATTTAATGCCAAAGCCATTCTCCTAGAAGAACAGTAATGGTACAATTTAACCCATAGCAGGGAGGATAAGGGGGTTCATACTTTCCCCAAGGGTATTTGCCCGAAAGTGAACGTAATAGCGCGATTGGAGTACGAACTCGCTTACTACGATTCCGCAGTCCATCGCTTTAACCATTACACCACGAGGACACCCCCCCGTGAAATGGTAAATATGCTTCTTTCCAGGCTCTAAATAAGCGAGTTCAAACTCGCCACGCTATTACGTTCATTCAGACTAATAACCTTGGGAAAGGCGTGAACCCATTTATACCTCCAGCTATAGATTAAATAGAATCCCTACTGCTCTGCAAGGATTGCTTTAGTATTAAATAACCCGCGAAAGTTGATATGCAATTAAACAAAGAAACCAAACCAAACTATGTTCAGCCTAATCGGCACATAACAACCGTTGTAGGGCGGTTAGTGAGGTTCAACCTCATTAATGTCAGAACGATCTGCGAGACGAGTTCGCTAACCATTGCTGTATGGCAAGATTTCCTTTTTTTTATTTCTCGACAATGTATTCAATATGTCGACTCATTTTAATTTCATTTGCATAACTGACGTGTCCCACCCATATTGAAAAGTTGTTGGACCGGTTCATTTGGAAATTATTTTCATTTTTTGTCTGTTTTTTTTTTTTTTTTTTTTTTTGTCTGTTTGTTTTTAATGTCTGATCCAGCTTCATTGGGAAGTGACCGTTAAATGTCTGTCGTTTTGCATATCAGCCACTTAATTATTAGCTAAGTACGTTTGTCGACTATTAAATATAAAGAGAACTTGCCTGCATAGCTGGATGGTAAAAAGATAGAATCCGATTTGAGTGGTTTTGTATGAAACAAAATTAATCTTAATCGTACCGACTGAGTGATTTATAACACACACACACACACACACACACACACACACACACACACACACACACACACAGATATATATATATATATATATATATATATATATATATATATATTGCCCAGTCGGCTGGGACTGTAGAATACGCCGACTACACGTCAGCAAAGGAATAAAACCACCGCCAACGAGTGTCCTGGGTATAATACAAAAATATCGGATGGTGAGGCTGAAGTCCTGAAGATCTAGAAATGTAAAGTACCTCTTCCTTGCTCTTACTCACATGTCCACTCTGACCCAGAGAGGTAGTACCTGTTAGGGTCCTATCTCTGGGTCTAATGGAACTATTCTCTCATTTGCTGAACTTGAAACCGTTTAACTGTGCACAAAAATTTGATTAATATTGAATAAAATCATTAGTATTTGTAAATGATACTTGAAAGCATTTGTGTTAGCAATTCCTGGAACTGTGAGTAAGCAATTAACTCTGACTCATTTAAAATTACTGTTACTATTCAATAACAATATATATATATATATATATATATATATATATATATATATATATATATATTAAAATGCACAAGGGTTGATATGCTATTAAGTACAACCTAGGCAAAATTATATATATATATATATATATATATTCTTTTAGACATATATCATTGAAGGTGATAGACAAGGATTCGGTGTTCAGCTTTTACGGGGCTTTTCTTGTACACGAGTGACTGTCGCAACTGTGGATGAAAGCAATATAAAATAGTAGTAAAAGGCGACCCGAAGGCTCCCTTTTCAATAGCAACTACATCGAAGTGTAGGGGAGGGCGCTAGAATAGTCCTATGTATGTATATGTATGTCTATAAGTAGGTAGGTTAGTTGTTTGGTTTTACGGCGTAGCAACTTTTATTGGATTTGATTGATTGAATTTAACGGCATGTTAACCTATTCTAGGGTTGTTATATGCACAGAGGTTAAGATATTTTTTTTTATTTGGAGACGGTTATGCGGTATCAAGTATGCCAATCCTATACAAATAATTTGTAGGAAATTGTACAGCTTCAAGTAACTCATAGTAATAATCTTTTGTAAATGATTGAACAGTTCTATTTTACTAATAGATCGAACCCTAACAAGTATTGTTATATTCTCACATATGCAGATTCACATCTACATACATGCACATATATATGTAGAATAATTCACAACGACACAGTGATAAAGACGCAGGAAGACTTCTTTAACAAAATATTTACCTCTCACTTTATTGCAAGGGTTCGAAAAGGGTTATTCAAGGTTTGCGTGTGAGAGGGAGCTGGAGACCGAACAGAAACTTCAATATTTTGACCTCCACTCTTATGGCCGTCAACGTTGTGTCTTTTTCGTTCTCCTGATGCTCAACCGAAGGCCCTGGGGTCCACTCTGCTGGATGCTGGCTCTCTTTACTGCATCTTATCAGCAACTTCTCGGCCGGGTGTGGCTTTCCCTACCACATCTCGTCTATCTCCGCCTCCAACTCTACTGGAACTAGCACCCAACTTGAAGTGGTCTCAACTCTGTCTTGACTGAGCTATATAATAGTTCAACGCCCACTCGATCGCCATCTCGATCTTTGAAATCGCATGTTTAATCGTCATCAAGCGGAAATAACTGTCATGCAGTTCAGAGGTCACTCTCTTCCGGTGCGTCAGTCCATGAGAGTATCATGGGATTTTTTAGCTCGTCCCATTTCATCAGCCATTTTCCGTCCACGCGATTTCCTCTCATAACTGCCATCAGAATGTGTCACTTCCTTCCGGTGCATCACCCTGAATGGCATTTTGGGCCAGGTCGAA
>OY757933.1:52082221-52162221 GCA_963585895.1 Sepioteuthis lessoniana | reverse complement strand
TTTTTAGTCGTGTTGGGGTTCTTGCACCTCTTCAAGGAATACAGTTAGCGTATTCGAGGCCCCGCCTTCAGGGCGTTAATCAGCTAAGCAGGGAGAGTTTGCGTGCTTTTAGGTCCCAGAAGACATAGGAAGAATATTTTCTAAAAGTTCAAGGACGTAATTTAAAAATCAATTTGTGTGTATTAAACTATAGTCAGCCTGATGTGACAATTGAGAAAGTGCTGGAATGGACTTAAGTATACCCCTAATAATTACCTTCTCATTGGGTTCCCCATTAATGTGGCAAAAAGCTTAGTAAATTACTACACCAAATAATTACCTTAAGTATACACCTAATAATTACCTTATTATTGGGTTCTCTATTCATGTGGTAAAAAGCGTAGTAAATTACTACACCATATAATTACCTTAAGTATACACCTAATAATTACCTTCTCATTGGGTTCCCCATTCATGTGGCAAAAAGCTTAGTAAATCACTACACCAAATAATTACCTTAAGTATACACCTAATAATTACATTCTCATTGGGTTCCCCATTCATGTGGCAGAAAGCTTAGTAAATTACTACACCAAATAATTACCTTTTAAAGACGTAGATAAATTGGTACCTAATCCTATCATGAAAAGCAGCCCAGACGGTTGGGGCAATAGAATATACCGAGTGCATCTCTGCAGAGGGGTAAGATTCTACCCCGTCCCAAAGAGGGTACTGGATATGATATTAAGCTATCTGATCGTGCAGTATGAGGGGGGTGTCCTCGTGGTGTAATGGTTAAAGTGATGGACTGCGGGATCGTAGTATGCTAGTTCGTACTCCAGTCGCGCTATTACGTTCACTTTCGGGCAAATACCCTTGGGAAAGGTATGAACCCCCTTATCCTCCCAGCTGTGGGTTAAATAGAACCACTACTGTTCTTCTTCTAGGACAATAGCTTCGGCATTAAATAACCTACAAAGGTTGATATGCCATTAAACAAAGAAACCGAACCAAACCGTGCAGTATGACTCTCAGATGAGAGTAAAGTATAACTCTGCACTATCGTTTGAGTGGCTGTGTGAGATGTTCGGGTAACAACCGCCGGTTGTTTACCTTGGAGCTTTGGAGAATTTGAAGTGTTCCTTCATTGCTATTACTCCCAGGTCCACTTTGACCAGAGGGGTGGCACTTGTTAGGGTCCCAACAATGGAACAAATCGAACTATTCTATCATTTGCTATACTTGAAAACATTTTAATGTGAGCAAGAAAATTAATAATGTTGAATACAGTTATTAGTGTTAGTAATTCTCAAAACCATTTGTGGGGGGGAGGGGATGTCCTCGTGGTGTAATGGTTAAAGCGATGGACTGCAGAATCGTAGTAAGCGAGTTCGAACTCAAGTCGCGCTATTATGTTCACTTTCGGACAAAAACCTTTGGGAAAGACATGAAGTCCCCTTCTCCTCCCAGCAATTGGTTAAATAGTGCTACTACTGTCCTTCTAGAAGGATGGATTTAGCTTTAAATAACCCAAGAAGGTTTATATGCCACTAAAAAAGCCAAAACCAAACCGAAACGATTTAGTGTCCTTGGTAGGAATTTAAGGTGCATTCGATTGTGAGGTTCCTTTCTTGGAGTTTGGGAAATCAACCTTCATTATCATTACACTCTGGTCTGCTCAGAAGGGTAGCACCTGTTGGGGCCCCAACTATATGTCAAATCGATCAGTTTAATCGTTTACTTGGGAAATATTATCTATATTAAATAGAATTATTAATGCTAAAATGCAATACTTGAAAACATGTAGCTGTATACGAACAAATGATTAGTATTAGATAGGAATACTTGATGTATAGAATTAGTAATGCTAAAAACAATATTTGGAACGATTTAACTGTGTGCAAATAAAACTATTTGTTTTAGAGAGCATTACTAGAAACCATTGAACTGTAAGTAAACAATAAATAGCAAAGCTTGAAACCATTTACCAGTGGGCAAACAATAAATGATAAAACTTGAATCATTTAACTGTGTGTAAACTAATGAACTCTAACTCGTTTAAGAATAAAATTACCTACGAACTATTCCCTAAAAATCCCCCCCACACGTACACACACACACACACACACATATATATATATATATATATATATATATATATATATATATATATATATATATGTGGGGAGGTGTAAACAGGATTTGGCATCAAATAACTCATAGTGGTTGATTTGCTATTAAGCCAAATAAGCTTAATGCTTGTGTGTAAACAAATGATTAATATTGTTAACTGTGTGCAAATAAATCATTGATTTAAATTATATAGGAATAATTGATAAATAGAAATACTAATTAATGTTCAATAGCAATATTTGAAAGCATTTGACTGTGTGCAAACAAATGAACTCTGGCTCGTTTTAAAATAATATTACCGACAAAATTTTCCCTAAGAAATCACACACACACACACACACACACACACACACACACACACACACACACACACACACACACACACACATATATATATATATATATATATATATATATATATATACAAGATTTGCCATTAAATAAACAATTAGGGTTTATATACCATAAAACGACGAAATCAACCAGACCAATATTATCAAAGTCTTTTTTAAACATAAGCAGCAATAACATTGATAAAACCATTCAAAGCTTTGAGTGCACATAATGAATGTAAAACTTTATCTTGAAAGGCAAAACAATTAGCAAAAAATATTGGGCTACTTTGATTACTAATTCGATAATTTTAGACCTTCGTTACTCTCTGTCCTCAGGCGATTCAGATCGAGTCTTGATCGGAATTAATATCTACAACAGAATTTATCATAATATTTTTTATCTTTTCATAGTTTTTCATACCAGCTTTAGCTGGTGGTATTTCACTGGATTCTATGTGACAACAAATCTCTTCAAGTCTCCAGTATTTTTATTATCTTACTCCTCGTTGGAATAGTTTTTTGTTTACACATAGTTAAATGCCAAAAGAGTTCTATTTTATATTGTTCAGTATAGGTATGAAGCTTAAATATGAAAACAGTTCTATTTCAAACACTTCAGTTTAGCATAAGTACAATTTTTGCTTACACACAGTTAAATGTAAAAACAGTTAATTTCAAATAATTCAGTTTAGCGTAATTACACAGTTTAGCTCTGACTCATAGATGGGACCCTATCAGGTGCTTCCACTCCGGACAAGAATTGACCTGGAAGCGATGGCAATGAAGGGGTATTCTGCATTCCCCAAAGCTCCAGCATAACTGGAGCCATAACATCAGATTGTTTAGTATCATATACAGGACACTCATTGAAGGAGTCTTACCTCTTTGCAGAAAAGAAGTCAGTGTATTCTACATCTCATCTGACTACAGCGTAAAACTAGATAAATACCTGGACCCAGGTTGGGATGCCAATCCCGAGTAACCTGGAAAAGAGACTGGTGGAACGGAAAATCCAAGGTGGAATTTAGACTGTCCAGACCACAGAACTGCTGATATCGGTTGTTAAAATTGGAAACTCAACAACAATGAACAGAACTAAACTATACACATATAGAGAAAAACTTCCCATACACACACACTCAATGACCCAGAGTGAAGCAGCCAATAAATCTTATGGAATATCAAATCATCATCATCATCATCATGTCGTGCCGCTGGCACGGATATCCCTGACCCTCTCTCGCCACTTCTCCCTATTGTTCATCGCCCCTGGTAGGTCTTCAGGGCTACATCCCATATCCTCACATAGCTGCTGAATGTATGTTCGAGTTGGTCGTCCTGCTTTTGCCCGGCCATATGTGGGGGTCCATAGGAGTACATCACTTATGAGCTCGTCCCTGCTTCTTCAGCAATGTCCTGCACGTCTGGTTCGTCTAACTTGTATAGTTTTCGTGATTGGAGGCAGGTGGCCGTATAGTTGGTGCCTTGTGGGGTGTTGCCGCCAGGATTTGTTCAATATTGCTGGCAGCATTCTTGTGTAATTGCCGTCTAGCTTCTTCTCCAGCCGTTTAGTTAGCGTCCAAGTAGTTCATCCATACAGCAGTATCGATACGACCGTTGCCCGGAAGACTAAAAAAAGGAAGAACCCCCCCCCAAAAAAAAATATAGAACACACTCTTGGAAAAGAAAAATGAAGTAGAAAATAGAAAAAAAGAAAAAAAAAAAGAAAGAGAGAAAAAAATCTGCTAGAAATCTGTCATGGAAAACCGGACAGTCACCACTATATAAACCAAAAACCAGTCGAAATTATCAAATATTCTCTGAAGATACCAAGAAGGTATAAACACGTGTAAGAAAAAACAAAATAAATAGTTAAAAAATATATAAATCTCTTTGTGGATCTACTCATTTTAGTATATATATATAATAGCCTTTTCATATAAATCTCATTCTGTCAGTCAATGTCAACTCCATTTTGTATCGATTAAGTAGAAATTGCATTTGAAATTTCTTGACCTCAAAACCTTTAGAGTTTTATAGTACAAGTATAAATGAACTTGTTAATTGATGGCAGAAATTCATAGATATTCAGAGATCATATTTTGACTGAGTAAAAACAGTTTAAATTCATTAATTCAAGAATAAAAGTTTATTCTAAATTTAACCATTTTTTCCGATCTACCAAATAGTTTACACTTTATATACCATCATCATCATGTCGCGCCATCAGCACGGATATCCCTGAACCTCTCTCGCAACCCTTCTCTGTCGTCTATTACTTCCGGCAGGTCCTTCGGGCTACATCCCGTATCGGCATAGAGGTGTTGTATGTAGGTTTTAGCTGATCATCCTGCCTTTGCTCGTCCATGTGAAGAGGTCCACTGGAGTACATCACCTATGAGTTCGTCCCTACTTCTCCAGTAGTGTCCAGCATGTCTGCTTCGTCTAATTTGGATAGTTCTCGTGATGGGTGGTAGGTGGCCGTATAGCTGCTGCTTTGTGGGGTGCTGCCTTCAGGACCTGTTCAATCTTGCTCGCAGCATTCTTAAGTAATTGCCGTCAATCTTTTTCTCCATACATTTACTTAGTATCCATGTAGTGCATCTATACAGTAGAATTGACACGACCGCTGCCTGAAAGAAACTGTGTTTTATTTTATCGGTCAGGTCTGACTTCCATATGTCCGATGGCCTATAGATATTTGTCCGTGCCTTTGTCAGTCATGTGTTGATGTCTGTCTCGGTTGATGAGTCACTACTTCCTTGGTAGGTGAACTTGTCTGATAGTTTCTGAGAGCTACCGTATAGTGTGGAGATGTCGGCTCTTTGATTAAAGCACATATATTCCGTCTTGTGTGCTTTGACATGTTGGCCTATGCCTGCAGCTGGTCGTTCCAGACTATGTAGCAGGGCTTCGGCTTGGGTGGGTGTATTTGCCAGTAGCACTATGTCATCGGCGTAATCGGCGTCGGTAAATGTTTGTGTGGGGTACTTTCTGCTTCTTTTGTTAGCTTGAAACCGTTTTCTTTGATTTTATCAATAGATGTTCTAAGCACTTAGTTATACATACATACATACATATATACATACATACATGTGTGTGTGCGCGCGCGCGCGCGTGTGTGTGTGTGTGTGTGTGTGTGTGTGTGATTGCCTTTTTGTGCTATGAAAGTAGCCGTAGTTTTGCGCAAGGCCTCATTAGTGAGTCATCACAGAGACTCAAAAACAACATATGAAAATTACTTTCTATATATCTCTATGCAGCAGGCGTTTTTTAAAGTTTGGATAACAAACTGAGATAAATAGATAGATAGACAGAAATAGACAAGGATAGATACATAGTTAAGTCGATAGATTGATTGATAGCTATCCAACTGGCAACATCTATATATGTGTGCTTGTGTAAGTGTTTATCCCCGATATGTTCTCAACTATCTTCGGTGTTACAAACTTTACCGCCATTTGGCCACACGTGTGCTTCTCCTATAGTCTGTCTTCCCGAATGAAAAAAATCTCCCAAATAATGGACAATCATAAATTCTCTAATTGTCTTAAATTAAACGAAAGGATTTCCGGATTCCACGCCGGGTTTCCGTTCTTCATGAGATACGGATGTGACCATTATTCTTGGCGCAAATTTTCTCTGAAGGACAATTTGTGTTAGTGTTCGTATTCGCAGGATAAAAATCGACATGGCCTTCTGGGAAAGTGAAGCGCCAATACTTACTCCATTACATATTTACCACTCACAGCTTTTGTCGGTCATCGTCCTTCGGAGACAGACAGGTAAACAGATTAGGACAGAGTGAGATAGATAGATTGATAGATAGATACATAGATAATGAACAGACTTGTTTAGGTTTCTTATTTTAATGGTATATTAACTTTTATGGGTTATCTAATACCGAAGCCATCATTGTAGAAGGACAATAGTGGTACAATTCAACCCAGAGTTGGGGCAGAAGGGAGTTCATATCTTTCTCAAAAGTATTAGTGTGAAAGGAACGTAATAGCGTTACTGGTGTTCGAACTTGTACAGACTGAGATAGACTGACAGACAGATAGATAGATAGACAAATAGATAGATTAGGTATCATAGATTTTGAAAGTATTTAAATGTACTCTACTTCAAAAGTTTCGCTATGACTCAGGCCTTTACATGGCGAGCGGTATTATGTCTTGAAAAGTTTTTTAAAAATTGTCCCGGGCTTTGAATGAACTTCGGTTTAAAATTCTTTTTAAAATTAGATCTAAAATTTGATTTTGAAGTCATTTTAATATATATATATATATATATATATATATATATATGACAAAAAGAAGATTAAAATCAGATTCTCATTCCGTCTGATTTCATTACAAATTTTACTCACACACACACACACACGCACACACGCACACGCACACACACATATATTTATATATACATTATATTATGAGAGAGTTGGTCGTCATTATTATCATTATTATTTATATATATATATGTGTCTGTGTGTCTGTGTGCTAAAAAACAATTAATATATTATTTATACAATTTATATATTTATTATATTATTATTTATATAATTTATATATATATTATATTATGAGTGTTGGTCGTCGTTATTATCATTATCATATATATATATATATATATATATGTGTGTGTGTGTGTGTGTGTGTGTGTGTGTGTGTGTGTGTGTGTGTGTGTGTGTGTGTGCGTGTGCTAAAAAACAATTAATTAAGTCAGGATTTTTCTCCTGTGTCATAACTGAGCCATTTTCACCCCATGAGACTGTTAGTAACAGCGATAAGAACTTGAGTAATTTTCTTTTTAGTTTTATACCACTCTGCTTTTGAGCATCCAAAGACTAATTTTATTGCCAACATTTGCTTTTGACATTGCCTCTTCTTATTAGTATCAATATATATATATGCGTTTTTTTTTTCAGATATTTTCATTTAAGACATTTTTTTCTTGTCCAAATTGTCATATAAAGAAAGAAAATTGGTGAGGAATATAGTAAGTAAGTAACTAAAGTTAGCCGACCCTAGTCGAGAGCGACCTGAAGGCTTCCTTTTCGATAGCTACTACACCAAGGTGCAGGGGGGGGGCGATACTCCTTTCCCTGGATTGCTCCACTTTACCCTTGGTCCGTACCTTTTATAATGCTGTGTTAAGCTAAGAGTCATCAAATACCATTTTTTGAGTTTTTGGTATGACTCGACCTAGGATTAAACCCAGGTCTCCCGGGCTATGGGCGAACACTCAAAACATCATGCCAACGTCCGGAAGGAATATTGAAAGAACCTATATTTCATTGATGTAATATTAGCATACTGATCACAAAAAGCAAATTCAAAATTATTCCAACCCATATCTTAATAATCATTTGCTAATACTTCATTACCACAATCGAACAAGTCTCAACATGAATTTTGCTTAGGTCTCAGGGTTCTTCTGACTGGATAGCTCCCATTACAAATGTAAATTTTGCGAAAACTTCATCGATATATATATATCAATATACATATTTGTAATATTAAAAAGAGTAACAATATTCATACTATCTTTGACGACGAGCTGCACGATCGCCTTATGAACGCGTTTTCCAATGTACGTGAGACATAGAAACATTACAGGAATTGACATTATAACTATTCTAATATTTTAGATTTTAAATCGGCTCTGCCTTATGAAAAGATAGGGGACTTGGCCAAAACATTTGTATATATATATAAATATATATATATATATTATTATCCTGACAGACTGTTTCGTTGTATCGTCAGAGTGGCTAGACGCACGAATGCTTCAAGCTGGGAACAAAATTCGGCTGATTTTACGTCAGTCGTATTTCCTACCCCAGAGCTATCGTCAATCTCAGTGTAAGTGAACGGATTTATAGGTATATATTCATATGTACGCTATCTGCTACAGGTGCGATCCGTTCGTGAGAAAAGCTTTGCATTTACGCGTACGTGGCAGCCAGCAATCCCTCGCTCGAGTGCACAACCCACTGTGGGGAGCGTATATTGTCAATCACAGACAGACTGTTTCTTTATATTACAACTCTTCAGTGTGGCTGGACACGCGAGATACTTCAAGTTGGGATCAAAACCAGGGTGACTTTACGTCAATCGGATGTCTTACGCCCTAATTATTTGTATTAGATTGGAATACTTGAGATCATACAAATGTTTTCATATTATTTGTATTAGATTGGAATACTTGATATCATACATATGTTTTCAAATTATTTGTATTAGATTGGAATACTTGATATCATACATATGTGTTCAAATTATTTGTATTAGATTGGAATACTTGATATCATACATATGTTTTCAAATTATTTGTGTTAGATTGGATGGTTTGGTTTGTTGGGTTTTATGGCATATCAGCCTTTGTAGGTTATTTAACGCAAAATCCATTTTATGTAAATAATTCAGTTTACCATAACAATTCAGTTTACCATAAGTACATAGTTTAATTGTCAAAAACATTTCCATTTCAAACTATTCAAGCAGTTATATGTAACAATTCGGTTAAGTGTAAATACAGTTTTAATGTCGAAAAACAGTTCTATTTCAAATAATTCAGTTAAGCATAAGCACGCAGTTTAAATGTAAGTACGGTTTAATTGTCAAAAACATTTCTATTTCAAGCTATTCAGTTTACTGAAACAATTCATTTTAGCATAAGTATGCTGTTCTATTTAACCCATAGATTGGTCCCTATCAGGTGCTAGAACTCCGGACCAGAGTGGACCTGAGAGCGATGGCAATGAAGGGGTACTCCACATTCACCAAAGCTCCAGCACTGCTGGAACCTCACCATCAGATTATTTAGTGTCATGTCTAGGACACTAGTTAGGGGGGTCTTACTCCTCTGCAGAGGTGCAGGCAGCGTATTCTACAGCCCCAGATGACTGGGCAATAAGTAAAGTAGGCGACCATAGTCGAGGGTGACCCGAAGGCTCCCTTTTCGATAGCTTACTACACCAATGTGTAGGGGAGGGCGCTACTCCTTTCCCTGGATTGCTCCACTTTACCCTTGATCCGTACCTTATAAAGCTGAGTGTTAAGCAAGGAGGCATCAAGTACCATTTTTTGAGTCTTTGGTATGACTCGACCTGGGATTGAACCCAGTTCTCCCGGGCGATTGGCGAACAGTTAAATGTCAAATAGTTTTATTTCAGATAATTTAGTTCAGCATAAGTACACAGTTTAGACGTCAAAAACAGTTCTATTTCGAGCAATTCAGTTCAGCACTAGTACGCAGTTCCAATGTCAAAACAGTTATATTTTAAACAATTCAGTTTAGCATAAATACGCAGTTTAAATGCAAAAATCAGTATAGTGAAAGAAGCAGGGTTTAGTTCTATTTAACCCATAGATAGGACCCTTATCAGGTGCTACCACTCCGGGCCAGAGTGGACCTGGGAGCGATGGCAATGAAGGGGTACTCCGCATTCCCCATAGCTCCAGCATTGCTGGAACCTCACCATCAGATTGTTTAGTGTTATATCCTGGACATTCGTTGGGGGTGGGTCTTACCTCTCTGCAGAGAAGCAGTCGGTGTATTCTAGAACCCCTACAAATGTGTTCAAATTATTTGTATTAGATTGGAATTCTTGATATCATACAAATGTGTTCGAATTATTTGTATTAGATTGGAATACTTGATATCACACAAATGTTTTCAAATTATTTGTATTAGATTGGAATACTTGATATCACACAAATGTTTTTAAATTATTTGTATTAGATTGGAATACTTGATATCATACATATGTTTTCAAATTATTTGTATTAGATTGGAATACTTCATATCATATAACTGGGTGCAAAATACTTTTGAAATAACTGCACAAAAATGTAAATATCAATGTATAATGAACGCAATTCCCTAACGTTTAATAATACAATAAACGTAAATGAGTTGACGTACCGTTAAAATCAATCAAGTCGTTCCATAACTTTCTCCATTCGTCCCTATCGTTTATTGCTTCTAGTAGGTCCTGTAGACTGCACCTAGTGTCCTTACAGTGCTGATGTATGTGAGTCCATGCTGATCAGTCAACACTGGTGCGTCTATGAGTCTAAGAGAACGTCGCTTATGAGTTCACCCTTCGCCAACAGTGTCGTTCGTCTTGGATAATTTGTGAGATATGAAATTAGTGGTTGTGCAGCTGCTGTTTTGAGGAGTGTTGCTTCCAGGATTTGTTCAGAACAGTACGTAGTATTCTTTTATAGTTCCTATCTAGCTTTTATTCCCCTTTCGTTTCGTTAAGGTTCATGTGGTACATTCATACAGTTGTACTGACACAGCTAAAGCTTGGAAAAAAAAAATCCCGTTTTATTTTATCCGAGAGACCTAATTTTTACATGATCGGTTATCTCTCAATAGCAATCCATGCCATTCCGATGCGTATGTTAAGATTGCTTTCAGTAGATGTGATATTACTACCGAGGTATCTGAACTGGTCTACTAATTTCAGCAGCTTGCGACTTAATAAGGAGATGGCTCAATATATATATATATATATATAGAGAGAGAGAGATAGAGAGAGAGAGAGAGAGAGAGAGAGAGAGAGAGAGAAAGAGGGAGAAAGAAGGAGACAACCAGCCCGCTAGACAGACAGAGAAGTAAAGACTGAGGTAGGTTGGTATGGAAAAACAGATGAAACTCATAAAGAAATATCCTTTATGTTCTAGATGCTGAATGCTAGTCATCCTATAGTCTAGATCACTAAATCGAATAAACCTCATGTTATTTATCATGAGGCCATTTTATAATGATAAAACTTCAAAAGATTGATCTAATCTTCAAGTCAATTAGAATTGAATTTTATCATGATTAGCAGTCAATAAGCAAAGGTAATATCATTGTGATACCATCTACGATAATTTTGAACATTCCACATTGACCGCTGACAGAAAATTTGTTCGTTAAGTCAGGTGTCTGCAAATTAATCCTTGATCCTGAAGTAACCCTTATGAAGAATCTCGATAAAGCTAAGCTATTTGTGGCATCATTAACTCGTAAGCAGCAGAGTTCTCCCTATAACTTGAGCTAGTGTTATATCCTACACTTATAAGGGTTCAGATAAATTTCGACAGTAAATTGACGAGATTTATCTGCTGAAGGCAGAAGTTTTATTAAAGTTCATGTGTATATATAGCTTGATAGTGAATATTTTTGGAGGGCTGAGTGTAAAAAGAAATTACTGTCAAAGATTCGGCTAATATATACACCCCCCCACCCAGCAAAAAAAAAAAAAACAGTGTGGACACACACAGACACACACACAGAGTACACCTTTGAAAATTATTTATGAAAAATAATTATTCATGAAAAATAATTTCTTTCTAAACCAAAGATGGCAAGATATTATTTCTTTTCTTGTGAAATAAGATCTAATCAAAACAGATATTATTAGGTATTTATAATTCATTTCCAAACTCTTCAGCATTGAAACCATGTAACCAAAAATTAGATTGCAACCCCTCTGTAAGCAAAAATAATCAAAAAGTTAACTTTCCTCTTGGCTAACATACCTACATTTTATCATTTCTAAAAGAACATTATAAAATCAAAACGGAAATTGTTAGGTGTTATTGATTATCAAACTCTACTGCATTGAATCTTTGCAACCGAAATATATCAATAAAATAATTACACCCATTGTATTCTTTTATGCAATTTTATTTTTGATTACAAAAGTGTTGCAGCTTTGATTTTGGTTTCTGAGTTTCAGTTCAGTGGAGATAGGTAATAAATAATCGCTAATGATATCCGTAATATAATTACCAAACTCAAAACTCTGCAAGCAAAAATATAACTGTACTTATTTTTGGATTGCAACTTTCTCATATTTTTAGTATAAGACTTTTAATGCAATAGAGTTAGGTAATAGATGATGCCAAATAATATCCGTTTTGATTGGATAGTATTTCAGTAGAAATAATGAAATCCTGGTATCTTTGGTTTAAAATAACACTTTTTAGCAAAAAATGAAATATTCTTATTTATGGGCGATACTGTATATATAAATCTTAATCCGGCGCATGGTCACGTATTTATGAGTGAGTTATGCATACTGTATCTACATCAATTAAATGCAACGGCATTTAGATATGTTAGAAAAATATAACTCAGGAATATTTTCGTTCACTGGAATCTACGACAGGATACAGGAGATCTCAGACTTGATAGCCTCCCGAAATCTACCATTCATTGTATCCATTTTGATTCTGTGATATTTCAGGAGAAATCAATAAATCTTATTATCTTTGGTTTAGAAACCAAATTAATTTATGTAAAAAAAAAAAAACAAACTGGCTGGGGTATACTTATTTATACGCTATTGTTTGTTTGGGTGCGTGTGTGTGTGTGCGATTATATATATATATATATATACTGTTCTCAAGTGGGCTCTGCAAGAATACTCTAAACCGCTGGAAGTGAAAGTAAAACCTCTTATGCATTTTTGTATTCGCTGCAAAAGCGACACTTAATATCCACTCAAAGATGCAATATCTAATTTTTACAGCCTCTCCATCTCTCTCTCTCTCTCTCTCTCTCTCTCTGGTTTACCCCTAGCCTTCAGACCTGAAATTCAGGTTACCGAACCCTCAACAGCCATATTTCATTCAGGGTGCATTTCTCATATTACTTCAATATTAAAAATACGGCATCCTCCCACCTGTCTTTTGCCAATTTGTCCTTGAGGTCTGCTATCTCGAAACAAGCGTCGACATTTCAACATGGGTCTTTCTGTTTGACTTAAGATAAAATATGACGGTATTTGTGGCACGAGCGCACGCACGTGTGTGTGTGTGTGTGTGTAAGTGCGTCTGTTAACTGTTTTAGCTTAATGTTGATACGATGATGTGATAATGACGATGATGCTGTTATTAATTATGATGATAGATATATAATTATTTTGTGACAGTGATAAGGACGTGAGTAATTATCTTTTTAGTTTTATACTGCTCTGCTTGCGAGCATTCGAGCACTCTAATTTTATTGCCACCATTTGTTTTTGTATTACTTCTTTTTATTATTGTTAACTCTCTCTCTCTCTCTCTCTCTCTCTCTCTCACACACACACACACACACACATATATATATATATAGGATAAAATAAGGAGAAAGTGGATCTTGTCAACAAAATCTACCATTTCTCCACACACACACACACACACACATATATATATATATATATGTGTGTGTGTGTGGAGAAATGGTTGATATATATATATATATATATATATATATATATATATATATTATATTTTCATTGACGTAATTAAGATATGATAAACATTTTAATGATAAACATTTCGAGATGCTGTAGTTTGTTTGTGGTTGGGTTGGTATGAAGTAAGGCAACATTTTATGCGTGTGTGTGCGTGCGAGCGTGTTTTATCACAATTGTCTTTTTAGTTTTTATACAGCTCTGCCTACGAACATCCAATCTCCCTTAAAACATTTCGAAATGGGGCTGTTTCGATTGAGTTGGAATTAATTAAACCTGAATTTCATGAGTGTGTGTGTGTGTGTGTGTGTGTGTTATCTTCCTAAATATAATCTTTTGGTTTCGTTTAGTTTGGCATAACAACCATTATAGGTTATTTAATGTCAGGTCCTTTGTATACATATATATATTGAATATATGATTTCTTTATGTCGGGTTTGGTTTGGTTTCTTTGTTTAATGGCATATCAACCTTTGATGGTTATTTAATGCCAAAGCCATTCTCCTAGAACAGTAGTGGTACGAGGATCATTAAATAAGTTTCCAGACTTTTTTCGTATGGGCACTTTCATTGATAGTACACACATGAAACTCTAGTCCCTTTCGAAGTAATCTTCTCCAGCTGCAATGCACTTGTTGTACCGTTCCAACAACTTCTGGAAAGCCCCAAAGAAGTCGTCTTGTGTGAGCGTGTCAATGACCTTCGTCACAGCCTCTTTCATCTCCTTAATTCTCTCATAACGACAGCCTCTGAGCTTCGATGGACGGGGCATATCTCCAAAATGGGGGTGGGGCCATCGCCTGTCCTAGATAGCTCTGTATGGTGATCTCTCCACTGGTTACCATGACAGAGGGGCACAAAAGAAACGTTTTAAAGACTCCCCCAAGAAGACCCTCGGTACCTGCCACATTAACCACCACCAATGGTCGACACTTGTTGCTGACCATCGTCTCCACCTTTGAAGACTCCTGCAGAGCCAACCTCAGGGAGAAAGACCACCGGAGGAAGATCAAGGGAGCTTCAGCACCCATACCCGACCAGACTTTTAACTGCAGTCACTGTGGCGGGACTTGTTTGTCCCGCATTGGCCTAGCTAGCCATCAGCATGCCTGCAGTCAATGTGGACTGCTTACTTCATAAATCTTCGTTCGTCTAGCCAAGAGAGAGAGAGAGAGAGAGAGAGAGAGAGAGAGAGAGAGAGAGAGAGAGAGATGATTTCTTAACACATTTTATAGAAAATGTTTTTAAACGTATCTGAGCTCATTTTTTTCATTCTATTAAATGGTTTCACTTTTTTCTATCTAATACGAATAATTCTATTTACTCTTAATCATTTGTTTGCACATAGTCGAATATTTGCAAGTATTGCTATTTAACACTAACAATCCAATTAAACATCAGTCATTTGTTTACATTCAGTCAAATGATTAAATAGTTCTATTTCAAACAATACAGTTTAGCAAAGTACACAATTTTTGTTAACGCACCATTAAATGTAATGTTCTTTTTCGAACAATTCAGTCCTCAGTTTTTATTTACACACGGTTAAAAGTAAAAATAGTTCTATTTTTTAAAATTTCAATTTAGCATTAGTACACAGTTTAATTGTCAAACAGTTCTATTTGACCCATAGATAGGAACCTATCATAGGCTACCCCTCTGGGCCTGATTGAACCTGGAAGCGATGGCAATGAAGGGATACTCCGCGTTCTCCCCAGCTCCAGCATTACTAGAGCCTCATTATCAAAATGTTTAGTGACATATCCAGGACAGTCTTACCCCTCAGCAGAGAAGCTAATCGGTGTATTCTAAAGCCCCAGCCGATTGGGCCATAAATATATTGTTGATATGGAATAAGTTAGTAAAGTTGGCGAACGTAATCGAGGGCGACTAGGAGGCTCCCTTTTCAATAGCTACTACACCGAGGTGTAGTGGAGAGAGCTACTTTCCTTTGATTGCTCCTATTTACCTTTGATAGGTACCTTATATTGCTGAGTGTTAAGCAAGGATGTATCAAGTGCCATTATTAAAGTCTTTGGTATGACGCAACCTGGGATTGAACCCAGGTCGCCCGGACCATCGGCGAACACTCTACCCACTAGGCCAATAAGCTGGTTTGGAATAGTTACATGATAATGCTGATACTTATTATGATAACAGATAAATGATTATGATGATTATATCTAATTATAGCTCACCAAATATCCGTCCGTCCATCCGTACAACTAAGACGCCGCCATTTTTGGCCAGATTTCAACCAAACTATTATTTGCGTCATCTTAGGTAAAATTTTGCACTCTACAAAAAGACCCAGCTCACACTAATGTAAGATCTGCTTCTTATCGGTTATGTTTAACTGTTCAATACGTTGTGGAAGAGTGTTCGTCGCACGCCCTGCATCGGTAACCTACCTTCTAGGTAATCATTACGAGAGTCAAATGCCTCCTTCAATATGTACATAGACCATACCTATACTATGCTGGATACCGAGTCATACCGGCATCCAAGGAAATGAAAAGGCCGACAAAGGAGCAAAAAACTAACTAAACACGCACCCCTCAAACACGAAAATCTCGAAGACTGACCTTCGACCTACCATCAAACACAAATGGCAACACTAGTAGAACAGTTGTCAAAACAACAAACTAGACAACATCCTGCCAAACATCGGGGAATGGCACCCAGGATATAGAAAGAAAAGAAGAGAGTAGGTGGTACTGACCAGACAGTGTATGGGACTAAGACATATCACACACAAATGTTTACTTAACCCCCCCCCCAAAAAAAAAGAAGAAACCTTATGTATACCATGTCAAGAATAATATACAGCAAAACAATTATTGATCGACTAGCTTGACCTTTTACAAATCAGAATCAGAGACTACAAGGCAGATTGAGCGGATGGACCTGTTCTTAATTATTAAATCCGGGTATAAAATAAATTTCATCAAAGAGATTGGGCTCTATAAAAAAGATATGGGAAAAAAATGAACTCATGAAATGAAATAAACAAAATAAGACGAGTTACGAAACATTTCGTTCAAAACCAAGTATTTACCAGCCGGGAGACCGGAGTTCGATCCCAGGTCGCGTCATACCAAAGACTTTAAAAATGGTACTTGATACCTCCTTGTTTAACACTCAGCAATATAAGGTACGTATCAAGGGTAAAGTGGAGCAATCCCGTGAAAGGAGTAGCGCCTTCCCCTACACCTCGATGTAGCAGCTATTGAAAAGGGACCCTTTTATTTCAAACAATTCAGTTAAGCGTGAGTACACAGTTTAATAGTGAAAACATTTCTATTTCAACCATTCAGTTTTGTCAAACATTTCTAATTCAAACAATTCCGTTTAGCGTAAGTACAGTTTCTATGTCAAAAACAGTTCTCGTAAGTAAAGTCAACAGTTCAATTTCAAACAATTCAGTTTAGCATAAGTACGCAGGTTTAATGGCAGCCATGGTTCTATTTCAAACAATTCAGTTTAACATAGTTATGCAGTCTAAATTCAAAAAACAATAAACCCTTGAAACCACGATTTAGTTCTGTTTGACTCATTGATAGGACCCTTATCAGGTGCTACCACTCCGGGCCAAAGTGGACTTGGAAACAATGGAAATGAAAGAGTACTCCGCATTCCCCAAAGCTCCAGAATTACCGGAACCTCACCATCGGATTCTTTATCATATCCAGGACACTCGCCTTACACCTTTACAGAAAAGCAGTCAGTATATTCTACAGCCCCAGCCGACTGAGCAATTGGGTGATGATTTTTACAAAGACTACGATGAAAGTAATTATTGTGGGATGATGATGATGATGACAGTATGGAAGATTATCATCAGTTTGATGATGATTTCGGTGACTATAATGAAAGTAGTTATAAAGATGATGATAATCACCATAATTCAGATGAAGGTAATTATTAGTTATACGATAATTCCGATGACTACGACGAAGGTAATTATTACAGAATGATGATGATGATGATAGCAACGATGAAAATAGTTATTTGGTTGATGAAAATGACTACTACTACAATGAAAGTAATTATTAGGATGATGATGATTACCCCAATTAAAATGAAGGTATTTATAAGGATGATGATAATTTTGATGGCTTCAATGGAAATAAATATTAGGGCGATGATATTTACATTTGGTTTGTTGGTTAGTGTTTTATGGTATATCAACACTTATGGGTTATTTGATACTAAAATATAAAAATGTATTTATATATATATATAATTTGTAAGCAGATTGTTCATTGTTAATATTATTTTTGAATGAGAGCTCATTTACTTGCACACAGTTAAATAATTTCAAGTACTGCTATTCAATATTAGTAATTCTATTTATCTATATTCATCAACTCCTCCGCTCGGGTAGGATATGACACAAGGTCAATTTTTAAGCGAAGTTTAACAGGTTTCAATTCAGAGTTTTCTTTCTCCTAGACTATTTGCCTCACCAAGGTTGAAGAAATCAGTCTGTCCTATTATTTACCCATAGCTGGAGGGAGAATAATTGGATTCATACCTTTCCCAAGGGTATTAGTGCCATGTGAAATACAATTAGCTGGGTCCAGGATATGAACTCGTATCGCCGTGTCCATTTCCTACGACGATAACCATTACATCACGGGCACCTCCATAAATTACCTCCAGTAATTCTATTTATCAAGCATTCCCATCTAAATTTACACATAGCAGCATGGTTTCAAATAAAAGAGTACCCCAGGAGAACGAAAAAAACTACTCGAAACTATATAGCAGAAACCTAATAAAAAAAGATGTACACCTGGGCTTGTTTCCCTTGAAGAATACTCGGGACGATTCTTATAGATGACGAGGCAAAAACTTCAACAAATGGACTAAAGAACAAGAAAACTCATGACGATGCATAAGGCCTCACATTCCATAGAGGACTAGCCGGCAGGGGACGATAGCGTCGATACATCGATAAGACGACTCGAAGACTAAATAAAAAAGAACAAAGAAAAGCTAATTATAATGACAAGAAACAACATTAACAACACAAGGATAAACAGAAGAAAACAACATTAACAACACAAGGATAAACAGAAGAAAAATAACGAGAAAACAAAATGTGAAGAAAAGCAATTGCATCGATATTTCAAGTAACAAACAAATGAAATCTCACAGGGAAAAGACATGGGCATGACAAAGAAAGGGAGACTTTAAGAAAGAAACTGAATCTCTTCTGAATCTCTTCTAATAGCAGCACAAAACAACGCCATAAGGACTAACCACGTTAAAGCAAAAATAGATAAGACGCAACAAGCGAATGGAGCAAATTAGAGCAGAAAGAGTATAAAACTAGACATGACTTGGTAAGGAAAGTGATCTTCTAGGAAATGTACAAAACACTGTACTAGTAGTACATACACAACCTGGAATCTTTTTTTTTTTTGCTTTTTTGAGATATCTCACCAAATTTCAGCCAAACGACCATATAAGGAATTATTAAAAAGGAATTATCATAAGGAATTATTAAAAAAGAACCATTATTAGAAATTATATATTAAAAGCAATTATTGAAAGGATTATTATTATGATTACTACTACAATGATGGTAATTATTAAGACGATTTTGATGACAATTATGTTGAAGCTAATTACTAGGATAATGATAGTTAAGATATTTAATGTAATAAAATTTTCTTTGTTAATTTCCTTCTAAGTCTCTGTATCAAAAGAAGTTAGGAGTCTTCGTGGTGTAATGGGTGGACTACGGTCTCGAAGTAAGTGAGTTCGAATTCCACTAGCGCTATTACGTTCACTTTCAGACGAATAATCTTAGGAGTAGTAAGAACCCCTTTATCCTCCCCGCTAAGGGTTAGTGTCACTAATGTCTTTCATCTTTGGCATGACATCATCCACGAAAGTTGATATGCCATTAAACAAAGAAAAAAAGAAAATTTATAAACAACTGAATGGCTAATGCTAGTTTGGTTTCTTTGTTTAATGGCTTATCAACTTTCGTGGGCTATTTAATGCCAAAGCCTTCCTTGTAGAAGAACAACGGTGATATTATTAGACCAATAGCTGAGATGATAAGGAGGATAATAAGGATGATTATGACGTTGATTATTGTGATGATAGTGGTTAAGATTGGGATTATGATATGTTAACGACAACGACGACGATGATGATTATGATAAAAATCACTGATATGATTATTATGGTTCTTATGATAATATGTATAATTACCTTGATAGGATTACGACAATTATCTTGAGATATTTTCCGAAAATTTTGTAAATCTGTTGAAAAACAGAGAGGAAATCATAACAAGTTTAACCTTTGGAACTATCTTATCGCATTTGTGTGCCTAGAATGTTTCAAGATAAGACTAAAGATGGTCTTCTCGTCGTGGCAACTGTCCAGTCTTAGCAAAATGAATATTGACGTGAGCGCAGATAAAGGAACCTAATAGAAACATATTTGGGCGACACACCAACTCGGAGAGAAAAAGAAAGAGATAGACCGAGCACCTCAATAAGTTCCCGATGATAGAGATACTTACATCCTCAATTTTCTGGAAAGAGTTGTTCAAGTGCTTTCCCCCAGACATATATACACATACACACAAAAAGACTGACCTACGATTTTTTTTCTACTCATGACGCTTTTCGTCCAAATAATGTCATAACTCTATAAGGTCGGAGACCAGTGAGAGCAGAGAAATTTTATTAACCAGAAGAAAAAGAAAACGATTTGGATTTTGGAAGAATAGAGTAGTTTATTAGAAATGTGTAATGGCAGAATGAAATTGAGATAAAAATTGTGCTATTTTCGATTAGAAGGAATGTGACAAAAACGAACTGTTTGATGTGAACAGAAAAGCAAATATACTGTTATTGTTTAAACTAAATCAGTCAGGAAATAGTTGAATTGTTTTGACAGATCGCTGTGTTCCGGACGGTTTGAAGTGAAAAACAAAAAATGAATTCAGATCAAAGCCAGAACCTGTCAATCATCAAAGGTTACTCAACATGAAAATGTACGATTGGAATTACCTATTTTTTAAAATTCGAATCTGAAATTTTTTATAATGCACGTCAGCAAAAATTTATCGAAACCCAAATTAGGAGAAAATTGACTTTTCCTAAAAACCTCGCCCTCCCCACTTCCCAGTGAAAAAGTATATATTTTCGACGCTTTGGAAACCCAGAGGGAGAGAGAGAGAGGGGGGATACGAGACAGAGACAGAGAGCAGCACGTGAGTCAGTGAGCAGTTTTCGGCGAAGCTCTGAGTTTTTGACCTTGTACTAGACTGCCTTGAGTATAGAAAGTGAAGAAAGCCGACCATAATACAACGCTGTGAAAAGGCAAAAAATGTTTAACGTAATAAGCACTTGTGAAGTAGTACCAAGGATTGTGGAAAACTAACATAACCGCCATTTGAGTTTGCCTTGCTCCAGATTATAGGCACTGGAAATAGAAAAGCCTAAAACAAGGAACTGACGTAGAAAGACCAAGAGGTCCCTAAACATTTTTTTAACTTTTTGCCCTTCTATTTGCGGATAGCTGGGAGGTGGAGTGTAGAAGAGATGGATTCCTGACATCCCACATCCCACAAAACAGCAGATGTACGGACACTTACCTCCCATCTCTAAAACAATCCAAATAAGACGAACAAGACATGCGGGATACTGCTGGAGGAGTAAGGACGAACTCATAAGCGACCTTCTCCTATGGACCCCTTCACACGCGCAAGTGTTGGCTGTCCAACAAGATCTTATCTGCAACAGCTCTGCACGGACACAGGATGTTGTCTTGAAGACCTGCCGGAAGCAATAGAAAATAGAGACGAATGGTGTGTGTGCGCGCAAGAGAGAGAGAGAGAGAGAGAGAGAGAGAGAGAGTCGGGAAAATCCATGCTAGCAGCGCCACATGATGATGATGATTATGATAAGCCATTTTATCTACATTGTTCAAAATGATTTTAAACAGTATCTCAAACATCCATGTGACTAACAGGTGTGATCCTAACAGGTACAACCCCTCTGGGTCAGAGTGATTCTTGGGAGTCATGGCAACGAAAGAGTGACTCATCATAGTTCCAGAACTAGAGCCTAACTACTAGATGCAGTTTAGTGTCTCACCAAGGACACAATTTCTCTGAATTTTGCTGGTGAAAATGAAGGATAACTAAGACGAAATTATATATTTCTGTTTCATAGTTTATATGTTGAGTTATATAAGTTAGTAAGTTGGCCAACCGTTGTCGAGAGCGACCTGATGGTTCCCTTTTCAATAGCTGCTAGTTGGAGAGGAAGGTGTTTCTCTTTTCCCAGAATTATTCCACTTACCCGTGATAATACCTTATGATGCTGAGTTTTAAGTAAGGAGACATCAAGTACCATTTTTTAGTCTTTGGAACGAGTCGGTCCGAGATTGAACACCTATCTGGTACCTATCAAGGCTAGAGTGGACCGGGGAGCGATGGCAATGAAGGGGTACTCTGCATTCCCCAAAGCTCCAGCATAAGTGGAACCTCACCATCAGATTGTTTAGTGCCATATCTAGAACACTCGTTGGGGTGGGAGTCTTACCTTTCGGCAGAGAAGCAGTCGGTGTATTCTACAGCCCCAGCTGACTGGGCTTTATTTTCTCTGTCTCCCACCAGAAAGGACTTGACACAAGGTCAATGACTCGAAGGTCGATCATACTGGAGATTTAGAGGTGGGGAAGGTCGGGTACGAGCCTAGGCTCGAACCAACTGACTGGGCAATATTAAAAATTGGTAAGTTCTTCATACTAAGTTGATATATGATGAGTTGATATTTATATACTTATTTATATATATATAAGAGCGAGTGCATTAATATTGTTCATTATCATTTTAGATATTATCTGAAACAGCTCTATTTGATCCATAGATGGGATTCTAACGGATAATACCACACTGGGTCTGAGTGGGCCTGTTAGTAATAGCAACGAAATGATCGCTCTAGAATCTTCAGAGCTCCAGAACAAGAGCCTCACCAATGAGAAGGGATGTACTTATTTATAGTTAATATAGTATATTCATCGTCGTAATCTGCTGTAGTAATGAATAATCTGATATATTTCTCTATATTTTTAAGACATAAAGTTTTAGAAACAAACCTGTAGCTAAGATTAAGTTGTACATAGCTGTATATATTTATCCAACCCCTCCGCAACGGACAGGATACGACCAACGGTAAATTTTTAAACCGAGTACAGCTGGTATGAATTCAGAGTTTTTCTTCTCCTTGATCGGTTGCTATACTAAAGCTAAACAACCCACTTTGCCCTGATATTTGCTGAAGATATTAATTCATATATTAGTTCGAAGTGAAATGAAAACAACCTCGCCCAGAATTCAAACGCCGGTTAACGAGTATGGAATGGATGGTACGGTGCGATAGTAGGGGCCAGATTGCTGTCGGGTTGGATGGTGGGTCCCCGTGGAGTAGTGGCAAGCGAGTTTGTTCTCAAATGGCGTTTTTATGTTCACTTTCGAACTAATACCCTCGGGAAAGGTATGAACCTCCTTATCCTTCGCAGCTGTGGATTAAATAGTACCATAACTGTTTTTCTGTAAGGCATTAAATAACCAACAAGAGTTGATATGCCATTAAATAGAGAAAGCAAACCAAGCCAAGATAGTTTTTAGTCTGCCTCAGTTAGTTGGGTCATGAAAATATTATAAATGAAAACTTTAGATCAAAAATAAAAGAAAATGAAAGAATTCTTATAATTCAAAGTTCTTTGACTTTTGGAATTTAGAGTGCGCAAAGCGAATTATCTCTCAGACGAAAATAGAAATATATAGAAGTGTAACCCAGCCGATTTCTTTCACACAAGTAATGGCGTGGGGAAGCGCTACATTTGCTGTAATAAGATACATTCGACTCGAAGGCCGAAAAGGTGTTGCAATATACGATTAAAAAAAACGACAGGTAAAAAAAAAATGTCTCTTGATTTAACGCTTCTTTTCGACCTGCTTTCTATTTTCACGTTGTCTGCAGCTTGAAACGCAAGAAAGAATATCAATCCTAAAAATACCATGTTGATTCTGTTGTTTTTCTTGCTTATTATTATATAGTATTACATTAAGTAAGGACAGTGTAACTTTGATACTGTAATGTTAGAGTGTATTAAAAGTATTTTTTTTACAGCTTCTTATGCTAAAGCTTACGTGTACATCTAAAAACTATCGATGACTATACTATGTTATTATCCGAGTTTTTCATACCATTAGCACCTAGTGGCTATTACTGAAGCAAAAGTGACAGCAAATCTCCTCAGTTATTCAAGACTCTTTCAGTATTGTAGCTGACCACAGCAGTGATGTAGCCTTGACGGTCTAAATTTTTCTTCGGATTTCTCGTTCCCCCAATCTCTTTTACTGGTGCTTTGGGATTGTGCCGAGTGCTGCAACTACGATTGGTATAACTGTCACTATTATTATTATTATTATTATTATTTTACTCGCTGTGAGGTTTTCACACAAGTTTTAACTGGAGGTCTTTCACAAGAAGTCTTTCACGGAGTCTGAATAACAGCAAGTTTCCTCAGGTTTTCAGGACTTTTCTAAGTATTTTAGCAGATCTGAACAATGTTGTGGTTTGGATGGTCTTGATTATTTTTCTGATTACTAATTCCTCCTCTCTTTTTTCCAAGTCCCAGGGAGTCGTTCCTAGTGTGCCAAGTACAATTGGTTTCACCGTCATGCTCATGTTCCACTGCTTTTTTTCTTTTCAGCTCTTTGGAAAGGTCCAAGTATTTGTCTATTCTTCGCTTTCCTTCATTTTCATTCCGTGGTCTGATGGAACGGGAATATGCACACGATGACAATTTCTTTTCTTTTTGTTAATTAAAACTAGGTCTGGCCTTCTAGCCGTAATTAGATGATCAGTTTGTACTATTATTATTATTATTATTATTATTATTATTATTATTATTTACCAACCCCTCCGGTCAATTCTTAAGCGGAGTTTAACAGGTTTGAATTCAGAGTTTTCTTTCTCCTAGACTAGTTGCCTCACCAAGGCTGAAGAACCCAGTCTGCTCTACTATTTACCCATACCTGAAGGGAAATTAATTTGATTCATACCTTTCCTAAGGGTATTAGTGCTATGTGAAATGCAATCAGACTCGTCTAGGATTTGAACTCGTCTCGCCGTGTCCATTTCCTACGTCGATAACCATTACACCACGGGCACCTATCATTATTATTATTATACTCCTTGCGAGTTTTTCCCACTAGCCTTAACTGGAGGTTATTAACTGGAGTCTGAGTGACAGTAATTTTTCTTATGTGTCCAGGACTCTTCTCGGTATTCTGGCCGACCCCAACAAAGCTGTAGTCTCGATTCGTTCTCTGACTTCCAACTCTTCCAAGGCCTTTCTAAGTCTTTGAGAACCGTTCCAAGTGCGCCATTTACATTTGGTATCACTGTCATCCTCATGTCCCACAGCTTTCTTAGTTCTCGGGCCAGGTTGAACTACTTGTTTCTCTTTTCGCTTTCTTATTTTCACTCGGTGGTCCGCCGGGATGGCTCAATCTACTATTCAGCAAGTTCTGTCACAAGGTCTGGACTTCTTGCCGGGATTAGGTGATCTGTTCTAATCTCAAAATCTCCGAGAATTTTATGCATCTCGTTCTCATTCTGGATTATGCAAATACCATTTGGTAGTATAGTCAAATTTTGATTTCTTGCACAATTCCCAGTGGATCACCCTTCTTACCCAGTCGTGTCTTATACTCCTTTTGCGATAGTTTGCTATATTCGCTTATTATGTGATAAATCGTTTCGTCTTTATCATCACATTATTTACACCAGCTGTCATGTTGCATATTATCGATTTTCGCTTTTGTGTTGCTATTAAGAGAGATTCAGTTTCTCTCTAAAGGTTTCCCTTTCGTATCTATGTCCAAGTCTTCTCGCGTGATATTTCATCAGTGTGTGCCTTGAAGAATGCATACATCAGTTTTTCTTCCCATTTCTGTTTCTTAGTTTTTGTTGTTCTTCTGTTTGTCCTAATGTTGTCAGCATTGTCGCTGGCTGCTGTAATTAGTCTTTCTTTGCTCTTTTTAATGTAGCCCTCGAGTCATCGAATAGATACATCAACATAATTTCTAATATTGGCGGCAAGTCCCGTTCTTTCTTCTCTTCTTAACATATAGTCTGTCAATGTCATCACCCGGATGTAAGGCCTTAAGCATAGTCATCAACTTTTTTATTCTCTGGTCTATTTGTCTGCGTTCCTTCCTTGTCCATTTTAAGAATGGGCTCGAGTATCTTACAAGAGGGACTGCCCATGTGTTTATCCAGTTGATGAGAGTCTTGCTTCAGAGCTTGGTTTCGAGAACCTTTCTCATTTTCTGCGACACTCATTTCTTTTTTTTTTTCTTTTATCTCCTCTTGTTTGATGATGTCCGCTTCCAGTATTTCCAAATAATTATAATTTTCCTTTTCATCCAGCTTTTTGATTCTTGCCTGATTTGGCAGTTATGTTCCTTCATTTACTTATTTTTTTCCACTTTTCATTATAAGCATGGCCCATTTTTCAAAGCCAAATTCCATTCGCATATCTTGGCTGTATATTCTTACAGCTTGTATCAGTCCCCTACTCTTTTTCATTTCTTCTTTGCAAATAGCATGATGTCTTCCATGTACATGAGGTGATTAATCTTTTCTTTCAACTTAGTAAGTTTGAAGCCCCAAGGGCAATTCTTAAGTATTTAACTGAGTGAAATAATTGCCATTACTAATAGTTATGGCGAAAGTAATGTCACTCTGGATTTTCACCCCTGCTAAAGTTTTTCCTCGTGTTGTTAATTCCTCTTTTCGGTTTCCCACGGCTTCTGAGAAGAAGTTTATGACTTTGTCGGATATTTTGTACATTTTCAGACACTGTAGTTATCCAAGTTAGCGGGACCATATAATTGGTCTTTTGTAGTCAATCCACACCATGGATACATTTTTCCACCTTGCTTTGCTCTCTTTGATGATATGCTGATCAATGAACAGTAAGTAACCTGTCCCTCTTGATTCCCTGTAGCACCCTTTCTGTCGTTCCATACAAACAAGTAGTAGATCTCTCCTCTAATCTGTGTGGTTAGGATTTTTCACATTATAAGTAGACTCGTTATTTATCTTTAGTTACTGGGGATGATTCTTTTTCGGGAATCTTTCTGGATCAGGGTTGTCCTCTCCTTAGTCATGCATTCAGGTATACTTGTTTCTTTTAGGCATTTACTCCGTTTAAGAACCATTCTGTCATGGATAACGTGAATTTTTAAAACCAGATTCCATGTATGCCATCATAGTTTGGTATTTTCCAATTCGGTACTTTTTTGAGTGTTTCTCGGATCAATTCCAGGCATATGTCTGTCTTAGGGTCTTCTTTGAGTCCTTGTAATACTTTTTTTATGTTATTTATCCATTCAGCCTATCTGTTATGTTCTTCCTGTTCCCATATTTTACTCCAAAATTGATTCGCTTCCTTTGCACCCGGTTGTTGATATGTCCTTGAGCATTCTCTACCTATTTGTTGGTAGAATTTTCTTTCATTATTTTGGAATATCCAGTTTTGCTGGTATTGCTAGACTCTGTCTCGATATCTTCTGAATCTCCCTTCTTTCGCCAATCTCTTTTGATTTGTCTCTTCAAGTTGTATTTTCAGAATTGCCTGCTGTTTTGTTTTGGTCTTTTCATCCCAACATATCCTTGTATGCTTTTCCAACCTTAGTACTTTCCTGTGATGTCGCAGTTTCTTTACCTGTCTTTCTAGCCTAATTTCCCATCCAGGTTATGTATTTCTATTTGGATTTCTGAGGGAAACACCGATTTTTTTTTTCACAGACTAGTTTCGCTCCAGCATAAATTAGCCCGATTAGTTCAGTAATATCACCTGTTGCGACATTTGTTTATAATTTGTCTACCTTTTCGATTTCTATCGCAACTTTTTTCCAGTCTTAGTTTCTAACGTAATGAAGTCTTATTTTCAGTCATGATTTCCTCTATCAACCCAACATTTGTTTTGACAACTTGCGTGAACATTTGTTTTGTGGTGCTGGGGTCAGTGGCGTTTTGAATTTCAGTATTTTGTTTTTCAATTCGGTTTGGAGAATCTTGCTTTTCAGTATTTAGTCTTTCGATTCAGGTAGGTGAATTTTGTTCAAATTCTTGACTATTTATTTGTCATCACATTTCTAATATCTCAAGATCAGAAAACCAACCTTTCTTTTATAACATTTTAGCTTGGTCAAGAAGCTTTTCCATCATTTCCATCATTCTTTTTCTATACCTTTTGTGTTTATGATGGCTATTAAAACAATAGTGAAGTACGTTTTTGCTTGTGTCTTAGAGCGGCCAACATTAGCAGAATGACGATCAGGTTCCCCATGTCGGTTATCAAGGGAGTATCTGCCGATCATGACACTCAGAACTCTCATTAGAATTCCACGTTGATTTGAATTTGGAACTGTCATTTTTCATGGGTGGAATAATAGGGCTATACCAGACTCAAGGGTTGATTATTATCTGTGCTCCTATCACAGATGTTCTTTAGAAGAAGAGGACAATAAAAATAAAAACAAATAAATAAATAAAAAAGAGTGAAAACTTTTGAAATAAAAAAAGGTTTTAACTTGGTAAGCGTCCACATAACCCTTTGTTCTTAATTTTTTTAGTCTATACCGTACATTCAAGCTTGGGGATAACTTCTTTTTGTTTTCTTGGGGTGATATTCCTTATTGATTTGCTTGCTTGCTTTTTCCCTTTTCATACCCCTTTTCCATTTTTGCCTGTATCATTATTATCATTAGGATTATTATCATTATTATTTTGATTTTTGGAAGTATTTTTACACCAGCTCTAGCTGGCGGTCTTTCCTGTGAGTTTTGATCACAAGACTCTTCTAAGTATTCTAGCCAATCTTAACAGTGCTGTGGTCTAGATGGTCTCGACTCTTCCTCTGATCTCCAATTTCCCCAGTCTCTTTTTCAGACCAAGAGAAACAAAGACAATGAATATCACTAAAGACAATAAGTATCACTTCTTCAGCTCTCTTGCAAGATACAAGTGTTTGTCAGTTTTTCCGCTTTTTTTAGTTTCATTCTGTGGTCTTCTGAAAAGGCAAAATTCACTCGATAAATTCTCTTCTTAATTAACACTGGTATTCTGGCCGGGATTTGTTGATCTGTTGTACCTCAGAGTCCCAGAGAATCTTATAGGTCTCATTTTCTTGCGCTGATTCTAGTTTCTTTATATATATATATATATATATATATATATATATATATATATATATATATATATCAATTATCATTGTGACCAAATTTTTGTCTCTGACACAATTTCTATTTGATCACCTTTCCCACTCAGTCATGTCAAGTCCTATTAGATTCCTTTAATGCCAATATTCGATTATTATGCGACTGTTTTATCTCTATCATCATACTGAGTATTTTTTGTGTTTTATTTACTTTGACATAATTAGTTCTTTTAGCATTGTTTTAGGTTTCTATTAACAGAGATTCAGTATCTGTCTTGAGGTTTCCTCTTCTCGGTCATGTTCCGGTCATTTTCTTCTAAGAATGAAAGTGCAGTAACTTTCCCAGCCCTACAACCTTTCTAGGTTGGAATATGTGAAGTTTTTGTTCTGAATCAATGCTATTATTCTGGTTGTTTGGATGACCGTCACGCTTTTCTATCAAGGATTAGAGCGTGGTATATGCACAAAAACAGGTCTTTCTAAAATGGAACCAGAAATTTAGGCATTTAGAAAGCTGTAGAAAAAAACCCTCTCTCTCCTCCTCTCTCTTTCATATATATATATATATATATATATATATATATATATATATATATATATATATAAACACATAGAGTTAATCAATTCTGTTCTAAGGTTTATAAAAATGTGGGATTTCTGGTCAGAATATTTCTCTTTTTTCACTTCCATTTTTTTCATTGTGTTAATTTCAGATCAATTATTCTTTCCAGGATTTTCTTCTTATGGTTTTTGGAAATTGTTTTCTTTATTTAACTAGTTTGCTTTTCCTTCAGGGTGTCACGAAATGTATTAAGTTTTTTGACAAAAGAAAAAAGAGTTTAAATAAGATTCATTCAAGTTCTGTTGTTTGTACGTTTTTGAAAATGTTTTCAGAGTTTCATGATTTGGGACTAAGTCTAAAGGTGTGTTTCATTTTTAATATTTGGTTGGTTTAGACTTTGTTTTTTTTTTTCTTATTTTTTTAAATCTTGTAATAATTGTAAATAGTTTAAGACTTTTTAATTTGATGAAACACCGAATTGTGAAAATGCTGCACTCTCCGTACTCCTCTCGTAGCTTCGTACAATTCTTTTTATTGTTTCCTGAACCAAAAATTCATCTTAGAGGATTAATTCAAAATTCACTGTAATTAACAGGTTGAATGGCGAAGAAATTATTTCGAAGAAACCTAAACTTTCATTTATTCTTTATTTCTCACAAGCTAAATTAACTTTCAAATGTCTCAATTTATTTTAAACGCACTATATATATATATATATATATATATATATATATATATATATATATATATATATATATATAGGGTGTCTCAATAAACATGGGACCCATGTGATTGCTAATAACTTTGCTAATAATAAAGTTGTAATCTTTTTTGTTTCAGATTTGAAAATAGTTAACTATAACACTTATTAATCCTTGAGAGAGAAAACTATTAATATATATATATATATATATATATATATATATATATATATATATACTTTGGTGCAAAAAAGATAAGGTCACCACGAAAAAACGCAGAAATTTGGATTGATCTACTTTTTTCTTTCAAAAATTCATATTTTTATAAATGTATTTAGTAATTAAATTATCTATTAAAAATTTTTTTGAAAAATTGTTTTCTTAGATTATTATTTCAGAAAATATTAAAATTAGCATGTTGCAAAAAGATAAGGCCACCTATGAATTTATTAAATAAAACAAATTAACTCACAGATTTTTATGTTAAGATTAATTTTTACATAAAAATTAGCAATAAAAATTAAAAGTAAATCATGGGACGTGGCAATTCTCTTACAGATCACGAGAAAGGAATGATCGATGCTTTTGAAAAAGATGAGCATTCTCAATGAGAAATTGCCAAGAAAATTAACAGATCAATGTGTGCAGTGAATAATTACATAAAAAATAAGAACAAAACACCCAAAAAGATTCCAGGTAGGCCAGAAAAACTCAGTCCAAGGAATAAACGGGCCATTAGGGCCGTTCACTAAAGAAGAGCTCGACTCGGTTCTTAGAAAAATTAAAAATAGAAAAGCTGCAGGGCTTGACGAGATTCCCCCAGAAGTGTGGAAGACGAGACAATTCGACGACATACTGCTCCGACACTGCAACGCAGTTTATAACCAAAATCCGATAGACAGATGGACGAAGGGATGCATCCTCCCCTTCCCTAAAAAGGTGACCTCGGATTAGCCAAGAACTATAGAGGTATAACACTCACATCCATAGCAGCCAAAATCTACAATGCCCTACTACGAAACCGCATAGTACCCCAAATCGACAAAATCCTGAGGAAAAACCAAAATGGCTTCAGAAGAAACAGGTCCACGACCTCACAAATATTGACCATTCGTAGAATCCTAGAAGGCGTGAGGGCAAAAAACTTACAGGCGACATTACTATTTGTCGATTTTACCAAGGCCTTCGATTCCATCCACTGAGGGAAGATGGAACAAATACTACTAGCATACGGCCTACCAGAAGAAACCGTAGCAACAATAATGATTCTCTACAGAAACACCAAAGTGAAAGTGCGTTCACCGGATGGAGACACAGATTACTTCGACATTGTAGCAGGAGTGCTGCAAGGGGACACGCTTGCCCCATACCTCTTAATCATCTGTCGAGACTACGTACTTAGGACATCGATCGATAAAATTAGGGAAAACGGCTTTTAGTTGACAAAGAAAAGAAGCAGAAGGTACCCCGCAAAAACAATCACCGACGCCGACTACGCCGACGACATAGCGCTACTGGCCAATACACCCAACCAAGCCGAAACACTACTACATAGTTTGGAACGAGCCGCTGCAGGCATTGGACTCCATGTCAATGCACACAAAACTGAATTTATGTGCTTTAATCAGAAAGGCGACATCTCCACACTAGACGGAACCTCCCTGAAACTGGTTGACAAAGTCACCTACCTAGGAAGCAGCGTCTCATCAACCGAAAAAGACATCGACACACGGCTAACGAAAGCATGGCCAGCTATCAATAGGCTTTCGATCATATGGAAATCAAACCTGACCGATAAAAGGAAACGCAGTTTCTTCCAGGCTGCAGTCGTGTCGATACTGCTATATGGATGCACTACTTGGACGCTGACTAAACGGTTGGAGAAGAAGTTCGACGGCAATTATACAAGAATGTTGCGAACAATATTGAACAGGTCCTGGCAGCAACACCCCACACGGCGCCAACTGTACGGCCGACCTACCACCTATCACGAAAACTATACAAGCTAGATGAACCAGACATGCCGGACACTGCTGGAGAAGCAAAGACGAGATCGTAAGTGATGTGCTCCTGTGGACCCCCGCATATGGCCAATCAAAAGCAGGACGACCAGCTCGAACATTCATACAGCAGCTATGTGATGATACGGGATGTAACCCCGAAGACCTGCCGAAGGCGATGAATGATAGGGAGACGTGGAGAGAGAGGGTCAGGGATATCTGTGCTAGCCGCACGTCATGATGATGATGATGATGATCATAGATGTTAGAAAATCCGGAAAATCCGTTTCTCAACTTCCTGGTGACATTAATCTTTTACGTTAGATCATATGAAGAACATTTAAAAATTGCCTTAACGTTGAATATTCATTGGGACAAAAAGCCCCTTCATGGAAGAAACATCATATAAAAGCAAGATTTAGTTGGGCCAAAAATTACGTCTCTTTCGGGGAATGATGTTGTATTTACAGACGAGAAAAAGTGGAATTTAGATGGTCCCGATGGGTTCCATTACTATTGGCACGACCTAAGGAAAGAAAAAAAAAGATTTTTAAAAAACGCCAAAGTGGAGGTGGCTCTGTAATGACATGGGGAGCATTTTCTTCAAATGGAATATTCAAATTAGTTCTTGTAAGCGGTAACATGGACTCAAAACAATACACTGACATGCTCACCGAACATTTTTTGGAAGATTTCTTTCGTATTGCAGGAAATCGGGCAATTTTCCAACAAGACCATGCCCCAATTCATGTGTCAAGGCATTCAAAAGCGTTTTTTAGTGACAAAAATGAAAGTCTCGCAAAAGCATAGCGAAGAGAAACTAAGATGAGTTCTCAAAAGTAGAGACGACCTGGTGGACGGTGCCGCGCCAGGCCTGACGGTGCGGCGCAAGTGTCGACCACTGGTAGTGGTCAATGAGGCAAGTATCGAGGGTCTTCTTGAGGGAGTCTTTAAGACGTTTCTTTGGTGCCCTCTATCACAGTATCCAGTGGAGAGTTCACCATATTGGTCTACCTTGGGCAGGCGATGGCCCTCCCATTCTGGAGACATGCCCTGCCCATCGTAGCTGTGACTTCAGCAACATGGCCTCTATGCTGGTGATTTCTGCCTGATCAAGGACCTCAACATTGGAGACGTAGTTACTCAAGTGAATATTGAGTATGGTGTGGAGACAGCGCTGATGGAAGGGCTGAAGGAGTCGTAGATGGTGGCGGTAGGTTACCCATGACTCAGAGCCGTACAGCAGGGTGGTGAGTACGACAGCTGGATAGATGCTGATCTTAGTGCCCTTCTTCAGATGCTTATTGTTCCATACTCTTTTGTAGAGTCTGCCGAAAGTGTTGTTTGCCTTGGCCAGTCCGTTGTTTACTTCCCTGTCGATCTTGGTGTCTGATGTGGTAGTACACTCCAGATAAGTGAACAGATGAACTGTTTTCAGCTCAGTTCCACCGATGGAGATGTGGGGAGGGGAGTACTCCTCTGGGGAGCAGGCTGGTGAAGGATCGCAGTCTTCTTCGAGCTGACCTTGAGTCTGAAGAGCTGGGCAGTTTCTGCAAAGCAAGAAGTTAGGTGCTGCAGGGTTCTTTTGGTGTGGGCAACGAGGACAGCGTTGTCAGCGAAGAGGAGGTGACGGAACGTTTTACCTTTTCTACGTATATTCTGTCAGATTCAACTCATTTCTTTTTAGATACACACACATACACATGTATAAATAAACATGATTTCGTATTAAATAACCCATAAGGTTAGATATGCCATAAAACACCAACTGACCAGTTCTATCTGTGCTGAGAATTGCTTAACTAGAAACATTATGATCATTTAGTCGGGATAATAAGCTGAGTCATTCCTGTGAAGATTCCTGTACGTTCTCCATGGCCATACAAATCTCAACAGCAGTATTTATTTTCATGTAATATTTCTATAGTTTTAAATACAGCCTGAATATTTTTTCTACTAAGAGTTTCTGTTTCCAGTTAAAAAGATGCATTTAACAAAAGTTGACTTTTTTTCCTTTACCTCAAATTTCACGCCAGAATGGTTTACCTGAGGTAAATTTATGCTGTAGAATATATTAAGTAAATATTCGTACAGTTTCTAAAGAACTATATATATATATATATAAGAGAGAGAGAGAGAGAGATAGAGAGAGAGAGAGAGAGGTGCTCCATGATCATCCACAGTCCCTTTCTGTTCACTGTGTCAAACGCTTTGGTCAGTTCCACAAACGCTACATACAGTTCTTTGTTATTTTCCCTGCATATATATATATATATATATATATATGCAGGGAAAATAACAAAGAACTGTATATATATATATATATATATAGAGAGAGAGAGAGAGAGAGAAAGAAAGAGAGAGAGAGAGAGAGAGAGAGAGAGAGAGAGAAACAGTGAGATAGAGAAACAGAGAGGGAAAGACATATATATATATATATATATATATATAGAGAGAGAGAGAGAGAGAACAAGAGACATACAGACTGACAGACAGAGAGGGAAAGTGAAAGAGGTGTTTTCATATGTAAATTTATTGAAGTATCTCCATATCTCTATGATTAGCAAATAAACAATTTCGTTTTTTATACAATGTTCTTCCTAATTAACAATTTGGGACATGTTGTTAATTACTGGCCTAATTACTCGTGGGAAATTTCGACTGAAATATTTTCATGAACAACATATTTTTATTTGCGTAATTTTGAAGCAAGATCATAACCTCTCCATGAAAAGTTTTCGGAATAGGATTTTAGATTTAAATGTGAAATATTAGAAATTGAAAAACAAATGGTATTTTAAACAATTTCTGCTAAAATCCGAAAATAAATTTACTCAGAAAACAATATTTTCCAAAAATATCTATCCAAGGAATGTTCTGAAAATAATGCCTCCTATTCATTTTCATGAAAACAACAAAAAGAAACAGAAAGAGCACAATAATACTATTGGATAGAGCAAGTTTTTTTGCTACAAATATGAATTCTTTTATCATAGTCACTACTTGTTGTAACCCGTCGTCGGGGCACAAATTGTATTCCCTGCAGAGGAGCAAATCTTCTCCAAAGAAGGTCCCATCTATAGGTCAAATAAACAATTACACTAGAGAATGGGAATATGAACGTACTTACTGACATGAAATAATCGTAGACTGGTTGATGTGCTGATAAAATCAATCAACCAACTACTATTAGCTAAGCATTTTTTCCAGCGATGAATAAAGACCTGTATGTCATCCCCACTTTTTCAGAGAACCGATGGTGGTGTATTTATCAGGAAAATGTTCTCTGCCAAGTCCATTTTTCATCGGCCCGATTAGTACTGATGAGTTGAATGAGATACTCTTCATTTCGTGGGTTGACAACTTGATGAACATGATTTGTCCGTCATATCGTTGTCACGACTGATGAAACGTATCAAGTATCGTCTAACTTAGACCACATCCGCTCTTTGATCTTGTTAAACGTTCAGCAAGTGCCAATGAGTGCCACTCAGTACAATTTTTCTTTATGGAGGAATTCAGTTCATAGCTCTTCTTTGTACACACTTTGTACAGCGTTCAGCAACAATCAGTAAAAACAAGGTAAAACATTAATAGATTATTGGTTGGACAATTCAACCACGAATATTCAGCTGTGATATCGCAGATCAAGATAACAGAACAAGGTGCATTAATTTCAGAGCGATTCTTTTTGTCGTTAATTTAAATAATGTAATCAAGTTTGTTCAAGATGTATTTTAAAAAGTCAGAATGTTCAGCAATGATACGTTAGCCTCACCTGTTGCATGTGCAACTTCTCATTGTATTGTGCCTTACATGTATCTGCCTGTGCTGCGATGTTAGAACCAATGTTGTGGTATTATGCAGATGCATACCAAAGTGCACGCTGTCCAGGAAACGGTGGCGTTACGAAGACAAAGGAAAAATAAATGATAAAAGAAGTTCTCGAAGAACTAGACCTGCTCACGGAGGGGTGTGTGGGTTTCACTTCCCATCGCTGTGTACGGCCTGAATTCTAACTTGCCACTGCTATGTCTCTGGAACCGCTGACAACTATCTTCCTCGTCCAACTTGTCACCAACTTGTCACCCACAAACAATTGCCTCAAATAGCTAGTTTTCGTATATATGGAGCCTGTAACCCCTCCCATTCTCGAATATGGACCACCCAAATTTAGGCGCTAAAAGAATGGCTAATCTCTTCCATTTCCCTGTCAGTACCAAAAGTCGTGTCGGACAAAAAAGATAAAAATGAATCTTCTTTATATTGAACCGTTGATTAACTTTATCACACAAAACCCTTGGCCCCTATCTGTAAATATATATCTCAATATACATGGGACTTACGTGACTGCTAATAACCCTATTAATAATAATACTGCGTTCTTTTTTGTTTCAGATTTGAAAATAGTTTATTATAACAACTATTAATCCTCGATTATAATGCCTTGGACAAGAGAAGAAACATTTTTTGTGTCACTACTTATTTGGAGAAAAAATCATTCAAAACTGTGCTAGCAAAATTTCGCAGGAAGTTTCACTTAACAATTACCCCTAGAAAAGCCAAATTTATCTTTGGGTACACAAATTTCAAGCCACAGGGTCAGTAAACAACCCCGATAAGAAGGCAGAAAATCCCAGATCTGGTAGGAAGTACAAGATGTCCTGACAATGTGGATGTGGTGAAAGATTCTGTCGGGAGGAGTCTGAAAAATTCTCTTCCGAAGATGTTCCCCATAACTTGTTCTTTCACGTGCGCTGTAGGATAAAGTCAAACAATTTCTATTCTTGTCATCTGGTTTGAGCTTTCTGAAGTGATATGATTGCTTTTTAAGACTTAGATGAAAGATGACTTGATGCCATATGAATTATCATATTAGTGGGTTGTATCTATTTTGAGACACCTTGTATAACTACACTCGCCCATATGTCTACCGTGTTATGAGTGTATATATATACAGGGTGGAACGATAAAATTGTCGCCCTAGAAAAGACGACACGATTCCATTTCCGATAAATGAAAACCGGTTTTCTTTTTTTGTTGCAGGCCATCAACTAGTTGGCCAGTTGTGTACAAATCCCAAGAACGATAGGAGCCTTCTATCATGTCTGAAAGTAACACAATGTTCAACGAGCGAGATCGGAGATGCGCCGCTGTACAACTCATGCTCTCTACCGATCCAACTTATGACCACAGGACCATTGCCAGCACCCTCAAAATGCAAATCTGGATTGCCACGAATAACAGGGACGTGCTCAGGGTGATGAAAACAAAGTTTCCGGCTACGGTTATAGTCTTTGGTGTGGTTTCAAGTGAGGGCCACGTCATGCCACCTCACATCTTCGAAGTCGGCTTGAAAGTCAACACCAAAGTGTACCTGGATGTTCTGAAGAGTGTGGTGATCTCCTGGTGCAATCAGGTGACCGATGGCAGACCCTGGGTGTGGCAGTAGGACTCGGCGCCGGCCCACAAATCCAAAAAGACCCAGGCTTGGCTTCAGAAGGAGTGCTACGACTTTGTACTCTTCTCTCACTGGACCCCTCCTCCTTCGACCTGAACCCGCTGGACTACTTCGTTTGGTCATACGTCAAGAACATCACCAACATGACCTCCCACAACACCAAAGCCAACCTGATCGCTGCCATCCGCCGAGTATTCACCGAGCTCCCGCCGGCGCCTGTGGAAAAGGCATGATTCCAGTTCCGGATCCGTATCGAGGCGGTGATTGAGGCTGAAGGCGGCTACATTGAATAGATGTCTGCTCTACAACATAATCAAGTTACCTGAATTGATTTTTTCAATAAAAGTTTTAAAATAAAGCTGTAGTGTTGTTTTCTTTAGTACGACAATTTTATCGTTCCACCCTGTATATATATATGTGTGTGTGTGTGTGTGTGTGTGTGTGCTTATATATATATATACATAAACACTCACATCCACACCCAGAATACACATACTGAATATATGCTTACACACACGCCCGCGTGGATATGTCTTGGCCCACACATACGTATATATATATATATATATATAAACAGTGGCGACCATAAGTTAAGGAACGGAACAAAAACAAATATTTAAATGATTTTTACTTGAAGAAATTTGCATGTACGTTTATGAAATTTTTACAAAATATACTTGGAGCATGTATGCAATTATTACATATAAAGTTTTCTAAATTTTCTTTTACAGTAGATTAATAGTCAACTGAAAAACAAAAATATACATTTTGCCTTGGTCAAAAGTTAAGGAACGCCGTTGAATTATAGTAATTTAGGTAATTTTAAAACAACTTGATAGCTAATTTTGATTTATAGTCAACTGTCAAACATCATTGGAACTATTTTTAAGCAAGATGGAGGCGAAAGCACGTAATTGTTTTACTCGAGAAGAAAAAAAAAACACATTTTAGCAAATCACGAAGAAGGCAAATCGTATTCTGAAATTGCTGGCATCGTACGAAGGTTAAAAAGCGTTGTTTATCGTTTAAATCAGTAGATTTAAGGCTGACAAGACACTTGAACCAGAACGAAGAACTGGCAGGCCTCCTATGACTACCAAACGGGAAGATCTGGTGATTGTTAAAATATCTTTAAAAGACCGTTTCGATACAGCAATGTATATTTCTCGTGCATGCTGTGAGCAAATAAGAAAGCCAATCTTTAGAAAAACTGTTTCTCGTAGATTAAATACGGAAAAATTAGTGCCTCGGATTCCAAGTTGCAAAATTTGATTTCAAAGAAAAATCAAAAGATTCGTCTTGACTCCGCTACAGAGTATATCGTGTGGACAGAGGAACAATGGAATATGGTTCCCTTTAGAGATGAATCTAAATTCAACTTGTTTGGATCTGATGATAAGTGGTATCTCCTCAATGATTTACGAAAACTGTGAAATTTGTAAGGGGAGCGTAATGGTGTGGGGGATGATTTCTTCAGCATGAGATGGACCCATTGTTCGTTTTCACATCAATACTAATGCCAGTGTTTATAAAGAACTTCTTCGCCAGCATGCTCTTCCTCATTTACGCAAAGGGACTGTTGAAACTCCAATATTTATGAAAGACCACGCGCCTTGCCACAAAGGTAAAACTGTGTTAAGTGTTCTTGAAGAGGAAGGAATAGCTGTTATGAAGCCCTGATATGAATCCTATAGAGAATGTATGAAAAATCATAGAGAACGGTCCGAATAGAATTCCACAAAATATCGATGATTTATGGGGTTTTCTGAAAGAAGAATGGGAAAGTATCACTGCCACCTTTTGAAGGAAGTTAATTGGCTCATGTGGTCGAAGCTGCAATCAGGTAATCCAATGCAAAGGAAAAATCACTAAATATTGAATTTTTCTTTAGTTTATATATTAATCCAACAAGGATTTATGATGCATTTCTTAACTTTTGACCAGGGCAAAATGTATATTTTTGTTTTTTTCAGTTGACTATTGATTTACTGTAAAAGGAAATTTAGAAAACTTTATATGTAATAAATGAATATATTTTCCGAGTATATTTTGTGAAAATTTCATAAACGTACATGCAAATTTTTTCAAGTAAAAATCATTTAAATATTTGTTATTCAGTAGCTACAACACCGAGGTACAGGGGAGGACGCTATTCCTTTCCCTGGATTTCTCCACTTTACCCTTGATATATACCTTATATTGCTGAGTGTTAAGCAAGGAGGTATCAAGTACCATTTTTAAAGTCTTTGCTATGACGCGACGTGGGATTGAACCCAGGTCTCCCGGACCATTGGCGAACACTCTATCCACTGGACTATAGGGAGGGTGAGGAACGGTCTCGATGTCCAACTTGGTCAACCAAATTAACACCAAATCCTGTTTATATATATATATATATATATATATATATATGTGTGTGTGTGTGGTTAGGCAGCAGTCGTTCATTTAAGCATGTTTCATTAAATAATTCATTAATTCGTGAGCAACTCAGTTTTATCCAACACTGCGTTTGCATATTTTTGTTATGTTATAAAAACCAAAAACTTCCAAAACTTATTTAAAAACAACACTCTTACATGTGCAAGCAACCCCTGATGATGGCCTATGATGGGTTCAAAAGCGCTCGGGACAATTTTGGTAAATTCATCCAACAACTCCAGTCTGAAACCAAGGCACTTATCAGGAAACTCGAAAGGATCTTAATTAAATTATACAGACAAAATGTATCTGTACTATTTAATGAAACATATATACGTGGTTTATCAATAAGTTTCCAGGCTTTTTTTGTACAGGCATTTAAAATTATCGTAGACTCTTGAAAGTTCAGTATCTTATTGCTATACATCTTATAAGATGACTGACCAATTTTTATGATTTCAGCTTCAAATGAACAGCTACAGCAGGAATTGGAATACACCCCACTAAAGGCTGATTGTCATAGCTAGTGAAGTTCAAAAATGCAATCTGGAGGTGAGGACACTTTAGAAGAACGATATGCAATAAAATTGTTTTAAACTTGGAAAAAATGCCACAGAAACTTATGGAATGCTTCAGACTGCTTTTGGGATGTGAGGGATGACGAGAGGTGTGGGAGGAGTAAGGAAGTCAATACACCAGAGTTGATTGGCCAAAGGGTTAGGGTTAGGGTTACTATGTTGAGGTTTTAAGGGAGTTCAGAAAGAGATTCCGTCGGAAGAGGCCAGCACTCTTCAAATCGGGTCAGTGGCATTTCCACTAGGACAATGCACCAGTCCACAACTCCATCCTTGTCACAGACTATTTGACCAAGATGGGCATCACGACAGTTCCTCACCGTCCCTATAGTCCAGACCTTTCTCCCTGTGACTTTTGGTTATTCCCTAAGCTCAGAGGCTATCGTTATGAGGCAATTGAGGAAATGAAAGAGGCTGTGACGAAAGTCATTGACACGCTCACACAAGAGGACTTCCATGGGGCCTTCCAGAAGTTGTTGGAACGGTACAACAAGTGTATTGCAACCGGAGGAGATTACTTCGAAGGGGACTAGAGTTTCATGCGTGTACTATCAATAAAAGTGTCCATACGAGAAAAGTCTGGAAACATATTTAATGATCCTCGTATATATAATTTTTAATCAAATAGTTTGTTGGTAACGTTTCTAATCAAGCCAGAGCTTTTTTTTTTTCGCACTCATTTGAATGGTTTCAACCATTGATATTTAACATTAGTATTCCTATTAATCAAGAATTCCTTTAATACTAATCATTTGTCGGCATACAGTTAACTCGTTTCAAGTATGGCTATGTAATACTGATAATTCAATTTCACATAGTCATTTGTTTGCTCAATTAAATGGCTTTAAATAAATAATCAATTATTTCTATTTCAAGCAAATAATAAAATATTTCTATTCGACCCATCGATAGGACCCTAATATATACTACTTCTCCAGGTCAGTGTGAACCAGGGAGTAATGGCAATGAAGAGGTTCTCTGCATTCCCCAAAGCTCCAGGAATGTATCGTTATCATCAAATGCAGTTTAGTATCATATCCAGGGTACTCAACCATGGTGTTGGTGGGGTCTTACTCATCTGCATAGATATAGTCGATACAGCTATATAGATACAGCTCCAGCTAACAGAGCGATGTTCTCTTTGACCCAGTGAACGGAATCTAACCGTTACTACCACTTGTGGTCAGAGTGAACCGGGTAGTAATGTGAGTGTGTTGACATAACAGAAATAGTCAAATAGGGCACTTCTTTCTGAGTAAGTTTTAGAACTTTTTAAACAAAACTTATATATATATATATATATATGAAAGTAAATATTGATAAAATCCGACAGTATGAAGGTAGCAGAAAAAAATAATCCAAATTGGTGAATATATTATGTGCACGTTTATGTATCTTTTCGTTGTATATTTCTTATTTGCTTCTGTCATTTCAGCAAGCATTCACCTCTATGTGAATTACTTTGATATCCAAGTCCTGATGATGGTTACTGAAACCGAAACGTTAACGTCAACTTAACATCATAATATATTCACCTATTTGGATTATGTTTTTTTTCTGCTACCTTCATATATATATATATATATATATATATATATATATTATCACCCAAAAATAATGTCATAATATCTAATAATATCGGTTATAATCATATGATATCATAGTAAAAGTATTAAAATCCTGGTATCTGTGGTTAAGAAGAAACTTAATCTATTAATTAAAGAAATGTTTGGAGAATATTCTTAATGGTCGATACTATAAGAATATACACCAACAACTTTTTTATTAATATATTAAGTTTCTTATATATATATATATATATATAGCCTCGTCAAGGTCGAAGAAAATGGGTTCGGTGAGCCAATTTCAAATCCTGAAGATTTTGTTCTCTTATCTTGATAAGGGAATCTGTCTTGGAAAATGAAAAAAATCTAAATTAAAAAATCTGAACAGTGACACACTGGTACAGCATTCATAAAAATGTGTTTGGATCTATTCAAGCGTCGACTACAAAGGCAAGTCATCTGTGTCGTCATGCAGGTTTGCTTTACTTTGGTTTCTTTGCTTAATGGCATTTCAACCTTCGTGAGTTATTCAAAGCCAAAGCTCTCCTTGTAAAAGGAGAGTAGTAGTACTACTTAAACAATAGCTGGAAGTTGGGATTAATACACACGAGGTTCATTCAAAAATTTCTAAGCTTTGATCAGAAAAAAGAGTCATGCCGGATTATTTTTGTTGAGACAACACTGTACCACTTCTTATAAAACTAGGAAAACTAATTCAGGTTTTCCTAGTGTGTAAAGAAGTGGTTGCGTATTACTGAACTATTTTTTCTGGGTTAAGACTTCGTACTTTTTTAATATTCCTTGAATGCACACACACACACACACACACACACACACACACACACACACACACACACACACACACATATATATATATATATATATATATATGTATATATACTATTCTAGTTTGCTTAAGGTTTATTTTATCAAGTCAACATGTTCAGCTATTAAATAAAAAATGTTTTCAGTGTTATCTGTTATTAGTTCCTTTACTGCTAAATAAAAAGCCCAAGTTATCATCGTCTCATTTTGCTGGGGTAGTATATATTCACATCTATCTGTCTATATAAGTACATACGCGCACTCGCACACGCTTATATATATATATATATATATATATATATATATATATATATATATATATATATATATATATATAACTAATTAGGTCAGTGACAATGTCAAGTTGGCACATTTCCGTCGTTATTTTCCCACCGATCTCAAGGTTGGTTTTGTAAATGAAAAAATATGTTTTTTGTCTGTCACCGATTTCACACCACTTTAAATGGACGTAAAGCTTTTGATTTAAACCTAATTCCATAAACTGATTCTCAATGCGACAATTTCCTATCAAAATTTCTTTCTTTCTTTCTTTGCCTCTTCTCTCTTTCAATTTCAGTCATATTGGAATCCATCCATAAATAAGTTTAGTTCATTTTCTATCTATCTATCTATCTATCTATCTATCTATGCTTTTGTTGATGACTTTTTAAGTCACTCTATCATAACCACTTTTTTAAAAAGCATTTTCCTTGTTCGCTAAGTTATAAATTCAACATAATTTAGATTATCCAATTTTTTTTCTCTTACCGACAATCTACAAAATTTGACACTCACCACCACAACTCCACCCCCACTCCACCACAAAAAACCACAAAAACAAAAAAGAAAGCAAAAATTCTCATTAATTCTCCAAAGAGTGTTTAACCAATTTTCATGAAGATTATATCATTAAAACGGTGAAGACTTGAGAGATAATCTCGTAAAAAAATTATATTCCCTCATTTTATAAAAACGTGCTCATTATTGCCTAAAATAATGTAAACCAAATAAGCGATAATAATCTCCCAATAATGTCAGACGATCCTAGATAATGGTTGGCAAACTTTCTGTTTCAGTAATTTTGTATTTAATGCTTTCACTAATTAATGAATGTTCAGATGTTCATAATCGGCACAAAAATAAAGTTCGGCCGCTTTCAACCAAATCAGAATAAAGCAGGGATTAAGGTGTTCCCGAAACGATGGAATAAGAATAGAAGAATTTGAGAATTAAAGATAAACTAGAAGTAAAGAATGACCGAATAAGTGGAATGAGTCCATAAAATAAAGAACAGGAAAATTAAAGAACTGCAGGGTGAAGTAAGTTGTTTAGATTATTAGTTACTAGCCCAACATCAATGCTCGTAAAATTACAAAAAGAAAACAAAACAAAACAATAAAAAACAAAGGAAAAAGAATAAAAGAAAAAGTAGAAGAAAAAAGAAAAAGATAAAGAAGAATAGAAAAAGAAAATAAAAATAAAAAAGAAAAGTGGAAAAATAAAAAGTAAAAAATCTAAATTAACTGAGAAAGAAGAAAAATATAAAAGAAAAGAAAAAAGCAGGACAAAATAAATAAATAAATAAATAAAAAGAAGGAAAAAAAAGAATTGAGGAAACAGAAAAAATTAAAAAATTAAAAATTAAGAATAAAAACAAAAGAAAAAAAATTAAAAAAAAGAAAAAAGAAAAACCAGGTAAAAGGAAAAAAAAATAAAGAAAACTGAAAAGGAAAGAAAAGAATAAGAAAAAAAGGAAAAAAGGAATTGAGAAAAAGGAAAAATTTAAAAAAATGGAAATAAAAGAAAAACCAAAAGGATATGACGAAAATGAAAAAAAAAGGAAAAAAGAAAAAGAAAAAGGAAAGAGAAAAATGAAAACGAAGAAAAAAAGTAGAAGAAAATGTAATAAGAAAAAAGAAAGAAAAAAGGAATAGAGGGAAAAAAGAAAAAAGGAAAAAGAAAAAGAAAAGAGAAAGAAAAGCGGAAAAATAAAAGAATAGAAAAATAAAAAAATAAAAAAGCGAAAAAAAGAAAAGAGAAAAAACGAAAAAAGAAAAAGAAAAAGAAAAGAAAAAAGAAAAAGTAATATAAAGAAAAAAAGAAAGGAAAAAGAAAAAGGGAAAATAAAAAAAGAAAAAAGAAAAAGAAAAAAGAAAGAAAAGAGAAAAAGAAAAAAGAAAAAGTAATATAAAGAAAAAAAAGGAAAACGATAAAGGGAAAAATGAAAAAAAGAAAAAAGAAAAAAAAAATGAAAGAAAAGAGAAAAAGAAAAAAGAAAAAGTAATATAAAGAAAAAAAAAAGGAAAACGATAAAGGGAAAAATGAAAAAAAGAAAAAAGAAAAAAAAATGAAAGAAAAGAGAAAAAGAAAAAAGAAAAAGTAATATAAAGAAAAAAAAGAAAGGAAAAAGATAAAGGGAAAATGAAAAAAACGAAAAAAGAAAAAAAGAAAGAAAAGAGAAAATGAAAAAAAGAAAAGGTAATATAAAGAAAAAAAAGAAGGGAAAAAGATAAAGGGAAAAAAGAAAAAAGAAAAAAGAAAAAGAAAGTTAAGTCGTTATAATACACTAATTATCCTATTGAACATAACCCATTCGTTTCCACAGAGTTAAATTGTTCCAAGAATTGTAATGTATAACTAACAATTGAATTAAACATCAGTCATTTGTTTACACACATTTAAATGATCAAACAGTTCTGTTTTAAACGATTCAATAAGTCATTTCTTTTCACCCCGATTAAATGTCAAACATTTCTATTTGACCCACAAATAGGACCTCATCAGGTGCTACCATTCCGAGTCAGAGTGGACCAGGGAGTGATGGCAAAGTTAAGAGTACTCCGTATTCCCCGAAGCTCTAGAATTACTGGAGCCTCACCATCAGATTGTTTAGAGTCATATTTAGGACAGTCGTTCATGATGGTCTTATCCCTCTGCAGAGATGCAGTCAGCGTATTCTACTGCCCTCGTCGATTGGGCAGGAAAAAAAAGAGAAAAAGAAAAAGAGAGCAAAAGGAAAAGAAAAAAAGGGAAAAAAGTAGAAGGAAAAAAGAAAAAAAGAAAAAGAAAGAAAAAAGTAAAAGTATATGTAAAAAGAAAAAGGAAGGAAAAAAGTAAAAGAAAAAAGAAAAAGAAATATAAAGAAATAATTACTGTATATACTCCCGTATAAGTTAAGAGTTTTAGACAAGAAAAAAAGCTGAAGATCAACTTTAACCGAATATTATATTGGATAGGTTAAACTGATAGCATAATGGGAATGAGAACATATTCGATTGGTTATTGGTATAATAGTTAGAGTGTTCACCACTGGTCCGGGAGACCGGGGTTTAATCCCTGGTCGAGTCATACCAAAGACTCAAAAAATGGTACTTTTTGCCGCCGTGCTTAGCACTCAGCACTATAAGATAAGGAACAAGAGTAAAGTAGAGCAATCCAGGGAAAGAAGTAGCGCCCTTCCCCACACCTTGGTTTTGTAGCTATTGAAAAGGGAGCCTTCAGGTCGCCTTCGACTACGGTCGCTAAATTTACTTACTTACTTGTAAACGATGCAGTCATAAAAGATGTATTACTTCTGTCCCAGATTATTTGTGACATTTAAGAGGTGCACTTATCATAACGGTTATCATCGTGGGAAATGCAATCAGTCACTCGACTTCAAATACTGGACGAAGTTGTTTGTTTCTCTTCGTACTAATTCATTAGGAATTGCATGAACCAATCTTTTCTTTCTCTGCCTAGTAGGGGCGAATAGTAGGGCAAACTTATCCTTTAGCTTTGGTAAGGCAATCAGTCTAGGAGAAGGAAAATTCTAAATTCAAACCAGATGTACTCTATCAAAAACTGACCTTCTAATGCATCCTGCCCCGAGCACAAAATTGGGTATATACCTAATGGTAGTACGTTTAAAGGTCTGTCAATCTCAATCGTATATCGGATTATCCTTCTCCGAAATGATTGGTCAAGATCACAGCATGAAAGCGCTAGATAGTTGTTTATCCTATAAGAGGATTCATCTGCTTTTTAACAGGTCGTATTCTTTCATTCTGGTGAATGTCTAGTCAGTCTCCTCATTTGGTCAGTCGAGTGGGAGAATAGTGTGTTACTATTCTTGTCACGGTACATTATTGTGACCTTGCTTCTGTGACTACCACATGCGTTTCCGAGTTGTTGGTTTATCAATTCCCTCTGTGCCCACGTTGTGTTTAAAAGATCCCCAGATACGCGATAACACAATCTATTCAGAACTTCTTCTGACGGTCGGGATGGTTCTTTGGAGCAAGTTGCATGAGAGTTGGCTACTCAAAGACAAGAAAAACTCTCCACTAACAATTTAACAATTATTTATTGAAACACAATTGTGTAACAATAAAATATACAATATCTTTATAGAGAGAAATTGTTGTGTTTGAGAGGTAGGTGATTGAGTTATTTGGCTGATGCAGTCTTTCAATTGTAATCAATTTTTCGGAGAGTGAGGCTTTTGCTGGAGAGGCTATAGTTCTAGGAGAGATTTCTTTTCTTATTCTCTTGTTTTTGGTAGGGACATCAGATCTATTTTCTCAGCTAACCCTAAAAAACACTTATTCTTATAGAGGATTCCCCTGGGAATAAACATTCCCGATTGGCAAACCAATCACCGATCATTTCGTATGCCTTTTCTACTTTTTGACTGGTCAACCAATTAAATGCGCTGATCTACCTCTGTAGGAAAGGTATCCCTTCTATATACCAGATTTTGATTGATCTTCTAATCAAACCACAATATAGGGGCTTGATTAATTAAAAATCCCTGCCCACGCTTTGTTGGGGAAGTGTCTCTTTTCTCTTTAACCAAAACAAAAATCAAAGATCTGATCTTTTAACCCTAAGAGGTGGGCAAGCGATTTCATGATTCAAATTGGGTCAACGCACTGACAAACCCCGAAATCTATTTACCATTTGTTCTGACAATCTGAAAGTTCAGTTATTACTGACCTTTGAAATTGACTTTTCAATTTCTTTCAAAGTGTATAAGTTTTTTACGTTGTTGTAAAGTTTTTAGCACCAGTAAATACCTCATATTGTCATAATGGCTTTAGTTGCCGATGATTAATCCAGATAGCAAGAAGAATTGGATTACATGGTGTCAGTAGCACTCTCTAAGTGACCTGAACTATGAAGATTTCTTCATCCTTACAAATGATTACCGTCTGTGGATTCTCCAGCATCGTCTGGATGGACGCTTTCGATGATGTCCTCTCACATAACTTTTCAAACCAGCAGCAGCCTTGAAGCCTTGAGACAGATGACAGACAAACAAAATGATAACCGTAGATATCATTTAAATCATAGCAGATTTCATTTTGTTATTAGTCGAATCAACCAACTCCCAAAAAACTCTTTCAGCAGGGCCGAATTAGTGACTCTTGAGCTATGAGCAATGAAATACAAGAGTCAGTGTTGACCAAAATCTTGATTCACTCCTAAGTTGGTGTGGTGATGCTGGCAAAAGAAAGACACGGGGCACACAAAAAGTGTTGATAGAAAAAAATATATATTCAAGTAACAGAAACAAGATACAAGTGAACCTTGTTAAACAGTAGTTAGTTGATAGGAAGCTGAGAGTCCAGTGGGTGTAGCGACTATCCGTCCTCTACGCAAATGGTATCACACGTGACTGTTTTTAAGGTGGTCCGGTCGCAGGGCCGAAGCCCACACGCGTCCGGCAATGCCAAAAATACCTTTTTCCCCGTCGGCATTCCAATTATTAGGGGTGCCTTAGGCGCCAGGCAATAAACCCAACCTCCCGTAAGGGGGTAAAAGCCTGGGGGGACGGGCCTCTGAGGCCGGAGGAAATCTCCAGTGCTGAAGCAACACCCGACCGAGCAGCGCTGACCAAAACACGGCCGACCAAAATGCGCCTCAAACAACTGGAGAGGCAGACCAAACACTGGGGTTTGGCCGACTCCCTTGACGCCCCGTTGACCTGTATTTATGGAGGAGGGCGAGTCCATTTTGTTGGGAGTACAACAGTTGGGATGTGTCACTATTGGTAAACTTAAAAGTTAAGCCCATGTAGTCATCAGTCGTCTTACGTCTTTACTTATCTTATTTTATTGGAAAATGCAACATTGTAAGTGAGTGGTCGCGGGTGCAAATAGATAATTTATAAATAAAGAAAAAAGCCGGAAGAGAAACGAGTTGACAAAATTCAACATCTCATCCAGTTGGCTAGTTATAACAAGATATGCTTTATTTAGCACCCCGGACTGAAAATAGCAATTAACCAAAAAATTGAATTCTCCAGACTCACTCCGGCATCTAAATGGTTGTGGGTGCGGGTCAGTTTTGTTTTGCTGTGTTTTATGGCATATCAATCCTTGTGGGTTATTTAATGCCAAATCCTGTTATTGCGCTGGCGCGCGCGCACACACACACACACACACACACACATGTATATATGTATATATATATATATGATTTGTGTGAGAATAGTTTGTCTGTGACATTATTTCTAAACGAATCAGAGTTCATTTCTTTGGACACAGTTAAGTAATTTCAAGTATTGTTATCCAACATTAATAATTCTATTTAAAATATTCATATCTAATTTAATATTAATCATTTTGTTTGCACACAGTTAAAAAGTTTTAAGTAAAGTAAATGATTAAACAGCTCTGTTTAACCCTTAGATGGGACCCTAACAGGTACTGCTACTTCGGATCAAAGTCGACCTTGGAGTAAATGGCACGTCCCGGAAAGCTTTAGGACTGGAGCATCAACATCATGTGGTTTTGTGTCATATCCATAACGCACGTTGAGAGTGGTTTACCCCTTTGCAAAGATACACTCGGCGTATTCTCAAAGTGGAAGTAAGGCTATCAGTGTTCTGTGAATTATTATAGTACAGTTCAGTTTGTTATTAGTCTACGCCACCACCTCCCAAAAACTCTTTCTGCTGGGCAGAATTCGCTAGTCTTGGAGCATGAGCAAGAATAAGGGTAGCTAGGTTTTTTTTAATTCGCTTTTCTTGGTGGCTTGGGTCATGAAAGAGATAAGCAACAGTGTGATCGAAGTGTCACTGACCCGCCCAAAGATATGAAAAAATCTAGTCCCGCCAAGACCAAAGAATTTATCCTGCACTTTGTGTCCGTTATCTATTTTCACGTACTTCCACAGACTCATTAACTAGATTGATGGAATAAAACAATACAAGGTCCTACATTTGAGGCCAATAATGTTTTTGTGTTTCCCCTCCATCAACAAACGATCAGCTTTCACCGGCATAGCTGTTGTCGATGACTATGTTTGCACATATTCAGGAGGCGCGTGAAAAGTTTATTGCCGTAAGAAATGAACTCGGTGACCAGGGTTCAAATCCTGTAAACGGCTATTTGCGTTTCAGCTGCCGTTGATGTACTTATGAAAAGCATAAATCCATCTTCCCCCATCCCCAGCTTGCGGGTAGGCAAACCAATCTAGGAGAAAGAAGACTCTGAATTCTAAACCTGTGTTGCCGTGTTGATACAGGTCAGGGATTATTCCTGGTAACATGTAACTCAATACAACGTTGTTACTAGGAGAGGATATGGGTACCACTTAATAACTCTCCTATTTCTCTGAGAGACGCTATCTATCTATCTATCTTTTCGTATTTGTCCGTCTATCCATCTTTATCCAGTGTTGCATTTTCCTGACACGCTTAAACATCGATTGTATTGATCCTGACTTCCTGTTTTATCTAAAACGAGGCTCCCCATTTGATTGGACATCTGTCTCGGCAATTTGATTATGTTAGTTTTCCATGATGGCGTCATCTTGCTTTTGCTGCTGGCGACAGACTCATGTCACGCAACCAGAGCAAAATGAGTCATTTTTGTCACAGATGCCTTTAACCGACTTGATCAGTCAACCGCCTTTCTTAAATTCATTCATATTTATATTCGTGAGTGTATACGCATGTGTGTGCGTGTGTGCGTTTAAACTATTTACTAGTATTTCTCTCGTAATCAGTTGATATATTTCTTACTTGCTATAGCGGTGGAAATTCCATGGAATAGATGCATAATAATTGATCGAATTTGAACAATTATATCTTTTTCGATTTAAATTTCTATTCTAAAACTTACCGAAACCATAACAAACAAAGAAAAATAGAGTACAGTTTCTACTGGTGCGACTTGAGCAATGGTAAAAGATGTTTGGGTGATTCAAAAGTTTTGCAATATCTTGGTAACGCGAAGCTAAATTCGGCAGCTCCAGATGTTTTTGCCAAAAAGGTGACAAAGTACTCTGGATTCTGAAATGCCGACCTCGCCTGATACTCTCTAAGTGATACTCGCCGGATTTGCCTCTAAGGCTTCGTAATCCATAGTTTTAGACCAATCTGACCGTGCATGATTGTCGAGGATCTTGAAACCTGAAAAAGATTCTTGAACCATCTAATTACTGTTCTGTGATCAACTGCACCTTCACCTTTCGCACAGCAAATGTTATTGGTTGATTCCGCGGGGTTATGGCCCTGTTCAAACTCGTAAAGTTCCAGATACAGAATAAGATTACATTAAACGTTCATCTATGTGGCTTTGAAACCGTACACGGAATGTCAGCGCACCAGTTACCAGGTTACCACCAACACAGCAGATACCTTTCCCGGCGAGAATGACTTCAGTCACGTGATAGAGGAGCAGCAAAGAAGTTTGCACTAAGATATTGCAAAAACTTTTGATTCACCCTAGTACATATATCTGCATAAGGTAACCCAATATAGATTGATAGATAGATTTGAACAGACTGAGATAGATATATAGATAGATATGAACTGACTGAGATAGATAGATAGATAGATAGATAGATAGATAGATATGAACTGACTGAGATAGATAGATATATAGATAGATATGAACTGACTGAGATAGATAGATAGATAGATAGATAGATAGATAATCTAAAACATATAAAGAGGTAATTGTGAGTATGTTTAGCATAATTACACAGTTTACTTCTATTTGGCCCGTAGATTGGAGCCTATCAGGTGCTACCACTCCGGGCCAGAGTAGACCTGGGAGCGATGGCAATGAAGGTGTACTCCGTATTTCGAAATCTCTAGCTTTACTGAAGACTCGCCATCAGATTGTTAAGTGTCATATCAGGACACTCGTTGCAGGAGTCTTACCCATCTGCAGAAATGCAGTCGGTGTATTCGATCAATCCGGGTTAGGGCTTTTCGGGTTCAGCCAGAAGAGCTATTGTTTCAAGTCTATTTCAAAATAATAAAAATCTTATTCCTCCTTGACTTAGCTCCTCAACGTCCTGACTGAAACCATCAAGAATTACTATTTTATTTCACTAAATTTTACAGCTTTGTTTTATTTTCCTCTCTTAAAATGATAATTTACATAAATTTTGCTGAAAGTATTCATAATGATGAATCAATTGATTGGATGATTGATTGATTATAACAGCAAATCAACCCATCTAGGGTTATTTTATACCTGAAGGTTACGGAATCATGTGCATTCAACGCTAATATTTACATTTTTGTGTAGTTATTTCTGATGAGATTTTATCAATTGGTCCTGTCGAATAATAATTTTTAATCAAATCTACTTGACCCATACAGTGGACCTCAACAAGTATAACTTATTCGGGTCATTGGAGAAATAGCAATGAAGGGATATTCCATACTCCCCAGATTTCTGGAACCGGTGTCTGATCATCGGATGCAGCTTAGTGTCATGGCTTGTACATTTTTTTTGGTAGGGATCTTACCCAACAACTGTCTGCATATTCTAAGCCCGCATATTTCTTTCGGGCCCATGTAAAACAACCCTAAAAAAAAAAAAAGAAAAGGAAATCCTTCGAATAATATGACAAAGACGAGTATATTTCTGGTAAAATAATGAAAATAATCTTTAAAAATCTTAAACTGTATTTTACTTCCACTTTTTTAAAGAATTTTTTTTTCAACTTAACAGCTAAAATTTGACTGTAAATATAATAACAAACTTTCGACAGATATCCGCAGTGGATGATAGTATCGTGGTAATTAGTACCTTGACACATTGCGCATTGCTTCACTCTATGGTTTGGTTAGGTTTCTTTGTTTAATGGCATATCAACCTTCGTGGGTTATTTAATGCTAAAACAATTCTCGCGATAAAACAGAAGCGGTACTATTTAATTCATGTCAAGGGTGATAAATAGGTTCATACTTTTACCGAGAGTATTAGTCCGAAAGGGAATCTAATAGTGCGACTGGAGTTCGAACTAGCTTACTTCGAGGTTGCATTACGCCACGAGGTCCCTATCCCCTTTTTTTTATTCGCACCACTATAGTATTCGTTTACAATGTTACAGTTGCTAGGTGCCGATAAATGAGCTTTAATTATATCATCATAATCATCATCATCATCAAACTGTGACGACATCAGGGAATTCTCTCAATCACCATCACTCTTGGTAAATCCAGTTTCTGTACAGAGCTAATCAATGTTAGATTTTGCCGGTCAGCCAACACTTATGTGTCTATGAGTTGAAGTTCATCGGAGAACGCCACTTTGAGTTCCCCCTTACTTTGCTAACAGTATCTGGCATGTTTTGATCGTCTTACAAGGATTGTTTCGTTTGGTTATGTTTTACGGCATATTAACCCTTAGGGGCTATTTCATACCATATCCTGTTTTTACACGTACACACAGACACAAACACACACGTTCTGTTGAAGACAGCGGAGTATTTTCTTTTTAGGGTCTTTAAGTGAAGACGTTCAAGTCTTCTTCTTATTTTCCTTATGTCTGGGGTAAGGTGATGAAGAAAGTGAAGAAAATGCCCCAAGCGCTTTTGACCACTTCACAGATCGTCATCAGGAGTTGTGTTTGTTTGTTGCAGTGACTTGCAATGAATTTTTATATTCATTTGGAATGTTTTTTTTTATAATATATAGTTGGCTCATTCTGTTAGGAGAAATAAATATAAAAACTCGCAGCAACTCACTGTAACAAACAATTAAACACAACTCCTGAGGACGACCTGCGAAATGGTCGAAAGCACTTGCGCTACTATGGGGCACTTTCTTTACTACCTCGATCCAGATATAAGGAAAATAATAATAAGAAGACTTGAACGTCTTCACTTAAAGATCCTAAAAACGAAATACTCCGCGGTCTTCAACATGACATACTCAAATAATGCCTTGCTGCATATGTATACAATATATATATATATATATATATAGTCATCCACAGACAGATCTGTTTTGTTCTATCAGAACTCATCAGTGTGGCTAGACAGTATCTTCCCGTAGCTGGGATCGAAAACCGGTTGACTCAAATGCCAAGCCAAAGCTGCTAACCATTCAGCCACGAGGAGATATTAGCTGCGAAGTAAATTTTAAACGGTTATGAATCACAATTACTATTGTTTACATACATCCGTTCAACGGTTGCCGAGACCTCAATTCATCTACGAAGAGGCTTGCAATAGACGCTAATGGCAACACGATTACTTCTTCGCCAGAGAACTCAACCCCACGGGGGTAGGGGAGTATATATATCTCTATAGTCATCCACAGACAGATCTGTTTCGTTCTATCAGAACTCATCAGTGTGGCTAGACAGTATCTCCCCGTAGCTGGGATAGAAACCCGGTTGACTCAAATGCCAAGCTAAAGCTTCTGACCATTCAGCTACGATATATATATATATACATATATATATATATTTGTAAGCGAATACATATATATATATATATATAATTTGTAAGCGAATAGTTACTAGGTAACATTATTTTTAAACGGGCCAGAGCTCATTTGTTTACACACAGTTAAATAGTTTCAAGTAATGCTATTTAATACTAATAATTCTATTTAATAGTAATCATTTGCACTCAAATGAGTTCAAGTTTTGCTATTTAATACTAATAATTTTATTAATACTCATCCAAAGTTAACTGTTGAAGGATTTTTTTGGACCCATAGATTGAATAACTAGGATGTTTTTGAGATGGGTGGCAAGTGGTCACACAGCTGTTGCTTTGTAGGATTTTTTTTTCAGGATTTGTTAAAAAACAGCACGCTTCTTCCAGGAGTTGTTTCCATCTAACTTTTTCTCCAAGCATTTCGTTTAAGTCCAAGTAGTGCAGCCATATAGAAGTTCTGACACGGTAACAGCTTTGGAGAATTTAATTAGATAAGTGTATTCATTTGATTATTAATTGCCCAGTTGGCTGGGGCTATAGAATACGCCGACTTATCTATGGGGAGGAGTAAGACACCTCTAACACGTGTCCGGAATATAACAGTAAACTGTATCTGATTGTGAGAATGAAATCCTGGAGCTTTGGGGAATATGGAGTACCTCTTCATTGTCATTACTCTCAGGTCCGCTCTGATCTGGAGTAGTAGTACTGATTAGGGTCCCATCTATGGGTCAGACAGAGCTGTTTAATCATTAACTAAAATTGAAACCATCTGTATGAAAACAAATTATTAATGTTAAACTGAATTATCACCGGATAGCAATGCTTTAAAACATTTAACTGTCTGTGTGCAAATAGAACTATTAGTGTTAGATAGCAATACTTGAAACCATTTAACTGTATAGAAACAAATGAACTCTGACTCATTTATTTACACACACACACACACACACACACATATATATATATATATAAAAAGAATTCGCGATTAAATAACATACCCGGATTGATATGCCATGAAACCCAAGCAACTGATATTATTAGTCTTGGAATAAAACAACTTGCAAATATAAGTACAGTTAACATTTACGTTCCCTATAATCTGAGTGCGAAACAGTCATTTTCGCAACCCCCTTATAATTTTGGACGGAGTGGATATAGCAACTTGATGACTCTACAATGAACGCACAGTCCAAAAAAACAACCAATGAGAAATGGAGTCATTGAGTGGCGCATTGTGTTTCTGCTTGGCTGACCTCACCTGGCAATTGTTTGAGCAATATGCTGGTTGCATTGACAACGAGAAAGTATTACAATAAAAATGCTTGTTATTCAAAGTTGACTTGTTTGTGTTTACATGTTTTTGTGAACAATACCTCAAGTTATTCTTTACCAACACAAGTGAAAAGCCAGCTTAACTAATTACGACAGCCTCTTTGAAAGTTAGTAAAAAGACATTAAAATTAAAAGGCGAAGAATTGTGGCAAAAATATTCATAAGAAATGTTTTGTGTCGATCCGAATCAAAGACATGCCATTCAGTTGTCTGACTGATAGATTGATTTAAACGGCATGTAAACCCGTTTAGGGTTATTTTATTCCTAGAGGTTAGAGAATCGCTGTAACTGTCGGTTAATACTTACATTTTTTTGTTTAGTCGCTTTTTAAGAGTTTTTTTTTTCACATGTTGTGTAGCCTGATGAAGGAATGAATGACCATAATACATTTGTTATAAAAATATGCGTCTCTCTTTATTTCTTCTCAAAAGGGTTGAAGCTGGCTGTAGGCGTTTGGGAGAGAGACAGAGACAAGGAGACAAAGAGAGACTGGCGGAGGACTGCTATATTGATTCTTTCTTAACCCACGTTGTGATTCCATATTCAGGGCTTTACGTTCTTGCTTCCTTGACAAAAGGTTCTCAACGGGGGTCCACTGTGGGCCACTTCACCTCCGCTGCGGGTGGCGCCAAATACAGCCTCTGTCCTAGCTTAGTTGTGGCTCCAACTGGCTGACCATGACTCCTTGTGACAGACCGTCTGTCTGTGGGTACCTGTGTATACATAATTTTATAACCCTACGCGTTCTTTCAGCCCGTGATTCACGTGATCTGCTTCCGCTTGTTAACCTACGTGTGCTGTCTTCCTGTTTACACTGCTGGAACATCGTGTCCTAGAAATCCCTGATTGATAGCTCTGTCAAAGGTCAATATGTAACTCACACGGTTATGCGGTATCAAGTATTTCTATTTAAAACAGATCTATTGGACACAAAGATGGGACTCTGACAGGTACTACCACTCCACTCCAGAGTGGGCCTTGGGGTAATGGCAATGAAAGAGTACTTCACACTCTTCAGAACTTCAGAAATGGAGCCTCACCATCAGATACAGTTTAGTGTTAAACTCAGAATACCCTTTTTTGATTGGGAGTCTTTCTATTTTTCAGGAGATACAGTGTATTCAAACTCTCACTGACTGAGCAATCCCTTTTCTTAGGTAGAGTGAAGTCTGCAATATTAAGAAGAATTCAGACAAGACTCTTTAGGATGTTACTGAGGTTCAGAGAGGAAACCTTTTCATTATTCCTCACTATATTTAAACAAAGCTCATTGTCGTTTTGTCAGTAGTTTTGAAATGAAGTCTTTTCATTGTTTCACACTTCATTGCTTTAACTTTAGATATTCTAAAATAATATTGTCTTGCAAATTATATCGCAACTCAATGACTCTATGATGAATAAAGTGTAAAAAAATGACCAATAAAAATGCGGACAAGTGACTGCGTCATGAGTGGCGAGTCCTATTCGCCTGTAAACTTGGTTGATCCCACTTGGTAATTGCCTGTACAATATGTCAGTTGCCTTAACGACAAGAAAGTATTAAAATGAAAATAAAATTAAAATGCTGTTTGGGTTGATCACTTTCAATTAAATTGGATTTTAGGCAATAATCAGGCTGTAAACTAATTAGGACTTTCCAGGAAAGTTAATACCGAATTTCCCCCCGGATATATTATTAAACCCTTCCCTCTCTCTCTCTCTCTCTCTCACACACACACACACACACAAAAAAAAAAAAAACAAACTTTGAAAACACTGAAAAAGATTTGATGAAACTTTGACGGATTAGACACATACAGAAAGTGATTATTTTCCCGGATTATTGTTGTCAAAATTCCCTTAGTCGTTGCGAAAAGTAAAAAAAAAAGTCCTGATCCTATTTACCCAACCCCTCCGCTCGGGCAGGATATGACACAACGTCAATTTTTTAAGTGGAGTTTAGCAGGTTTGAATTCAGAGTTTTCCTTCTCCTAGACTTGTTGCCTCACCAAGGCTAAAGAACCTAGTCTACCCTACTATTTACCCATAGCTGGAGGGAGAATAATTGGATTCATACCTTTCCCAAGGGTATTAGTGCTATGTGAAATGAAATCAGTCTTGTTCTGGAATTGAACTCGTATCACCGTGTCCATTACACCACGGGCACCTCCGCAAAAAAAGTCCTGATGAAGGTTTATTGAAACCGAAACATTTTAACGTTAACTTTCATCATTTTTGGATTAATTTGTTTTTCAATTTTCTCCACTAAAGTGAGTCAGAAGTTACACAATATTTTGATAATGTGTGACAGAATTCGGCAGGTTACGAACTACACCGGACTCTGAGATGCCGAACCCTCCCAGTGCTACTTGTAGGATTTGCCTCAATGGCTTGAAGCCCGGCCTCGGAATCCACTATTTTAGAAATACCTAACCTTGTCTGATCGTCGAGGCTCTTGCAACCTGAGTAAAATTTCTTGAACCATCTGGTTACTGTACTTTGATAAATTGTGACTCTCCCTTTCACGCACTGAATATTTTTAGTTGCTTCCACGATGTTATCACCCTGTTCAAAGTTGTAGAAGTTCTCGAATTAGACTACATCCATCTGAGCGGTAGCTTTCAAATCACACTTCCCGTCGGCTAATTCCTAATGTGTTGGATTGTGATTACGCAGTAAGCGAGTTTGAACTCCAGTCGCGCAATAACGTTCACTTTATGACTATTACCCTTGGGAAAGACATGAATCCCATTATCCCCCCCTCCACAGTTATGTTTTAGATAGTACCACTGCTCTTCTTCACAAAGGATAGCGTTGGCATTGAATAACCCACGAAGTTTGATGTGGCATTAAAAAAAAGAACCCAAACCAAATATAGGAGTGAAGCAATGTGCAACGTGTTAGCGTACCATCGACCACGATACTACCAACCACAGCAGGTATCCTTTATGGCTCGAACAGCTTCAGTCATATGATAGACAAGCTGCAAACTAGCATGTACCAAAATATTGCAAAACTTTTGTCCCTGAATTTTCACGTTTTTTTTTCTGGTCCATAATGATATCGATGCTTCTGTTTTGAAAGAAATGAAGGATTCTAATTACCATTCCATAATTATCTCAAATAAAGGAATGAAATAAATTTCAGTGTAATTGAGAACCCAACGAAATTACCATTCAATTTAACCTCTTGGAGCATTTTAAGTGTATTTCTCAGATAAAAATCTCGCTATGATGTGCCATTTTTGGTTAGTTCAGTTTTATGGCAAATCAACCTTTGTAGGTTATTAAATGCCAAATCCATTTTTATACAAATAGTTCTATTTCAAACAATTCAGTTTAGTCAAACAGTTCTAATTCAAACAATTCTCTTTAGTATCTGTATAGGTTTTATTTACACACAGTTAAATGTCAAAACAGTTCTATTTCAAACAATTCAGTTTATCATGACAACACAGGTTAATTGTCAAAAACATTTGCATTTCAAGGTAGTCAGTTTAGTCAAACAGTTCTAATTCAAACAATTCACTTAAGTGTCAGTATAAATTTTATTTACACACATGTAAATGTCAAAGCAGTTCTATTTCAAACAATTCAGTTTGGCATAAGTATGCAGTTTAGATGTCAAAACAGTTCTATTTCAAGCGGTTTATTTTTGCATAAGTACGCAGTTTAGTTCTCTTTAGGCCTCGTTGGGAGGGTCTTATCCCTCTGCAGATGAGCAGTCGGTGTATTCTCGATCCCTCCCCCAACAACCGACTGAGCAAGTGCCATTTTTGCTGGTTTACAGTTGCATAGGTGCAAAAACAGTGGGTATACTGGGTTTCTGTTGTGGCAGCGGTCAGTGATAATATTGAAGCTTCCATTTTGAAAGCAGTGAAAAATTCTGAATAGGATTTCCTTAGTAATATTTTCGCTCTATCGACAAGTTGGATGAAAAAAAATGACATTTAACGCCAATATAGACACTTTAAAATTAATATTCACTTACAAATTGAACCTGGAATTATACTGCTCTCAAAGTATGTTACTCACATACATACATGTGTACTTGTGTAAGGCTTTGCAAAGACTTTTAATTACGGATAGATTTAGAGACAGATATGAATAGACCTAGGAAAATAGATAGGTAGGTAAATCAGACTGATATATATATATATATATATATATATATATATATATATATATATATATATATATATAGAGAGAGAGAGAGAGAGAGAGAGAGAGAGACTCACAGATATAAAAAGATTGGGGTAAATTGATAAAAAAAGACTGGGATGTATATATATATATATAGAAAGAGAGAGAGAGAGGGAGGGAGGGGCATATTGACTGACGAACAGAGAGAGAAAGAGAGATATACATACATACATATATATATATATATATATATATATAGAGAGAGAGAGAGAGAGAGAGAGAGAGAGATTCATAGATATGAAAAGATTGGGATAGTTAGATAGGAATACATATATATATATGTGTATTTATATATATATATTTATATATATATATATATATATATATATATTGAGAGAGAGAGAGGCAGATTGACAAACGAACACAGAGAGACAGAGAGAGAGAGAGAGAGAGAGAGAGATGAAAAGATTCAGATAAATTTTTAAAGACTGGGATAGATAGATTTATTTATTTATTTATTTATTTAATGTAATGAAATTGTAATGAAACCTTAAAAACTTGGGTGCATGCATTATTTCCTATTTACATTTAAGCTTTTGTATATACAATGGTTATTAAATAGATAAGGGAGATTATTTGGAAAAAAGAAAAATATTTTTTCCTTTTTTTTCATAGATGTAAACACTGCATTGTTTGGAATTGATTTATTGCAAAAGTTACTTCATTTTCGCACAAATATTTGTTTTGAGGCTATTCGAAATTGAGGCAAATCAAACAGAGTGCTCCTGGCTAGAACAGAGGACTCTCATAAAATCTTTAGTAGCTGAAAAATGCAAACCACGTGAAATTCACCAAAGGTGTGATGTGTATGGAGAATAATGTTTTAGTCCGAGAAATGTTTACAAATAGGTTAAACATGGGTTTACAACGAGCCCGAGTCGAAAAGGCAGTCCATAGAGTGGAAACACACTGACTCTTCGGTAAAGAAAAAGTTCAGGGCATAGTTGTCGGTAAAGAAGGTCATGCTGATAGTGTTCTGGGACATGACTGGACTCATTACTATTGACTTCCTTAAAAAAAGGTGCAACTCTAAACGATGCTTCCTATTATTAACGCCTTAAGCAATATTCACCCTTTTCTTTGAAAGGCCCTCGTATATCAGCCACTCTGATAATAAATTTCTACCATTTCCGGTTTCTTCTGCTGGAGAGTTTTATGAGAACGCTTTTAAAGAGTTTCTTGTTCATCAAGGGTGGGTCTTGATAAGTATCAATGAATCTTGATGATTTATATCAGGGGATAAAAAGCAGAAAATAAAAAGAGAAACAAAGAGTATTAATAGTCTGATAGAAGAAGGGAGGAGAAAGAAAATGGAAATGAAAAAGAGAGAGAGAGGGAGAGAGAGAGTATGTCCATGCGCCAGGGAGGAGAGAGAGTAAGGAGAAAAAAGGACCGTGGAAATCCTGATAGAAAGAAAGAACAAAAGGGGGAATGCAAAGAAAAAAGATAGAAGAGTGAGGTAGAAAACAAGAAAAGAAGAGAAAGCGGTTAGAATTTGTAAGAAAGAAAGAAAGAAAGAAAGAAAGAAAGAGGGTATAAAAAGAAAGAAAAACAAAGAAAGACAGAGGAATAAGAAAGAAAGAAAGAAAGAAAGAAAGAAAGAAAGAAAGAAAAATCCAGGATTGGAAAGGGAGAAAAATCTAAAGAAAGAAATATACAAATTGTAGGGAATGAAAAGCATATTTAAAAAAAAGAAAAGAAAAGAAATTAAAGAAGAAGTCAATATGAAATGAATGTAAACTGTCCTAGCCGAAGTTTGAACTCGGCTCAGCGTTTCCATTTTTTATGTAGTTAGTTCAACAACATCCCTACCCTTGAATGTGATTGGGCAACTAAATCAATGAGTCCAAAAATAACGTTATCCCCTAAAAAATACTTCAGCAAAACAGGAACCGATGTTATCAACTTGTTTTGACGCATAAACCTCCAAAAATGACATCTAACATAGATTTCAACTCAAAGATAAACTGGATATTCTTACCTCTGGACTGAACATTATTTTACTCATTGGAGCGTTAACAGATGGTTATCAGATGGTTAACAGATGGTTATCCATTAGAGACTGAGTGACAGCGAATCTCCTAAAGTCTCCAGCACTCTTCTTAGTATTCTGGCCGATCCTATTAATGCTGTAGTTTGGATGGTCCCCACTCGTCCTCCTGTTTCCAAGTCCTCCAGTCTCTTTATCAACCCTTTAGTGACTGTACAGAGCGCACCAACTACAATTAGTATCACCATTACTTTCATATTCCTTAGTTTTTTTTTTCAGTTCTCTAGCCAGGTCCAGATACTTATATATCTTTTCGCTTTCTTTCTGTGGTCAGCCGAAACGGCAAAGTCCACGATTCAGCAGTTTCTCTTTTTTTTATAACTATCACAAGATCTAGTCGTCTGATCTTGATAGGGTGATGCGTTTGTATCTCAAAATCCCAGATAATTTTGTGCGTCTCTTTTTCCTGGGTTGTGCATATACCATTTGTTTGTAAGGTCAAATTTTTGCTTCTTGCACAATTCTCAGGGGATCGCCTTACCCAACCAGTCGGATATAGTGTGATACTATTTTGTGCTAGCTTACAGCATTTACTTATAATGTGATTGATTATTTAATTTTCCCCTTTATTTTAAAACCCTTTACTGTGTTTTTACCGAAGACCGAGGATGATGAAAGGTAGTGATTATATGCATTCTATGTATTCCTATTTTTCGCAGCCACTTTTGGCTGATATTTTTCCAGTCTCTTTAATAGTACTATCTTAAGGAGATGAGCAGTTCCGAAAAGTGCAACCTTTTTGTATTTCATATTGGCTTTGACTGCCAATGTTAATGTGTTTATCTGTCCCTTTCTTAATTATACCCAGTGCTCCCACTATTGCTGGCACTATGGTAATTTTAAGGTACCACATTTTCTCAATTTCTATTTCCAGGTTTTTGTATTTATTTATTTATTTTATCAAATTCTTGGATTGATAAGTTATTATCTGTTGGCATTGACATATCAATTAGAAGGCATTTTTTTTTTAGTCCTTTATCACTATATCTAGTTTATTGCTATACTACTTCTTCACAAAGGAATACACCTGTGGAAACAACATATCAAGAATTTACTCGGAAACCCACAGAAAATTACACATGAACCAATCACGAGAATTGTAAGTAAACAATTAGACATCAAAATAGGACCGTTTACACAAGAAGAACTGGAAGTGTCCCCGTGGTGTAATGGTTAAAGCGATGGATTATGAAATCGTAGTAAGCGAGTTCGAACTCCAGTCGCGTTATTACGTTCACTTTCAGACAAATACCCTTGGTATGGGTTAAATAGTACCACTACTGTTCTTCTAGGAGAATGGCTTTGGCATTAAATAAGCTACAAAGGTTGATATGCCATTAAAGAAAGAAACCGAACCGAACAAGAACTCGACTCGGTACTGAGAAAAATTAAAAATAGAAAAGGCAGCAGAGCTCGATGTAATACTCCCAGAAGTATGGAAGACCAGACAATTCGACGATATACTGCGCTGAAACTGTAATGACGTATATAATCAAAACCCTATAGACAGATGGATGAAGGGAGGCATCATCTCCTTCAAGAACTACCTAGGTATAACCCTTACATCCATAGCGGCCAAGATATACAATGCTTTAGTACGCAACCGCATAGAACCCAAAACTGAGAACATACTTAGGAAGAACCAAAATGGCTTCCGGAGAAATAGATCCTCGATGTCACAAATTTTGACTACACGTCAAATTATTGAAGGTGAACGTGCAAAAAAACCTAGAGTCAACAATATTATTTGTCGACTTTACCAAGGCCTTTGAATCCATTCACAGAGGAAAGATGAACCAAATTCTATTCGCGTACACCCTTCCAAAAGAAACTGTCGCAGTCATAATGATGCTGTATAGAAACGCAAAAGTAAAACTCCGTTCCTCGGATGGAGACACAGACTACTTCGGCATTGTAGAAGGTGTACTGCAAGGAGACACATTAGCTCCATACCTCTTTATTATCTGTCTAGACTACGTGCTTAGAACATCTATTGATAAAATGAAAGAAAACGGTTTCAAGCTAACAAAGGAAAGAAGCAAAAGGTACACAAACAATTACGGACGCGCACTACGCCGATGATGTAGCGCTTCTAGTACCCACCCAAGCCGAAACCCTGCTAGATAGTCTGAAATGTGCAGCTGCAGGCATAGGCCTTCATGTCAATGCACACAAGACAGAATATATGTGCTTTAATCAAAGCGGCGACATCTCCACACTTAAGGGTAGCTCTCTGAAACTAGTAGACAAGTTCACCTTCCTAGGAAGCAGTGTCTCATCAACACAGACAGACATCAACACACGACTAGCAAAGGCATTGATAGCTGACGATAGGCAATCAGTCATATGAAAGTCAGACCTAACCGATGAAATAAAATGCAGTTTCTTCCAAGCAGCGGTCGCGTCGATACTGCTACATGGATGCACCACATGGACGCTAAGTAAATATATAGAGAAAAAGCTTGACGGCAACTACACAAGAATGCTGCGAGCAATATTGAACAAGTCATGGAGGTAGCACCCCACAAAGCAGCAGCTGTACGGCCACCTACCACCCATCACGAGAACTATCAAAGTTAGACGAACCAAACATGCGGGACACTGCTAGAGAAGTAGGGACTAGCTCATAGGTGGTGTACTCCTGTGGACCCCTTCCTATGGACGAGGAAAGGCAGGGCGACCAGCTTGAACCTACATACAGCAGCTCTGTGCCGATACGGGATGTGGCCCTGAAGAATTGCCGGAAGCAATGGACGATAGGGAGGGGTGGCGAGAGAGAGTCAAGGATATCCGTGCTGATGGCGCGACATGATGTTCATTTCTTCATAATTCAATATTCCACCGCATTTTTATATTATTATCATTTTCTTTCTTTTTTGAGAGGTTTTCAATTCAGCGTTAGCTGATGCTTTTTCGGTGGAGTCAACTCAAGTCTCCAGGACTCGTCTCAGTATTCTGGCCGATTTCAACAATGCTGTAGTTTGGATAGTCTCCGCAGGTCCTCTTTTTTCCAAGTCCTCCAGTCCTTATACTAAACCTTTGGTGACTGTACCGAGCGCACCAATTACAATTGGTATCATCGCCATTTTCATGTTTCATAGTTTTTTCAGTTCTCTAGCAAGGTCTAGGTACTTATCTTTTTTTTTCACTTTCTGTCAGTTTTACCCTGTAGTCAGCCTGAACGGCAAAGTCCACAATTCGGCAGGTTTTCGTCATTTCTTTTCTTTTTTTTTTTTTACGATTACTCGGTTTTGTCGTCTGGCTACGATTCATTATTATTATTATTATTAGTAGTAGTAGTATTTTACTCCTTGCGTGTTTTTCACACCACTTTTATTTGGTGGTCTTTCACTGGAGTCTGAGTTACTCTAAATTTCTTCAAGTCCCCTGGACGCTTCTGAGTATTCTAACCGGTTTTAACAATAATGCGGTCTGGATGGTCTTAATTCTTCATTAGATTTCCAATTGCGCCAATTTCACTTCTGAGTCCTTTGAATACCGTTCCAGCGTTCCAACAACGACTAGTATCACTAACACCTTCATGTTTCATAACTTTTCAGCCCTCTAGCAAGATCCAAGTAAGTATTTATCTTTTCGTTTTCTTTCAATTTTACTCTGGCGTTCATTGGAACAGCAAAATCCACAAGATTCAAGTTATCCTTCATTTTCACTCTGTGGTTCATTAGAACAGGAAAATTAACAATATTCAAGCTATCTTTCATTTTCACTCTGTGGTTCATTGGAACAGCAAGATTCACCAAATTCAAGTTATTTTTTCCCTATTAAATAACAATAGGTCTAACCTTCTGGCTGATTGGGCTGTATTGTTTTGGGAAGTAATTACGGGAGAATAATTTACTTAAATGCACCCTCACTCACGTAGGCTCTATTCTGTCAAAAATCAAGGCATGCCGATATTTGTCACTGCCTCCCACCAGACAGAACTTGACACAAGGTTAAATGACCTGAAGGTCGATTATAGTGGGGGTTTAGAGGAGGGGAAGGTCGGTCAAGAGCCGAAGCTCGGGCCCTGCTTGACTATGCTGGTTATCGGCCCACTTAGTGCGATGTGGGCCTGATGAGCCGAGCTGGAAATGGAACCAAATCTCGGTCAAGGCACGTATGCCTGATAATAGCTTAAACTGGACAGCAAGGTCCAGTGCTATACAAGGGTGACTAAGGTGTCAATGATGGAGCTTGCCCACCCAAAGGTGACCCCAACCCGAAGCTAGGAGCCCTTTCAAGTTTGCATTTGTTTGACAAGTGCCCGCTAGTGTCAAAGCCAACAGCAAATTAATGCAGTCGGTCTCGACACCGGGGCAAAAATTAAGCATGTCAATGACAAGGCATTTTGTAAAAGATATTTTGTTATTGGAATCAATACCGTTTCCAAAGATTTTTTGCCAAAGTGGAGCAAAAGCAGACTGAGCCGTAATTCGACCTTGTGTCAATTTTCTTTGTAACTACTACAATCTGGCTTCGTTTCCGTATCTTTTATATATATATATATATAATATATATATATAATTATATATATATATATATATATATATATATATATATATGTTCCTTACACTATTAATCTGATGTTTGCATTTAGGTTATCAATGTTTCAATATCTTTTTCTTTTACACTCTCAGATCTATATATAGTTTTTTTTGCGTTTTGATTCTTGGGAGTTACATTGTTTTTTGTTTGCTTGTATGAGCGTGTTTAATATTTGGTTTCTCATGTTCTTTTTGGTGTGATGAATTTGTTTTTAATGATTATGAATTGATTAGATGAATTGATTAGATGAAAGGTTTGATATTACTGGTCGTTTTTGTTCAGTTTTAGGTTGATCACGACTGATTTTCGCTTGATAGGAATGTTCAAGTTTGATTGTGGTCATTCGGATAATTTTTGCTTTGGTATTTGGTTCCGATAATTGGTAGACGGATCGGTGATCTCGGTGATTTTTTTCTGTCGGTATATTTATTTTAATTGAAGCTTTGGAGTTATCTGTAGTTATAATTTGTGTAATTGTATGGGTGCTTTGTTATAAGCTTTTTAAATTTAGGTCTGTGGTTCTGTTTAATAGGCTGAGTGTAGTTTTTTTTGTATCTGTTCCGAAGTTTGACCAATCGTTTGGACATAGTTGAATTAATCTCTCGACGAGAGCTCTGGAACTATCTGATTGAATTTTGCTGCTGACTGAGTTCGCACCTCAGTACTACAGTGGCGTAAGTGTTCCTTTTTATGTAGACTTTCCTATTTTCCTAGCTTCAAAAAGTGTTAGATTTGTTTAATCTTTATTTCTGTTATTTCTCTCTCTCTCTCTCTCTCTCTCTCTCTCTCTTCTCTCTCTCTCTCTCTTTTATATGTCACAAAAATGCGGGATGGTTTTTTTAGGCAGTTTGGGAATTTGGTTTCGTTGAGACACTCTTCCTCCATATGGTCTGGGTCTCTTTGGCCATAACTTCCGCATGTCGAGCGTCCTCTGCAGCTCTCCCAGTGGAGATATTTAAAGAACTTGAAGAATGCGAGGATGTACTCTTCTATCCATTCGAGGCAGTATCCAATTTTCACTTTTTGGGAGAATTATTGATGTATCGAAACGCAGTTTCTTCCAGGCAGCGGTCGTATCGATACTGCTATATGGATGCACTACATGGACGCTAGCTAAACGGCTGGAGAAGAAGCTAGACGGCAATTACACAAGAATGTTGAGAGCAATATTGAACAAGTCCAGGCGACAACACCCCACAAGACATCAACTATACGGCCACTTGCCTCCCATCACGAAAACTATACAAGTTAGACGAACCAGACACGCGGGACACTGTTGGAGAAGCAAGGACGAACTCATTAGTGATGTACTCCTATGGACCCCCGCATATGGCCAACCAGGACGACCAGCTCGAACATACATACAGCAGCTATGTGAGGATACGGGATGTAACCCTGAAGACCTGCCAAAAGCGATGAATGATTGGGAGAAGTGGTGAGAGAGGGTCAGTGCTGGCGGCACGATATGATGATGATGAAATGCCAGAATGTGTGTGTTTGTATTTTTTCATCACTCCTTAAAATGGTTTTGTGTTTGTAGTCTGCGACTCTTTTCTTTGCAAGGGCTGTTTTTATTTCCTTTGGTATGGCTAAGGATAAACCCCGTTTCTTATAACTCCCTTTGAAATGTTCACTTTTTCATGTGGGTAGTTCTTGCTCTTCAAATTGAGAAAAGTTTTTATTTTAATTTAATTTTCATTGGCCTAATGAGTAAAGAGTTCGCCAATGGTTCGGGAGACCGGGATTCAATTCTAGGTCGAGTCATACCAAAGATTCAAAAACTGTTACTTGATGCCGCCTTGCTTAATACTCAGCATTATAAGGTAAGCATCAAGGGTAAAGTTGAGCAATCCAGGAAAGGAGTTGCACTCTCCCCAACACCTTAGTGTACTAGTTATTGAAAAGGGAGCCTTCGGGTCACTCTCGATAACTTGCTTCTACAAGTAGATTGACGTTTTATTTTATTCTTTTTTTTTTTCGGATTCACTCTGCTGGAAATCACTCATCACTCATTCAATCAAAAGATGTGATAGTCTGACCAAATGAGTGTCCTTTTGTGATTCAATTACAATAAATATTGCGAGTTTTGTTACTTCATTGTCTAAATCAGATTTAGAGAGAATTCGCATTGATTTTTTATTTTTATTTGCCGTATGTTATTTGTTTTTCCACTGCTCTTATGTTCCACCATCTATTATCTTTCGCCAGAATTTTACCAACAGGGATACCTATTCGCCTTAATTAAGACGGGGACATATCGGTCAGTATACACGTGTCAGAAGGGGGATTTCTAGTCCCTGCTAATTTCAGGCTTTGAATAACTAAAACCTAGTGTCTTAAAGCTCAACAGCGGTCAAAGTCTTATTTCCCTTCATGCAATTGATCCTCGGTCACCGCCTTCTGGCACCTTAAAGATAAAATACAGTGATTACTTGTTTGCCATTAGAGAAATTTGAAGAATACCGTTGGGAAAATCATGTAGGGGCTAGGGCTTGACATAGCCAGCCGACTGATCGGATTGAACCTCTCTAATCACCTGTCGTGCCCAGTAATGACCAAAATAGAGTATTTCAGGTCATGTGACCACTTTGATTGCAGGATCATGAACTGCTCAGCCACAAGGATCCTACCCTCAAGCATTACGGGTCGGTACCCACTGTGAACAATTGGCCCTGTTAGGGGGTGGTTTTTACCCCTCTGCAGAGGTGCAGTCGGCGTACTCTACAGTTCCTACCAACAGGGCGGGTACATTTAAAGAAATCGCCATGTAATAAATTTTCTAGATACCGGTATGGCACGGTCACTACTTTATAGTGTCTGATAGACTGTCGCTATAAAACAAGATAAACACGTTATGCAACGCGATAATAGGCATCGGGTGACCCCCTAGAGAGGGTATAAAATAAGGGAGTGTAATTATGGGATTAGATGTCAACTGGGGCAGTGGAGAATAAAGAGATTACATTATTCATTCTTTTTTTCGTTTGTTTTTTTGATTCAACCTAATTTACTTTCTTGGCTATTAATATATCTCTGTATTTTCATCTATCTATCTATCTATATATCTATCTATCTATCTATCTATCTAAGCCTGCTCATAACAAGCCACCACTCTCTTTTTAAAAGTACATTTGCGTGTTTCCCTGTGTATACAACATATAACTTACATGAGTATATATATATATATATAACTTATATGGGTATAGATATATATAAGCAAACATATATACACAGTATATATGTGTGTTTATGCGTGTTTATATGAATATTTCTCAGAGTGTTCGCGTTTGCATGTGTATTTCAGTATTCACGCGTGTATTCCCCTAGTGCGTATGATGTATTTCCGTGTGGATGCTAGTGTATGTGTATTTCTTGGTGTGTACATCAAATAGAAACTCTCTGTTTATCGCCCCTGGCGTGGGGGCGTGTACGTCTTGTAATTCATAATCAGATCCCGACCATTTTTAAACGAAGTGTCTCATGTCGTGCAAAATACTCACTCCAAGTTTGTAGAGTTCGTTTTACTTGACAGTTATTTGTCTTTATCAGGTCAAACACCTGATAGATGAGAAGGGCGTAGCTGCCTTGCAAGTTTTGAAAAATCAAACCATGATTCATTTACATACAAGGTACGATGCGTAAATCGCTGTTTAAATTACGCAATATTGAAAATAACACTAGCATCTCACTTTATCAGTTATATTTATTAAAAGTACACGAAAATGAAATTCTATAGATGAAATTTATTCAAAGAAATCGCGATCGGCTTTAACATAGTAAAACTCCTGCAAGCTTTTCTGACGGTGGTGTAATGGTTATCGTCGCAGGATATGGACACGGCGACACGGGTTTAAATCCTGGACGAGACTGATTGCATTTCACATAGCACTAATACCGTTGGGAAAAATATGAATCCAAATATTTTCCCTCCAGCTATGGGTAAATAGTAGGACAGACTAAGTTCTTCAGCCTTGGTGAGACGACTAGTCTAGAAGAAGGAAAACTCTGAATTCAAACCTGTTAAACTCCGCTTAAAAATTGACCTTGTGTCATATTCTGCCCGAGCGGAGGGGTTGGTAAATAGGACCTTGTTTAAATTGCTAAATACTGCCGTTATCATTGCCTTCAGTTCATCTTTGGTCTTGGTCTCTCACTCAACCGTGCCCCATTCATAATAATCATGGGAATAGGAATCTACGGAGTTAGACGGTCAGATGTTGGTGGTGATTTGACAACAAAAATTATTTGACTGAAAAGACTGGGTTCTCCTGCTTGTATAGCACTGCGTCCTGTTGCCAGTCGTAGGGTCTTCCAGCTGTCCTCCTCTCGATCCAGGTCTGCAGTACCTCCTCCAGACACTTGATGTAGGCCTCTGTGGTGAGTCTGGGGCAATATAGTAAAATGAATGGACGCATAAAATGACCAACGCTTGTAACCATCCAAAACAGCATGATGTGGAATTGGTGTTGGTTTTCATCTATATGAATCTGAATCTGTTTGGTTTTGGTTTCTTTGTTTTAATGGCATATCAACCTTTGCAGGTTATTTAATGCCAAAGCCATTCTCCTAGAAGAATAGTACTATTTAACCCATAGCTGGGAGGATAAGGGAGTTCATACCTTTCCCAAGGGTATTTGCCCGAAAGTGAACGTAATAGCGAGACTGAAGTATGAACTCGCGTACTACGATTCCGGAGTCCATCGCTTTAACCATTACACCACGAGGACACCCCTCTATGAATCTGTCCTTAGAATGACATGCAAACACACTTAAATCTTCGTATTGTAGCTTACAGCATGAATACCAAGAGTACAGCATGCCGTTTCCAAATTTCTGGGGAGTGAATAGCGTCATGGTATTGCTTTCTTCATAGACGGAGCCCAACTGACTCAAGTTTACTGTATAGTTGACAAAACCTGAAAATTTTTTTTAATAATTTGAAAGTACGACAATTTACTCATCTCTCTCTCTATCTCTCTCTCTCTCTCTCTCTCTCTCTCTCTTTCTCTCTATCTATCTATCTCTGCATATCGAATTAGGATAGCCTACACATAGAACCAGCAACGTTTTGTAACTGTCAGTTTCTCGCCTATGCAGCAATTGGACCAAGTGAACGCATATAGCGAATACACACACACACACACACACACACACACACACACACACACACACACACACACACATATATATATATATATATATATATATATATACTGTTTGCTTGTTTATTCGTTCGTGTTATATGGCATATCAACCTTTGTAGGTTATTTAATGCCAAATCCATTTTGATACAAATAAACAGGTCTATTTCGAACAATTCAGTTTAGCATAACTACACAGTTTAATGATCAAAAACATTTCTATTTCAAGCTATTCAGTTTAGTCTGTTCTAATTCAAACAACTCAGTTTAGTATAAGTATAGTTTTTGTCTACACGCAGTTAAATGTTAAAACAGTTCTTTTTCAAATAATTCAGTTTAGCGTAAGTATAGTTTCAATGTTAAAAGCAGTTCCATTTCAAACAATTCAGTTTACTATACAAAATAGTTCCATCTCAAACAAGTCAGTTTAGCATAAATACGTAGTTTAAATGATAAAACAGTTCTATTTCAAGCAATTCGGTTTAGCATTAGTACGTAGTTTAGTTCTATTTGACCCATATATAGGACCCTATCAGGTACTACCATGCCAGGCCAGAGTGGATCAAGGAGCGAAAGCAATGAAGAGGTACTCCGCATTCCCCAAAGCTCCAGCATTACTGGAACCTTACCATAAGTTTGTTTAGTGTCATATCTAGGACACTCGTAAGGGGGGAGTTACCCGTCTGCAGAGATGCAGTCAGTGTATTTACAACCCTAGCCGACTGGGCAATATATATATATATATATATATATATATAAAGTTACGTAATATATATATATATATATATATATATATATATATATATATAAGAGTGACCCATAACAATCATTGGAATTTGAATGTTTAGCACAAAATTGACATAGTTTCATATTGCGCCGTTATGTGTCGCATATCGACACTATTCTGAGCGAATCTTTCTTGTGCCGTGATTCAGGATTGAGCGATTTGTTTCCTGTAGCTCTTCTGGTATTTGCAAACACCTTTAGCGGTTTTTGCAATGACAGATGAAAAAATCAAAGAACAAAACAAAAAACAAAAAACCCAAAAAAAAAAACCCCCCAAAAAAACCCAACAACATAAAAAACATAAATGAAAAACATAAATAAAATAAATAGATGAATAAATAAATAAATGAATAGAAATGAAAAGAAAAAAGAAATAATATAAATAAAAATTAATAGTAAAGCAATGTTGGTGCCCTCAGTCGAGGGTAACCCAAAGGCTCCCTTTTCAATAGCTACTACACCGAGGTGTAGGGGATGGCGCTACTCCATTCTCAGGATTACTCCACTTTACCCTTTAGAGTGCTGAGTGCTAAGCAAGGCAGCATCGAGTACTATTTTTGGGTATTTGGTATGACTCCCGGGCCATTAGTGAACATTTTACTCATTAGGCCAATGGCCCGGTTAAAAAAATAAAGAAATAAAATAAAGAAAGAAATAAACAAATGAAATAAAGAAATAAGTAATTGAAATACACAAATAAAATAAAATATATGAAATAGAATAAATAAAATGAAGAAATCAACAAATAGAATAAAAAATGAATAAATATTATAAAATAAACAGAAGACTAAAAATTCTGCGTGGAGTTTAGTTTTCCTTTTGAGGAAATATCAGCTACGACTTTGCTTGTTTTTAGCTTAATCAGTATTCATATCTTTAATATTTATATATTGTTTTGTAAACATTTTGTTAAAGTCAATAATTTTTAAACTTTAATAAGAATTGCACTAAATCAATCGAAATAATGTAAACGATGATAGTGCTGATCGTGGTGAGAGTAAGGGTAATGAAATTACTGAAAGAAGAAGAAGAAGAAGAAGAAGAAGAAGAAGAAGAAGAAGAAGAAGAAGAAGAAAAGGTGCGGGTGAGAAGTAAGAGGATGAGGATGATCAAAATGTAGAAGCAGATATTGATGATGAGGGTGAGTAAGAAGAAGAAGATTATGAAAAAGAAGAAAAGAAGGAGAGAAGTAAGGATGATCAGGAAGAAAAGGTGGAGGTGGATGAAGATGAGCAAGAAAAAGACGACGACGAAGAAGAAGAAGAAGAAGAAGAAGAAGAAGAAGAAGAAGAAGAAGAAGAAGAAGAAGAAGAAGGATGAGCATTAAAAAAAGCTGACCGTAAATAAGCTAAAAACATGAAAATCTTGAACAAATATGTTGTAGAATGAAGATTGTTGTTGGGCTATTGATGAAATATCTAAGATAACAAGTTTACCCTAAGGTTCATTAAGTATGACACTAAACCCTATCTGATGGTGAGGCTCCAGTTCTGAAGATCAGGAGAGTATGGAGTATCCCTTCATTGCCATTACTCCTTTGTTCATTCTGACTCAGATTGGTAGTACTAATTCGAGTCTCATCTATTGGTCAAATAGATCTATTTGAAAAATATCAGTATTTGATAGGACCGTGTGGAAAAATGCTCTTAAGAAACAATATAAAAAAAGGTAAAGATGAACGATGAATGAACACGATTCCCAAACCTCTAGGCATAAATTAAACCTAAATCAATTGGCATGCCGTTAAAATCAGTCAATCAATTAATCAATCAATCAGTCAATCATTTCGGTTCATATCAGCGGATGTTGACATTATCTGAAAAGAAACGCATTTCCAAAAGCTCCGAGCCTCGTTTTCTCTTACAGGAATAAAGAAAGAATGAAAGATACAAAAATCATGGTTTGAAAGTACACAATAATATGAAGGAACAAATTCGAAATGACCGCAATTTTCTTTCCAAATTTGTGACTGGGTAAGACTCTTGGTATTCCGATTTCGGCTCCGATCCGCAAACGATACAAACATCAAAACAATGGAAAAAGCCAGATTCACGCCACCAAATCAAAGATGCTGCCGATACGATCCAATGTGAAGAACATACTGATTTATTTCTTTGCAGTGAATCGGATCTCACACAAGGAATTTCTTCCTTGCTGGACAGACGGTGAATCAGTAAGCTTTATCCGGAGCTGATAAGAAGATAGCGTGAGAGATTGTGTATTGAGAAAAACGACCAAAATTGGAGATTAGTTGCGGTAACTGGATTCTCTCCCACGATAACATCACCACCCATACGGCCTTGAGCACGTCCAACGGTTTTTCGCCAAAAGAAACACAACGATTGCCTCCGCTCCAGATCTACTCTCTTCACCCCACATCGTTTCGTATGGGTTTTCCTTCTCTCTTTAAGCAACGACGATACACAAAAATGCTGGCAGCATTGGACAAGATACACACTTCAAATTTCCAGAAATTTTTCCAGCAGTAGAAAGGCTTTGAAGGAATGTTTGGTTGGTTGTTTGGGTTTTACGGCGTATAAACCTTTGTAGGTTATTCGGTGCCAAATCCATTTTTATACAAATAATGTTCTATTTCAAACAATTCAGTTTAACATGAGTACAAAGTTTAATTGTCAAAATTATTTCTATTTCAAGTTATTCATTTTAGTCAAACAGTTCTAATCCAGCCAATCCAGTTTAGTACAAGTAAAGATTTTATTGACACACAGTTAAATGTGTCATTGGGTGCCCCTTTCATATGGCCTTGTGCCACATCTAAGCAAAAAGCTTAGTAAATTACCACAGTTAAATGTTAAAACAGTTCTATTTTAAACAATCCAGTTTAGCATACAGAAACAGCTCCATTTCAAACAATTCAGCTTAGCATAAGTTCGCAGTTTAAATGTAAGTACACAGTTTAATTGTCAAAAACATTTTCATTTTAAGCTATTCACTTTACACCAACAGTTCTAATTCAAACAATTCAGTTTAGGGTAAGTATTCAGTTTAATTCTATTTAACCCCAAGATAGGGCCCTATCAGGTGCAACCAGAGTGGACCTGGGAGCGATGGCAATGAAGGGGTGCTCCACATTCCCCTAAACTCCAGCATCACAGAACCTCACCAGCAGATTGTTTTGTGACATATCTAAGACAATCGTTTGGAGGGGATTACTCCTCTGCAGAGAAGCAGTTGGTGTATTCTACAGTCCCAACTGACTGGGCAAGCTTTGAAGGAAGTGAATTGAGTCAAGGAATACTTTGAAAAAAGACTAGAGTCTCACATGTTAAAACACGGGCACACACAGACACACACATAATTTAAAAGATGCAAAAGAAAACTTTCTAGGAAAACGGTTTGCTTTCGCTACAATAAAGCAGGCATATAACCCTGAGAATATCAAATTCTGAATACTAGGTATCCGTTACCATAATTTCGAGGTTGTGTACACAATCATCAGACGGAAGAGTGAGAAAAGTGCCGATCAATCAATATTATATTGCAGCGTAATTAAGTTCTTAAGATGATAGCATTTGTGACACACACTGGCGGAACACACACACACACACACACACATATATATATAGATATATATGCATACACTAATATTGCAAGAGGCCAATTCAAATTGAGGAGAATGAATATCGAATTAGTCAGTCGGTAAATGTGACGTGAGAAATTTATTTAAATGCCCTCACTAACTGATCATGTCGCTTCTGTTCAGTATTTGTTTTTAGCCTATTCTAGGACGCATACTTTTCTACCTGATACAATCTGCAGCTATTGTTACTCCTTATGTAAGCTTGTACTTTTTTTAATAAAATCCCATTTTATGATCCATTTGACAATCATATCCACAGAGAGACTGTTTCGTTGTGTCACAACTCTTTAGTGTGGCTAGATAGTCGAGATACTTCGAGTCGAGATACTTCATGTATATATATATATAGCCATTTTCAGTTTTTTTCCCTCGTGGTTTGTCCTGAAAAGAAAATTGACTGGAAAAGCACCTTGACATATATGCATATATTCCTTTATTTATTTGACTGTATAGCTATAACTGATCGAAATCAACTCACCATAACGAGATTTTTTTATGACAGCAATACGTTAAAATGATTAAACTTAGACGATAAAGCAATTTCTAATTCAATTTGCAGCTGAATATTATATATATATATATATATATACGTAGTGATATCAATAAGTTTCCAGACATTTTTGTACAGGCATTTGAAATTGTTATAGACTCTTGAAAATTCAGTATGTTATTGCTATACATCTTATGAGATGACTGACCAATTTTTATGATCCCAGGTTTAAATGAACAGCCACAGAAGCAATTAGAAAACACCCTACTAAAGCCTGGTTGTCTCAGGTGGTGAATTTCAAAAATGCAATCTGGATGTGAGGACACTTTAGAAGAATGATATGCAATAAAATTCTGTTTTAAACTTGGAAAAAATGACACAGAAACGTACGGAAAGCTTCAGACTGCTTTTCAACCATCTTGCATGAATCGACCATTAGTTTTTGAGTGGCATAAGAGATTCAAGGAAGACAGGTAGTCTGTGAGGGATGATGAGAGGTGTGGGAAGAGTAAGGAAGTCAATACACCAGACTTGATTGGCCAAAGGGTTAGGGTTAGGGTTACTATGTTAAGGTTTTAAGGCAGTTCAGGAAGAGATTCCGTCGGAAGAAGCAGTACTCTTGAAATAGGGTCAGTGGCATTTCCACCAGGACAATGCACCAGTCCACAACTCTATCCTTGTCATAGACCATTTGACCAAGATGGGCACCAAGACAGTTCCTCACCCTCCCTATAGTCCAGACGTTGCTCCCAGTGACTTTTGGTTATTTCCTAAGATGAGAGGCTGTCGTTATGAGACAATCGAGGAGATGAAAAAGGCTGTGACGAAGGTCATTTTAACGCTCACGCAAGAGGACTTCGATGGTGACTTCCAGAAGTTGGAAGGATACAAGTGCATTGCAGCCGGAGGAGATTACTTCGAAGGGGACTAGATTTTCATGTGTGTACTGTCAATAAAAGTGCCCATACGAAAAAAGTCTGGAAACTTATTTAATGATATATATATAAAATTGGTATTAATTCAAATAATGCTGTTTCAAATTGTTCATAAATAATGAGTGCTAAATATCGGTGATAGAGCTTATATCTCCGAGTTAAGATAGCGTAGACAAGAGTCAACAACGCTTGGTGACTGTCACTTTCTCCCCAGTGCGATTACCCAACCAAAAGTATTTGATGGTCACCAAGCGTCGTTAACTATATACCTCATCATCATCATATCACGCTGGTAGCACGGATATCCCTGACCCTCTCTCGCCACTCCTCCTTATCGTTCATCGCCCTAGGTAGGTCTTCAGGACAACATCCTGTATCCTCACATAGCTGCTGAATGTACGTTCGAGCTGGTCGTCCTGCTTTTGCGAGGCCATGTGTGGGGATCCATAAGAGTACATCTCTTATCAGTTCATCTCTGCTTCTCCAGCAGTGTCCTGCATGTCTGGTTCGTCTAACTTGAATAGTTTTCGTGATAGGGGGCAGGTGGCCGTACAGTTGGTGTCTTGTGGGGTGCTGCTGCCAGGACTTGTTGAGGATTGCACGCAGCATTCTTGTGTAATTGCCATCCAGTTTCTTCTCCAGCCGTTTTGTTAGCGTCCATGTAGTGCATCCATATAGCAGTATCGATGTGACCGCTGCCTGGAAGAAACTGCGTTTCATTTTATCGGTTGGGTCTGATTTCCATATAATCGATAGCCTATTGATCGCTGTCCATGCTTTCGTTAGCCTCGTTTCGATGTCCTTTTCGGTTGATTCGACGCTGCTTCCTAGGTACGTGAATTTGTCTACTAGTTTAAGTGGGGTTCCTTCTAGAGTGGATATGTCCCCCGTTTGGTTATAGCACATATATTCCGTTTTGTGTGCATTAACATAGAGGCCTATACACACACATATATATATATATTCGGTGACTTACCTCCAATCTCGCCAGTAAGATGAGCAAGATATGTGAGATACTGCTAGAGAAGTAAGAACGAACTCATAAGCGACGGTCTTCAATGAACTCCTACACATAGACACACCAGTGATGGTCGACCATCAAAAAATTATATTCGTCAGCTCTGTTTAAATACTGGATGCCGTCTAGAGGAGTAACAAAGAAACATACCAGGTAGAGAGAGAGAGAGAGAGAGAGTGTGTGTGTGTGTGTGTGTAAAGGAAATTCGTGCTGTTGATGAAGGTGATGATAAGTAGGTATATGAATTATTATAAACTCTCAGGAGAGCAATATTTTACCCAAACAGAAGATAACTTCAACAGAGGCGCTAACTTCGCTATAATAGAAAAGATCGAAAAAATTCGAAACCAATGTTGATAGATGGAGATTACGTCGTGAAACCCTTACTCCAAATAGACTCGGAGGTGTCCTCATGATGTGTTGGGTAACGTGCCAGACTGTGATATCGTAGTAAGCGAGTTCGAACTCCAGTCGCACTATAACGTTCACTTTCGAACTCATGTCCTAGGGAAAAGTGTGAACCCCTTTATCTCCCCAGTTATGGATTATATAGTGCGACTTCTACAAAGACGACTATGATATTAAATAACCAACGGAGGAAGATATTGCCACCAAACAAAGATACTGAGACTGATGGACTGATCTTCCTCTTTAACGACATTTTCGAGAAACCAAAATAAAAAAAAACTGTTACTATTTATAAACATATTATTCATTAACAAAATCGAACGATAATATGATTTATGTTAAAGTTCACATTATTTACATACGCGAAGCCAATCTCTTGGCACTTGTAAGCCTTTCAGGCTTGAAATATCAACAGTTTGAAAATAAATGGTTCTTAATGATTTCCGAAGGCCGAAACTTGCCAGGTTTAACAAATTTATAAAAAAAATTACCAATGTTTGCCTATTCCTTCATCATATATATATATATATAGGCACACACACACACACACACACACACACACACACACACACACACACACACACACACATATATATATATATATATATATATATCAGTAAAAAGTAAGTTAAGTTGGCGACCTTAGTCGAGGATGACCCGAAGTCTCCCTTTTCAATAGCTACTACACCGAGGTGAAGGGCAGGGCGCTACTCCATTCCCTTGATTGGTCCATTACCTCTGACCCTTAT
>OY757933.1:52057221-52077221 GCA_963585895.1 Sepioteuthis lessoniana | reverse complement strand
ATAGCTCGACTACGGTCACCAACTTTCCTTTACCGACCCATTGGCATAATCGGATTTGGCATTAAATAACCAACAATGGTTGATATGCCATAAAACAAAACAAAACAAAACTGTTAGAAACATTCCTAATCATAATCATTTTCACAGTTATATGGTTTCAGTGAACTCATAATAATAATCCATGGAAAACAATTGGTCTAATGAGTAGGGTGTTCGCCAAAGGTCCGGGAGACCGGGTTCAATCCTTGGTCGATTCATATCAAAGACTCAAAAAATGGTACTTGATGCCTCTTTGCTTAACGCTCAGCATTATAAGGTACGGATCAAGGGTAAAGTTGAGCAATCCAGGGAAAAGAGTAGTGTCCTCTCCGACACCTCGGTGTATAAGCTATTGAAAAGGGAGTCTTCGGGTAACCCTCGACTAACTGTGTGCAAATGTGTGCAAATGAATAAATGATATTGAATAGAATTACTAGTGTTAGATAGCAATACTTGAAACCATCTAGTATCCTGCGTGTCACATGAAACTCCATCCGATGGAAATGCCCCAGTCTTGAATTTTGGGTGTATATGGAATACGTCCTTATTACAATTACGTTCCGGTCAACTTTGACCCAGTACGATTGCACCTATTGGTTTCCCAACTATGGGTCAAATCTTTTATCCGGGATTATTATTAATATTGAACACACACACACACACACACATACACACACATATATATATATATATATATAAAGAGAGAATTTGCCATTAAATAACCACAAGGGTTGATATGCCATAAAGTACAACCAACCAACCAACCAACCAACTAAATATATTACGATTAAAATTTGACGCCAAAAGCGCTTCTGACCACCTCGGCTGGGACTGCAGAATACACCGACTACATCTCTGCAGATGAGTAAGACTCCCCACTCCTTAACGAGTGTCCTGATATGACACTAAACAGTCTGATGGTGAGGCTCCAGTAATGCTGGAGCTTTGGGGATGCAGAGTAAACCTTCACTGCCATCACTCCCAGGATCAATCTGGCCAGAAGTGGTAGTACCTGATAGGGTCTTATCTATGAGTCAAATAGAACTGTTTGATTACTTAATCGTGAGTTAACAAATGACTGATATCTAATTGAATTGTTTGTGATACATAGTAATACATGGAACCATTTAACTTTGTTGACATGCTAAACTGAATTGATTGAAATAGAACTGTTCTATCATTTAACTGTGTGTAAACAAATGACTGATGTTTAATGGAATTGTTGGAGAAATACTTGACAACATTAAACTGTAACAGTAAATGGAATTATTCATTATTTATATTGAAATATGTGAAACTATTTTACTGTAAAAAATGACCTCAGGTTCGTTTAAGAATGTTATCCACCAAATGTGTTTAGAACTCATATATTCAATATATATGTATAACAATGGTTGATATATATGTATAACAATGGTTTATATGCTATAAAACCAAACCAAACCAAACCAAGGGGGTGTCCTCGTGGTGTAATGGTTAAAGCGATGGACTGCGGAATCGTAGTACGCGAGTTCGTACTCCAGTCGCGCTATTACGTTCACTTTCGGACAAATACCCTTGGGAAAGGTATGAACCCCCTTATCCTCCCAGCTATGGGTTAAATAGTACCACTACTGTTCTTCTAGGAGAATGGCTTTGGCATTAAATAACCTAAAAAGAGTTGATAAGCCATTAAACAAAGAAACCAAAACAAGCCAACAGCTATTCCACATGTCTGACTCATTCAACTGAACTACGATGTTCTTCTTTAATACAAGACGATCGTAATCGTGAAACTCTAAGTTGTGGGTTTTTATTCTTATCCCATCTTATATCTTTTACATCTTATACTTACATAATTTAGGCCAGGGCTTATCAGAAGTTCGTGCCAATGTAAGTTGATCGCCTAGTCCCAGTAGGTCATCCCCACAAGCAGTACCTGCTTTGCAGAGCTAGGTTTATCTCTTGGCTGCTGCGGTGCTCCAAAAGAGGAATGCCCTGGGGATCAAATATTTTTATGACGGCTGCGCATGATTCTCGATTTGCACGTGCCTCCTCCCCAGTACAAAATGATTCAAATCCGACTTGTTGTGAAGTTGTATAAATCAATACACCTTTTGGATCTTTTATTATATATATATATATATATATATATATATATATATATATATATATAATGTAATGTAACTGGAAGAAAACTCAACCACGGTTAAATTGTCATCATACATTTATTTCGGCGAAGAATATAATTTTCGTCTCTTCAGATGACATTCACACTTAATTTGAGCGTGAAAACAGCAAATATGGATTACAGCATATATATATATATATATATATATATATATGTGAAGAAAAATTGACAACAAGTAATCCAAATAGAAAATAGGGCTTTATAGAGAAACAAAGTCACTCGACACTACACCGTTTCGGTTCTGCTGAACCATCATATATATGATAGAAATATGTGGAAAGTTGAATAAATAAAACAATTAAAACTGGTTTAGAGGCACCATATTTCATTCTTTTATTTCATTTTTAAGAAATTAAATAAAAGTACGAAACATTGTGTCTCTAAGTGTTTGATTTATCCAACTTTCCACATATTTAAATCATATTGTCAGATTCACCACAATCTATCATTCTAATAAATATATATATATATGTGTGTGTGTGTGTGCGTAAAGGAAAAGAAAGAAATTTTGGGGCACAAAGGAAAGGGAATCAAAACAAAAAATTATCAAAAGTGTTAAGAACCCAGAAAAATGATGTTCCAATATTCGAACCATCCAAGGAGAACATATGTTAGGTTTGTCATCGCAGGTGGAATTTTTGTATAATGTAAGCCTGTAAACTAGATTATTATCTTTTTATTTACTTTTTCATGTGTTAAGTCCCAAAGTCATTTGGGCCTGTTATCTTCCTATATATATATATATATTACACTTTCTGGGAGCCTTTTAATCTATAAAATGTAGTTTGGCCCAACCCTCTTCAGTTATAGTTGTCCTGATTATCTGGTTAGGTGAAAACTAGGTAAATTACTTCTGTCTCTTTAGGTATTTGTATTTCGCTCTACTTAGTGTGTTGAGCACTCTTATGTTTCAGCTTAAGATATTCTGTTGGTGTTTCTTCTTTCAACTAGGCATTGCGATATTGGTTGATTATTTTCAAGCAGTACGAATGTTTTAGTCTTGTCCTTTTTTATGAAATGTTTTCCCCAGATATTAGTTTGGGTAATATTTTTATCAACAAATTGTATCATCGTTTTTTACCCACTCCATCAGAACCATAGAATCATTATAAAACCACACACACACACACACACACACACACACACATATATATATATATATATATATATATATATATATATATATATACTCAATTAGAAATAATGTTGCCTCGTGAGCTCTTTTGCCATGTCCAACTTTTGCATATCGCTAAAATGAAATTTAGATTTTTAAAAAGACGCTAAAGTTTTCTCATGTGCGCACTTATCACCCCTATTTCCTTTCCCTTCTCGCTAAAAAAGGTTCAGATCTCACAAAATCTTCTGATTAAATAGCTTGATTTGCAATTCTGTGTCGGAAGTGAAACAGACTTAATACCCACGCTGGTGACATGTAAAGCTTGAAATACAAGAATTTCAGGCAATACAGGGAAGTCGAAAGATATATCGGTTGAAATATGAAAAAAGCAACAAATATGTAGATAATAAGCCTAAAATATATAGGGATAAATGCTTTACTTTGGTTTATTTGTTTAACGGCATATCAACTCTCTATGGGTTATTTAACGCCAAAATTAGATTCATTTGTAAATATTTGATTGTGATCATAACTACATTTTCAGTTGCACTTTTTGATTGTACTTTTTATTTTGGTTGGCTTGTTGGGTTTTATGGCATGTCAACCTTTGTAGGTTATTTAACGCCCTATCCAGTTTTATGTAAATCACTTCTATTTAAAACAATTCCGTTTACCATGAGTACATAGTTTAATTGTCAAAAATATTTCTATTTCAACTTATTCAAGCAATTATATATAACAATTCAGTTTAGCGTAAGTACAATTTCAATGTCAAAAACAGTTCCATTTAAAACAATTCAGTTTGGCATAAGCACGCAGTTTAAAAGTAAGTACAGTTTAATTGTAAAAAAACATTTCTATTTCAAGCTATTCAGTTTAGTCAAGCAATTCTAATTCAGCTACTTCAGTTTAGTATAAGTACGGATTTTGTTTACACGCAGTTACATGTCAGAACAGTTCTATGTTAAACAATTCAGTTTAATGTACTTTTTGTCTTTAATGATTTGTTTCAACACAGATATATGGTTTCAAGTATTCTTATGTAATATTAATAATATTTACATTTATATGGTTAAAAGCAACCATCTTTTTTTAATGATAATAATAATTTGTCTACACAGGGTTATGTGGTTTCAAGTATTCCTTTCTAACATCAATGATGTGTACTCATTTTTATCGTTTCAAATAACTAATGATAATAATAATCCTTAGAAAAATTTATATGGTTTAAAGTAACAATTTATATTTAATGAGGATAATTTGCTTGTACACAGCTATTGGGTTTCAATCATTCCTATTTAACTTTGGCCCAGTCAGCTGGGACTGCAGAATACACTGACTGCAGAGGGGTAAGTCTCGCCCAACGAGTGTTCTGAATATGATACTAAACAATCTGATGGTGAGGCTTCAGTACTGCTCGAGTTTTAAGGAATGTAGAGTACCCCTTCAATGCTATCGCTCCCAGGTCCACTCAGGTCCGGAGTAGTAGCACCTGATGAGGTCCTATCTATGGGTCAAATAGAACTAAACTGTATAATAATGCTAAACTGAATTGTTTGAAATTAACTACATTTTACAATTAACTGTGTGTAAACAAAAATGTGTACTTATTCTAAACTAAATTGTTTATTTGTATAAAAACGAATCTGGCATTTAATAACCTACAATGGTTGATATGCCATAAAACAAAACAAAACAAAACTGTTAGAAACATATCTAACCTCAATCATTTTCACAGTTATATGGTTTCAGTGAACTCATAATGATAATCCATGGAAAACAATTGGTCTAATGAGTAGGGTGTTCGTCAATGGTCCGGGAGACCAGGGTTCAATCCCAGGTCGAGTCATACCAAAGACTCAAAAAATGGTACTTTATGTCGCCTTGCTTAGCACTCAGCACTATAAGGTACGGATCAAGGGTAACGTTGAGCAATCCAGGGAAAGGAGTAGTGCCCTCTCTGACACCTCGGTGTATAAGCTATTGAAAAGGGAGCCTTCGGGTAACCCTCGACTAAGGTCGCCAACTTTACTTTATATGGCATCAAATATTCCTATATAATATGAATAATTTTTTAACGAATCCCTGCTTTGGATCCTAACTGGTACTACCACTCCAGATCAGAATGGACCTGTAAGTAACCGAAATGAAGGGGTACTCCACTCTCCCCAGAGAATTAAAAATGAAGACTCCACCCTGGATAGAGTTTAGATATGATATCTCAGCTACTGAAAAGAATTCCTGGTAAACTAGGTGCGATACGTTAACAGACAGTTTTGACATTTCCAAAGGCTCTAGAATTCTTTTATTAAGGACACAAAGAAAAAATCAGTGAAGAAAAAGAAAAGAATGGCTTTCGTCGATTCTATAGACGGGACAGCCGAATCCGTCTTACACCTTACGGTAAGCTACCATTTTTTAAGATTGATGGAAATAGTTGCAACCGTTTTTCAAAATGTTTGGACATCTAAAAGTACAAGTTTACATTTATAGGAAGAGAGAAGAGAAAATAGGATTAACTAAACAATAACTGTAGAGATACTTACCTTCCATCTTTAAAAAACATCCAAATAAGACTAATAAGACATGCGCATACTGCTAGAGAAGCAAGGCGCAAGTGACGTTCTCCTATGGATCCCATGGTCATGCTAGTTTTAGCCGATCAAGAAGAACTTACCAACGACAGCCCTGTATGGACACAAGATGCAATTTTGAAGACCTTGATGGATGATAGGGATGTATAAGAGAGAGAGAGAGAGAGAGGGGGGGGAGAGAGAGAGAGAGAGAGAGAGTCAAGGAAATCCGTGCTTGCAGCGCGACTTGATGATGATGACTTTACCGGATAAAGAATAAGATGATATGTAATTGTAACTTTCAAAATGCTTAATAGAATTTCTAATTATGATACATATTTTTTAATATTTATCCTCGAACTGGAAATTCCCTGTCAAGGTTTTGTTTGGTTTGTGTTTTATGGGATATCAACGATTGTAGGTTATTTTTTGTTGGTTGATTGTTTGTGTTTTATGGTATATCAACCATTGTAGGTTATTTTTTGTTGGTTGATTGTTTGTGTTTTATGGGATATCAACCATTATAGGTTATTTTTTTTTGTTGGTTGATTGTTTGTGTGTTATGGGATATCAACCATTATAGGTTATTTTTTTTGTTGGTTGATTGTTTGTGTGTTATGGGATATCAACGATTGTAGGTTATTTTTTGTTGGTTGATTGTTTGTGTTTTATGGTATATCAACCATTGTAGGTTATTTTTTGTTGGTTGATTGTTTGTGTTTTATGGTATATCAACGATTGTAGGTTATTTTTTGTTGGTTGATTGTTTGTGTTTTATGGGATATCAACGATTGTAGGTTATTTTTTGTTTGTTGATTGTTTGTGTTTTATGGGATATCAACCATTGTAGGTTATTTTTTGTTTGTTGATTGTTTGTGTTTTATGGGATATCAACCATTGTAGGTTATTTTTTATTAGTTGATTTTTTGTATTTTATGGGATATCAACGATGGTAGGTTATTTTTTGTTGGTTGATTGTTTGTGTTTTATGGGATATCAACCATTGTAGGTTATTTTTTGTTGGTTGATTGTTTGTGTTTTATGGGATATCAGCCATTGTAGGTTATTTTTTGTTTGTTGATTGTTTGTGTTTTATGGGATATCAACCATTGTAGGTTAATTTTTATTAGTTGATTTTTTGTATTTTATGGGATATCAACGATTGTAGGTTATTTTTTGTTTGTTGATTGTTTGTGTTTTATGGGATATCAACGATTGTAGGTTATTTTTTGTTGGTTGATTGTTTGTGTTTTATGGGATATCAACGATTGTAGGTTATTTAACGCCAAATGCATTTTTATGTAAATAATCAGTTGTATTTCAAACAATTCAGTTTAGCTTGAGTACACAGTTTAATTTTCAAAAAAATTTCTATTTCAAGCAACTCAGTTCATTCAAACAATTCTAATTCTGCTAATTCAGTTTAGTATAAGTATAGATTTTTTTTTTACACATAGTTGAATGTCAAAACAGTTCTACATTAAACAATTCCGTTTAGCGTAAGTACAGTTTCAATGTCAAAAAACAGTTCCATTTTAAACAATTTAGTTTGGCATAAGTACGCAGATTAAATGTAAATACACAGTTTAATTGTCAAAAACATTTCTATTTCAAACAATTCAGTTTAGCATAAGTATGCAGTTTAGTTCTGTTTAACCCATAGATAGGCTCCTATCAGCTGCGACCATTCTGGGCCAGAGTGTACTTAGGAGCAATGGCAATGAAGGGGTACTCCACATTCCCCAAAGCCCCAGCATTCCTGGAACCTCGTAGGTTATTTAAAGCCAAATCTATCTTTATAGATATAAACAGTTCTATTTCCTACAATTCAGTTTAGCATGAGTACACTGTTTAGTTCTATTTGACCCATAGATATGACCCTATCAGGTGCTACCACTCCGAGCCAGGGTGGACCTGGAGCGATGGCTTTGAAGGAGTACTTCGCATTCCCCAAAGCTCAAAGGAGTCTTACCCCTTTGCAGAGAATCAGCTGACTGGGCTACATTGGTGAGGGTCTTACCCCTCTGTAGAGATGCACTCGGTGTATTCTTGTTCGGAGTATATTGTTAAGGCAGATTTCAAAAACTAAGTCAACACATCAATTGTATATTTTTGCTGATAGAGTAATATATTTTTTGAATAAAATGCCTAATCATATCAAAAAACAGAACTCGTGAGGGAAATTTTAATATTGAATTGATTGATTTCAGGAAAAATACAAGGAAAGAAATTTAAGAGGTCATTTTTGGAAACAATCTGATGAATTATTCAACTGAATTTGATCTGTATATATTTTTGTTTTTGTTTTGTTTTACGGCATATCAACCACAAGGGGTCATTTAATGCCTGTGATCTGTATATAGATATTGTATTAACAGCGTATATGTTCTGTGCAAAGATTCTTTTTTTAAAGGTTGACGTGAGAAGATAGTAAAAAGCGGAGATGCCCAAGGAGGCATAAAAAAACAAATAAATAGATAAAGAACTAAATTATTGCTTTTACAAACACCATTCACATGGGCAGGGTGTCGTAATTTGAAGCAGACAAAACCATTTATTTTTTATTTTTTTGCTCTTGCCTTTACTAAACAAGTTGATGCACTTCAACGTTGCAAAGGCAAACGGATACTAAATTTAGATGCCTATTCATATGTTAGCACATCATTAGATGACAAAAAAACAACTGAGCAAAGAATCAGTAAATCTATTGACACATTTTTCTTAGAATCTTGGTGTGTGTGTTTATGTGTGTTGCTTTTTCATTCGAAAAGATTTCAAAAGCCTCTGAATGAAAGACGGATGCACGGATAAATTAATACAACCTTTTAACTTAACGTTGTAGCACAAAGACATATTGATAGGAAAATATTTAAAAAAATTATTGTTGAAAAATCAGTGTGCTAGGGTGTTGTGTTTCTATTACGCTCAACACTTGTCGCTTGAAGAAAGATAGATTATATATATATATATATAAGTTAGTCGACTCTAATCAAGTGCGACCCGAAAGCTCCCTTTTCAATAACCACTTCATCCATGTGTAGGTTAGGGAGCTACTTCCTTCCCTGGATTGTTCCACTTACTCTTGATCCGTACCTTATCATGCTGAGTGTTTAGCAAGGGCCATCAAGGACTATTTTTGAGTCTTTAGTATGAGTCGACATGGGATTGAACCCCGGTATCTCGGACCATTATCGAACACTCTAGCCACAATGGGCTGTTTATATATATATATATATATATATATATATATTATTGCAATCTAATTCAAATCACATCCCAACATAAAATACCAATATTGTATTATATTCCATTGTATATTATAATATAATATATCCATCAATGCCCAGTCGGCAGGGGCTGTAGAATACACCGACTGCTTCTCTGCAGAGAGGTAAGACCCACCCCCCTAAGAGTGTCCTGAATATGACACAACAATCTGATGGTGAGGTTCCAGTAATTCCGGAGCTTTGGGGAATGGGGAGTACCCCTTTATTGCCATCACTCCCAGGTTCACTCTGGTCCGGCGTGGTAGCATCTGAGAGGGCCCTATCTGTGGGTTAAGTAGAACTAACGACATACTTATGCTAAACTGAAAGGTTTGAATAAACTGAATAATTTGAAATAGAAATGTTTTTGACAATTAAACCGTATTTACATTTAAACTGCGTGCTTATGCTAAACTGAATTATTTGAGATGGAAGTGTTTTTAGACATTGAAACTGTACTTACACTAAACTGAATTGTTTAATATAGAACTGTTTTGACATTTAACTGTGTGTAAACAAAATCTGTTCTTATACTAAACTGAATTAGAAATGCTTTACTAAACTGAATAGCTTGAAATAGAAATGTTTTTGACAATTAAACACTGTGCCCATGCTAAACAGAATTGTTTGAAATAGAATTTACTGTTTACATAAAAATGGATTTGGCGTAAAATAACATACAAAGGTTGATATGCCATAAAACCCAAACAATCAACCAAGCATATCCATCCACCATGATATTTATTGTGATTCTAGCCTACCATACTACACTCGACTATTCAAGTCTACAAATCATAACTTTATTTTCTTCGAAATGCAATGATGACGTTTTGTTTCTTAGTTAAAATTCCCTCCACAAATATGCACAAAAGTAAATAAAGAAACAAATGAAGGGGGTGTCCTCGTGGTGTAATGGCTAAAGCGATGGACTGCGGAATCGTAGTGCGCGAGTTCGTACTCCAGTCGCGCTATTACGTTCACTTTCGGGCAAATACCCTTGAGAAAGGTATGAACTCCCTTATCCTCCCAGCTATGGGTTAAATAGTACCACTACTGTTCTTCTAGGAAAATGGCTTTGGCATTAAATAACTTAAAAATAGTTGATATGCCATTAAACAAAGAAACCAAACCAAACAAATGAAGAATTTTTTTCTCGGCCGTCCAGTAGCAAAGTTTGCTACAGAACGGCGTTCTCCTATCCGGAAAACAACCGCTGCGGATGTATCATCGCACATACATATACTAATCACCACTTATACATCCACACACAATAATACCCAACTATAACCCCACCACATACACTCACAAGCACATAAAGATTTGTACACAATTCTAACGGTTTTTGATTTTATTTTTCGATTTTTTCGATTTCATTATTTTCTTTCGTTATCGGCTTAATGATTGTTGTTTGTAGAATTTCATGAAACCTATGGTCCCAGACAAACTTCCATGGCATTAATTATACAAAATCTATTATATATTTATCCATTATATATATATATATATATATATATATATATAATGGGTTGCTTACATATATATATAGGTTCAATCCCAGGTCGTGTCATACCAAAGACTTTTAAAATGGTTCTTGATACCTCCTTGCTTAACACTCAGCAATATAAGGTAGGTATCAAGGGTAAAGTGGAAAAATCGAGGGAAAGGAGTAGCGCCCTCGACTACACCTCAGTGTTGCAGTTATTGAAAAGGGAGCTTTCGGGTCGCCCTGACTACAGTCGCCAACTTTTACCTTTATATATATATATATATATATATATATTTATCATCTATAAGAGTGGCTTATATAGATGAGAACAAAAACAGCCATCGAAAGATAACCATGACTAGTACTCAAACCAGATCCATAAACCGCATCGCTCTTCGCGCGGGTAAAAAAGGGGCGCGTCCTGCTGAGGTTGGAGCCCTGGCCTCGGTGTTCGAAAAATCAGCTACAGAGCTCAAACACAAACATAAACTACTAAAATGCAAACAAACAATACAGATAGCGACATTTAACGTGAGAACCCTAAATAGAATAGGTCAACTATCAGAGCTAACTGCATCAGCCGTAGAACATAAGATAGATATAATTTGCATACAAGAGCACCGATACACGCACACCGAAGATATCAAGTATCACGAAACTGGAAATGGATGGATGCTGGTGACTGTATCGGCATGGAAAAACTCTGTCAATGCATCGGTAGGAGGGGTGGGAATACTTCTAGGACCGAGAGCGTTAAAAACACTGAACAGCATTGAGAGAATACAACCTAGGATGATGGCCGCAACGTTTAATGGCAACCCCAAAGCAACAATTATCTCCTGCTACAGCCCTACCAATGTTAGCGAAGAAAACGAAATAGCCACCTTCTACGAAGATCTATCCTCCCTAGTACGTAGCATTCCGAAACACAACATGCTAGTCATTGGCGGAGATATGAATGCACAAATCGGGAAAAACAGACACAACAAATACAGCCTACACTACGCGTCTAACAGGAATGGACAGCATTTAATAGATTTCATGATAGAAAATAGATTAACCTGCCTCAATACAAACTTTCAAAAAAGGGAGGGGAAATTATGGACCTACACATACGCAAATAAGAGTAAAGCACAGATAGACTACGTCCTTATAAACAGGAAATGGAAAAACAGTGCGATGAATTGCGAGGCATACTCCTCCTTCGAGGGTGTGTCCTCCGATCATCGAATAGTTACGGCCAAACTACGACTAAGCCTAAGAAAAAACGCCACACGTAAAGCCACGACCAAGCACTATGACTGGGCCCTACTCAACAACAGAGATATTAGAGACAAATATGCATTAGAATTAAGAAACAGATTCGAAGCACTACAAGAGAAGGTAGAAATAGGCACCCCAAATGACGAATATGAAAATTTTGTAGAAGCGCACCTGGAGGCGGCAGAAAAGTGTATTCCAACAAAACCTAGAACTAAATATAGAGTCCCTTGGGAAACGCTAGCGGCTAGAGAAAAACGTGCACTTGTGAAGACTGCCTCCAAAAACTATCAACAGAACCCAACAAATACAAATGCACGAGAACTAGAAAAGGCGCAACATCAATTAACAGGAATATACCTAAAAGAACAGGCAGAATACGTACAAAATCAGATAGATAAGATTAGAGACTCGGTGGAAGATAGGCAATCCAGGATAGCCTGGCAAACAATAAACGAAGTAAGTGGAAGAAAGAGCACAGCCAAAGCAAAATTGAAAGCTGCAAGCCAACAAGAAAGAATAAAACTGTGGGAACAGCATTTCAAAAATCTACTAGGAAACCCACCGGAAATAACGGATGAACCGATCACCAGAATTATTAGTAAGCAATTAGACGTAAAACTAGGTCCTTTCACCAAAGAAGAACTCGACACGGTTCTCAGAAGAATTAAAAATAGGAAAGCGGCGGGGCTAGACGAGATCCCCCCAGAAGTGTGGAAGACGAGACAATTCGACGATATACTGCTCCGGCAATGCAACGCAGTCTATAGTCAAAATAGGATAGAACGATGGACGAAGGGATGCATCCTTCCATTCCCTAAAAAAGGCGACCTCGGACTAGCCAAGAACTACCGAGGGATAACACTTACATCCATAGCAGCCAAAATCTACAATGCCCTACTACGAAACCGCATAGAACCCAAAATGGAAAACATCCTTAGGAAAAACCAAAATGGCTTCCGGAGAAATAGATCCACAACCTCACAAATACTGACCATCCGTAGAATCCTGGAAGGCGTTCGGGCAAAAAACTTACAGGCGACATTACTATTTGTCGACTTTACCAAGGCCTTCGATTCCATACACAGAGGGAAGATGGAGCAAATCCTACTAGCTTACGGCCTACCAAAAGAAACCGTAGCAGCGATAATGATTCTCTACAGAAACACCAAAGTAAAAGTACGTTCACCAGATGGAGACACGGAATACTTCGACATTGTTGCAGGAGTACTACAAGGAGACACACTAGCCCCGTACCTCTTTATCATCTGTCTAGACTATGTGCTTAGGACTTCGATCGACAAAATCAGAGAAAATGGCTTTGAGCTGACTAAGAGAAGAAGCAAAAGGTACCCCGCAAAAACAATCACGGACGCCGACTACGCTGATGACTTGGCGTTACTAGCGAATACGCCTAATCAAGCAGAGACACTACTACATAGTCTGGAACGAGCTGCAGCTGGCATTGGCCTACATGTCAATGCAAACAAAACCGAATATATGTGTTACAACCAAACAGGCAACATTGCCACACTAGACGGAGCCTCACTGAAACTAGTCGACAAATTCACCTACCTAGGAAGCAGCGTCTCATCAACCGAGAAGGACATCGACACACGACTGACGAAGGCATGGACAGCTATCGATAGGCTCTCGATCATATGGAAGTCGGACCTAACAGATAAAATGAAACGCAGTTTCTTCCAGGCAGCGGTTGTGTCGATACTGCTATATGGATGCACCACATGGACGCTTACGAAGCGGCTGGAGAAGAGGCTGGACGGAAATTACACAAGAATGTTGAGAGCAGTATTAAACAAGTCCTGGCGACAACACCCCACGAGACTCCAACTATACGGACACTTGCCCCCCATCACAAAAACTATACAAGTTCGACGAACCAGACACGCGGGACACTGCTGGAGAAGCAAGGACGAGCTCATAAGCGATGTACTCCTGTGGACCCCCACTCATGGATGTGCAAGTGTGGAACGACCAGCACGAACTTACATACAGCAGCTATGTGAGGACACGGGTTGTAATCCTGAAGACCTGCCGGAGGCGATGAGTGATAGGGAGAAATGGCGAGAGACGGTCAGGGATATCCGCGCAGGCGGCGCGACATGATGATGATGATATATATACAATTGGAAAAACTCAACAAACTTTCATTTGGCTATTATAAAGTTATTTCAGCTTGCAACTCAATAAACGTAACCAAATTTTTCAGATAACTATCACACAATCGAGTGAAAAAAAATTCACTTTTATTTTCTTAATATATTCTTTAATTTTTTAAACACTTTTTAAATAGATTCTTTCTCGGTTTAAAAAAAAAAAGAGATGTACAAAGAGATATGGGTGAGAAGTTGCGGTCAAAATTGGATGTAATGGCATCATTGGGTGTCATGTATCCTTCTATGTCTAAAAATAATTTTAATACAACTCACAAAACCTTCAGCAACTAAAATCTTGTCAATGAATTAACGACAATTTTGCATGTTCTCTTTTTTTTGTTGATTATTATAAGGTCTAGAATACTATACTATTTTTTGTTGATTATTATAAGGTCTAGAATACTATTCAAGCCAAGATTAGGTAATCCATTTGTATGTCAAAGTCCCAGAGGAGTTTATATGTGTCATTTTCAAGGACATATGCTGGGTTGTGCATATACCATTTGGTCGTATGGTCAAATTTCAATTTCTTGCACATCTCCCAGTGAATGACCTTGCCCACCCAATCGTGCCAATACTCTTTCTGTGCTAATTTGTTGCATTCGCTTATGTGACTGATGGTTTCGTCTCTATAACCACATAATCTACATTTGGTATTTTGTTGCGCCTTATCTATTCTCGGTTTGATATGTTTGGTTCTCATGGCGTTGTTTTGTGCTGCTATTAGAACAGATTCTGTTTTCTCTTAAAGTTCCCTTTTCTTTGACACGTCCAGTTTTTCTAGTGTGAGATGTTGTTTATTAGTCATTTAAAACGTCCATAGAGTTGGTTTTTTTCCCATTTTCGTTTCCTAGTTGTTGTGATTCTATCGTCTATCGTGCTGTCCGTGTCGTTTCTGATGGCTGTAATCAATCCTCGTTCGCGTTTTTCTATGTACTCTTCGAGCCGTTGTATTGATGCGTCTACGCTGTCTTCGATAATGGCAATTCCTCTTCCTCCCTCTTTTCTAGATACATATAGTCTGTCAACGTCGTCTCTGGGATGTAATGCCTTATGCATGGTCATTGGTTTTCTTGTTCTTTGATCCGTTTGTTTAAATTCACCTCTGGGTCACTTGAGAAAGGGTCCCGAATATCTAACGAGGGGCACAGCCCAAGTATTTATTCCTTTGATGAGGTTTCCGCTGGAGAGTTTTGTCTCGAGTAGTTTTCTAGTTCTCCTGAAATATTCTTTTCGAATCTTGTTTTTCATTTCCACTTGTTTGATGGTGTCAGCCGCCAAGATACCCAAGTATTTGAAGGTTTCATTTTCTCTGTGTGTTCTAATTTTGTCGTGATTTGGTAGTTCCATTCCATCAGTCATATGTCGTTTGCCACTTTTCATGACGAGCATGGCACATTTTTCTATGCCAAATTCCATTTCTATGTCCTGACTGTATATTTTAACGGCGTGTATAAGAGTTTCCAGTTCTTTTTCCTTTTTTGCAAATAGTTTAATGTCATCCATGTACATGAGGTGATTGATCTCTTGCGATCTGCTAAGTTTGAATCCGGCTGTGCATTTTCTAAGTATGTGGTTAAGTGGCATCATGGTTATTATGAATAATAAGGGTGATAGTGCATCTCCTTGGAAAATCCCTCTTTGGATTTTTGTTTCAGCTAAGCTTCTTCCTCCTGCTGTCAGCTCCATTCTTCTTTTTTTTTATAGATTAGTAAGGTCTGGTCTTCTGGCCGGGATCAGGTGATCCGTTTGTATGTTAAAGTCCCATAGGAGTTTATGTGTTTCATTTTCTAGGACAGGTGCTGGATTTGGCATATACCATTTGTTAGTATGGTCAAATTTAAATTTCTTGCACATTTAGCAGTGGATTACCTTGCCGACCAAGTCGTGTCTCGCCTTATACTCCTTCGGTGCTAATTTGCTGCATTCACTTATTATGTGATTGATCGTTTCGTCTCTGTCATTGCATAGCCTATATTTACTGTTTTGTTGCATCTTATCTATTCACGCTTTGATATGATTGGTCCTTATGGCGTTGTCCTGTGCTGCCATTAGTAGAGATTTAGTTTCTCTCTTAAGGTTTCCTTTTCTTAACCAGGTCAAGGTTTTCTCGTGTGAGATGTTGTTTATTAGTCGTTTAAAGCGGCCACGGAGTTGTTTTTTTCTCCCATTTCTGCTTCCTAGTTGTTGTCATTCTATCGTCTATCGTGTTCGTATCGTTTCTGATAGTTGTAATCAGTCGTCGTTCGTATCGATGCGTCAACGCTGTCTTCGATAATGGCAATTCCTCGTCCTCCCTCTTTTCTAGATACATATAGTGTGTCAACATCGTCTCTGGGATGTAATGCCTTATGCATGGTAATTAGTTTTCTTATTCTTTGATCCATTTGTTTAAGTTAATCTCTGGTCCACTTGAGAAAGGGTCCCGAATATCTAACGAGGGGCACAGCCCAAGTATTTATTCCTTCGATGAGGTTTCCGCTTGAGAGTTTTGTGTCGTGTAGTTTTTTAGTTCTCCTGAGATATTCTTTTCGAATCTTGTTTTTCATTTCCACTTGTTTGATGGTGTCAGCCTCCAAGATACCCAAGTATTTGTAAGTTTCATTTTCTCCGTGTGTTCTAATTTTGTCGTGATTTGGTAGTTCCATTCTGTCAGTTATATGTCGTTTGCCACTTTCCATGACGAGCATGCCAAACTCCATTCCTATGTTCTGACTGTATGTTCTAACAGCGTGTATGAGAGTCTCCAGTTCCTTTTAGTTTTTTGCAAATAGTTTAATGTCATCCATGTACATGAGGTGATTGATCTCTTGCGATCTGCTAAGTTTGTATCCGGCTGTGCATTTTCTGAGAATGTGGTTAAGTGGCATCATGGCTTTTATGAATAGTAAGGGCGATAGTGCATCTCCCTGGAAGATCCCTCTTTGGATCTTTTTTTCAGCTAAGCTTCTTCCTCCTGCTGTCAGCTCCACTCTCCAGGTTTGCATGGTTTTTTCGATGAAGTTTATGACTTCATGTGATATTTTGTACAGTTTGAGACAGTGTATTATCCAGCTTTGTGGAACCATATCATATGCCTTTTTGTAGTCAATCCAGGCCATAGCTAGATTTTTCCGTCTTGTCTTGCTCTCATTTAGAATGTGTTGATCTATGCAAAGTAATTCTGCTGTGCCTCTGGATCCTTTGCGGCGTCTTTTCTATTCGTCAGGGAACAATCCGCGGCTTGTTAGCGAGTAGTAAATCTTTTCCCTTATTTGTGCTGTTAGTATTTTCCACATCATTGGTAGGTAGGTTATCGGTCTGTGATTGTTTGGAGCGGTTTCATTGCTTGGGGCCTTTTGGATTAATGTAGTCTTTCCTTTGGTCATCCAGTCTGGTACTTGTGCGCCTTGTAGGCAACTGTTCATTTGTAGCGCTAGTCTGCCGTAAATGGAAGTGAATTTCTTGAACCAGAAGCCATGTATTCCATCATGGCCTGGTGTTTTCCATCTTGATATTCCTTTTAGTGTTGTTTTGAGTAAGTCGATGTGTATTTCCGTTTTGGGGCCTTCTTCAGGTCCCTCTAGTTCTCTTGTAATAGTGTTTATCCATTCAGCATTTTTGTTATGTTTTTGGTTGCTATATTTTCGTCCAAAATCCTTCGGTTTCCTTGGCATCTGGTTGTTGGTATGTTTTCATGTCGCTCCCTCCCAATTGTGGATAGAATTTTCTTTCGTTGTTTTGGAAAGTCATGTTTTGTCTGTATTGTTTTACCCTTTGTCGATATCTCTTTAATCTTCCTTTTTTCGCCAGAATTACTATTATTATTATTATTATTATTGAGTTTTTCATACCAGTGTTAGCTGATGGTTTCTTACTGGAGTTTGAGTGACATCTCTGGGATGCAATGACTTATGTATGGTCATTAGTTTTCTTGTGCTCTCGTCTATTTGCTTAAGTTCTTCTCTGGTCCACTTCAAGATTGGTCCCGAATATCTTACAAGGGGATACAGCCCAGGTATTTATCACTTTGACAAGGTTCCTGTCATAGAGTTTTGTCTCGAGGAATTTCCTGGTTCTTCTGAGATACTCTTTTTTAATTTTTTTCTCTCATTTCCACTTGTTTGATGGTGTACGCTTCCAATATCCCCAAGTATTTATAGGTTTCATTTTCTCCAAGCGTTCTGATTATTACTTGATTTAGTAGTTCGACTCCTTCTGTCATGTGTCATTTGTCACTTTCCATTACTAGCTTAGCGCATTTTTCTATGCCAAATTCCATTCTTATATCGTGACTGTATATTCTCAAAGTTTGTATTAGGGTTTCTGGATCTTTTTCGTTTTTGGTAAAAAGTTTGATGTCGTCCATATACATCAAGTGGCTGATCTTTTCCTGCGATTTACTGAGTTTGTATCTGGCTGTACATTTCCTAAGAATGTAGTTGAGTGGCATCATGGCTATCACAAATAGTAATGGTGATAGTGCATCTCCCAGGAATATGCCTGTTTGGATCTTTACCTCGGCTAAGCTTTTTCCTCCTGCTGTCAATTCCACTCGCCAGGTTTGCGTAGTCTCCTCGATAAACTGTACGACTCTGTCGGATATTTTATACATTTTGAGAGTGTAGTATCCAGCTTTGGGGGAACATATTATAAGCATTTTGGTAGTCGATCCAGGCCATAGCTAGATTTTTCCGTCTCGTTTTACTTTCTATTATTATTATAATTATTATTATTATTATTATTATTATTATTATTATTATTATTATTATTATTATTATTTAATCTTTGAGAGTTTTTTTTATATCAGTTTTAGCTGATGGTCTTTCACTGGAGTTTGAGTGACCGCAAGTCTCCTAAAGTCTCCAGACCTCTTCTCGGTATTCTAACCGTTCTCAAAAATGTAGTTCTTTGGATGGTCTCCACTCGTCCTCTTATTTCGAAGTCCTCCACTTCTTGTACTAATCCTTTGGTGAATTACCAATGACACCAATTACAATTGGTATAATTATCACTTTCGTGTTCCACAGCTTTTTCAATTCCCTTGCAAGGTCGAGGTACTTATCCCTCTTTTCACATTCTTTCAATTTCATTCTGTGACCCGCCGGTACAGCAAAGTCTACAATTCTACAAGTTCTCTTCTATTTTTTTGTTGATTATTATAAGGTCTGGTTGCCTGGCCGAGATTATGATTATCATTATAGTTGTTATTATTATTACATTACTCATAATATCAATTGTAATACTGATACCATTAATTTTATTCTATCACAGGTATTACCATTAGTTTTTCTTTTATTAACATTTTTTGTATGAGTTTAAATCTATTTTCATGGTAGAATTTAAATATTACTTCATTACGTTTATTTAATATTTACCTAGGATATTTATATCTGAATATGCCTATTTTTTCCTACAGGCAAAGTTTACATCGACTAATTGGCTATTCATGAAATATTTATATATTAAGTATTATACGTTGATCACTCCTGAAGAATCTTCTTATTTATTCTCAAACAGAATCATTCCCAACTAATCTTCTTTAGATATATATATATATATATATATATATATATATATATATATATACATATATATATATTCTCTTTGGTAGCATGTGAGCATACTTTCATCTTGTGATGTGTAATGAAGAGATAATATAATTATATATATATATATATATAGAGAGAGAGAGAGAAAGAGAAAGAGTTTAATATCGGTGATTGAGTATATATATCTAAATAAGATAGTGAAGACAGAAACGACAGCGCTTGGTGAGTCTCAGTTTCTCGTATATGTATATCTATATATATATCATCTTTGTCAGCGTGTGAACGTACTTTCCTTTCATTGTGTGATGAAGTTTTAAATCTCGAACTATTTTAGATAAAATCATGTTAATCAAATATTTTCTTTACATCTGGCATTTCTAT
>OY757933.1:51789721-52049721 GCA_963585895.1 Sepioteuthis lessoniana | reverse complement strand
ACAATACCAAAATATAACCTACACAAAAATCCCCAAAAGCTTATGAACGCCGACACGCAATTTCAACGTAAAATTATTTTGATTATATCTTTTCGACTTTTTCAATTTCTCCAAAATCTTCCTTTTTCTGCCTTATAATGACGTGCATGAAACCAGTGGCTTCAGATTAGCATCCATCTTATAAAATATAAGTAAAAACAAATACACATTATATATATATATATATATATATATATATATATATATATATATATATATATAACTTAATCAGAATTGCACAAGAATGCTTCGTGCTGCTATTTTGAACATATTCAGGAAGCAACTTTCCACAAAACAGTAGCTGTACGGCCAACCTCCAATCAAACTTAATGACCACTGCGCCTGGAATTTTTATATACCGGAGAGTCAGTGTGTTTTCAAACCCATTTGTATTCATGTTTTTAAAAAATTTTTTTTTATAAAATATGGTTCTCTGTATACATTACACATTCTTTTTAAAATTTCGCATGGTTTGCATTTCTCGCTCACTAAAGAGTTGATGACAGACCTCTGTTCAAGCCTGGAGCTCCCTGCTTGGTTCGTTACCATTTTAAATAGCCTCAAAAAAATATCTTTGCAAGATTAGAATAATTTTTGGTATCAACCAATTCCAAACAATGCAGAGTTTACATTTATGGAAAAAAATACTGAAAAAATAAAAACATATTTATTTTGTTTTTATCAAAAAATTGGCCTTGCAAAGATTGACACTCGTATATATATATATATATATATATATATATATATATATATATATATATATATATATATATATGTGTGTGTGTGTGTGCGTGTGCGTGGGTGTGTATGTGTGTGTGTGGGGGGAGACTTTATATATATATATATATATATATATATATATATATATATATAGAAAGATAGCTATAAGGTCACACGTTTCTTCACCACCACTCCTAGCCACATGTGCATATTGCTTTTGCAGAATAAAATTCTTTCTGAAAAAGTAATCCTTACAGAGATAGATTCAGAATTATCTTCCCTCTCACTCTCTCTCTCTCTCACACACACACACTCACAAACATGAGCATATATATGTGTGCGCATGTGCGCACGCATTCACACACACACATACACACGCACACACACACACACACACACACACACACATATATATATATGTATATGTATGTTTTCTGGCTAAATGAAATATTTATTACAGTGAGTAGCATCAACTTTCCCATTTCGAATGTCTTCCTGTGCGTGCCAGTCTGCGAGAGAAGGAAACGGATTTAAATTTTATTTATCCTCAATCATACCAAAATACCAACAAACTATACAGTCAAATACAGTCAAACTATCTTAAATTTCTTTTAAAGATTTAAACAAAAAACGAGAAGAAATAATTTAAGCTTATAACACAAACAAACAAATAGGACATCGTGTATTCTCGTTAAATCGCGAGAATTCAAAAGACTTTGATCTGAAGAAAATGTTAAGCTGAAGAACCTGATCTCAAATCAAATCGATCTATAGAATTTGTTCCATCAATTCCAATTATTGCTTAAAATATTTGCATTTATTCTCTTTTGAAACTAACCTTTTGGAGATAGGGAAGGTATTTAGTTCAGTTTCCTCTCACTAAGGACCAATATTAGCATTGGTGTATCCGTAATATACTAACACAGAACACAACGGAAGGAAAGACAACATAAACTCATTTACACACACAAGTACATTTAATATTTAATGCATCAAAAAAAAAAAAATTTCAATAAGTTCCCAGACTTTTTTGTAAAATTGTCGTTGACTCTTGAAAATTCAGTATGTTATTGCTATACATCTTATGAGATGATTGACCAATTTTTATGATTTCAGGTTCAAATCAACAGCTACAGCAGCAATTGAAATACACCCTACTAAAAACCTGATTGTCACTGATAGTGAATTTCAAAAATGCAATCTGGAAGTGAGGACACTTTAAAAGAACGATATGCAATAAAATTCTGTTTTAAACTTGGAAAAAATGCCACAGAAACGTATGGAATACTTCGGACTGCTTTTCGACCATCTTGCATGAACCGAGCATTAGTTTTTGAGTGGCATAAGAGGTTCAAGGAAGGCAGGGAGTCTGTGAGGGATGATAAGAGGCGTGGGAGGAGTAAGGAAGTCAGAACACCAGAGTTGATTGGCCAAAGGGTTCGGGTTAGGGTTAGGGTTACTCTGTTAAGGTTTTAAGGTAGTTCAGGAAGAGATTCCGTCGGAAGAGGTCAGCACTCTTCAAATCAGGTCAGTGGCATTTCCACTAGGACAATGCACCAGTCCACAACTTTATCCTTGTCACGGACTATTTGACCAAGATGGGCATCAAGACACTTCCTCAGCCTCCCTACAATCCAGACGTTGCTTCCTGTGACTTTTGGTTATTCCCTAAGCTCAGAGGCTGTCGTTATGAGACAATTGAGGAGATGAAAGAGGCTGTGACGAAGGTCATTTTAACGCTCACCCAAGAGGATTTTCATGGGACCTTGCAGAAGTTGTTGGAACAGAACAATAAGTGCATTGCAGCCGGAGGAGATTACTTTGAAGGGGACTATAGTTTCATGTGTGTACTATCAATAAAAGTGGCCATACGAAAAAAGTCCGGAAACTTATTTAATGATCCTTGTATCATTGGCATTAAAAATAAAGTATTCTCAAACGCATGCACTATCGGTGGGACTTAGAACATCAAGTCAACTATTCTATTTACTGCTGGAGAGAAAAGATGGATTCATGCATTTTCCAAAGACATTAGCGTGAAGTGAAACGCAATCAGCATCACCCAGGGTTTTAACTCAGGTTACCAATTTTGTTTTCTATGACAATAATCGTAACGCTAAGCGCACCTGCACATCTAACTTTAACGAATATCATCATCATCATCATCATCATCATTATGTCGTGCGGCCAGCATGGATATCCCTGACCCTCTCTCTCCACGTCTCCCTATCATTCATCGCCTCTGGCAGGTCTTCAGGGTTACATCTCGTATAATCACATAGCTGCTGTATGTATGTTCGAGCTGGTCGTCCTGCTTTTGATTGGCCATATGCGGGGTCCACAGGAGTACATCACTTACCAGCTCGTCCATGCTTCTCCAGCAGTGTCCAGCATGTCTGGTTCGTCTAGCTTGGATAGTTTTCGTGAAAGGTACTATTTACCAACCCCTCCGCTCGGGCAGGATATGACACAAGGTCAATTTTTAAGCGGAGTTTAACAGGTTTGAATTCAGAGTTTTCCTCCTCCTAGACTAGTTGCCTCACCAAGGCTGAAGAACCTAGTCCGTCCTATTATTTACCCATAGCTGGAGGGAGAATAAGGGGGTTCATACCTTTCCCAAGGGTATTTGCCCGAAAGTGAACGTAATAGCGCGACTGGAGTACGAACTCGCGTACTACGATTCCGCAGTTCATCGCTTTACCCATTACACCACGAGGACACCCCAAAGTTTTCGTGAAAGGTAGTAGGTGAACGTATAGTTGGTGCCTTGTGGGGTGTTGCTGCCAGGACTTGTTCAATATTGCTCTTAACATTCTTGTATAATTGCCGTCTAGCTTCTTCTCCAGCCGTTTAGTCAGCGTCCAAGTAGTGCATCCATACAGCAGTATCGACACGACCACAGCCTGGAAGAAACTGCGTTTCACTTTATCGGTCAGGTTTGACCTCCATATGATCGAAAGCCCATCGATAGCTGTCCATGCCTTCGTTAGCTGTGTGTCGATGTCTTTTTCGGTTGATGAGACGTTGCTTCCTAAGTAGGGGAATTTGTCAACCAGTTTCAGAGAGGTTCCGTCTAGTGTGGAGATGTCATCTTTCTGATTAAAGCACATAAATTCAGTTTTGTGTGCATTAGCATGGAGTCCAATGCCTGCAGCGGCTTGTTCCAAGCTATGCAGTAGTATTTCTGCTTGGTTGGGTGTATTGGCCAGTAGCGCTATGTCATCGGCGTAATCGGCAAACAAACAAACAGCGCTAATGACCCATATAAGCTTTTCTTCATTGTTTAATAAATTCTACATTATTTCCCAATTGCTGATGGTAATTTTAACTGGCAGTATTTCAGGGTTCAAATATCACAGGCGGTGGTGAACATTTCAATAAATTTATTTATTTTTTACCAAAATAAAGCATGTCTTTTATAGCAATCTCTTAGTAACAAACGAAAACATTGATGGCAGTATTTCAGGGTTCAAATATCTCAGGCAGTAGTGAACATTTCAATGAATTTAATTTTTTTTTTACCAAAATAAACTATGTGTTTTATAGCATTCTCTAATGGTAACTAACGAAAACATTGATAGCAGTATTTTACGGTTCAAACATCTCTGACAGTCGTGAACATTGCAATAAATTTATTTGTTTTCTCTATCAAAATAAAGCATGTTTTTTTTATAGCAATCTCTAATGGTAACTAATTAAAACGTAGATAGCAGTATTTTAGGGTTCAAATATCTTAACCGTGAACATTTCAGTAAATTAATTTTTTTTTACCAAAAAAAAAAAAGCATGTCTTTTATAGCAATCTTTAAAGGTAACTAACCAAAAGATTGAGAGCAGTATTTTAGGGTTCAAATATCTTAACCGTGAACATTCTAATAAATCTAATTTTTTTGCCAAAATAAAGCATGCATTTTATAGCAATCTCTAATGGTAACGAGCAAAAACATTGATGGCAGTATTTTAGGGTTCTTATATCTCAAGAAGCAGCGAAAATGCCAATGAGAAATTTACGCATATGTTATAGTACAGCACCCAGTCACGTAATTAATGTAGGTTTCAGAAAAAATCGGCAGACATCAGGATATGCCTAAGATGGTATGATCACAAGAAAGAGTCCTTGGACTCATAGTTTACATAGTTGTGCTTCTAACCTGAAAGTCAATTCTATGTAGGGGGTGTCCCCCTGATGTAGTGGCTAACGTACTGGCCAGTGAAATCGTGCAAGTACTTTCAATTTCGGACAAATAGCTTTAAGAAAGATATAGGCTCTCTTATCCCTCGACCTGTCTGTTAAACAGTACCACTACTGTTCTTTTACGTGGTTGTGGCATTAAATAACCCACAAAGGTTGATATGTCATTAAACAAAGAAAACAAACCAAGCCAAAACAATTCTGTTATAATGATATTTTGTTTACACAACGGACTCAAACTACCATCTTTATACTCCAGTTATTTTCGAGGGTACATAATCATCAGATGAATCGTAGCCAATCGCTACCCTTACTTGCGCATGCGCGTGGATCCCTGGCATCGCAGCGTGTATAATTCTGCTGGGATTTTTTTTTTTTATGAATGTACGTACGGTCATGCACGCGTAAGCCTTGGTTCAATATGGCGTCATGTAACAGAAGATAGTATCATGGCCTGAATTCCCATCTGCGCTATATTTAGCCGTACGGCCGTGCAAGGTGACCCAATTATCTGTTGAAGGGTGAGAAATGCTTTAGATCGTCTGCACGCCAGGCCTATTCATACCCCATCACGACACACACATTTGATTGCAATCGCCCTTTTCACGGTAAATCAACATATCGCATCCCAAGCTTCATCTGTCTTTTTAATAAGTTTTCTATCAATAGAAAAGGCTGTCATTTGTTGAGGAAATATGGTAGATTTGACAGTAAGCAAATCAGATATTCAAGAAACAATGAATTAACTGTATTATATATATATATATATATATATATATATATATATATATATATATCAACCTCCTTTTTCATTAACTACAACACCGAGGTGTTGGGGTGGGTGCAACTCCTTTCCCTGGATTGCTCCACTTTACCCTTGATCCGTACCTGATAATGCTGAGTATCAAGCAAGACGGTATCAAGTACCATTTTTGAGTCTTTGGTATGACTCGACTTGGGATTGAACCCCGGTCACTCCTGGGCCATTGGCAAACAGTCGACCCACTAGATAAATGGGCTAGTATAATAAAAGTCGCCAACTTTACTTACTTTTTATATATATCAACAGATTAGGATATATATATATGTGTGTGTGTGTGTGTGTACATGATAAGTGTTCTATATTTTCTCATACATTCAGATCTTTATTCAAAACTTGCCTAAATATACATATATATGAATATATATAATGACTGATGGATATTTTCTCATATCTTCAAATCTTTATTCAAACCTTGATTTTATATAGATATATGTGTGTGTGTGTACAGGATAATCGGTCTATAATTTCTCATACATTCAGATATTTATTCAAACCTTGCCTCTCTCTATATATATAGATGATGATGATGATAATAATGATTCACAGATGATTGTCGTCTCTAGATCGACATAAAAGAGAAAAAAAAAAAAGAAAAAGAAAAAGAAACGTCAGTACACCAGGCAATTAAAGTGGAAAATGCTTGTATAATACGAATACCCCTCTCTGAGTGATTATGATTAAACTACTGTGACAAACCGAGGCAAGAAACAAATACAAACACTACAGGATATAATGATTTTTCGTTCATTCTGTAGTACTCAACTAAATTGAGCGGCAGCGCTTTCCCGCTAACATAACCATGTTCCTTCGCGAGACCACAATACTCTTTTGCCATAATATCGTCCCATTGACATATGCCTCAGAGTTGCTGCTATTCATAGAATAGAAAGATTTGTTATCATGGTTCACTCCACAGCGTCCGTTTGAATTCAGCATTTTTCCTTCTCCTAGACTGGTCACCTTACGAAATTTGAGAGTCTATTTTACCCAGCTATTTAATCCATAGCTGGGAAATATATATATATATATATATATATATATAGAGAGAGAGAGAGTGAGTGATTGAAAAGTTACTCCCTATTCTAAAATTATGATTTATTTAACTATAATTTATAAGTATTTTAAATTGTATTCTAAAATAGGAAGTTACTTTTCAGTCACATGATATATATTCATGCGTGCGTTTCTTTTATAAGTGATACACACACGCGCACACACATACACACTCTCTCTCTCTCTCTCTCTCTCTCTATATATATATATATATATATATATATATATATATATATATTGTATCTTTTGGTAGCAAGTTAGTTTATACAATTTAGTTAACGACCACTATGTTTTTTCTTCTCCAGCTTTCTTGCTGTTTTTTTTTCACTAGTTTTCTTGCAAGCTTCTTTGTATCAGCCTCGAATTGACTTGCTGTAGGTTCCTCAGCGCTTTTGATAACATCATCTGATTGTCTTCAGGGGGATTATTGGTATTGTTGTTATCTTAGCTTTTTTGTTTAGATGTGGCACAGAAGCCTCTGGCTGCTTACTGTACTTGTCGTTGCTTAAGCGGTCACCAATCAAAGTATCGAACAGGTTCCTCGCTGCTTAACTTCGGTGATGAATAGTCAGTATTGTTGTTATTCCCAAAGATTTGCTTAGATATGACACAGAGACCTTAGGTTGCTTACAGTACCTGCTGTTGTTTATGTGGTCGCCCATTTAAGTATCAAACAGGCTCATCGCGGCTTGATTTCGGTGATTGTTGCTATTGACTAAGATTTTTGCTTAGATGTGGCACGAGGCCGCATGAATGGGGCACCCAATGAGACTCGAACTCAGTCGTGAAGATTTACTAGTCTAGCTTGCTATTACACCACCAGAGACACCCGATTGTACGTATTGTAATTTGTTAAACTTTTTGCTAAGATGAGGCTGCATAAATGGGGCATCCAATGAGACTCGAACTAACTCGTGAAGGTTTGCTTGACTCGCTTGCAAACCATTACACCACTCGATTGAAGATATTGTTTGTTCATATTTTGTTCGGGTGCGATAGTTATTTATTTGGAAGGGTTTATTTTTGGTGGGGGTGGTTTAGTTAACATATTAGTCATTTACAAAGCTCTTTGCTTCGATGTGGCATAAGGCCGAATGACTGGGGCGCCTAATGAGACTCGAACTCACTCGTGTAGGTTTGCTAGTTTAGCTTGCTAACCGTTACACCACCAGAGGTGCCCTTAGTTAACATATTAGTCGTTGACGTTGTTAAGTATGTTTAAAAGACACATAGCAAACCTACACGAGTGAGTTCGAGTCTCATTGGGCGCCCCATTCATTCGGCCTTGTGCCACATCGAAGCAAAGAGCTTTGTAAATTACTATGTTTAAAAGACACGAGCATCAAATCTAAAGAAAAACAGAAGAGCTTTAAAAAGGAAAGATCTGTTGTCTTTAACTAAGCTTGTATAAGCTATATATATATATATATATATATATATATATATATATATATATATATATATATATATATATATATATATATATATATACGACAGATAAAAGTAAGAATGTAACACTAAAAAAGCTGAGTTCAAGTAATCAACATTTGACTAGCAAATGTTGCGGTTGACTGAGTCAACATTTCAACTTTTGTCCTACACAATCACCCTAAGAACAGTTTGAACAAGCACAATTTTGCAGTAAAAATCAAAATCGATTTTAAGCAAGATTTACACAGTCAATATGAAAGAAAGAATATTTACTTTTAAAGTTGAAGACAGAGAGAAATGATTAGATTAGATCAGTCAAGATGACGTCAGAATCTTAAACTGAATTGAGTTGAATTGTGAAGTGTGAATTGCTTAGTTTGAATTCTTTAGAAAAAGAACATGCTATAAAAATGTCGGTGAATCATAAAATCTTTCAAATTATTATTATTTATTCCTTTCAGAGTTTTGCACACCAGTGTTAGCGGGGGTGTCCTCGTGGTGTAATGGTTAAAAAGCGATGGACTGCGGAATCGTAGTAAGCGAGTTCGTTCTCCAGTCGCGCTATTACGTTCACTTTCGGGCAAATACCCTTGGGAAAGGTATGAACCCCCTTATTCTCCCAACTATGGGTTAAATAGTACCACGACTGTTCTTCTAGGAGAATGGCTTTGGCATTAAATAACCTACAAAGGTTGATATGCCATTAAACAAAGAAACCAATCCAAACAAACCAAACCAGTGTTAGCTGGTGCTTTCTCTCGGTAGTTCGAGTGATAGCAAGTCACCTCAAGTCTCCTGGACTCTTCTCAGTATTCTGGTCGATCTTAATAATGCTGTAATATGGATGGTGTCTACTTGTCCTTTTATTTCCAAGTCTTCCAGTCCCTTTATTATTATTATTATTATTGTTATTATTTACTCATTAGAGTTTTTCACATAAGTTTTAGCTGATAGCCTTTTACTCGAGTTTGAGTGACAGCAAGTCTCCTCTAGTCTCCAGGACTCTTTTCAGTATTCAGGCCGTTCTCAACAATACTGTAGTTTGGATGGTCTCCACTCGTCCTCCAACTTCCAAGTCCTCCAGTCACTTTAATGATCCTTTAGTTACTGTACCGAAAGCACCAATCACAATTGGTATAATTGTCACCTTCATATTCCATAGTTGTTTCAATTCCATAGCAAAGTCGAGGTACTTATCCTTCTTTTCATATTCTTTCAGTTTTATTCTTTGGTCAGCCGGGACAGCAAAGTCGACAATTTTGCAAATTCTTTTTTTGTTGTTGTTGTTGTTGTTGTTGATTAGTACAAGGTCTGGTCTTCTGAACGAGATTAGGTGATCCGTGTGTATGTCAAAATCCCATAGGAGTTTATGTGTATCATTTTCTAGGACAAATACTGGGTTGTGCTTGTTTGCATGGTCAAATTTCAATTTATTACACATCTTCCAGTGGATCACCTTGCCCACCCTGTCGTGCCTAGTCTTATACACCTTCTGTGCTAATTTGCTGCATTTGCTTATTATGTGATTGATGGTTTCGTCATTGTTACCACATAGTCTACATTTGATATCATTATTATTATTTACTCCTTTAGAGTTTTTCACATCAGCGTTAGCTGATGGTCTGTCACTGTATTATTATTATTATTATTATTATTTTCTCCTTTAAAGTTTTTCACATCAGTGTTAGCTGATTGTTTTTAACTGGAGTTTGAGTGACAGCAAGTCTCTTCAAGTCTCCAGGACTCGTCTCAGGATTCAGTCCGTTCTTAGCAATGCAGTCATTTGGATAGTCTCTATCCGTCCGCCAACTTCCAAGTCCTCCAGGCCTTTAAATAATCCTTTAATTATTGTGCCAAAAGCACCAATCACAATTGGCACAATCGTCACTTTCATGTTCCACAAATTTTTCAATTCTCTAGCAAGGTCGAGGTACTTATCTTTCTTTTCAAATTCCTTCAGATTTATTCTGTGGTCCGCCGGGACAGCAAAGTCAGCAATTTTGCAAATTCTTCTTTTTTTTTTTTTTTGTAGATTAGTAAGGTCTGGTCTTCTGGCAGGGATCAGGTGATCTGTTTGTATGTTAAAGTCCCATAGGAATTTATGTGTTTCATTTTCTAGGACAGGTGCTGGGTTTGGCATATACCATTTGTTAGTATGGTCAAATTTAAATTTCTTGCACATTTCGCAGTGGATCACCTTGCCGACCAAGTCGTGTCTCGCCTTATACTCCTTCGGTGCTAATTTGCTGCATTCACTTATTATGTGATTGATCGTTTCGTCTCTGTCATTGCATAGCCTATATTTACTGTTTGGTTGCGTCTTATCTATTCTCGCTTTGATATGATTGGTCCTTATGGCGTTGTCCTGTGCTGCCATTAGTAGAGATTTAGTTTCTCTCTTAAGGTTTCCTTTTCTTAACCAGGTCAAGGTTTTCTCGTGTGAGATGTTGTTTATTAGTCGTTTAAAGCGGCCACGGAGTTGTTTTTTTCTCCCATTTCTGCTTCCTAGTTGTTGTCATTCTATCGTCTATCGTGTTCGTATCGTTTCTGATAGTTGTAATCAGTCGTCGTTCGTATCGATGCGTCAACGCTGTCTTCGATAATGGCAATTCCTCTTCCTCCCTCTTTTCTAGATACATATAGTGTGTCAACATCGTCTCTGGGATGTAATGCCTTATGCATGGTAATTAGTTTTCTTATTCTTTGATCCATTTGTTTAAGTTAATCTCTGGTCCACTTGAGAAAGGGTCCCGAATATCTAACGAGGGGCACAGCCCAAGTATTTATTCCTTCGATGAGGTTTCCTCTGGAGAGTTTTGTCTCGTGTAGTTTTCTAGTTCTCCTGAGATATTCTTTTCGAATCTTGTTTTACATTTCCACTTGTTTGATGGTGTCAGCCTCCAAGATACCCAAGTATTTGTAAGTTTCATTTTCTTCGTGTGTTCTAATTTTGTCTTGATTTGGTAGTTCCATTCCGTCAGTTATATGTCGTTTGCCACTTTCCATGACGAGCATGCCAAACTCCATTCCTATGTCCTGACTGTATGTTCTAACAGCGTGTATGAGTGTCTCCAGTTCTTTTTCGTTTTTTGCAAATAGTTTAATGTCATCCATGTACATGAGGTGATTGATCTTCTCTTGCGATCTGCTAAGTTTGTATCCGGCTGTGCATTTTCTGAGAATGTGGTTAAGTGGCATCATGGCTTTTATGAATAGTAAGGGCGATAGTGCATCTCCCTGGAAGATCCCTCTTTGGATCTTTTTTTCAGCTAAGCTTCTTCCTCCTGCTGTCAGCTCCACTCTCCAGGTTTGCATGGTTTTTTCGATGAAGTTTATGACTTTATGTGATATTTTGTACAGTTTGAGACAGTGTATTATCCAGCTTTGAGGAACCATATCATATGCCTTTTTGTAGTCAATCCAGGCCATAGCTAGATTTTTTCGTCTTGTCTTGCTCTCATTTAGAATGTGTTGATCTATGCAAAGTAATTCTGCTGTGCCTCTGGATCCTTTGCGGCATCCTTTCTGTTCGTCAGGGAACAATCTGCGGCTTGTTAGCGAGTAGTAAATCTTTTCCCTTATTTGTGCTGTTAGTATTTTCCACATCATTGGTAGGCAGGTTATCGGTCTGTAATTGTTTGGAGCGATTCCTTTGCTTTGGTCCTTTTGGATTAATGTAGTCTTTCCTTTGGTCATCCAGTCTGGTACTTGGGCGCCTTGTAGGCATCTGTTCATTTGTAGCGCTAGTCTGCCGTAAATGGAGGTGAATTTCTTGAACCAGAAGCCATGTATTCCATCATGGCCTGGCGTTTTCCAGTTTGATACCTTTTTAAGTGTCGTTTTGAGTAAATCAGTGTGTATTTCAGCTTTCGGGCCTTCTTCGAGTTCTTTTAGTTTTCTTGTGATATGGTTTATCCATTCAGCCTTTTTATCATGTTTTTTTGGTTTCCATATTTTAGTCCAGAATCGTTGGGTTTCTTTTGCATCCGGTTGTTGGTATGTTTTATTGTCATCTCCTTCCACTTGTTGATAGAATTTTCTTTCATTGTTTTGGAATGTCCTATTTAGTCTGAATTGTTTTACCCTTTGTCGATATCTCTTTAATCTTCTTCTTCTTCTTCTTCTTCTTCTTCTTATTATTATTATTATTATCATCATTATTATTATTATTATTCAGTTTTTAGCTTTACTTTCGATTTCTTATTATGCTTTACCTATTGTTAATTAACAAAAAAAAAATCTTGTGGATTTTACTATTCATGTGGACCACAGAGTAAAAATGAAAGTAAGCGAAAAGACAAACAAATACCTGGACCTTGCCAGAGAGCTGATAAACCTAGAAAACATCAAGATAACAGTGATACTAATTACACTTGAAGTCCTTGGAAATGGTCACAAAATGCCTGAAAAGGAGAATGGAGGAATGAGAGATCAGAAGAATCGAGTTTCTACTGATCATAGCATTATTAAATCGGCTAGAATACTTCGAGGGGTGTAGACGGGCTGAGGAGGCTTGTTGTCACGGAAAACTACCAGTTAAAACTGTGGTGAAAAACTCGTAAAACGTAAAACTATAAATGGCAATAATTTATCTAAAAAAATAGCATAAAATACGGTTTTATTCTTACGCAAGAAGAATCAAATTGCATTAAAAGAAATATCAGAAAGCATTCAGTACTTCAGCTAGTACATATATCTAGTGAGAAATTGCCATGCCAAAGAAATGGTTGATGGATTCTCAATTCAATAAATCATCATTGTTTGTTAATTAAGGTCGTGTTTTTTTTTCTTTCTCCATGTACAGAGATATTGGTGGCCAATTCTTTCTCAGTTCTGGTAATCTCATTAGACCTTTTTTTCACAGCTGCTTTTTTATTGTGTTGCCTTTTTGCATGTTTTCTTCATTTATCAAATTCTTATATAAATAAATCTATAATAAATGGAACTTGTATCTTGTAGCGTAAACAATGATTGGCTAACAGAGCTACATCTATCTATCTATCTATCTATCTATCTATCTAATTCTGTTCACAGCTTATCTGGAGGTCTCATATCTATCTATCTATCTATCTTATTCTGTTCGCAGCTTATCTGGAGGTCTCATATCTATCTATCTATCTATCTATCTATCACGAACTGTATTCAAAATGTATCAAGACTAGAGTTTTATTCACCGAAATGAATTTACAGAAATGAACAATGAATAACACGTTAATTTTGTTCAAAATAGTCCTCTTGGCATTCAACACACTTAGTTCTTAGAGCATTCCACTAGTCGAAGCTTTTCCAAAATTACTATTTTGATATAGTATGAAGCAGTAACGTCGTATTTCTTTTCATGTCCTCTGCGTCCTCATATTTTACTCTTAAGATGAATTTTCAAAAATTTGCACGTAACTCAGCTAGTTTCCACTCTTTCGGGAATCCGTATATTGGAATCACGCAGTTTCAAGAATACGATATACTAGGGGTTCAACTCTTTCGAAAGTCCGATATTTCGGGGTTCAGATGCGTCCAGTTATTTTGGGTGTCCGACATATTGGGAATCGTGTAGGTCCCTCTCTTTTGAATGTCAAGTAGAGCGTTGGGTTTGTTATTTCGGGCGTTGGGTGGGCCCATTCTTTGGGGAGTCCGGTATAATTCATGTGTCGGGTAGTTCTTGTTATTTCTGGAGTCTGGTATATTGGGGGTCGTATTCTTTTCGGAGTCTGTTATATCGGGAATCTCACTCTTTCGAGATCTGGTATTTCGGTAGAGGGGTGAGCGTTATTTCGGTGGAGGGTGGAGGTCGGATGGCTTCTGCTCTTTTTGGTCCAGCTCTACCGAGAGTCGGGTAAAAACATCTTAAGAAACAATCACACAAAAATGTATGAACGTATCAGGAATGCAATTCCCTAATCTCTCGGCATAAAATAACCCTCAACAAATAATATAATTAATAGTTTAATCAGTTTCTTTTCAGACATTTCATAACTCTAGGTCAGGGGTCCTCAACCTTCAGCCTTCGGATCACATGTGGAACTTGGGGGCCAATCCGTGTGGCCCTTCACCCAAATTCACCTTTTGATGTTTACAGTGAAGACGTTCCATTACAAGAGCCGAAGGAACTCATTGATCTTCAGTGTTTTGAAGATTTGGATTCTAAGTTTCTTGCTTGCCTCATCCTCGATTTTCTTTAAGTGCCATTTACTTCTATCTGGATGATTAGCCAAACATTATTCCCATACCCAGCAAGTAGAAAGCATGTTTGCCACAATATATCACAGTAAACTTCTGTAAAATAAAGCATGTGAAGAGTACGCTGCATTGGCAACTGTCAAATCATTTCTTGTTTGATGTATTCTTTCTGTCCATCTCTTCATTTAAGTCTGATGTTACGACTTTTTGTGATTGCTTACAATATGTCTTATTTAGAAATTACAATTGTTAACTTGAGAATTTTACTCTTTTCCCCTGTTTTATTTTTTTAAGAGGCAGCCCGAACCCCTTCTGAGTTTCAGGACCTTGTGCTGAAATGCTTGAGGACTTGTACACTTGGTGAATCCTTTCTTGATCGGGTGTATACCATTTTTAGCTCCTGCTCTTTTTTTTTTTTTTTCATGTGTGGTTGTCACGTGGACCTCTATCTAAGCATGTCACTTTACATTACAATATAATTACGATTTATAGAACACTTTTCTCACTTTTCTATTTGATGATTGGGCACGAGGTATAAAAGTTAAAATAACGGACTTCGAATTCATTGATGCAACGTTTTTCTTGGTTGAATACCTCTTCTGCTGTACTGGGTTTGAGCACTTTTTATAAACTTTACTCATTTGCATTATATATATATATATATATATATATATATATACAGAGATGGATAGATGGATAGAGAGAGAGAGAGAGAGAGAGAGAGAGAGAGAGAGAGAGAGAGAGAGAGAGAGTCTGTGTCTGTGTGCGGACGCACGTTAGATTGTATTTGATATATAAGACTGTTATTTTAGATCTTTTTATTGACTGCTATTTTAGATCTTTTTATTGACTGCTATTTTAGATCTTTTTATTGACTGTTATTTTAGATCTTTTTCAGTAAAATACGTTTGTTTTATTCACTTCATGTTTTCAGACTCTTCCTTCCACCTCTTCGACTTTTTTTCATTTCTTTCTTCTCCTCCTACTTCTTTTCTCTTCCATTCTCCTCCTCCTCTTCCTCCTTAACTCCTTCTACCTCTTTGGCTCTCCTTTCGTTCATTTTTTTCTTCTCCTCCTTCTCCTTTTTGCATTTTTTCTTCTCTTCTTCCTCTTTTTCCTTTTCCTCTCTTGCTTTGTATTTATATTTTCTTTTTAATGATATTACATTTTTTGAGCTTTCCTTGCCACTCTCACTCTTCTTCTTCTTCTTCTTCTGGTCGTGTCTCCACGGACTTCCCAGTAAACAAGACAAATAATGTCACTCCAGGGAAGAAACTGCATCCGTTGTTAACCTTGGGCCAAGTTTAGTTCGCACGTGTAGCTAAAAAAGCTTCAGATATGACAAGATTTTCTATTGATGAAAAGCTGCAAACCTCCCAAGATAATCGCTCTCTCTTTTGGGGTAAAAACTGATCCCCCATCACCAGAACCGATGCCAGTGAAATTCTTGCCAAAATTAACCGATTTAATTACAGTCCCTTATTAAATATCCCTTAATAACAAGGATTATCTCTCCACCTTTTTAAGTTGTCATTGTAACCAAATTTGGGACGAAGAGTAACGTTTTAAGAGAGTTGAGTTACAAAGCCAACCTTTATAATGATAATTTTATTAGTAAGCAGAACCTTCAATTTGAAGATTGTATAGTTTTATCATTTTTTGAAACTCGAAGAACTTGTCACTTGATTTCCTTTAGTAAACTAACTTGTTGTCGAGATTAGAATACGCAGAATATATCTACTGCAGAGGGGCAATACTCCCCCTAAAAATAGTATCCTGATTGGCGCACTCTGACCTGGAGCGGTAGTACCTGTTGGAGGTTTCATAGAACTGTTTGCAGATTGTGTTAGACTGGAATATTTGATGTTATATAACCGTGTACAAAAAGCTTACGAAACAACACACACACACACACACACACACACACACTCACGAATATGAATATAAACGTACAATATACGCAATTCCCTAACATTCAGACTCTAAATAACCCAAGGCAAGTTGACATGCTGTTAAAATCAGTCGACCAGTTCTGTGGCAAAAGTAAAAAAAACAAACGCATCTTTTCAGTTTTGTTCCCACGTTCACTATTTTAATAAATCAAGCTGGACATTTGTGAGTCTTTAACCGTCTCTCATTGAAATGCGGTGGCGGGGGAGTTTTGCATGTTATAAAAGTTTATATACCAACGTCCCTTTTTTGGGTCTCCTAAAAACCTTAAGAAACCCAAGCAGGGTTACTTTTCAACTCACTTTGATAGTGCTCTCTTATTATTATTATTATTATTATTTTACTCTGTGAGTTTTTAAAACCAACGTTAGCTGATGGTTCTTCACTGAAGTTTGAGTGACAGCAAGTCTCCTCAAGTCTTCACGACTCTTCTCAGTATTTTGGCCGAACTTAGTTATGCTTTAGTCTGGATGGTCTCTACTTGACCTCTGATTTCTATGTCTTCCCATTTCTTTACTGATCTTTTGGGGATTGTTCCAAATACCCCAGTTACAACTGAAATCACCATCACCTTCATGCTTAATAGTTGTTGTTTTTTTAGTTCTCTAGCAAGGTTTAGATATTTATCTCTCTTTTCTCTTTCTTTTAATTTTACTCTGATCACTATTCAGCAGGTTCTCTTTTTTGTTGACTATCACTAGGTCTGGGGAGGTGTCCGTGGTGTAATGCTTATCGTCGCAGGAATTGGACACGGCGACACGAGTTCAAATCCTGGACTGATTGCATTTCACATAGCACTATTACCCTTGTGAAATGCAATCAGTCTCGTCCAGGATTTGAACTTGCGTCGCCGTATCCATTTCCTGCGTTAGCTGATAGTTTTTCACTGGAGTTTGAGTGACAATAAGTCTCCTCAAGTCCTGGGGACTCTTCTTGGTATTCTGGTCTAGTTCAACAATGCCGTAGTTTGGATGGTCTCCATTTCCCGTTTAATTACCAAGCGTACTCGTCCTTGTACCAATCCTTTTGTGACTGCACCGAGCGCACCAATTACAATTGGTATCACCATCACTTTCATGTTCCAAAGTTTTTTCAATTCCCTTGCAAGGTCCAGGTATTTATCTCTCTTTTCTCTTTCCTTCAGTTTTATCCTGTGGTCAGTCGGAACAGCAAAGTCCGCTATTCGACAGGTTCTGTTCTTGTTTTATTTTCATTATTTTCTATTTATTTATTTATTTATCTATTTATTTTTGTTGACTATCATTAGGTCTGGTAGGAAGTGCCCGTGGTGTAATGCTTATCGTCGCAGGATATGGGCACGGCGACACGAGTTCAAATCCTGGACGCGGTTGATTGCATTTCACATAGCACTAATACCCTTGGGAAAGGTATGAATCCAATTATTCTCCCTCCAGCTATGGGTAAATAGTAGGGCAGACTAGGTTCTTCAGCCTTGGTGAGGCAACTAGTCTAGGAGAAGGAAAACTCTGAATTCAAACCTAGTAAACTCCGCTTAAAAACTGACCTTGTGTCATATCCTGCCCGAGCGGAGGGTTTGGTAAATATGATCACTAGGTCTGGTAGTCTGGTATCTCAAAATCCCACAGTATTTTGTGCGTCTTATTCTTCTGGACGGGTTCCAGGTATGGTCAAATTTAAACTTCTTGCACAATTCCTCGTTGATCACCTTGCCCACCCATGCGTGTTTAGTCTTATACTCTCTTTGCGCTAATTTACTGCATTCGCTTATTATGCGTTTGATGGATTCGTCTCTGTCACTACATAATCTACATCTGCTATTTTGTTACGTCTTGTCTATTCTTTATCTGACATAGTATTGTAATCTAACCAAAGGTTACTGAATGAGAAAGAACAAAACAGCGGTTGGAAATGAAGTGGCAATATTTTTAACTCTAACAAAATCCAATACTAGCCGACGGCGTGAAGAGGGTAAACCACTGCTAATGGTGTTCGATTTAATGAGCATATTAACCCTCCTCATAGTAGTGACCAACGTATTTGTGAGCAATGGGACATATCCCTTAATATTCACAAGTACGGTATATAACATAATTAGTCCTTATGGTGTTGTTTTGTGCTGCTATCAGAAGAGATTCAGTTTCTCTCTAAAGGTTTCTCTTTCTTAGTCATGTCCAAGTTTTCTCGCGTGAGATTTTGTTCGCGGCTAGAAATGTCCTTACAGTTGTTTTTCTTCCCATCTTTTGATGATATTATTATTATTATTATTGTCTGTAGAGTTTTATCTAATGTAAGTTGTTGATGGTGAGTCAGATGGTGGCAAAATGTTGAATCTACAAGAGATGCAAAAAGGTGGGTAGGTAATATAATTTTCACCCCATCGCACACTCTGAAACAGAAATTACATCTAACGAAAGAATTTTTCTTACGTAAACTTCGGATTTTTATGAATGGAACTGCTGGCGTTTAAAAAAAAATATCTTGATGATAACGATCATTTTGTTTCATCATCATGATCATCATCATTATATGTTCATATGTAGGGAGGTGCCCGTGGTGTAGTCGTTATCGTCGTAGGAATTGGACACGGCGACACGAGTTCAAATCCTGGACGAGACTGATTGCATTTCACATAGCACTAATACCCTTGGGAAAGGTATGAATCCAATTATTCTCCCTCCAGCTATGGGTAAATAGTAGGACAGACTAGTTTCTTCAGCCTTGGTTAGGCAACTAGTCTAGGAGAAGGAAAACTCTGAATTCAAACCTGTTAAACTCCGCTTAAAAACTGACCTTGTGTCATATCCTGCCCGAGCGGAGGGGTTGGTAAATAGTATCATTATATGTTCATTATGTGAATGAATAATTTGGAGGATAAAATCTGTCTGTTTCAGCCCTGTCGAAAGCAGACCTAAGATAGGCTAGTTTTTCCCATAGTGGCTGTAGGAGAACGTTTGGTATCCAAAGGGAGCTCATGTTTTATCGTCTCAATTTCTACTTCAACAGTTTGTATCGGATATGGAAATTTTCGAGAAGATCCTCCGTCACTGTGTACTCCATTTTGGTTGTCTCAAAAGAAAATGATTGATTTTAACGGCATGTCAAACTACAAGGGGTTATTTTATACTTAGAGGTTTAAGAATTGCGTAAGTATATATTCAAATTTTTCATGTAGTTCCTTAAGGTTGGTTCGTTGTTTTGTTTTACAGCGTATCAACTCTTTTCGGATAATTTAACCCCGAATTAAGTCATTTTGATAAAAGTTTCAAACAATTCAGTTTAGTATAAGTACAGTTTTTTTTGTTTACACACAGTTAAATGTCAAAACAGTTCTGTTTCAAACAATTCAGTTTAGCATAAGAACATAGGTTCAATGTCAAAAACAGTTCAATTTCAAACGATTCAGTTTAGCATACAAAACAGTTCTATTTTAAACAATTTAGTTTAGCATAAGTACACAGTTTAGTTCTATTTGACTTATAGATAGAACCCTATCAGGTGCTACCACTCCGGGTCAGAGTGGACCTAGGAGTAATGGTAATGAAGAGGTAGTACACATCCTCCAAAGCTCCTGCATTACTGGAGTCTCACTATCAGATTGCTTAGTGTCATATCCAGGACACTTGTTGGGGGTGTTTTAACCCTCTGTAAAGAAACAGTCGGTGTATTCTACAGCCCCAGCTGACTGGGAAAGTAGTTTCTTAAGAGTTTTTTTTTTTGTCCGCGTTATATGATATCATGTATTCTTATTCAATACAAACAATTTGCTCACAGATCTATTTGGCCGACAGATGGGACCTTAAAGGTTACTACCATTCTGTGTCAGAGTGGGCCTCGAAGTAATGGTAATGAAGAAGTACTTTACAATCATCAGATCTCTTGAACTAGGGCCTTCCTATCAGATGCAATTTCGTATCATACCCAAGACACCCTCAATGTTTTTTGCACCATCGTATTAGTCATGTGACAGCATTGTACTCACAGATATCAGTACTTACCAACTAAAATGACAGCATCAAGTGGTAGCCGTATTATAGTATTTTTGTTGACACCTGCGTAATTTTTCATGGACAAAATTATTTTGCAGATAGCTCGTCCCCAGCCACCCTCTTCTCTTTGGATTTGACTCCTGATGACTTTTTGTTCACAAAATTGAAATCCACCCCGAAATATCCTCGATTTCAGATAATATAAGAGAAAATAAAATGCCTTACGAGACCTGCATTCGGTCTTTAAAAAAACTATTTTCAAAAAACATTGCAGAAACGGGCAAAAAGTTTTGTTGAGTCTTCGCTTTTGTAATCCAGAGGTTTATCCAGCTAAACTTAAATACTCAGAGAACTTGCCAAGGGTGATAATCAATTTATTGCAAATAGTCTGCTTGGATAGCAGACAATTTTTTTCTTGCGAGGTTTGGTTTGGTTTCTTTGTTTAATGGCATATCAACCTGTGTAGGTTATTTAATGCCAAAGCTATTCTCCCAGAAAAACAGTAGTGATACTATTTAACACATATCGGGGAGGATAAGGGGGTTCATACCTTTCCCAATGGTATTTTCCCGAAAGTGAACATAATAGGGCGACTGGAGTACGAACTCGCTTACTACGATTCCGCCGCCCATCACTTTAACCATTACACTACGAGGACACCTTATATATCTGACCTAATTCTAATCTTAGCAAATAACACTTTATTTCAAGTATCATACCAGTTCATTGGCCTAGTGGGTAGAGTGTTCGCCAATGGTCCGGGAGACCTGGGTTCAATTCACGTTCGCGTCATACCAAAGACTTTAAAAATGGTACTTGATACCTCCTTGCTTAACACTCAGCAATATAAGGTACGTATCAAGGGTAAAGTGGAGCAATCCAGGGAAAAGAGCAGCGCCCCCTAGACCTCGGTGTAGTAGCTATTGAAAAAGGAGCCTTCTGGTCGCCCTCGACCACGGTCGCCAACTTTATTAATACTAATGATTATATGGTTTCAAGTTATTTTGTCTAACTACTGACGGTCCATTGGTGAACACTCTACCCACTAGGCCAATGAGCCGGTAGTGTTCGCTAATAGTTCGAGAGACCGGAGTTCAATCCCAGGAAAACTCATACCAAAGACTCAAAAAATGGTACTTGATTCCGCCTTGTTTAACACTCAGCACTATAAGGTAAGAATCAAGGGTAAAGTGGAGCAGTCCAGGAAATGGAGTAGTGCTCTCCCCTACACGTCGGTGTAGTGGCCCATAGAAAAGGGAGCCTTCGGGTCACCCTCGACTAAGGTCGCCTACTTGCTTACTTAATGACCGTCAGACCAAACAAAACAAAACCGACAACATAAAGGATTTAGGATGCTTACTGTGTACCGGACATTGGCCTAGCGGTTAGAGTGTTCGCCAATGGCCCGGGAGACCTGGGTTCGATCCCAGGTCGAATCATACCAAAGACTCAAAAAATGGTACTTGATGCCTCCTTGCTTAACATTCAGCATTATAAGGTACGGATCAAGGGTAAAGTGGAGCAATCCAGGGAAAGGAGTAGCGCCCTCCCCTACACCTTGGTGTAGTAAGCTATCGAAAAGGGAGCCTTCGGGTCACCCTCGACTATGGTCGCCAACTTTACTTTACTTTACTGTGTAACAGTTATCGTTATAGGAAACGGACTCGGAGAACAGATTTCAAATACTGGAAGAGGTTGTCTGTGTTTCATTTTATGGCAATGCTCTTAGGAAAAATGTGAATCCGTCTCTTTTCACACCGGCTATGGGTAAGTATTAGGGTAGACTGAGCTCTCGGTACGGCAGCCGGTCTAGGAGAAAGTATATTCGGAATTCATGCCTTCTGTCTTTAGCTTAAAACTTAGTCTCGCGTCGTATCTTGCTTGTGGCGGTGGGGTGGTGCTTGGGTAAATACATTCACGATTTAAGAGTTGATAAAATTCGGTGAACTTTTCACCTCTATTTAACATTCCCAAAACGAGTAATTACATTCCTTATATATTTTCGAAAGGAACAAACAAACAAAATTCTCTTCAGTTGTGGAATACGCCACCCTCTACCTATTTAGATTACGTGGCTGTCTGTTCAAGCATTCAACTGGATATTTTAAGATTCTTTTCATACAATTCCTCATTTTTTAAATGTTTTTTTTCTTTCTTATTTACTTGATCTATGTTTGCAGGGTGACTCACGTGGTAAAGTGATTAACAAGTTAGGCTTCTAGAGCGCTCGATTCTCACTGGGTGTCCCATATTTTTGACCTGACAAAAACTTAGCTAAACTTAGTAAATGATACACTACTGTTCAGATTTAGATTCCTAAAACTCTTGACTTTCAAGTTGAAGTGAAGGATTTTTGAAAATAATTCTTAAGAGTTTAAAAATACCGTGAACAACCCGGATCATGAAAATAAAATTATCCACTCATTTATATGAAAAAGAAGATCTATCTATCTATCTATGTCATTCTGTTCATATTCACATATCTCTTAGTTTTTTTAATATTTGTCCAGTTTGTTATAACAATTGATCAATCTATCTATCTATCTATCTATCTATCTTAGCCAGTTCACACACACACACACACACACACACACACACACACACACACATATATATATATATATATAGCTAATCTATAGGTTCAATATAATGGTATCAGTGGTGTTGGTAAGTTGTAAACGCAGGAGCAGCGGTCACTTGAAATCGTTTGAAATTAAAAGAAGAAGAAAGAAAAAAGAAAGAAAGAAAGAAAGAAAGACTTTATTAGACCAGTTCACATATCTCGGCAACAATATCTCATCGACTGAATGATATCAATATGTGCCTTTGCGAAAGCCTGGACTACTATTGACTGGTTATCGATCATGTGGACATCTGATATCTTTCTGATTGGGAGGTGCCCGTGATGCAATAGTTACTGTCGTAGGAAATAAACACGGCGACACGAGTTCAAATCCTGGACGAGACTGATTGCATTTCACATAGCACTAATACCCTTGGGAAAGGTATGAATCCAATTATTCTCCCTCCAGCTATGGGGGGGGGGGTAAATATGGATATCTTTCTGATTGAATAAAACGGGATTTCTTCCAAGCTATGGTCGTCTAAGTACTACTGTATGGATGCATTACCTGGACATTATCGAAACGCATGGAGAAAAAGCTAGAATGTTACATGATATCTTGATTAAATCCGGGCGGGAAGCAACAATTCAAAAAACAGCAGCTGTACGGCCACTTGTCTCCCATCTCACAAACCATCCGAGTAAAACAAACTAGACAAGCCAGGCACTGCTAGCAAGGCAAGGAAGAACTCATAAGCAATGTTCTCTCAAGGACTCTTACACATGAACGTGAGCAGCAAAGACTTTCATTCATCCACTCTGTGCGGACACTGGATGCCGCCTAGAGGATCTTTCAAGAGTGATGAACGATAGAGACGGATTGCGAGAGGGTGTCAGGAATCTCTATGCTATCAGGAGGATTTGATAATGATGATGTTGATATAAAATGATGATATAAAAAATTAACCAAATTCCAAGATTCCTTTTTTCAAAATGACCCGATTTTCAGTCACCTTTTATGGTTGTTTTATTCGACTTCAAATTTACAGCGGGAAAGTTACCTTCCATAAATGGTATTTCTTTTTATTTCCATGTAAATACTGTGTCACTAAAATCATAATCATAAAGTGTCCTTTTGGTGTTTGGGGGTGCGGAGAAGAAGATAATTTCTCTTTCTATTGTGACTAATAATTAATCGGCCAGTTGAAAATTAAATGTCAATGAGTAAAATAAATTTGAACATATTCAAGGAAGGGCACCATCAATGACGTCAATCAATTCATCATCATCATTATTATTTGATATATCCTGAGGTGGCAGTAATATAAGGACAATCAAGAGATAGTATTCCGTGAAAGGAAATAAAGGAAATAATAGGTACTATATGTTTGAATAAATAAAGAAGAAGTTTATTGTAAAATTTACAGAGAGAGAGAGAGAGAGAGAGAGAGAGAGAGAGAGAGAGAGAGAGAGAGAGTGTGTGTGTGTGTGTGTCGTTCTTCACGTGTTCTGTCCAGGGTGTCTCTCCGTGTTTCTCTGTCCGGTGACCGGTGACATGGTTCCTTATTTAAACTGTTCCGGTGGTGATTACATATCTCACCATAACATTATTATCATTATTATTATTGTTAATCTTTTGAGAGTTTTTCACGCCAGCATTAGCCAATGGTTTTTCACTGGAGTGTGATTGACAACAAATCTCCTCTCGTCTCTAGGACTCCTAGGATTCTGGCCGATCTTAATAATGCTGTAGTTTGGATGGTCTTCACTCGTCCTTTTTTCCCAAGTCTTCCAGTCCTTTTATCAATCCTTTGGTGAATGTACCAAGAGCTCCATTTACAATTGGTATCACCGTCACTTTCATGTTGTACAGTTTTTTTTTCCAATTCTTTGCGAGTTTTTCACACCAGCTAAAGCTGGTAGTCTTTTCAGTGACATCTGAGTGACAGCAAGTCTCCTCGGGTCCCCAGGACTCTTCTCAGTATTCTTGCTGTAATCTGGATGGTCTCGATTTTTTCACTGATTTCCAGTTCCTCTAGTATTTTTTTCCATGTCTTTTTAGGTCTATCCCAGCACACTGATTATAATACGTATCACCATCATCCTCATGTTCCACAGCTTTTTATTTTTAGCTCTTTAGCAAGGTCCAAAAATTTGTCTATCTGTTCGCTCTATTTCATTTTCACTCTGGGCAAATCGATAAGAAGATCAAATCTTTTAATAATAAGTCAGTTTTTTTTGTCAGAATTGAACTTTATGCGTCTCATTTTTATGATAGATTGTTTTGTGCATAAAATATTTCCCAGCATGGTCGAATTTTAATCTTTTGCACATTTCTCACTGGATCATCTTTCCTACTCAGTCATGTGTGCTCTTTTATTCCTTTAGTGCCAGTTTGCTTTATTCTTTTATTATGTGATTAACTGTTTCATCTCAGTCACTACATAAACTACACTTGCCATTCCGTTTCATATTATCAATTTTTCCTTAACTGTTACGCTATGCTAGGTTAAATTAAAGATATATTTAACCTTGTGCCAGACTAGGCTACGGATAAATTGATATTTATCAAAGTTAGCCTAGTTTATTTCAAAGCGACAATAAAAGGATAACAGAAATTTCAAAGAGAGGTTAAGTAAATATTTACGATTGGGGAGGGGCTACCGTAGAGCGATTGTTAACAAGCTCGTCTCGTGGATTGTCTTTTATTACTTTTTATTACTTTTACGAAGTAGACCACGATTGTGACTTTGTATCGGATGAGGCAGAGTTTGATATACCGTAGTTACTTAAGTAAAAGTCGATTTTTTTTACGTAAAAAGTACAACTCGAAAAAATTTACAACTCGACTTATATTCGAATCAGTGATAACGACACATGTTTGAATAAGCTTCGATATCAGAAAAGTATAGGCAAGTTATTTTCCTTAACAAAAATTAAAATGGGTCAAAAAAGAAAAAAAAAGAAAAGATAATTCTCTTTGTAAAAGTACAATAACACATCGAAACATCTCCCGTTCAACAAAGGCACACTTGAGGCCGTAAGGCCCCCAGCTTCGGCTGGGCCACATTCGGATAGGCTAGCTGCATCATAGTTCAGCAGGGCTCGAGCCGAGGCTCGAAACCGACCTCCCCTCCCCTAATCCCTACTTTAATCGACCTTCGGGTCATTGACCTTGTATCAAGTCTTGTCTGGTGGGAGGCAGTGACAAATCCCTTTTTTTCTAGATTTTTGGTTTTGCCTTGCTTTCTTTTGTTTAATGGTATCTCAACCTTTAATGCTAAAGTCATCACTGGAGAATACGAGCATTTAACCTTTGTCTGGGGTGGGGAGATAAGGAAGTTCATACCTTTCTCAAGGGTACGTGGTACCTTCAATAAGTTTCCAGACATTAAAATTGTCGTAGACACTTGAAAGTTCAGTATCTTATTGCTATACATCTTATGAGATGACTGACCAATTTTTATGATTTCACGTTTAAATGAGCAGCAATAGTAGCAATTGGAATACACCCTACTAAAGCCTGATTCTCACAGCTGGTGAATTTCAAAAATGCTATCTGGACATGAGGACACTTTGGAAGAACGATATGCAAAAAATTATGTTTTAAACTTGGAAAAAATGCCACAAAAAGTATGGAACGCTTTAGACTGCTTTTGGACCACCTTGCATGAATCTAGCATCAGTTTTTGAGTGGAATAAGAGATTCAAGGAAGGCAGGGAGTCTGTGAAGGATGCTGAGAGGTGTGGGAGGAATAAGAAAGTCAATAGACCAGAGTTGATGGGCAAAAGAGTTAGGGTTACGGTTAGGGTTACTATGTTGAGGTTTTAAGGGAGTTCAGGAAGAGATTCCTTGGGAAGAGGCCATCACTCTTCAAAGCGGGTCAGTGGCATTTCCACCAGTCCACAACTCTATCCTTTTCACAGACTATTTGAGCAAGATCGGCATCAAGACAGTTCCTCAGCCTCCCTATAGTCCAGACCTTGGTCCCTGTGACTTTTGGTTATTCCCTAAGCACAGAGGCTGTCGTTATGAGACAATTGAGGAGATGAAAGAGACTGTGACGAAGGTCATTTTAACGCTAACACAAGAGGACTTCGATGGGTCCTTCCAGAAATTGTTGGAACGGTACAACAAGTGCATTGCAGCCGGAGAAGATTACTTCGAAGGGGACTAGAGTTTCATGTGTGTACTATCAATAAAAGTGCCCATACGAAAAAGTCAGGAAACTTATTTAATGATCCTCGTATTAATCCGAAAATGAACATAATAGCACGACGCCACTGCGCTACTGGGATTCCTCCCACTAAGATGTCTTTATCTACTCTTGCCCTGTCGTCTGGGGCTGTAGAATATACCGACTGCTTCTCTGCAGAGGGGTAAGACTCCTCTAACGACTGTCCTGGATATGCATATTTACCAACCCCTCCGCTCAGGCAGGATATGACACAAGGTCAATTTTTTTAAGCGGAGTTTAACAGTTTAAATTCAGAGTTTTCTTTCTCCTAGACTATTTCTTTCTCCTAGAATTATTCTCCCTCCAGCTATGGGTAAATAGTAGGGCAGACTAGGTTCTTCAGCCTTGGTGAGGCAACTAGTCTAGGAGAAGGAAAACTCTGAATTCAAACCTGTTAAACTCCGCTTAAAAATTGACGTTGTGTCATATCCTGCCCGATCGGAGGGGTTGGTAAATGTGATAACGAAGAAACAAAAGAAAAAGTCTAGGCTAAGATAGCCGCAGACGCCTGGGTTAAAGATAGAAACGTATCAGCAACAAATCAACGATTGGCTGGAAGAAACTCAAATGGATAAGTCGTTTGTAGGGAACACGGGATAGAAAACAGAAAAAGAGTCAGTTACACAACAGACTTGACGATGTAAAGCCAGTGGTTGAACATCAGCTACGACGATGTGAAGACGACCGAAAATTGAGGCGCCCATTTTGGGTAAGCCCCGAAAAAGGGTTTCACACCCTTCGAAGCTGTAAAGACGAAACATGCGAGCAAGCACGTGTTAGAACTACTTCTGAGAACGAGAAGTATAATATCGTGTCTGCTCTCTCTCTCTCTCTCTCTCTCTCTCTGTCTCCTCACGACGTTTTATTTATCTCTGTCGAGCTGAAGTGGTCATACGCTGTTTCTCCTTTCTCGACGACTACTTAGAGGTGTAAATAAAGTAAAGTTGGCGACCGTAGTGGAGTGTGACCTGAAGGCTCCCTTTTCAATAGCTACTACACCAAGGTGTAAGGGAGGACGCTACTCTATTCCCTGGATTGCCCCACTTTACCCTTGATCCTTACCTTATGATGCTGAGTGTTAAGCAAGGCGGCACCAAGTACCATTTTTGAGTCTTTAGTACGACTCGACCAGGGATTGAAACTCGACTTTAGTATTATCGAACTAAGTGTTTTGGTATGTTCGTCTTTTTTTTTTCTTTTTTTTATCCCGGTGGAGGTTACAACAAGGATCCGACTGACACTCATGGCATAGTGCGGCACTCATAGATCCGCTAGACACGTGATAGAGTAAGATACAATGTGGTGCAGTAATACAAACATCCATTTGAAGACTGTAGCGTTAAAACCTTCTATTTAAGACCTGTACTGTTACACTGGGGCATAGGAGGTGCCTGTGGTGTAATGGTTATCGTCGTAGGAAATGGACATGGCGACACGAGTTCAAATCCTGGACGAGACTGATTGCATTTTACATAGCACTAATACCCTTGGGAAAGGTATGAATCCAATAATTCTCCCTCCAGCTATGGGAGAATAATTGGATTCATACCTTTCCCAAGGGTATTAGTGCTATGTGAAATGCAATCAGTCTAGTCCAGGATTTAAACTCGTGTCGCCGTGTCCATGTCCAACGACGATAACCATTACACCACGGACACCTCCATAAAACAAATGATTAATATAAAATAAAATATTAGTTTTAAATAGCAATACTTGAAACAATTTAACTGGGAACAAACAAATGAGCTCTAACTCATTTAAAAATTATAACATACTAACTATTCTCTTACAAATCATTTATACATAAAGAGGATTTCCCATTAATTAAGCAAAATAGAGGTGAAATGCCATTCAACAAAATAATTTCCGCACAAGTATTTAAAGTAATTATTTGGTCTCAAGTTGCTAATAATAATCCTTGGTAAAAGTTGGCGGCCGTAGTCAAGGGTGACCGAAAGCTCCCTTTTCGATAGCTACAACACCAATGTGTGGAGAAGAGCACTACTCCTTTCCCTGGATTCCCCCATTTTACCCTTGATCCTCACCTTATACCATTTTTTGAGTCTTTGGTATGACTCGATCTGGGATTGAATCCCGGCTCCCGGACCATTGGTGCACACTCAACTCATTAGGCCAATTTTGTAAGCAATTATAAATTTAAGGAACTATTTTTAATACTATTTTTAATTTGCCGTGAGTTATATGGTTTCAAGTATTCCTATGTAATAATGATAATTTCAAAAATATGTATTTGACCCATAGATGACATCCTAACAGATCGGATCTCTTTGGGGCAGAGTGAAGGAAAAAATGTCTAAACGTTAAAAAGATAAGTTACAAAAGAATGCTTTAAAAAATGAACAAATATGACGAGAAAAATGTTTGGAATTTCAATATCAAGATTATCGGAAAGAGAGAGAGAGAGAGAGAGAGAGAGAGAGAGAGAGAGAGATTGATTGATTGATTTTAACGGCATGTCAACTCGTCTAGAGTTATTTCATACCGAAATGCTTGGGAGTTGCGTTCGTTGTACATTTATATTCATATTTTCATTTTTGTGTAGTTCTTTCTTAAGGTTCTTTTGCACACAGTTATATGGTTTCAAGTATTCCTCTCTAAAACAGATGTTTTTACTTTGTTCTTATTCATTATATATGTATATTTACGAGAGAATTAAGGACGAACTCATATAGTCAAATCAGTGCTGGCCCACCGGCAACGACAAACATGCATTAACTTTGTGCAGACACATGATGCAGTCTAGAGGACCTACGAGGAGTGATGAACAATAGGTGCAGATAGGGAGAGAAAGAGAGAGTTAAGGTACTCTGTGATATTAGAATGACTTGATGCTGCAACTGTTGATGTCAAGTTGAATCTAATTTTCCCCCATTTTATTTGATTGAAATATACGGAGATTACTGATTCTCGGTAGATTTGATGATCAGGCCCCTTTCAAGTGTGATATGATTAGGGACTTCGGTTGATTGTGGGTTGTTTCCTAGCGAGTCGACCACGGGACGTTGGAATGGAAAGGAACATATATGAGAAATATAATCAATGCAAGCAGAGAGAGAGAGAGAGAGAGAGAGAGAGTAGCATGATGGAAAGGAAGAAACGGATAGAAAAGAAAGGTAGGTTCCTAAAATCCTCGTCATCTTAGCAGTTGGCGCCTAAGTCAAAAATAGAAATGTATTAAGAGAAATCGGCCGCTGGCTCTGATCATCTGGAAGAAACTCAAACTGCAAAAGCCGTTAAGTGGGGAACACGGGAAAGAAAACGAGAAAAGAGTTAGTTGGATTCGAGACGTGACGATGTAAAGCCGACAGTTAAACATCAGCTACGAGAGATGAAAAAATGGCCGAAAATTACCACGCCCATTTTAGATGAGCTCCTACGAAGGGGTCTCACACCCACTACGAAGCTGTGAAGACGGAACAAGCGAGTAAGTAAGATAATCTAAGGTCTTTGTCTGCACTCACTCTTCTCTCGATAATCTATTTCTCTTTGTCTTTGCTAAAGCGGTCAACTCATTTTTCATACGCTGTTTCTCTCTAATCGACGACTACTAAAATGTGTATTGGCAACGAACCAAAACGGTGTTTTTATGTGTTTGTTTCCTCTTTTTATCACATTACTAGTTACCACGGGGTATAACTGATAATTAGTACAATACGCATAGATCCGTGAGAACGGTGGTAGTGTTATCGCCTATGTGGTATAGTAGTAGTAAAAACGTCCATTTAAGAACTATAGCGTTACAATCTTCTATTTGTGCCGTATAATGTTACAAAAGATTAGAAAAAAAATTTTATTTTCTAAAGATTTATTAGCTGATTTTAAGAACATCAAAGTTATTCTATACCTTGAGGTCTGAGAACTGCATTTATTGTACGTTTATATCTACATTCTTTTTTGTGTATCTGTTTCTATTGGGCATTTTGCACAGTTATATGATTCATAGTTTAAAAGAATCTTTATCAAACACACCTAACATTTAAAAGAAGTTGAAAATTATTATTAAACCAAACAATTTTATATTTTACCTGTGTAGAATTTTATGCTTGCCTGTTTTGTCAGATTCATGTCATAAACTGAAAATTATAAAAGATCGCTTCTTGTGAAATACAAGTAAGTGGCACACAGTTGAATTGTTTCAAGAACTTCTATCTAATACCGATGATTATATAAATTTGCAAACCATAGTCGAGAGTGACATGAAGACTCCCTTTTATATAGCTAATACACCGAGGTATAGAGGGTGGGCGCTACTACTCTCTTCCTTAGATTTCTCCTCTTACCCTTGGTCTGTACCTTATAATGCTGAGTGTTAAGCAAAGAGACATCAAGGTATGAATCGACCTGGGATTAAACCCTGGTCTTCCGGCTCATTGTAGAACACTCTAAACATTAGGCGAATGATCCAGTCAGGTGATTTTTCATATGTAATATTAGTCATTGTTTTTTTGCATGCAGTTAAAAGGTTTCAAATAACTAATGATAATCTTTAGTAAAGAATTATAACTTAAGTGACTATTCTTAAGATTTACAGTTATGTCTTTCTTTCCTTAATGGCATATCAACATTTGTAGTTTATTTAATGTCAAAGCAATCCTTCTAGGATAACAGTAATCGAACTATTTAACTCCTAGCTGGGAGGATAAAAGGGTTCATACCTTTCCCACGGGTATTTGTCTGAAAGTGACCGTAATAGCGCGATTGGAGTTCGAATCGCTTACAACGATTCCGCAGTCCATCGCTTTAACCATTACACCACAAGGACACCCCTACAGTTATATGGCATCAAGTAACCTTATCGATTGCGAATGGTTTCTAAACATGTTTATTTAACACATAGATGGGACCCTAACAGATATAACCGCTTCGGGTTTGAATGGACAAGGGAGTAATGGTAATAAAGGGCTTTTCTATTCATTCGAGATTTCCAGACCTGAAACTTTAGATGTAGTTTAATACCATCCCGAGAACCCCACTTTTTTTTTCAAGGGTGGTGGTGGGCTTATCCCTCTACAGAAGATACAATTAGTGTTATCAAAGATTCAACAACAGGGTATAATTCTTTAAACAATATATTTCAGTGATTTCACAAATTCTACACTCGCGTAAACCTCTTAAAAGCGTTTTAGATTTAGAAAATAATCGTTGATTTTTCATGTAAATTCATAAAAAAAAAGTTAATAAAAATATCATGGTATTTATCCTATAATTTCGCAAGTAAATTTATTGCTTTCGTTATATTTACATACCAATTAAATTTTTTTCGTATAGTTGAAAGGCGAGTTCCCAACTGAATGTTATAAGAAGCCACACCTTCATCGCTATTTTTGCCAATGTATTATTCATGGTTTAAAAGAATCTTTATTAAACACACCTATCATTTCAGAGAAGTTAAAAATTATTATTAAACCAAACAATTTTATATCTTACCTGTGTAGAATTTTATGCTTGCCTGTCTTGGTAGATTCCTGTCATAAACTAAAAATTATAAAGGATTGCTTCATGTGAAATACATAACAAATCTTTAAAAAAATCAATAAATAAACAAATTAAAATAGGTAAAAATGAGGATAATATTTGTCTCTGCCGTTAATTAGACAGGACTTGACACAAGGTCAAATGACCCAAAGGTCGGATTATAGTAGAGGTTAGGGGAGAGAAGTTAGGACCAGAGCCGAAGCTCGAGTTCCGCAGTTCTATACTGGTCATCGGCTCACTTGCTGCAATGTGAGCCGATGAGCCAAGCTGGACTCAAACATGGGTCCAGGCACGGATCCCAGATTATAGCTTAAACTAGATTATGAGGTCCAATGCTATACAAAGGTGTCAATAATGCAGCTCGCCTGCCCGAAGGTGGCCCAATCGAAACCGGGGGCCTTCTGGCCTCGAGTTTGCCTTAGATGGACACGAATGCCAGACGCCCCAGTTAAAATGTCGGGGGGCAAAGCCAACAGCAAATCAATGCAGTCGGCCTTATTCCCGAAGCAAAGATAATAAAGTGGAGGATAACAATGAAGAGTTGACTAAATCAGGAGTATAGAAAAGATGCTCGTTCGAAAAGTGACCTAGTGAAAGAAAAAGTTAGTGTATGATTGATTAAAAGAAGAAAAAAAGGGATTTATAACGTAAGTGAGAGAATGGGTTAAAGAAAGAGATAGAGAGATAGAGAGAGATGTTTTGTGAGTGAGTGGGTGATGATAATGGTGTGAACGAGTTACACCATGAGTTAGTGCGTTAAAGAAACAGTGATTAAAAAAGAGTACTTGAGTGAGTGAGCAAACGAGTTAAAGAAAAAATGAGTGAGTGAGCGAAACAAAGAAAGAAAGATAGAAAGGAAGAAAGAAAGTGAGTTAAAGAAAGAGAAGTTCAATGAGTGAATGAGTGAGAGAACGAATTAAAGAAGAAGTGAGCGAGAGAGTGAAATAAATAAAGAAAGAAAGAGTTGAAGAGGGAGGAGTTTAGCGAGTGAATGAGTGAGTGAACGAGTAAAAGAAGAAGTGAGTGAGAGAGTGGAATAAATAAATAAATAAAGAGTTGAAGAGGGAGGAGTTTAGCGAGTGAATGAGTGAGTGAACGAGTAAAAGAAGAAGTGAGTGAGAGAGTGGAATAAATAAAGAAAGAAAGAGTTGAAGAGGGAGGAGTTTAGCGAGTGAATGAGTGAGTGAACGAGTAAAAGAAGAATTGAGTGAGAGAGTGAAATAAATAAAGAAAGAAAGAGTTGAAGAGGGAGGAGTTTAGCGAGTGAATGAGTGAGTGAACGAGTAAAAGAAGAAGTGAGTGGGAGAGTGAAATAAATAAAGAAAGAAAGAGTTGAAGAGGGAGGAGTTTAGCGAGTGAATGAGTGAGTGAACGAGTAAAAGAAGAAGTGAGTGAGAGGGTGGAATAAATAAAGAAAGAAAGAGTTGAAGAGGGAGGAGTTTAGCGAGTGAATGAGTGAGTGAACGAGTAAAAGAAGAAGTGAGTGAGAGAGTGAAATAAATAAATAAATAAAGAGTTGAAGAGGGAGGAGTTTAGCGAGTGAATGAGTGAGTGAACGAGTAAAAGAAGAAGTGAGTGAGAGGGTGGAATAAATAAATAAATAAAGAGTTGAAGAGGGAGGAGTTTAGCGAGTGAATGAGTGAGTGAATGTGTAAGAGAAAAGTGAGTGAGTACTTGAGCTGAAGACAGATTATTGAGTGAGTTATTTGTTTGGTTTTAAGGCATGTCAACTCCAGTTGGATTGTTTAATGATGAATTCAGACATTTTTTTAAAGCGGTTACAGGATTTTGATTTATAATATATAGAGGAGTGGGTATTGACGACTTGAAGGTTTATCTTCGTATATTTATTGTATCCGATTGCTGAAACTCATAGCCACAATTATTTAAGTGAAAGAGGAAAACGATTCGGGGGGGGGGTGTCCTCGTGGTGTAATGGTTAAAGCGATGGACTGCGGAATCGTAGTACGCGAGTTCGTACTCCAGTCGCGCTATTACGTTCACTTTCGGGCAAATGCCCTTGGGAAAGGTATGAACCCCCTTATCCTCCCAGCTACGGGTTAAATAGTACCACTACTGTTCTTCTAGGAGAATGGATTTGGCATTAAATAACCTAAGAAGAGTTGATATGCCATTAAACAAAGAAACCAAACCAAACCAAAACGATTCGGGCACTTGCAGCAGAGGAAATGTATTATGGTTTTATATTTCCTCGTGCTAATAAATGCAACACAATTCACGACGAATTAAGTATATATTCGTTGCCTGAGAAAACTTAAAATGAATGCAGAAATGATATGAAATACTAAAAGCAAAATTATAGAGAAAGGTTCTATCGTGTAGTCGAGTCTTTTGGTATAACTTTAGAGTCCTTAGTTAAGTATCTATGAGATAGAATTAAAGTTTTTGTGCGAAGAATTACATGTTTACGGCTTGCCATCTTATGCCCTGCACCACTGGGCCCGTGGTGTAATGGTTATCGTCGTAGGAATTGGACACGGCGACACGAGTTCATTCCGAGACTGATTGCATTTCAGATAGCCCTAATACCCTTGGGAAAGGTATGAATCCAATTATTCTCCCTCCAGCTATGGGTAAATAGTAGGACAGACTAGTTCTTCAGTCTTGGTAAGGCAACTTTGAACTCGTGTCGCCGAATCCATATCCTGCGACGATAACCATTACACCACGGGCACCTCCGTGGGAAACAAATGATCCACCCTATTTTATTTAAAAGGTATTAAAAGGTGAATGGCCGAGGGTCAAATACGCTGAGATAGCAAAATCCATTAAAACTGTAAGCAAACAAATTATTAATAATAAATATAATTACTTGTATTAAATAGAAATACTTGAAACCAATTAACTGTGAACTAGCAAATGGGTTGCCCTCATGGTGTAATGGTTAAAGCGATGGACTGGAGGAATCGTAGTGGTAAGCGTATTCGAAATTCAATCGTGCTATTACGTTCCCTTTCAGACAAATACCCTTGGGAAAGGCATGAGCCCCCTTATCCTCCTAGCTGTTCTTCTAGGGGAATGGCTTTGGCATTAATAACCTAGAAATCAAACGATTAATATATACATATTTACCAACCCCTCCGCTCGGGCAGGATATGACACAACGTCAATTTTTAAGCGGAGTTTAACAGGTTTGAATTCAGAGTTTTCCTTCTCCTAGACTAGTTGCCTCACCAAGGTTGAAGTACCTAGTCTGCCCTACTATTTACCCATTGCTGGAGGGAGAATAATTGGATTCATACCTTTCCCAAGGGTATTAGTGCTATGTGAAATGCAATCAGTCTAGTCCAGGATTTAAACTCGTGTCGCCGTGTCCATGTCCAACGACGATAACCATTACACCACGGACACCTCCATAAAACAAATGATTAATATAAAATAAAATATTAGTTTTAAATAGCAATACTTGAAACAATTTAACTGGGAACAAACAAATGAGCTCTAACTCATTTAAAAATTATAACATACTAACTATTCTCTTACAAATCATTTATACATAAAGAGGATTTCCCATTAATTAAGCAAAATAGAGGTGAAATGCCATTCAACAAAATAATTTCCGCACAAGTATTTAAAGTAATTATTTGGTCTCAAGTTGCTAATAATAATCCTTGGTAAAAGTTGGCGGCCGTAGTCAAGGGTGACCGAAAGCTCCCTTTTCGATAGCTACAACACCAATGTGTGGAGAAGAGCACTACTCCTTTCCCTGGATTCCCCCATTTTACCCTTGATCCTCACCTTATACCATTTTTTGAGTCTTTGGTATGACTCGATCTGGGATTGAATCCCGGCTCCCGGACCATTGGTGCACACTCAACTCATTAGGCCAATTTTGTAAGCAATTATAAATTTAAGGAACTATTTTTAATACTATTTTTAATTTGCCGTGAGTTATATGGTTTCAAGTATTCCTATGTAATAATGATAATTTCAAAAATATGTATTTGACCCATAGATGACATCCTAACAGATCGGATCTCTTTGGGGCAGAGTGAAGGAAAAAATGTCTAAACGTTAAAAAGATAAGTTACAAAAGAATGCTTTAAAAAATGAACAAATATGACGAGAAAAATGTTTGGAATTTCAATATCAAGATTATCGGAAAGAGAGAGAGAGAGAGAGAGAGAGAGAGAGAGAGATTGATTGATTGATTTTAACGGCATGTCAACTCGTCTAGAGTTATTTCATACCGAAATGCTTGGGAGTTGCGTTCGTTGTACATTTATATTCATATTTTCATTTTTGTGTAGTTCTTTCTTAAGGTTCTTTTGCACACAGTTATATGGTTTCAAGTATTCCTATCTAATACAAATAATTTGTGCACAGTTATTTGGTCTCAAGTATTCCTATCTAATACAAATAATCCTTACCTTTCCCAGGAGTATTAGCATGAAATGAATTGCAATAGCGCAACATAGTTCGAACTCGCTTATTTCGATGTGGTAGACCCAACCAAGCCGAAACACTACTGCATAGGTTGGAACGAGTCGCCGCAGGCATTGGTCTCCATGTCAATGCACACAAAACTGAATACATGTGCTTTAATTAAACAGGCGACATTTCCACGCTAGACGGAAGCTCTCTGAAACTGGTAGACAAGTTCACCTACCTAGGTAGCAGTATCTCATCAACCGAAAAAGACATCGACACGCGGCTAACGAAGGGATGGACAGCTATCGATAAGCTATCGATCATATGGAAGTCAGACCTGACCGATAAAATGAAACGCAGTTTCTTCCAGGCAGCGGTCGTATCGATACTGCTATATGGATGCACTACCTGGACGCTAACAAAACGGCTGGAGAAAAAGCTAGACGGCAATTACACAAGAATGCTGCGAGCAATATTGAACAAGTTCTGGAGGCAACACCCCACAAAGCACCAACTATATGGCCACCTACCTCCCACTACGAAAACTATCCAAGTTAGACGAACCAGACACGCGGGACACAGCTGTAGAAGCAGGGACGACCTCATAAGTGATGTATTCCTATGGACCCCCACATATGGCCGAGTAAAAGCAGGACGACCAGCTCGAACATACATACAGCAGCTCTGTGAGGATACGGGATCTTGCCCTGAAGACCTGCCAGGTGGTGTAATGGTTAGCAAGCTCGACTTGCAAACCTACACGAGTGAGTTCGAGTCTCATTGGGCGCCCCTTTCATATGGCCTTGTGCCACATCTAAGCAAAAAAAGCTTAGTAAATTACCTGCCAGAGGCGATGGACGATAGGGGGAGAGCAAGAGAGGGTCAGGGATATCCGTGCTGGCGGCACGACATGATGATGATAGTGATGAATGCAGTACGTTAATCAATACATCACAATGTCTCTGACTCGTCGGATAAATTGTAAAGACTTAAGACTAACAGGAATATAAATAGATAAATAAAAATATACATCGTAACAGAATGATCTAAAAGAAATTCAAAACTTTCCATTTTTTTCCACGGGTAATAAAAAATTTTGAAAAAAAAAAAAAGATACGGAAATCCATTTTAAGCTGACCGCATAACAATGCAACCTGGAATCTATATGTTTGCTCATTGCCTGGAAACAAAAATAACAGAATAAAGACAAGAATAATTTGTTAAGAAAAGTCTGAACATCGACTTGTAGTCTCTCCCCGAAGGTGTTTATGAATGATCCTTCGACTGAGGGAAGATGCAAAGAAAGAAGGTGGGGGGTATTCCTTGAAGCCTCAGGGCCCAGCAGTTGAGATTATTTTTGGCTAAGGGAGGAGTAAACTGAGAATGTACAACAAAAATAGATATTTTCTCAATTACCATTCGTCTGACTTTCATTTTTTTTACCTCTTTCTTCATCTATCTCGTTTGGGTCTGTTTTATTCATATCTATCTATCTATCTATCTATCTATCTATCTATCTCATTCTATTCATATTCATCTATCTATCTCATCATTTGTTTATCTATCTATCTATCTATCTCATTCTATTCATATCTATCTATCTATCTATCTATCTATCTATCTATCATAGTTCATTCTAATCTAAATAAAAAATAAAAAAGAAAGAAAAGATACCCGTACAAGGTTTATTTAGAAAGTATTGAAAAAGATACTATATTTATCAAGAAATAAACAATGATTGAAACGTTAATTTTTCTAAAAATTGTCTTCTTGTCATCCTACACATTTATCTCATTGGTTCATGGACCTTAGGAAACTCCTTGTGATCATACGAGATTGCTCAGTCGTATTTCATTTATTGCCTTGCTCGTCAAATTTTAAGCTTATGATTATTTTTTAGTTTGGATCTGCACAAGCACTAAAAAAACTAAAAACTGTTGACAATAAATTATTGAGAATTGGCATTGACTTGTCTTAATATTCAAACTTTATCACGTGAGTCAATCAATAAATTTGAATATGTAGCAGTTCACAAAAGAGTACACCCGTTATATGCGAGAGTTATTCAATAAAAAAGGTGAGTTTTGCGTTAGGAGTTGGCAGTATAAACTGCTGCACCTATTTCAAGAAAATCAATAGTGATGAGTTTTTTTTATACCCCAGAAGACTGTCGGCATAATCTTCTTGATTGACTTCTGCGCCCAGAACTTTTTTTTCAAGAAAAAGCTGGCTGTTTAATTAATTTTATTGTTATAAAAATTTTCCGTAGGTTTTTGTATTTTGCACTTTTAAACATCCATCGTCGATTTAACAACACGAATATCATCCCTCATAGTCCTGATTAGAACCGAAACGCTATAGTGTCGACTTTGCTTCTCAATAAATCTCTCCTTCTACTTGGATTACCTTGTTATCAATTTTTCTTTAAATATTGTCGGAATACACTCCATTATATATATACATATATATATATATATATATATATTTCTTTAAGAAAAAAACAAAACCGGTCACATTAGGATCATAAATTTATTTCCATCCTGTTATATTTTTGGTCCTGATGGAATTACTCCCAACTCCAGTTTAACTGGACAGAATAATATCTATCTATATATATATATATATAAGTCTGCTTGTTTAGGGATTGCGTATCCCTGGAGTATTTGGAACAATCCCAATGAATATTAAGGCAAAATCATGGCAATTTTTTTCTCGTGGGGCACCTGCAGTAGCAGTCCCTTACTTTTCTCGCTACCCGTATCTCCTGTACAGTTCGTGTATTTCATGCTTAGTGGTAGTGGGTTGTGGGTACATTACAAAACGAGTAAAGTACTCCTTACGTGTTATTCTCAGAGAAATGTGTTAAAAGGGATTACGTTATCTTGAACCTGAACCCATTGAATTTATTTATGGAGCAGTTGCCGGGCTAGCCCCCACTAAATAATTTCTTTTTGCAGTCAGAACCGTCAGTCCTTTTTCTACTAAAATATATATGTATGTCATTAATGCATTATATATCATTATTCATCACACACACACACACACACACACACACACACACACACACACACACACACACACACACACACACACACATATATATATATACATATATATATATATTATATATACATCATATACCTATATTAAGTATATATATATAACACACACACACACGCACACTCATATATATATATATATATATATGACCTTTGGTAGTATGGTAAAAATTCAATCTCTTGCACAATTCTCCATGGATCACCTTTGGCCACCCAGTTGTATATAGTGCTGTACTTCTTTTGTGATAGTTTACAAGATTCGCTTAATATTATTTTATACCTTGAGAGTTTTTCACACAAACGTAAGCTGATGTTCTTTCACTGGAGTCGGAGTGACAGCAAGTTTCCTCAGGTCCTTTAGACTCTTCTAGACGATCTCAGCAATGCTGTAGGCTGTATAGTCTCGATTCCTGCTTTAATTTCCAACTCTACCATTCTCTTTCCAATTTTTTGGAGGTATTATTATTATTATAATTATTATTATTATTATTTTTATTATTTCACCAGTCGCGAGTTTTCGAACTTGTGTCAGTTGGCGGTCTTTCGCTGAAGTTTGAGTGACAGCAAATCGCCTCAGGTGTCCAGGACTATTCTCAGTATTCTTAGTAATCCAGATGGTCTTCCTCTGATTTTTAATTCTCCCTGTCTTTTTTTTTAGAAACCCTTAGGGACTGTTATTACCGTTCCAACTTCAATTGGTTTCATCGTCAACTTCGCTTCCTCAGCTTTTTAAGCTCCCAGGCAAGGTCTAAGTATTTGTCTATTTTTTCGCTTTCTTTCATCTTCACTCTGTGGTCCGTAGGAACAGTCAAAATCCACTTGATGAAAAGTTTTTTTTTTCTTCTTGATAATTAACACTAGATCTGGCCTTTTGGTCGGGATTAGAAGATCCATTTATATCTCATAATCTCAGGGAATTTTTTGAGTCTCACTTTATTTGTGTCTATACCAGTTGTTATGGTTGCTGTTAAAATTATTTTGCTTCTTGAGAGATTTTTTTACATCAGCGTTAGCTGATAGTCTTTCACTGGAGTTTGAGAGATAGCAAGTCTTCTCAAATCTCCAGAACTCTTCTCAGAATTCTGGCCGATCTCAGTAATGCAGTAGCTTGGATGGTCTCCATTGGTCCTCTTATTTCCAAGTCTTTCAGTCTTCATACCAATCCTTCAGTGATTGTACCAAGAGCACCAATTACAATTGGCTTAAGCGTCACTTTCATGTTCCTCAGTTTTTTTAATTCCCTAGTAAGGTCGAGATACTTATCCTTCTTTTCGCTTTCTTTCAATTTTACTCTATGGTTCGCTGGCACAGCAAAGTCCACAATCCTGCAAATTCTCTTTTTTTTATTGATTATTATTAGGTCTAGTCGTCTGGTTGAGATCAGGTGATTATTATTATTATTATAATTATTATTATTTTACTCCTTGCGTATTTTTCAAACCAACATTAGCTCTATGGTCTTTTACTGGTATCTGAGTGACAGGAAGTCTTCAGGTCCCCAAGACTCCTTTTAGTATTCGAGCCGATCCTAACAATGTGGTGGTCTGGCTAGTCTCGTTTCTTCTTCTGGTTTCCAGTTCCTCTAAAATCCTCTCCAAGTCTATGGAGACTGTTCTAAATTGTACTAAGTACATTTGGTATCATTGTCACCCCCATATTCCACAGTTTTTTTATTTCACAGGCAAGGTCATAGCATTTGTATACCTTCTTGGTTATTGTTAGTATTTTTAATGACGATGATGATGATGATTATTTAATATAATAATAATAATAATAATAATAATAATAATATATATATATATATTGATATGTTTGCTTTCTTTTAACGCCTTTCATTTTCCTTTCGGCAAAACCGGAAGTTGTTTACCATCTTTCCGTGACAATCAAACTTTAAAAAACTGTTGTGTAGTTCCGGACGTGGCAAATGCGAGCCTTTTTTTTCACCAATGAGTCAGTCATCAAACTAATTCCGGAACGAAAAATCAACCTGCCCTCCACATCTCCCCAAGAAGAAGAAGAAGAAGAAGTTAGTTTTATTCTGAGACGAAGCTATTTGTAAGAATCGGTAAAAGAAGAATGGTCGCGTGGGTGTGTTGTACGAAGCAGCATCTTTAACAAATGTTCCGAATTGTTGAGTCATGAAATCATTGCGCCCGATTTGGGTGAATCGTTTACCAAAACGTCGGCTATTCACCTACGGTAAATACAACAGCGCCACCTCACGGCGAAGCAAGGAGGCGGGAGAAATAGCTATAAAAAAAAAAAAGAAAAGAAGGCATGTTAATATAAGAGAAATAAAATAAAATTAGATTAAAAAAAGTCAGAGCTGTGTTTTCCCTTTACCTCAACAAGAATCACAATATCCATCAGTTAAGACTCACCGGCATATCACTTCAGCGTGAAGCAGTGTTTAGCAAGCTACGACTAAAGTGAGTTCGATTCTTAGAGGGAACTCCTTATTTGTGGCCTCGTGACATCTTAAGCTTAGCTTAGTAAATATAAAGTGGCTCATTTCAGTGTGCTGATTAGAGAAATTCCATTGCATATTAATATGTTATTTTAGTGAGTTCGGTCCTCATAGAGTGCCAAGCAATTGTAACTCCGATTAAAATGAAGGTAAACCTATTCTGTGCGCTTGCTGTAGTGCACTGGTTACAAAGAATGTCGTGCAGATCAATTTATTAGTGTAGTAAGTTTGATCCTCACTGAGTGTCGAGCCATTCTGACCTTGTGTTAGGTTAGACTAAACATCAATACTAAGTGATTACCGTAGTATGATGTTTATTGGGCGCGTCTCGAAGACTGAGTTCGCTCCTCACCGAATGCCTTCTTGAGTGGTCTGGCTCGAGATTAAGCCAAGATCTCTAACTAGTTCTAAACTAATGAAAACGCTCCAGTAAAATGGAAAAGAATATAATTTTTTACTAACTCCCTGTAATTTGAAATAAAACTTATAAGTATTTTGGTATATATATATATACGAAAAAGGAACTGTGTTTAAAAATTACTTGTTCGCTCCCCACGTCACCCGCCAAAATGGTCTTCATGGTATATTGCACATTTTATAATTTTGTAATTTTAAAAATATCAAAAAAAAAAAAAAAAAAAAACAGAAAAAAAGTTCTAAAGGGAAACGTATGGAAAATATGTTAATGGCCTTGTGTGCTTTCTGTAGATAAGTAAATAAAAAATATATTTTTATTATTATGTTATATACACATGCTGGGAAAAAACACAACAAAGCTCTTGCCGCTGAAAAAAAAAAAAGAAAAAGAAGATTTCAGATGACTTTGGAATTAGGCATGGTTTCGGGGCCAAAGCATCATTACCATTAACTCACAGAGCCTCGGCAGTATCTTACAAAAGCTTCGTTAGTTTCCCGTTATATTATGGGAATGGTAGATCCAAATGCACTCTCGTCGTTTGTTGTATTTACAACTTTACCTGCTAGTGTAAAAGAGCCTAGAAACGAGGCATTAACGCAATGATGTGAGATTTGAATTAATTGACAAGATAACGAGATAGTGAAAGTGAAATTTTCGTGAAATTCGCGTTTGAGGTCAGTGTACAAAATCTCAAAAAGGACCCGTAAAACCGATGATATTAAATTTGAATGAAGACGAGAACAGATTTTCTACATATTTTAAGTTCAAACGACTTGATAAACCTGTGGCTATAAACGTTGAAATCTGCTTCGATAAAATATTGACACTGGATCCTTTCAATCGATTTGCAAACTTTACAGCACTTACAATACATTTACAACAGACTGACATTTTTTTCCTATTATGGTGATGTCCTATACGAAAGAGACGAAATTCACAACGAGGCTAATTGTATTTACGACCTGTTAAAGTGATTTAGAATACCATTTACTTCCCCAATGAAGAAGATACTATTTAGTTCATGGCTGTTTTCTTTTATAATAGTTTCTAAAAGCTAGAGTTCTTTATATATATATATATATATATATATATATATATATATATATATATATATATATATGTATCTTACTATGTATAATATATGCTAATTATTTACGACTATTAAATGCATGCTACTGAGAATGACACAGCATCATAGACTACGTACGTTGATGTGAGCCCAGACTGGACTTAGATCTGACCGGTGGGAGAGAGAATTAGTTGTTTGACCAACGTTCAAATTGAATGTTTTTGTAGTATATATATATACATAAGGCCGGCGCTAGACGCGCGGAGCCCAATCAGAAAATTCTTCGTAGGACCTTCTACTCTACAAAAAAGAATTTTTTTAGTTGGGCCATCTACTCTATAAAGAGCAAGTGCGGGCCCAATTAGAAAATTCTTAGTAGAGCCCTCTACCCAACAATAATTTCCAAGTTTTTTTTAATGGCGTATCAACCTTTGTGGGTTATCTAATACCAATGCCATCCTTGTAGAAGAACATTTGTGGTACTATTAAACCTGTTGCTGCAGGGGATAAGAGGGTTTATACCATTCTTAAGTGAACATATGAGCGTGACTGGAATTCAAATTCACTTGCTATGATGTCGCAGTCTAGTACGTTTGCCACGGAGATTCTCCTATTTCAAAGTCAATGGATTTTGAAATGTCCTTTTCTATAGGTAGTGTCCTTAACTTATTTAGTCCCTCTTGTGAGATTGTTGACTGTTGGTATGTTTCAGTCAGTTTTAGTTTTGAAAAACTTCCCGTGCGCGGACGGCGGGCCCAATTTGAGTAAATCTATCTATCTATCTATCTATCTATCTATCTATCTATCTATCATTTCACGTATATTGTATCATCTTGTCATTTAATTCAATTCTTATTTAATTAACGCTTCGTTGCTGAAAAGTTATGCATACAACAAAGGATTATGCGAACGGGTTTCATTTTTTGCTCTGAAATTTCTGAGATGAAAATGAAAACCAAAAAGATCTGGTCACCCAGCAAGTTACTTCAGGGGCACTTTGGTTTTGTGACAATGAAGCTCTGTTATTGAAACAATGCCTGACTCTAAAGACATCGTTTTATAATGGATTTTGGGCACATATTTACAAGGTTCATTCAATAAATTAGGTAAATATAAAACATCGTTTTATAATGGATTTTGGGCGCATATTTACAAGGTTCATTCAATAAATTAGGTAAATATAAAACATCGTTTTATAATGGATTTTGGGCGCATATTTACAAGGTTCATTCAATAAATTAGGTAAATATAAGACATGGTTTTATAATGGATTTTGGGCGCATATTTACAAGGTTCATTCAATAAATTAGGTAAATATAAGACATCGTTTTATAATGGATTTTGGGCGCATATTTACAAGGTTCATTCAATAAATTAGGTAAATATAAGACATCGTTTTATAATAGATTTTGGGCGCATATTTACAAGGTTCATTCAATAAATTAGGTAAATATAAGACATGGTTTTATAATGGATTTTGGGCGCATATTTACAAGGTTCATTCAATAAATTAGGTAAATATAAGACATCGTTTTATAATAGATTTTGGGCGCATATTTACAAGGTTCATTCAATAAATTAGGTAAATATAAGACATCGTTTTATAATAGATTTTGGGCGCATATTTACAAGGTTCATTCAATAAATTAGGTAAATATAAGACATCGTTTTATGATGGATTTTGGGCGCATATTTACAAGGTTCATTCAATAAATTAGGTAAATATAAGACATCGTTTTATAATGGATTTGGGGTGCATATTTACAATTGTCTCAAAACGAATGTTTTTGTGATATTAAAATTATTTTTTGCTCTAAACCAATTACAAACAATGTAGAGTTTACATTTATGGAAAACATTCTGAAAAAAAGAAAAGGAAAAAGCGAAACTTTTTTAAGGAATGACCCTCGTATATTTGAAGTGAAATATGAACAAGTTGAGATACTTAGCTAGATACATAGAAATAAATATACTGAAATGGAGAGATTAAGGAAGATAGATAGATAGATAGATAGATAGATAGATAGATAGATAGATAGATATGATCAGAATGAGATTGATATTGAAAAGACTAAGACAGATAGATAGATCGATAGATAGATATGATCAGAATGAGATTGATATTGAAAAGAGTAAGATAGATAGATAGATAGATAGATAGATAGATACGCATAGTCCGTAGGAAGATCTTACAGTGCTGTCTGTTATTCTTTCACTCATTTATTATGCATCTGGAAAACATCTGTAGCGCATCTTTTGGAGAGAAGGTCACCCTGTTAGTTTGGGATTGTACAGAAATAAAAGTTTATAACTTAACACGGAAATCTCCTAAAGTCACGTGCATTTACTTAGAAAGAAGTGTGTTTATAATATCAATATCAATATAATTAATAATAATAATAATAATAATAATAATAATAATAATAATAATAGAAGCAGTAGTGGTGGTATAGGTAGAAGTAGTAGTTGTAGTAGTTGGAGGAGGAGAATGAGAAGGAGGAGATGTAAACATTTAGCTATAAATATCCAGTGGATGACGAAAGAGTATTTTAGTTCCTATAAAAAATAACTCAGACACAGTTTTTTCCCCTTTGGCTTTTTGAAACGAATGAGAAAAAAAGCTTATTTAATGGTTTGAATTGTTTGTTAATTTCCGTTCCTATCTATCTATCTATCTATCTATCTATCTATCTATCTAATTTTGTCCTTATCTATCTATCTATCTATCTATCTATCTATCTAAGGAGAGGGTGATTTGTATATTTATGTGCTTTTGCATACACGTGTGCATTTCGACTGCGATAATGTTACCTGTCTATTTTGAGCCCCGTTTTTGCATTGCTACACCTTCAATCAAGATATGTAAGAATTTCTTTGAGTCTTACGTGCACCTGTCTTTTTTTTTCTTTCTAGATGACGGCATATCAACTATTTGCACGCTAGCAAGTAGGTATGTTTTCTTTTCGAATTTTTCTCCTCTTTTTTATTGCTCTTATATCTATATCTGTTTGTAAAACTACCGTAGAGAGACGAAGAGAAAGCTAATCTTTCAAGCCATTTAGCTAATGTAGCGAATTCGATCCTCACTGAGTGCTTGGCCTTGTTCCAGACGAGAGTGAGCTTAGAGAAGATAAATTTACAAAATTAAAAGAGTTCTTTGATTTAGCTGGTTGCTTGGTTTTACGGCATGTCGATCCTTCTTGGGTCATTTTACGCCGATGTCTGGCTTTTCTTTTCAAGCTCTGATATGGTTTCAAGTAATTATAACTTTTTGATAATAATAATAATAATAATAATAACCTCCCGAATTGTGTGCTTTGCCATCCTGGCTGAGCACATGGTAAAACTGAAGAAAAAAAGCAAAGAGAGAGAGAGAGAGAGAGAGAGAGAGAGAGAGAGAGAGAGAGAGAGAGAGAGTACCTAGACATTGCTAGAGAACTAATAAAACTATGGAACATGAAAGTGACGGTGATACCAATTGTAATTGGTGCGCTCGGTACAGTCACAAAAGGATTGATACAGAGACTGGAGGAATTGGAAATAAGGGGACGAATGGATGCCATCCAAACGACAACATTAAGAGGAGTCCTGCAGACTTGATGATAATTGGTGTAACTCATACTCCAGCGACAAACCATCTGCTAAAGTTTGTGGGAAAAACTCACAAAAGAGTATAATAATAATAATAATAATAATAATAATAATAATAATAATAATAATAATAATAATAATCAACAAAAAAAAGAGAACTTGCAAAATAGTCGACTTTGCTGTCCTGGCTGACCACAGAATAAAACTGAAAGAATGTAAAAAGAAGGATAAGTACATCGACCTTGATAGGGAATTGATAAAACTGTGGAACATGCAGGTGACAATTATACCAATTGTAATTGGTGCATTTGGAACAGTAACTAAAGGATTACTAAAAGGACTGGAGGACTTGGAAGTCAGCGGACGAGTGGAGACCATCCAAACGACAGCATTGTTAAGAACGGCCAGAATACTAAGAAGAGTCCTGGAGACTAGAGGAGACTTGCTATCACTCAGACTCCAGTGAAAAACCATCGTCTAACGCTGATGTTTAAAAGCTCTAAAGAGTGAATAATAATAATAATAACTGGAGATCTGAGAAAGAATCGAAAAACTCGAGACCACGGCACTGTTATGATTAGCTAGAATACTTAGATGGGTCCAGGAGACTTGAAGAGACTTGCTGTCACTCAGGCTTCATTCAAAATCCACCAGTTAAAACTGATGTGAAAAACTCACACGGAAAAAAGAAGATAATTTATTTGCCCACAAGTTTGAAACGTTCTTATCTAATATTAATGATTAGCACATTTCTATATGGCTTCTAGTATTTCAAGCAATTCCAAAGTTGTAAATAACTACTTCTAATAATCCTGAACGAAGCTGTTTGCATTTCACCTCTCGCTAATACCCCTGAGAAAGGCGTAAATCCGTCTTTTCTCTCCCCAGTCATGGGTAAATAGTTGGGCAGATTGGAACTTCAAAGAGTAAGACAAACACAGGGTGTAATTCTTACAAGTGTAAAAAGCTGTTTATTGTTTATTTGGATCATTTTACCAAAGAAGACTGACGCTATAAGCTCTTCAGCTCTTGAGTGCACACAATCATATATACTGGTAACTTCACAGACTGAGACGAACATGTGGGGGTGTATTTTTAACAAGTTTTTTTTAAAAATTGTATTATAGTTCAGTCGAATTATTTTGCTTGACAAGACTGACTTTCTAAAACTGATATTGAGTAGAGTTTACAGATATTTTGCATATAAACATACATGTTAGCTTTTCACTTACTTCGCGCGCAAATGCCTTTGAGAAAAATACGACTCCATCATTTTTATCCTTCATCTTTGGGTAACTATCAGAGCAGACTGGGCTCTTTAAACTTGGTACAGCAAGTGGTCTTGGAGAATATATACATACCGGTCCATTGGTCAAGTTGGTTGAGTGTTTGCCAATGGCTCGAGAGACCGGGGTTCAATCCCAGGTCGAGTCATACCAAAGACTCAAAATATGGCACTTGATGCCTTATTGCTTTACACTCAGCATTATGAGGTATGGATCAAGGGTAAAGTGGAGCAATTCAGAGAAAGGAGAAGTGCCTTCCTCTACACCTCAGTGTAGTCGGTAATGAAAAAGAAGCTTTCGTGTCTCCCACGACTGTGGTCGCCACCTTTACTTACTAATAATAATCCTTTGGAAATAGATATAGCTTCAAGCAATTTTTCTTGATACAAATTATTTGCACGAAATTATATGGTTTCAAATAATTATTTCTATTTAACGATAACCATTTTTTAGTGCACAGTAATATGGTTTCAAGTAAATGATAATAATAATAATAATAATAATAATAATTAGTAAATGTAAGTTATGTGGTAATAGAGACAAAACGATCAATCGTATAATAAACGAATGCAGAAAATTATCGCAACAACAGTGAAAGATTAGACACGACTGGGTGATCCACTGGGAATTGTGCAATAAATCTAAATTTGGCCATACCAACAAATGGTATATGCACAGCCCGGAATCAATCTTGGAGAACGAAACGCATAAACTTCTCTGGGATTTAGAGATAAATACGGATCACCTAATCTCGGTCAGACAACCAGACCAAGTGATTGTCAACAAAAAAGAAAAAAAAAGTAAAAAGGGAACCTGCCGAATAGTTGACTTTGCCGTCTCAGAAGACCACAGAGTAAAATCAAAAGAAAGCAAAAAGAGAGATTAGTATTTAGACCTTGCTAGAGAACTGAAAAAACTTTCGAACATGATGGTGACTGTGATACCAATTGTAATTGGTGCACTTGGAACAATTCCTAAAGGATTGGCAAAGGGCCTGGAGAAGTTAGAAATAAGAGGACAAGTGGAGACTATCCAACTTGCAGCATTTTTAAGTTTGGCTAGAATACTAAGAAGAGTCCTGGAGACTTGAGGAGACTTGGAGTAGATCAAAGTCCTGTGAGAAACCATCAGCTAACGCTGGTAAGAAAAACTCTCAAAAGATAATAATAATAATGATAATAATAATAATCCTTTCGAATCAATTATAACTTCAAAAAAGTTTTCTTAACATAAATAAGTTGCACTGTATTTTATGGTTTCAGGTATTCCTCACTAATACTAATCTTTTTCAGAAGGATTTATTTGATTTATAGATGGGTCCGGGACTTGGGTTCAATCCCAGGTCTTGTCATACCAAAGACTCAAAAAATGGTTGGCTGGTTGTTTGGGTTTTATGGCATATCAACCCTTGTTGGTCATTTAACGCCAAATTTTCTCTCTCTCTCTCTCTTTCTCTCTCTCTCTCTCTCTCTCTATATATATATATATATATATTCAAAGAAAGATTTCAAAACGAATACTTTGGTAGGCAAAATTTTCTATAAGCAGGATTTCACTTGTTTGCACAAGATTAACCAGTTTCAAGTTGTCATATTCTCAAAAAATGGTACTTGAAGTGTCCTTGCTTAACACTCAGCATTATAAGGTACGTATCAAGGGTAAAGTGTAGCGATCCAGGGAAAGGAGTAGCGTCCTCTCCTACACCTTGGTGTTGTAGCTATCGAAAAGGGAGCCTTCGGTTCACCCTTGACTAAGGTCGCCAACTTTACTTTAATTATAGATTGGTCCCTAACAGATACAACCGCAACAATTTTGAAGTAAGTCTATATTCCCCAAAGTTCCAGGACTGGAATGAAGTTTAGTGTCATCCTCAGGACATTAGTTTTTGGTGGGCGTCCTAGCCGTCAGTAGGGGAGACAATCGGTTGTATTCTAAATCCTATTAACAAAGCAAGTGTTTGTTTTTATTTCTGCAAATTAAGGATCACCAAAGTAGTCTATATTGACCCCTTGATTGGTTGGTCATTTTGTTTTACGGTGTATCAATCTTTTTGGAGTCATTTAACGCCGAATTAAGTCATTTTGATAAAAGTTTCTGACAATTCAGTTTAATTGCCTTGTGGGTAAAGTGTTCGTCAATGGTTCGGAAGACCTAGGTTCAATTCCAGGTCGCGTCATACCAAAGACTTTAAAAATGGTACTTGATACCTCCTTGCTTTAACACTCAGCATTGTAAGGTACGTATCAAGGGTAAAGTGGAGCAATCCAGGGGATGGAAAGCACCCTCTCCAACACATCGGTGTAGTAGCTATTGAAAAAGGAGCCTTCTGGTCACCCTCGACTACAGTCGCCAACTTTACTTATAAGTATAGTTTTTTCTTTACATTGTTAAATGTTAAAACAGTTCTATTCCAAACAGTTCAGCTTAGCATTAATACGCTGTTTAAACACACAGTTAAATGTTAAAACAGCTTATTTCAAACAAATTACTTTAGGGTAATTACAAAGTTTAGCTCAATTTGACCCATTGATAGGACCCTATCAGGTGCTACTACTCCGGGCCAGAGGACCTGGGAGCGATGGCATTGAAGGGGTACTTCGCATTCCCATAATATCCACCATTACCGGATCTTTGCCGTCAGATGGTTTAATGTCATATCCAGGGCACTCGTCTTACACGGCAGCCTTAGCCGAATTGTGACCCCTTGGAATCGATGGGATTATCTAAGGTGTTGATAAGTAACCGGAGATGAGAAAGGACTCAATAAATGCTGGGAGAGTCGAAATATGAACTTTAGGGGTAAAACGTAGACATTGAGAAATAAAAAATAGACTATTTCCTGCATATATGCCTGGCAACAGAAAACAGTTTCTCCACTGGATATTACTTTATACGGGATGCGACAAAAATAGCTCTTACATTTTTAACTGTCCCCTGTGTCGTTTAAGTGAATTTTGGCAAGTGATAATGGCAACTTCTTCTAGCAGATGTTTCACTATTTTCTTTGCCGATGCAATCAGTTAGAATCATGGCTTCAACATGTACACACCGAGTGTTGATGAATCTGCAATTCCTACACTAAAGCTTTTCACTCTCATCACATGTTACGTCGGAATGATGTTGTTCTGGATAGAATTTTTAACCTAGAGCAATACTTTATGCATCATGATTATTTTCATAAATCTTATAATTTTTGTATTTCGCTTTTACAGCTTATCCTGCTAGAACAATTACATTCACTTAGTGACAACTTAATTTTTTTCTTATTAACTATGAACGAGTTTTTTTTCTTCTTACCAGGATTGGCTAATCCGTTTCTATTTTTAAATCCCATCCAGTACAAAATATGATCTTTGCAGATACCATTTGCATGCATGGTGAAACTTCTGTCGCTTGCACAATTCCTAGAGGTTCTCTTTCCCCAGACAGTTGTGCTTATTCTTGCATTCCTTCTGTGCCATTTTGCTCCCTCCCTTCTTTTTAGCATTTGCACCATTTGGTATTGCAGCGTCATTTTGTACTGTTCTTAAGAGAGCTTCAATTTCTCTCCCTAATTTTCCTTTCCGTTGATGTTTTCATACTTAACCTTATGTTATTTTTCTTGTTGTTGTTGCTATTTTGGGCTGTTGTAACTATTTTCTCTTTGCTATTTCTTTTGTATTCTAGGAATTTGTGAACTGCTGCAGCAACATGATGCTCAATGCTGGCGACTCCTACTCTTCCTTCTTTTCTTTTAACATATAATCTGTCAACATCATCTCTCAAGTTTAAAACATTGTACACCGTCTTCAATTTTTTTCATTCAGCGGTCGATATTTCTGATCTCTGCTCTTGTTTAGTTTAAGAAGTGCCCGGAGTCTCTTACATTGCTCATTGATGTGCAGTGATAGAATCTCGAGGTTCCAGTAATTTTAAATTAAGGCTGAATGGTAGACAGATAAACAGATTGTAACAGCACAAAATCCCTACATTATATATTGTAGTATATTACACACAATGCCATATATATATATATATATATATATATATATATATATATATTGTAACATATCAACTCCTTTTAAAAGTAAACAAAAACAAACTTCCTTCACAATTTTTTCTTCTTTGACCTAATGTCGAAACTAAGTGAGAACAATTAAAGAATGAATAACCACAAAAATATTCCAATTTGAGTTATCATTTCTTCTTCTTCTTCTTCTTCTTCTTCTTCTTCTTCTTCTTCTTCTTCTTCTTCTTCTTCTTCTTCTTCTTCTTCTTCTTCTTCTTCAGCAGCTTCTTTTTCTTCTTTGTCTTTTTTCTTCATTTTTTTCTCCTTTTTCATCATCATCATCATCATCATCATCAGTTTCTTCTACTTCTTCTTTGTCTTTTTCTTCTTCCTTATCCTCATAATCATTTGCTTCTTCTTCTTCTTCTTCTTCTTCTTCTTCTTCTTCTTCTTCTGTCTGTCTGTCTGTTTGTCTTTATCTATCTATCTATCTATCTATCTATCTATCTATCTATTGATCAAGGAAAACAAGTTCAAAAAGACTTTTATTGCCAGTCACATTCAATAAAACTTGTTAGCATTTATACGTAGAGTCGCTTGCAAATAGATACAACTCTATCATTTTTAAAGAATGAAAGGTTAATTTTCTTCTAAACTAAATATGCCAAGATTTTTTGTTATTTTTAGTAGGGCGTTAAACAGTCACAACAGATATTATGATATTATTAGGAATTATTACCGAATTCTTCTGGAATAAATTTGCATAAATATGTGAAAGGAGTGGACTTATTCTTGGATAGCTTCTTGTTCATCATTTTCGTAACAGAAGAAGAAAAGGAGAAATTAAAAAAAATGGAAGAGTTACTTGAGTAAAAAAGAAAGGAGTGGAAAGCGAAGGAAAAGTAATATAAGTCAAAAAGAGAACAAAATAGAACAGAGGGAACATGTAACAATGTAATATGAAATTAAGTCCTTTAAGAGTAACGTAATCTTACCCTAAAAGTTACTCTTCCACTAAACTCAAAATATTAGATAACAGAGGCACAAGTTTTATCAAGAAACATTCTTGTAAAAAGTAAAAAAAAACAAGCAGAAAACAAAAAAGAAAAAAAAAAGAAAAACAAAAACAAAAACAAAAACATTCTTGCACTTAAAAAATATATTAAAGAAGTTTCAATGCTGAGTTTGGTCATAAATAATACCCAACAATAACAGTTATGAGAGTATAATATTCCACTAGAAATAATAAAATCTGGTATTTTTGGTTTAGAAGAAAATTACTTTTTAAAAAAATCTGTCTTGGGTGTACTTATTTATGTCAGGTTTCTAGATCTATATCAAACACAATATATATATATATATATATATATATATATATATATATATATATATATATATATTATGGAAACGCACTAATTGTAGCTGCTCTTGTTGTTATTTTTAAGAATGAATATAAGATTTGGTTAGGCTAATAGTTAAGCGATGACGATCATGCTAAAAATAAAACCACAAGGAAGACTATTAATACAATAATGGTAATGAGAAGACTGTCAGGTGGTTGAGATAGTTGCTGCCCATAATCATAAGATGATTTTAGGAACAGATCCATAAATCCGAATGCCGATTTTCCTGGCCAGCAAGCAATTCCGATAATGAAGATTGGATTGATACAGGAGGGTCAACTGAAAATTTCATAGACTGAATAAGTTACTTTCATGGAAGCTGACTAAATGAGGTTTATTTTTTAACATAGTCCCCTTGCAGTCCACATACTTCTTCCATCGGTGTTGCAGTGCTAGGCCCAATTAATAAAAAGTCAACAACAGTTATTATGTCATCATATGAACTTTTCAGCGCACCATCCTAATATTCTATATCATCTCTCCGTCAAATCGGCCTTGTACCAGACTAAACAAATCTGAGGAGATATTCATTACAAAAGGGAATGAAGATCATGATGATTTAGGTGGAGTAGATGTCTGTCATGACGACGCAAGTAGCAGTGAGAGGTGAGTTTTTGAAGCACCAGCATACCCCCTCGCCCTAAGCCCAGGCACCGGCCCCCACCCTGGCGCTGCTGATAAAGGTAGATATCGCATAACACCGTGTTTGTTGGTGAAGAGTAAAGTCGGCTGGCCAAATACGTACCGACTGCTGGTATGCATTTTAGCACCTAACACTCGCATATGCGTACCTGAGAAGAGATCCCCCCTCTCTCTCTCCCTCTTCCTCCTCTTTCTTTCTCTTCCTCCTCTTTCTCTTTCTCTCTCTCTCTCTCTCTTGATAACATAACCTCTTTCTCTTTTTTTATCACTCGCTACGTTCTCTTGTTTTCTTTTAAACACACACGCACACACCCACACACTACTACCACCCGAACCCCCTCTTTGACATCACAAATGTCTAACACGGGGGACACTTACTTTACATAGTGCAAAATTAGTAGAGGTGTGCAAAAGTTCTTAGCACCTTATTTTTCAAAATCCTAATACACACTTGATAATTACACACACACATACATACACCACTCTATCAGTGAGACTTTGAATACATTGACTAAAACTCTGTAAGACCCTCCCCTAAAAAAGGGGGGTATCTTAGATATGACATTTAACTGCATCTAGGGGCGAGGTTTTAGTTTTAGAGTTGTGAAATACCCTTTCATTGCTCGTTTAGTCAACTGGGATTGTCGAATACACCAATTGCATCTCTGCAGAGAGGTAAGACCCCCACCAACCAACGAGTGTCCTGATTATGACACTAAACCATCTGATGGCGAGGCTCCAGTCTTGGAGATATGGGGAATGTGGAATACCCCTTCATTACCATTGTTCCCTGGTCCACTCTGTCCCGGAGTGGTAGCACCTGATAGGATCCTATCTATGGGTCAAATAGAAAAAAAACCCTGTGTTTAAACAAATGACTGATGCTAAATTGTGAGCGTAATAAGGCAATACTTGAAACCATTTTTACTGTGCGCAAAAAAGAGCTCAGGTTCGTCGAAGAATGTTATCTACAAAATGTGTTCGCAAATCACACACACACACACACACACACACACACACACACACACACACACACACACACACACACACATATATATATATATATATATATATATATATATATATATATATATATATATATATATATATATAAACAGGATGTGCATTAAATAAGCTACCATGGTTGATATGGCAAAAAAACAAACTAAACCTACCCTTTCATCGCCACTACTCTGCTCCCAGAGTGAGATTACCTGTTAAGGTCCCATCTCTGGGTCAAATTGATCTGTTTCAAGATTATTACAAATGAATAGGAATACCTGATGCTATATAACTGTGAGCAAATTATTCGAATTAAAAATAGTTATTTTGAACTGGAGTTGCTTATTAAGGATTATTATCATATACTTGAAACCAAAAATGAGATAGACTCCTACACATGGACATACCAGTTTCTGTCGACCAGCTCTGTGCAGACATTGGATTCTAATAAAATAACTTACTAAGAGTGATAGCCGTTTGGAAAGGATGGAGAGAGAGAACTAAGAAATGATAATTTTGTTCCAGTTTTATCATAAAACATTTTTTTCTACATAGAAGGAAAAACTATAAAACTTAAAAGCTATAACATCATATTCAAGTAAAGGACTTAATTGAAGTTTTCAGGTCCATTCGGGATTTAATTGCCCAATTTTTACTAGCACCTTCTCCCAAGGGCCTGAAAATAATATTGTATTTTCTTGCAAAGTTTTTCTTTTAATACCAAACCCATCCTTCTAGAAGAGGAGGAGAATTTAATAAGAAAGTCGACGTTATAACGTTTCCGTTTCAAAAAACCATCATCAGGACAGAGAAAAGATGTTATAAAGTGTCGTAAGATTACCGATGGGTGCTAAAAGAATTATAAAACAAAATAAACACAAAGGAAGAGATTATATATACAGAGAAAGTGGGTGTGGTGTTAACCGTCCAATCAATAAATCAGTGTTCATATTTCAAATATTTTCAATATTCTCTCCACATTGTCGGATTATTTACCATTATTTATTTCCAAATATATATATATATATATATATATATATATATATATATATATATATGTATATATATATATATATATATATATATATATATATATATATATATACGAGGATCATTAGATAAGTTTCCAGGTTCTTTACGTATGGGCACTTTTATTGATAGTACACACATGAAACTCTAGTCCCCTTCGAAGAAAATCTTCTCCGGCTGCAATGCACTTGTTGTACCGTTCCAACAACTTCTGGAAGGCCCCATCGAAGTCCTCTTGTGTGAGCGTGTCAATGGCCTTCGTCACAGCCTCTTTCATCTCCTCAATTGTCTCATAACGACAGCCTGTGAGCTTAGGGAAAAACCAAAAGTCGCAAGGAGCAAGGTCTGGACAATAGGGAGGCTGAGAAACTGTCTTGATGCCTATCTTGCTCAAATAGTCTGTGACAAGGATGGAGTTGTGGACTGGTGCATTGTCCTGATGGAAATACCACTGACCCGATTTGAAGAGTGCTGGCCTCTTCCCAAGGAATCTCTTCCTGAACTCCCTTAAAATCTCAACATAGTCATCTCATAAGATGTATAGCAATAACATACTGAATTTTCAAGAGTCTACGACAATTTTAAATGCCTGTACAAAAAAAGTCTGGAAACTTATTGGATGCACCACGTATATATAATACAATTTGCTATATTTTGAAATAAAGACAGCTCAATATTGATCATAGAGCATATGTAGATCTAATTTAAGTTAGCGTAGACTCAGGTTCAGTGGCGCTTGGTAATTGCCATCTTTGTTTGATGATTGTATTAGCAAGAAATTGACAGTCACCAAGCGCTGTTGACTCTGTGCCTACTCTATTCTTTCTTAGATTTTTCTTTCCAAATATATATTTATATGAAATATGAACAATAAAATATCTGGAGGATGTATTATTTATATAAAATTTGTCACGTTTCGGTTTATGCGACCATCTTCAGATAAGAATTCACCAACAGTAAATATGACGTGATTAGGTAAATTTTTCTACACACTCGAATATATATATATATATATATATATATATATATGTGTGTGTGTGTGTGTGTGTGTGTGTGTGTGTGTGTGTGTGTGAATGATGGAATCTCTCGTTGATCTAAACGTTCGAGAGCCCAACAGTTCGATTTAAAAAAAGAACTGTTGGATTACCTACACAGTTGAATTGTTTATTGTGGTGAGTATTTGTTTAGAACCCAGCCACGCATTTTGGATAAGCCGATAACAGAAAAAGGGTATGCCAATAAACCAAAGATACTTCTGAACAGCATCTCAGGTTTTGAATTCTGAGTTTTTCCTTCTCCTAGACTTGTTGCCCAAACAAAGGGCTCAATCTACCCAAATATTTTACTGAGAGCTGGGTATTGGATACACAATCTTTTGCATTTAATTACAGAAACATATACGAGTAAGCTTTTTTAGGTCATCTTACTAGATCTATCCTCATATGGGAAAAGTTGTGCCATCTCGAGAAAAACCTGCTTTGTTCTGAAATAATGACACAAAGGCGACAATTACGAGCAATTTTTCTGTCTGCAGCCGTCTATCTTTCACCATCCATGAGTGAAGTTCAAACTGAAGGCTTCCAATGGCATCTTCCACCTGCTCTCGTTGCTATCTCATCCTCGCCATGGGATTTTGTAATCTGCTAATTATGGTTAGAGTGTTCGCCAATGGTCGGGCGACTGGGGTTCAATGCCGAAGACTAAAAAAATGGTACTCGATACCTTCTTGCTTAACACTCAGCATTATAAGGTATAGATCAATGGTAAGTGGAGTAATACAGGGAAAGGAGTATCTACATCTTGCTGAAGTAGCCATTGTAAAGGGAGTCTTCGGGTCGCCTTTGACAACGGTCGGCCAACTTACTTATTAAGTTAAGGTCCCATCTATGAGTCAAATATAACAATTCAACCTTTCACTAGATTCAGCATAAAATAACCAACATTTTTTTGGAGGCGGTACATGGCAGTTGAATAAAAAAAATAGAAAAACAAAAGCTAGCTAGATAAATTGATTTAATATTGATAAATTTCTCTGGTGTCATTTATCACCTAATTCCATTATTTATTTTTCAGTATCTGAACTGCTCTGATTTCTAAAGTAAGTTTTTGCTTTTTTTTTGTGTAAGTGTCACGTGACCAAAAATCTTGTCCCGTGACAAATTACACACACAATGAATACGGTTGATTAACCACTTTCCCCCATGTTTCCGTCGGATGATTGCATGATCCACATGAAACTTTTTGAAACGGACTTTTTGAAGTCATCATTTGGATTTATATATATATATATATATATATATATATATAATAATAGTGATAATAAATGAATGTGTATTATATATATATTCAATATATATATATAATATATATTCATTTATTATCACTATTATCATAATAGCTCTGTCATAGATATTGAGCACTCTCCATTTTATATTGCACTTGGTTCGACAAATAACCCCATAGTGATTTACTGACGACCAACACTCTCATAATATATATATATATATATATATATATTATGCGAATGGTAGAGTTTTCGCCAATGGTCCGGGAGACCGATATTCAATACTAGGTCGTGTCATAACAAAGACTTAAAAAAGGGTACTTGATGCTGCCTTGCTTAAAGCTCAGCATCCTAAGGTACGGATCAAGGGCAAAGTGAAGCAATCCAGGTAAAGGAGTTGCGTCCTTCTCTATACCTCAGTGCAGTAGGTATTCAAAAGGGAGCCTTCGGGACGCCAAATTTACTTTTTGATATATATATATATATATATATATAGGCATACACATATATATACATGCATATATTCACAAATATTTATATACTTACAGATACATATATTCATATGTATATATATACATACAAATGCACTTATGTGCACGAACACACACACACACACACACACATACACACACACACACATACACACACACACACACACCCATATATATTTATATATATGGATATATATATACGTGGCGCATTCAATAAGTTTCAATACTTTTTTGTACAGGCATTTAGAATTGTCGTAGACTCTTGAAAATTCAGTATGTTATTGCTATACATCTTATGAGATGACTGACTAATTTTTATGATTTCAGATTTAAATGAACTGCTACAACAGCAATTGGAATACACCCTACTAAAGCCTTATTGTCATAGTTGGTGAATTTCAAAAATGCAATCTGGACGTGAGGATACTTTAGAAGAACGATATGCAATAACATTTCGTTTTAAACTTAGAAAAATGCCTCAGAAACGTATGGAATGTTTCAGACTGCTTTTGGAGCATCTTGCATGAATCGAGCGTCAGTTTTTGAATGGCATAAGAGATTCAAAGAAGTCAGGGAGTCTGTGTGGGATAATGAGAAGTGTGGGAGGAGTAAGGAAGTCAATACATCAGAATTGATTGGCCAAAGGGTTACAGTTAGGATTAGGGTTACTCTGTTGAGGTTTTAAGGGAGTTCAGGAAGAGATTCCTTGGGAAGAGGCCTGCACTCTTCAAATCGGGTCAGTGATATTTCCATCAGGACAATGCACCAGTCCACAACTCCATTCTTGTCACAGACTATTTGATCAAGATGGGAATCAAGACAGTTCCTCAGCTTCCCTAGAGTCCAGACTTTGGTCCCTGTGACTTTTGGTTATTCCCTAAGCTCATAGGCTGTCGTTATGAGACAGTTGAGGAGATGAAAGAGGCTTTGACGAAGGTCATTGATGCGCTCACAAAAGAGGACTTCGATGGGGCCTTCCAGAGGTTGTTGGAACGGTACAACAGGTGCATTGCAGCCGGAGAAGATTACTTCAAAGGGGACTAGAGTTTCATGTGTGTACTATCAATAAAAGTGCCCATACTAAAAAAGTCTGGAAACTTATTTCATGATCCTCGTATCTATCTATCTCAGCCTGTTTATATCTATCTATTTATCTATCGATATATCATTTCTCGTATATTGTATCATCTTGTCATTTAATTCAATTCTTAATGAATTAACGCTTCGTTGCTGGAAAGTTATACATACAATAAAGGATTATGCGAACGGGTTTCATCTTTTGCTCTGAAATTTCTGTGATGAAAATGAAAATCAAAAAGATCTGGTCGTCCAGCAAGTTACTTCAGGGGCACTTTGGTTTTGTGGCAATGAAGCTCTGTTATTGAAACAATGCCTGACTCTAAAGACATCGTTTTATTATGGATTTTGGGCACATATTTACAAGGTTCATTCCATAAATTAGGTAAATATAAGTCATCGTTTTATAATGGATTTGAGGCGCATATTTACAAGGTTCATTCAATAATTTAGGTAAATATAAGACATCGTTTTATAATGGATTTTGGGCGCATATTTACAAGGTTCATTCAATAATTTAGGTAAATATAAGACATCGTTTTATAATGGATTTTGGGCGCATATTTACAAGGTTCATTCAATAAATTAGGTAAATATTAGACATCGTTTTATAATGGATTTGGGGCGCATATTTACAAGGTTCATTCAATAAATTAGGTAAATATAAGACATCGTTTTATAATGGATTTGGGGCGCATATTTACAAGGTTCATTCAATAAATTAGGTAAATATTAGACATCGTTTTATAATGGATTTGGGGCGCATATTTACAAGGTTCATTCAATAATTTAGGTAAATATAAGACATCGTTTTATAATGGATTTGGGGCGAATATTTACAAGGTTCATTCAATAAATTAGGTAAATATAAGACATCGTTTTATAATGGATTTGGGGCGAATATTTACAAGGTTCATTCAATAAATTAAGTAAATATAAGACATCGTTTTATAATGGATTTGGGGCGCATATTTACGAGGTTCATTCAATAAATTAGGTAAATATAAGACATCGTTTTATAATGGATTTGGGGCGCATATTTTCAAGGTTCATTCAATAAATTAGGTAAATATAAGACATTGTTTTATAATGGATTTGGGGCGCATATTTACAAAGTTTATTCAATAAATTAGGTAAATATAAGACATCGTTTTATAATGGATTTGGGGCGCATATTTACAAGGTTCAATCAATAGATTAAGTAAATGTTGCAATATAAGGACTCACATTTCATCCGTGAAAAAAGAAATTTTGCTTTATCTTTCAATATAATCTCGATTCTTTAAAAAAACCCTTTTCGTGTTGAAAAAACAAGTTTCTGTAGTCTTTCATTACAGAAATCTTTGGACTGAGTTTTTACTCACTGTTCTCAATACTTTAAAAACTTTGTTCCACGCCGAAATTCGAGGAGACCTAACTAGTTAAAATCAGAGGGGCCAAATCTGAACTGTGAGGAGATTGTGGTAACTGTTCCCTACAAAACCTAATGATGGGTTCCGTCCGACTCTGCTGCAATATAAAGCCTTGTTTTCAGTCATCAACCTTTTGGGAACCCAATGACAGCTAACCTTACTTCGGAAGGGACTAGAGTTTCATGTGTGTACTATCAATAAAAGTGCCCATACGAAAAAAATCTGTTAACTTATTTAATGATCCTCGTGTATATATATATATATATATATATATATATATATATATATATATATATATATATATATATATATATATATATATATATATATATAACACGATTTAATGGAGACTCAAACTCGGTTAAGTCGTCATAATAAATTTATTTCGGCGGAGAATATTATTGCAATACTCTTCGTCTTGTCAGATGACTCTTTACATGCTTCCCTCCAGTCACAAAGTAGCGAATGTGGAGTTTCAGTTCTTATTCAGAAGATAAAATAAGGTAATTAAAAATAAAATGAAAAATAAGAATCAGAAAAAAAAACAAAAAAACAAAACAAAATAAAGAATGAAAGAATAAAAGTAGGAATAAGAATAAGGTGGAAATCAAATTACAAATTATTTTATTCATAGGCATGAGCAGAGGGGGTTAACATGTTATATGCTAGAACGATTAAGAAACAGGAGTAGATTTAATCTGCTGGTCAGTCCCTTCTAATTTTGCGTTCTTGTTGTAGTTCCTCCTACTTGACAGGTGTGATTTTCTAAACAGACTAAGATCGTTTAACTAATGGCTATCTCATACATGATTTACATTTATTCCTAAAATGTCTGTTAATTAACTCAGCTGTTGCCATCCTAGATATTCCTCTTGTTTCAATTAGGACCGAGATAGTTAAACCAGATAAGGTGGAGACATTTTATATAGTCGTCAAGTGTTTTTTTTTAAATATTTACCCTAAAAATGGTCAAGGGGAATTAACCACTTCAGAATCACCGGCCCTAATTTTTGGATTAATATTCTACGTTCATCTGGCCCTTATCTAACCTTTATCTTTCCCTGTCTTGGTGATATCTGTTGTTGGGCTGATCTCTATTAGTTTCTAATACATCTTTATCATTGGCCTTGCAATTATTTATGGACTATATATATATATATATATATATATATATATATATATAAACACGAGAATACATGATACACATATAAGACTATACACGAATTCCTGAATGAGCAGCTATGTATACACACAGCCTCGTACAGGCATTGAGATATACGCACGCATGCACACATGAAGAACTACATAAATGCTTACACAGATATATATATATATATATATATATATATATATATATATATATATATATACGGAGTGAGTGAGGGAGACAAACGTATACACAAGAACCTACACACCTACTTACTCATATATCTTCACACACGCTGAGCACACACATACACACGTACAAATATACCCATACACGCTTACCTGACACATATCTGAGCACACGTAAGAACGCGAACACACACACACACACACACACACACACACACACACACACACACACACACACACACACACACACACACATACACACACACACACGTAAAAGTATATCCATACATGCCTACATACTCACATATCTGCGCACACGAAGGAACGCGTACACATAAAAATGTACACACACACACAAACACACACATACAAATATACCAATACATGCTTACTCAGCAGAAATCTGCACACATGTAGGTACGCGTACACGTACATGTGTACACACTCACGTACCAATGTATCTATACACGCTTACTTACTCATATATCTGCGTACACGTAGTGACACGTACACGTACACATGCACCCACACACATACGCAGAAATATACCCTTTGACGTGGATGTACCCCTTCGTAAAAGATTGCGATAAATTTCTATTTAAAAATATCCTGAAACTTCTGGCCTTGAGCCATACTTAGCAAAGTTTAATAAATATACTCTTCGGGATCATCAGGCTTCCTATGTAGCATAATCAAATGTGTAGTTATGGTTGTATCGACAATATCTGAAATAAAAACGAACTTAAATCTGTTTCTGGTTTCCTACGCATATTTGTAGAAATGTTACGCGCATCTTTCGATGGAAAAAGAAGTTATTAAAGGGATTTTGAGATATATGATGGTGATAGTTGTGTGGAGGTGCAAGTTTAGGTCTGTAGGAAGGTTGGTAGGTATGTAGGCAATATATAAAAATATGTTTTTTTAAGGTGGTATGCATTAAATCATTCTTAGTTATTTATTTAGTCGGATCCATAAAGGTTGACTCCTCAAGAAGCCGCCATTTTTAGCTTGAACATCCTAAAACATTTTGGCTAGGAACTTCTGCTGTGGGTGAAAGAAAGAAAGAAAGGAAGAAGAAGAAATTGTTATTGAAAAGAAAAGAAGTTATATGAAAGGATGGAAAACTGAACAAGAAGATGGAAGAGTGAAAGCAAGAAGAAGAAGAAGAAGAAGGAGAAGAAGGTTGCAAAAGAGAGAAAATAAAGAAAGAGGAGGGTGAAAAAGAAGAAAGATCTGCAAGAAGAAGAAGAAGAAGAAGAAGAGGAAGAAGAAGAAATAAAAAAAGAGTTGTTAAAGAAGATGAAGACGTAGAAACCAAACGAAAAGTAATGTAAGTAAAAAAAAAAAAGTACAAAGAAATGAAAAAAGAATAAACTGAGAAAAAATAAACCAACGAAAAGAAAAAACAACCCCCCCTCGAAACAATTACATTCGTTTTTCGATTGCTGTTTTAATCAGTTTTGATTGGTTTCTGATTGGTTCATTGATTTATCTTTAACTGACGTCACATCCGCTTGTTATGACCTTTTCTCTGCATTACCAACAACTGTAAATCTCTAAATACACATGTATCCTTGGTAAAATACGCAAATGCACACACATACACAAACATGCCTCCCCCTACCCCGTACACAAACTCTCTTTCTCACACACACGTATTTGATGAATGCGCGCCTACAAAAAATACGCATACACATGAACACATACTTACGCTCTTGCATAGATATATAGGTATACCGGCACAAGTAGATGCATGCACACATACACACAAACACACGTTCACATTCTCTTCTCCCAATTCATGTGTACACCTACATTCACTCCTGCACGATGTTTTCATACATATATACACGTACGCATATCCACGTACACACGCAAATCCAAGCTACCCACTCGCCTCTATTAACACACACACACACACACACACACACACACACATATATATATATATATACGTGCACGCGCACACATGAATACACACACACACACATACACACACACATACACATGTTTTCTGTCACGAATACACACGAAAACAAATGTCCACAATCAATGAAAATCTATCACAGCCTGTTTCTATCTATCTATCTATCTATCTATCTATCTCAACCTGCTCTTATCTATCTATCTATCTATCTATTAGCCTCGTCGGGGAGGTGCTGTAGAATACACCGACTTCATCTCTACATGAAGTTAAGACTTCGCCAACGAGTGTCCTGGATATGTCACTAAACAATTTGATGGTGAGGCTCCAGTAATACTGGAGCTTTGGGGAATGCGGAGTACCTCTTCATTGCCATTGCTCCCTGCACCATTCTGAACCAGAGTGGTAGCACCTGATCGGGTCCTATTTATGGGTTAAATAGAACCGTTTGTCATTTAAACTGTTTACAAAAAAATGGCTTATGTTGACTCGAATTGTTATGAATAAAACTCTTTGACCATTTGACTTGGGGTAAACAAACGACAGATGTTTAATTGAACAGTTAGTGATTCATAGCAATATTTGGACCAATTTAACTTTGTGCTAATGAATGAGTAATGTTCAATAGAATTATTAGTGTTGAGTAGCAATACTTGAAACTCTTTAACTGTGGTTAAATAAAACTATTGATGATAAATAGCAATGTTTGAAACCTTTTAAGACAGTGCTAACAAATGATTAATTCTAAATAGAACTATTCGTCTTACAATACTTGGGACCATTTTACGGTGAAAACAATAGTAATATTTGTGTGCCTACAGATTGGCTTTGTCTCATTTGAAAATAAGATTATCAACGAACTATTGCATTAAATCATGTCTATAACCCTTTCAACTATGTCTAAATAAATGAGCTCTGACTTCTTTTTAAAATAATATCTAAAAACTATGCGTTTAAAAAACATACATAATATGTATAAAGAGGATTTGGCATTAAATAACCTACTACGGTTGATATGCCGTAAACCCTACTATCTATCTATCTATAACTGACGTGATATATTCCTTTAGAATGGACAATGAAATGCGAAAAAATTATTTTCGCAGATCGAATCAAGTGTTCATTTAAAAATTCTTATGTTTGGTTTGGTTTTATGGCACATCAACCATGGTAGGTTATTTAATGCCAAATCCTTTTTATACATATATATGAAATATATGATTTCAAAACACATTTTGTTGATAACATTTTTAAACGAGACTGTGCTCATTTTTTTTCTCGCAGTTAAATTGTTTCATTTATTTCTATCTAATAAGAATAATTCTATTAACTATTAATCATTTGTTTGAACACGGTTTAATGTTTTCAAGTATTAGTATGTATCACAAACAATCCACTTAAGCATTAGACATTTGTTTACCCACAGTTAAATGATCAAACTGTTCTACTTCAAACAGTTCAGATTAGCATATCAATAAAATTAAATGGTTCCAAATATTGCTATGTATCATCAACAACCCAATCAGTAATTTGTATACACAGAATTAAATGATCAAACAGTTCTATTTCAAACAATTCAGTTTTGCATAAGTACACAGGTTTTGTTTACACACAGTTAAATGTAAAAACAGTTCTATTTCAAACAATTCAATTGAGCGTGAGTACACAGATTAATTGTCGAACAGTTCTATTTGACCCATAGATAGGACCCTATAAGGTGCTATCATTCTGGGCCAGAGTGGAGCTGGGAGCGATAACAATGAAGAGGTACCCTGCATTCTCCAAAGCTCCAGCATTACTAGAGCCTCACGATCAGATTGTTTAGTGATATATCCAGGACATTTGTTGGGGGGAGTCTTAGACCTCTGCAGGGATACAGCAGGTTTATTCTACAGCACCAGCTGACTGGGTCACAAAATTCTCTGAAGGTTACCCACAACGATAGATGCACAATATGAAGACCGTAGATACTATTTGCTAATGTCTCCCACCAGACAAGGCTTGAAACAAGGTCAAAAGCCGAGCCTCGAACCCTGCTGGTCTGTGCTGCTCATTGACCCACTCAGTGCAATGTGGGTCTAATGAGGCATGCAGTTTCACGAACCCAAATGTGGGTCCGGGCACGTATGTCGGGTTATAGCTTGAACTAGACAACAAGGTCTAGTGCTATACATGGAGTCATGAGTGCATCCAAAGACCATAGATTAAACTGGCCGAAACTATTTTAAGAACCATACTTGTTCGAGTCAATCAGTCTATAATGTTGATCACTCCTAATGATTGAAATTCCGACTGAATTTCGGTAGAAATGATTGATTTTTTACCAGCCTTTTTTACCAGCCTGTGGATAAAGTTTCTTTCTCGAAGGTCGTATCTCCGATAACAATTTAAGAAAGCTTAATTTAAAATTTCCAGTCAAAGAATCCTAACATTAAAAGAATGGTCTTGGCGTATTGTACCATAGCCAGATACAGCTATGTGTGAAACGTACATCGAATGTCCATAAAGATAGAACATAGGAATCTCGAAATTCGAAAAACACGTAACGACTTCTCAGTTCAGGTACGAAACTTTTTATCACCTTTGAGTTTAAAGGCTTTTCGACATAAGGAGAGAGGCACATTCTTTCTATTCCGGCTTTTTTATCTGCCCCTCCACCATCTCGTGCGACACCAGCACAAGGACTCCGCGAGCAAGCGAAAGCCAACCGTCTTCTCCCGAGGCAGGTCTCATCTCAACTGTACTAACTTTCTTCAAATTCTAAAATCATCCGCGCGCTTCCGGTGCGTGACGCCATTCGCACTTTCCCATCTCGGGCAACTGTGACATCTCTGAGTAACACGTCCGCTCCGCATGCGCGTGAACACCAGTGTTAATGTTGCACCTAAGTAACCTATGTGCTGAGCCGAAAGGTTCTCAGCCTAACTAAACCCAAAGGCATGAAACGAAATCCCTCGGCCATTATATTACAGTATCCCATAAACTATTATGGTTGCCAGAATTCCATGCTGAATAATTCCTATTCAAGGCATCTCTCATATTTGGTTTGGTTTGGTTAGATTTTATGGCATATCAAACCATTATAGGTCAATTAATGCCAAATCCTGTTTATAGATATATATTAAATAGATATGTATGCTTTGTAAACTCATTTTGTAGATAAGATTCTTAAAAAAGCTTGAACCCTTTTTTGCACACAGTTAAATAGTCTCAAGTTTTGCTATATAACAGTCACAATTTAACATCAGTCAGTCGGTTGGTTGGTTGCTTGGTTTACGGCGTGCAAACCATTTTCGCGTCATTTAACGCCGAATTAAATTTCAAACAATTCAGTTTAGTATAAGTATAGTTTTTGTTAAAAAAAACGATTAAATGTGAAAGCAATTCAGATAAATGTCAAAACAGTTCTATTTCTAACAATTCAGTTTAGCATAAGTACACAGTTTAATTCTATTTATGAACAGTTCTATTTAACACAAGATTGCAGTTTGAATGTCAAAAGCAGTTCTATTTTAAACAATTCAGTTTAGCATAAGTACATAGTTTATAGTTCAATTTGAGCCATAGATAGGACCCTATAAGGTGCTACCATACCGAGCCAGAGTGGACCTGACAGCGATGGCAATAAAGGATATTACACATTCCCCAATGCTCCAGCATTATAGGAACCTCACCATCGGATTGTTTAGTGTCATAAACAGGACACTCGTTGCGGGGGTCTTACATCTCTGCATAGGTACAGTCGGTGTATTCTACAGCCCCAGCCGACTGGGCTATTTAACATCAGTCATTTGTTTTCACATAGTTGATTCTATTTTACCCATAGATAGGACCCTATCAAGTGCTACCACTCCGGGTCAGAGTAGACCTGGAATTAATGGCAAGGAAGTGGTATTCCACATTCTTCAAATCTCTAAGGCTGTAGCCTCGCCATGAAATTGTTTTATGTCATATCAAGGACACTCGTTGGGGTGGGAGTTCTTACCCGTCTGCAGAGATGCAGTCGGTATATTTTACAACCCTGGTTGACAGGGCAAAGCATCTCACAGAGGAATGGGAGTTACTTGAAGGTGCAGCTATCCTCTCCTATAGTTTATTATATCGTTTGTGAGTAATGCCGATCGATTTTGCTTCAAAACATTTCTTAGGGCAATGGAGGTCACTTAGCATTGCCTGTCTCTTGTCTCTTAACTTTCATTTATGCCGAATAATTCCTTTTCATGGAGGTGATACCAGAAGAATGATGCTCCTTCGGTTCTGAATACAGTTTTCCTTCTCCAAGACCGGTTGGTCTAGGAAGACTTAAGATTCCAGTTTTTCCTACTATTTACTTATAGCTGGCAGAGAGAGAAGAGATGGATTTATGCCTTTCCTAAAGATAACAGAGAACCACAAACAGCCTCATCCAGGATTTGAACTCGTATTACCGAGTCCATTTCCTATGATAACCGTTGCGGATTGCAAGGCTAAACTAAGGATATATTTACTCTCATGCCAGACTAGGCCCTTGATAAATAAATATTTATTTAAGTTAGCCAAGTTTTTTGAGTTACAATAAAAGGATATCAGGGATTACAAAGAGAGGTTAAATAAATATTTACAATTGAAGAGAGAATACAGTAGAGTGATTTTTAACACGTTCGTCCCCTGGGCTGTTTTTTATTACTTTTACGAACCACCCTCTCGTTTAGTGCCCTTAGCATAATGGTTACCATCACAGGAAATAGAATCGGTAATCCGAGTTCAAACCCTGGACAAAGCCGTTTGTATTTCACTTCACGCTATTGCCTTTGGGAAAGGCATGAATCAATGTTTTCTGACCTCCAGCTATGGCCATGGATAAGTAGTAGGATAGAATGGGTTATTTAGTCTTGGTTAGGCTACTATTCAAGGTGAAGAAAATATTTGAATTTAAACTAACTGTATGCGGCGTGAGTGTCTGTGTCAGTGTTAACATGGACGTAAGCTTACACATTCAACTTACAACACACACACACACTCTCTCTCTCTCTCTCTCTCTCTCTCTCACGCATACACACGCTTAACACAAGGTCACCCATACTCTTCCTCTCACACACATATGACACCCATTCACATCCAGGCCAATGCTCACATGCATGCACACACCTACAGTAATTTTTTTTCTTCTCAGCTTAAAAATTGATCTTGTGTCACCTCCTGCTTTTGGTGAAAGGATTGTATAAATACATTAAGTGTATATATGTTCAAGTAATATCCAGCACATTGTACTGGGTTACATGGTACCAGTAGTAAAGAACGATTCTTGATCTTAAGTGGCATTAAAATAGTCAAAGAACTATTTAGTCAAAGTTGAAAGCGCGGTAAGAGTAATTCAAAGCTGAACTTTTTTCAGACTTACCTTTTTTTAATTACTCTCCTTTAGACTTACTTTTTTTAGACTTACTCTTTTTTAGACTTACTCTTTTTTAGACTTACTTTTTTGAATTATTCTTTTTTAGACTTACTTTTTTTAGACTTACACTTTTTTAGACTTACTTTTTTTAATTATTCTTTTTTAGACTTACTTTTTTTAGACTTACTTTTTTTAGACTTACTCTTTTTTAGACTTACTTTTTTAAATTATTCTTTTTTAGACTTACTTTTTTTAGACTTACACTTTTTTAGACTTACTTTTTTTAATTATTCTTTTTTAGACTTACTTTTTTTAGACTTACTTTTTTTTAGACTTACTCTTTTTTAGACTTACTTTTTTAAATTATTCTTTTTTAGACATACTTTTTTTAGACTTACTCTTTTTTAGACTTACTCTTTTTTAGACTTACTTTTTTTAATTATTCTTTTTTAGACTTACTTTTTTTAGACTTACTCTTTTTTAGACTTACTTTTTTTAATTATTCTTTTTTAGACTTACTCTTTTTTAGACTTACTTTTTTAAATTATTCTTTTTTAGACTTACTTTTTTTTTAGACTTACTTTTTTAGACTTACTCTTTTTTAGACTTACTCTTTTTTAGACTAAGTTTTTTAGACTTACTCTTTTTATACTTACTTTTTCCGAGGCAGGTACCATTTGAAAACGAGAAAATGTTCGTGTAAACGAGCCAAACTTGTCCTGTTTACCAAAACTTTTCTTGGGTTTGATTTACTTTAATCGCGCTTTTAACCTGGTTTAATTTAACAACTAACGAGGAAAATTAAGCTATAAAATGACCGGAAGGCACGAACCAGATCAGAAATATCAAGGTGAAAAATGGCACGAATGAAGACTAACGTGTTTATGGCCTGCTGACTTATGCCAAGAGCCATATCAAAGATTATTACTTGTACATCTGCACCAGATTGGTTTCCGAGCGTATATCTCTATTTCCCAACTATTCCTTTGTAAGTTATTTCCAAAACAAAAACAAAAACAAAAAATATCGAAGTCTAAGAATGCCATTCAGATAAAGAATGCGATGAAAACTATGCAGTAACGTTGAAATGGCAAATAGTGATTCCGATATGTTTGCTGGGCCATTATTTCGTTAAGTCTGTTGTTGGTAAGATACGTAGAGAATAAAAAAAAGCAATGATGTCTACCTAGACTTCCAATCTATTCATGGCTTATTTTAAGATATAATACTCTTTCGAATTTCCTGCCCGAATCATTATATTTAACTAGCTGAAATACTCGTTCTCGTTAGGTAAACAGTCAAAATCTGATCGCAGACGGTTATAGTGATATATAAATGATTTTTAAAAAATGTGTAAATTTATCAATCTAAATAAACACACTGTCAGCTGGGTCAGCTGAGTATACCTATTGCACCTTTGCGGAGTGGTTAAGTTCCCTCTCAGTGAGCTTCTTGAGTAAGACACCAAACTGCTACTGATGGTGAGGTTCCTTTTCAAGAGTTTGTGGAATTTTGGGTATCCCTTCATTGTTGTTACTCACAGGTCCACTCTAACTCGTATTGTTTGCTGACACAGTAGATTACACAGACTGCATCTCTGCAGAGAGAAAACAACCTGCCCCTGAGAAACGAGTGTCCTAGATATGACATTAAACCATCTGATGACGATACTTCGGTAATGCTGGAGATTTGGGGAAAGTGGAGTACCCCTTTATTGCCATTGGTCCCAGGTTCATTCTGATCCAGAGCGGTAGCACCTGATAAGATCCTATCTATGGGTGAAACTATATACAAACATCATCATCATCATCATCATCATCATCATCATCATCATCATTATCCCTGACTCTCTCTCCACTTCTCCCTATCGTTCAACGCCTCTGGCAAGTCTTCAGGGCTACATCCCGTATCCTCACATAGCTGCTGTATGTATGTCCGAGCTGGTCGTCCTGCTTTTGCTCGGTCATATGTGGGGGTCCATAGGAGTACATCACTTATGAGCTCGTCTTTGCTTCTCCAGCAGTGTCCTGTATGTCTGATTCGTCTAACTTGGATAGTTTTTGTGATGGGAGGCAGGTAGCCGTATAGTTGGTGCCTTGTGAAACAAATGACTGTTTAAATATGACTGTTACATAGCGATACTTGAAACCATTTAACTGTGTGCAAAAAAGAGATCAGGCTCGTTTCAGAATGTTGTCTACACAATGTGTTTAGAAATCATATATATATTTAATATATATGAATAAAGATGATTAGACATTAAACAACCCCAATGGTTAATATGCCATAAAATCCAATATAACCAAATCATATATATTTCATATATACGTATAAAGGGGATTTGGCATTGAATAAACAACAACGGTTGGTATGCCATAAAACCCAATCCAACCAAATCATATATATTTCATATATACGTATAAAGAGGATTTGGCATTAAATGACCTACATCGGTTGGAGTGCTATAAAACCCAACCAAACAAAATCTTATATATTTAATATATACGTATAAAGAAGATTTGATATTAAATGACCTACATCGGTTGGAGTGCTATAAAACCCAACCAAACAAAATCTTATATATTTAATATATATGTATAAAGAGGATTTGGTATTAAATGACCTACATCGGTTGGTGTGCTATAAAACCCAACCAAACAAAATCTTATATATTTAATATATATGTATAAAGAGGATTTGGTATTAAATGACCTACATCGGTTGGTGTGCTATAAAACCCAACCAAACAAAATCTTATATATTTAATATATATGTATAAAGAGGATTTGATATTAAATGACCTACATCGGTTGGTGTGCTATAAAGCCCAACCAAACAAAATCTTATATATTTAATATATATGTATAAAGAGGATTTGGTATTAAATGACCAACATCGGTTGGTGTGCTATAAAACCCAACAAAAGCAAGCCAAACTAAATTGGTTGTACCTGTTAGGGTCCTATATATGAGTCAAATAGAACGGTTCCATCATTTACGGAGGATTATCATTATTAGTTATTTGAAACCATACTGCAGTGTGCAAGTTATCCATAGCAAATAAGAGTACTCATTAAATATTATTACTGATGTTAATAGCAACACATGAAACCATTTAACTGTGTGCAAATAAATCAATATTGAATAGATTTTTTTGTACGAGATAGGAATAGGTGAAACCAGATAAACGCATGCAAACAAATTATTAATATCAAGTAGATACAAGATTATAATTGGAGGTGCCGTGGTGTAATGGTTATCGTCGTAGGAAATGGACACGGTGACACGAGTTCAAATCCTGGACGAGTCTGATTGCATTTCACATAGCACAAAAACCCTTGGGAAAGGTATGAATCCAATTATTCTCCCTCCAGCTATGGGTAAATAGTAGGGTAGACTTGGTGAGGCAACTAGTCTAGGAGAAGGAAAACTCTGAATTCAAACCTGTTAAACTCCGCTTAAAAATTGACCTTGTGTCATATCCTGCCCGAGCGGAGGGGTTGGTAAATAGGAGATACAAGTTTATAGAATTTGGACACCTCAGACGGTGTAATGGTTAGAAGGCTAGAGTTTCGAGTCTCACTGGGTGCCTCATTCATACGGCCTTGTACCATATCTAAGCAAAAAGTTTAGTAAATTACAAAAAAGTTTCTAAAAATTCGGTCATATCGGGTGGTTTAATGATTAGCCAGCTAGACTTGCACATCTTCACGAGTGATTTCGAGTCTTAATGGGTACCCCATTCATACAGCCTAGTGTCACATCTAAAGAAAGAGATTAGTAAATTATAACAAGTTTATAAATTTGAAAAAAGAAAAAAAAATGAAAGAAAGCGTTTGATAAAAATACAATTTTTATAACCATCCTTCGCTTTCTCTTAAATCTAATTTATCACATTTCAGTCATATTTGTTCGTTTTTAATGGCATACCAAACTTCTGGGGTTATTTAATGCCAAATTTATCCTTATTTTAGAAAGAAAGTAGTGGTGTAACATATCCACGTCCAAAAATACGACCAAGATTCGAACACGTGAAATAGACATAGGGAATCCGAAAAACACGAAATCGGATCAGGTACGAAACTCTTTATTACCTTTTTGAGTTTAAGGTTTTTCGACATGAGAGATTGACACAATTTCTTTCTATGCTGACTTTTCCATCTGACCCCACCACGTGCGGCCCCCGCCGCAAACTACTGGTCTAACCTCGGTGAGCTCCGATTTGCTTCGTCCAAGTCCAAATCTCAACTCTGTTTTTTTTCAAATTCCAAAATCCTCAGCCTATCGCTTCTGGGCATGCCGTCATTCACGTCCCCGGTGCAATTTCCTATCTGTTTTTTTTTTTTATTGTAACATCTGTGATTGTCACATCCGCCCCGCGCGAGCGTGAACACCAGCACTCAATGTGTGCACCTAACTAACCCATGCGCTAAGCCGAAAGGTTCTCAGCCTTACTAAACTGAAAGGCAAGATATATAAAACGAAAAATGATAATATAAAAAAAATCCCTCCGCAATTATATAACTGTGGTACTATTTAATCTATGAATGGGGGGATAAGGGGGGGGGGTTCATACCGTTCCCAAGGGTATTTGTCCGAAAGTGAACGCTATAGTTCGAACTCGCTTATAACAATTCCGCAGTCTAGAGCTCTAACCATTACCCCCACCCCATTTCACTAATACTACGTTTACAATAATTTTAAATTTTTAATAGTTTAAAAAAGAAATCATTAATAACAGTAATTATAAAAGAATAATTATAATGTAGAATGATAATTAAATGTATTCCTATCGTAAATTCTTGATAATTTCATTGTCACCAATTTTATAGTCCTAATTAATTCATTCATTTTGAACCTCTGACCCAGTCAGCTGCACATAGCGACCTAGTAAGATATGAAAAGTCACTCTTTAAAAAAATCTGGTCTTAATAAAAAGACGTGTGTAACACAGTTTTAATTTCGGGGTCAAAAAGTACAGAGACAGAAAGTTTGAATTTATTTATTTTAAAAAATTCATTCAATGAGTTGAACTGCATGAGAATCAAGTCAGAACTGTGGAACTCAGTAACTTCTATCCTTATACCTTAAGCTATGAACTTATTGATCACAGGTTGCATATGTATAGAATTAGTATCAGCGAATACGAAGAAATTTATACCATTAAGTATGACGTCAAACAACGTTTTGTACAATATAGTAATTTGCAAAGCACTTCGCTTCGATGTGGCACAAGGCTGAATAAATGGGGCGCCCAATGAGACTTGAACTCACTCGTGTAGGATTGTTAGTCTAGTTTGCTAACCGTTACACCACCTGAGGTATCCACGTTTTGTACAAAATAGAACACTGCCCTAATTCTAATTGGTTGTTTTATGGCATATCAATCTTCGTGGGTTATTCCATGCTAAAGACATCTTTGTACAAGGATAGTAATAGTACTATTAAGCTCACAGCTGGGAGGGGTGGGGAATTAGAGTATTCATACATTTCTCAAGGGTATTAGTCCGAAAGTGAATGTAATAGCGCAACTGGAGTTCGAACTCGCTCACTACGATGATACAGTTCAGTACGTTTGCCACAACCCCACCTAATTTTAAGTTTAAGTTAACAAAACCAGACTCAACCACAAACCAGACGTTAACCTTAAGCCCATTAAACTAAAAAAAAAAAAAAAAAAAAGAATGAAAAAAAAAATGCTGATAATGCATTTTATTTTGTTATGAAATTGTCTGAACTTTAAAAAAAAAAGCAACATTTTTATCTTGTTTCATAGTGTTGACGTCCGTTCATTTGATTTCTTTTTAAGTCTAAAAAGAATTTTGATTTTACGGTATTAGTCGCTTTGATTAGGCGCCTTTGGTAGTGTAATGGTTAGCAAGCTCGACTAGTCAAACCTACACGAGTGAGTTCAAGTCTCATTATGTGCCCCTTTTATATAGCCTTGAGCCACATCTAAGCAAAAAGCTTAGTAAATTACCACTTTGATATTCTAAAAATTCCCACTCTCTTTTTTTCCTTCAAAGTTACACACTCAAACATTATCTCGTACAGTCATTTTAAATTCTTTAAGAGTTTTAGATTTTTGTATATTGACTATAATTAAAAAAAATTCCGTCAAAAAATATCTTGAGTTTCCTGTAAAATCCATAATAAAACTAATTTCATGAAAAGTTTGATTTGGTTATTTATCAAGCTTAGTGTAATAAGTAAAATAAAGTTGTCTCCCCTGTTCTTGGCTTCCTAACTTCTGTATATAGATTTACACACAGAACCTTTCTCATATAAACGGCAAATCACCGTTAACTCATACCCGTTATGGAATAAAGCTTAATGTGAGTTTACGTTTGTCTTTGTTTTTCCTTAGCTTAGTTGTGGCACAAGGTCAGAAGTATAGGGCGTTTAGTGAAAATCAAATTCACTTACGAAGGTTTGCTCATCCAGCTTGTTAACCATGACACCACGTGAGGTGCTCATGAAAGGGTTGATTTACATCTTTTTTTTTATAGTATTGAATTAATTTTGAGGGCTATTTCAATGTGAAATAATAATTATATCATCATCATCATGTCGTGCTGGTAGCACGGATATCCCTGACTATCTCTCGCCACTTTTCCCTATCGTTCATCGCCTCAGGCAGGTCTTCTGGACAACATCCCGTATCCTCACATAGTTGCTGAATGTATGTTCGTGCCGGTCGTCCTGCTTTTGCACGGTCATGTGTGGGGGTCCATAAGAGTACATCACTTTATATAAGTCTAAATAATTCCGAAGTAAGACAATTCCGAAGTAAGACAATTCCGAAGTAAGACTTCATCGTCAGAGACTTCTTTTTTTTTTTTTTTATAAATGAACACTTTATTTCCATTTTATACAAAATAGTGGGCACGAGGCCCAATGGTTTTTTGGGGGAGGGGAAGGAAGCGGTCATGCCATATAACTATATTGTCTAAGGAGCCCTAGCTAGCTACATTCGCCGACCCATTCAACAGTACAATGTATAATCAATCACTCTTCACCAAGCGCGCTGCAGCCACCAAAATACCACACTTGCTCTGTGAAAAGACCTACTCAAAACCCCGAATGGAATGTCTGATTCTATTTACAAAAAAAATGATTTTATATACAAAAATGTGGTGTGTGATAGGGATGTGAGAAAAACTGAGAAAAAATTTCCCGTTTGGTTGCCCTCCCATCCCCCCTTCTACGATATAAAAGCCGACTATTTTTCGGTGTCCAAGAACACTGAAAACAAGCCAGACCTACGCTAAATGGGTGAGGGATCTAATCTACTGGGACAAAAAAAAAAAGACTGTGTTGGGTGCGGTGAGAACAGGTAGCATGAATTTATACAAGTGAGATTCCCGGATCTTCAGAAAAAGTGGGCCGGAGTAAGGGTTAAGGTATAGAAATAATAGGGACTAACGACTAGGTGACGGGGATGATGGCTCACAACATACTGCTAACAAGGAGGTTCAAATTTTTTTAACATTGTAAACAGGGTGTCACGTGGGGTGTTAGAACGCCATGTTGTGTTCTAAACATGGTGCCACGTGTGGTGTTTAAACGTCATAAACGGAATAGACGTGACTTCAGTGGTCCTAATCGATTTCATTTTATTCTACTTTATTTTTATTTTTATATTTATTTGAAATGTTCATGTTAATTAATGATATATTTAGTATCTAATTCAAACCTACTGTTAATCTGAGGGTGTAACTTAACTATTAATAAAGTTTCCATAATTCTAAGATAATAATTTTTTTGTTGCTAAATCTTAATATCTAGCGTTAAGAGTAATAGACACTATATTGTACACAATTACTATAAAAAAATATTATATTGTACACATGACTATGTGACGTCATACTTCACAGTACACATTTTTTCGCAGTAGTACGGTCAAATGGATCAGTAAAGAGTAAACATCTAGTACGGTCAAATGGATCAGTAAAAGATTTTACAGGTTTAAGCAAATATAAACATCTAGTACGGTCAAATGGATCAGTAAAAGGTTTGTGGGGATTTAGGAATTAACAGTAAAACTCCCAACCGGATATTGACTCGTCGGCTGCCAGATACAAAATGTATAAACGCGTCGCCACGCATAAGGCTCCACGCATCCATCCGGTTAAAATCAGAAAAAACAAAAATAATAAAATGTAAAGTAGCCAATGGGAAGCGGTCGCGCCAAAATTAGAAGGATTTTGGAGTGGCGAATTTGGAGCCGGTGAAGAGAGATAAATACTCAGGTTTTCTGTGAACCGACCTTCTTTTCGGGTAGTGACGTCGAACCGACAACACCGATTTTGCTGTCTGGTTTTGGGCACCACGCTGCGTCTTGGGACGTAGCGTTGGTTAGTCCATTCACCAAGTAAGTAAGTAAGTAAAGTTAGCGACCATAGTCGAGGGTGACCCGAAGGCTCCCTTTTCGATAGCTACAACACCAAGGTGTAGGGGAGGGCGCTACTCCATTCCCTGGATTGCTCCACTTTACCCTTGAACCGTACCTTATAATGCTGAGTGTTAAGCAAGGTGGTATCAAGTTCCATTTTTAAAGTCTTTGGTATGACTCGACCTGGGATTGAACCCAGGTCTCCCGGGCCATTGGCGAACACTCTAACCGCTGGGCCAATGTATGGAAGAAATGTTTTCGTCTCTTATCTGTTTCTATCTTTTTCTTTTTGTATATTTCTTTTGGACTTTCTTTGGGCAAGGCATTTCGCCGGCCAGTCAACGTGAGGTAAAATAAGTAAGTTGGCGACAATAGTCGAGGGTAACCCGAAGGTTCCCTTTTCGATAGCTACTACACCAAGGTGTAGGGGAGGGCGCTACTTCTTCCCTGGATTGCTCTACTTTACCCTTGATCCGTACCTTATAATGCTGAGTGTTAAGCAAGGAGGCATCAAGTCCCATTTTTTGAGTCTTTGGTATGACTCGACCTGGGATTGAACCCAGGTCTCCCGGGCCATTGGCGAACACTCTAACCGCTAGGCCAATGTCCGGTTGCCCTTAGCCACTGACTACCTAAAAACCTTCAAACTCCACATTGGTGACATCGACACGAAAAAACCTTTAAACACCACAGGTTTTTACAGGTTTAAGCAAATATAAACATCTAATACGGTCAAATGGATCAGTAAAAGGTTTTTAGAGGTTTAAGCAAATATAAACATCTCGTACGGTCAAATGGATCAGTAAAAAGTTTTTGCAGGTTTAAGCAAATATAAACATCTAGTACGGTCAAATGGATCAGTAAAAAGTTTTTACAGGTTTAAGCAAATATAATTGGAGCATTGAAAGATTTCTTCATGAAATTTGCCCACTCTGTTTGCAGAACTTCGAATATGCTGACTGTATCGTCTGTAGATGGGTAAGACTCCTCACAAGTGGGGTTGTTCAGCAAAACCACTGGATCTGGTTTCTGTTATGGACATCTGGGAAATGTGGAACCACTCCTTCATCGCCTTTACTTCCAGGTACACTCTGACCTGAAATGTTAGTACCTGTTAGGGACCCATCTATATCCTTGGGAAAGGTATAAATCCAATCATTTTCTCTCCAGCTATGGGTAGACTGGCTTCTTCAGCCTTGGTGAGGCAATTAGTCTAGGAGAAGGAAAACTCTGAATTCAAACCTGTTAAACTCCGCTTAAAAATTGACCTTGAGTCATATCCTGCCCGAGCGGAAGGGTTGGTAAATGTGGTTAGGGACCCATCTATAGCTTAAATAGACTGGCTTAATTACTATTCCTGTAAGATCGGACCGTGGACAGAAAAAAAAAAGAAAAAGAAAAATATTCTCAAGAAACAATCCACAAAAATGTTACTATGAACGCAATTCCTTAACCTTTAGGCATAGAATAACCCAAGATTGGTTGAAATACCGTTATGATCATTTATTCAGACTATCAATCACGAGATATAAATAAAAAAAAGCAAAACTTTCACGAGCGTTTCCGAGCCGATAACGAAAAGAGTCAGAATATGCCGACAAAACGCCTAAGCCAATCAAATTTAAGCAAGCAGACGATAAAATAATTTCATTAATTTACTGTTACGAGAACAGTATTATTCAAGCAATTTTAAACAACATGAATTTATCGCCGCTAAGTGACAAACTACAATCTGTGGAAAAGGTGATACAATTCTGTCAAGAAAAAAAACTTATTGGCAAAATTAAAAGTTGCCGGACATGCGAGCATCCTTGCCATTTAAAAAAAATGAGAAAAAGCTATGTCGAAATACGAAATGCAGGACGTTGACTGCATTGTGCGAAGGGACGTTTTTTCCCGGTCCAAACTAGCCATTGCTCAAATATTAAAATTGATATATCTGTGGTCATACGATATGGCTACAGTTAAAAATATAAGGCGAGAGTGCGGTATCAACTCAGCGCATACCCTGACAAACTGGTCTTCATGCGTTTTGTCGGCATATTCCGATTCTTTCCGTTATCGGTCCGGAAACGCTCGTCTTTATCGCAGTAACATAGATGCATAAATACCGAAATATGCTTTTGAATGGTATTTAAAAAACAATGACAGTCCTGCTTATTTTTATGGCATTTTTATTTTCGGATACAGTTTTAAAAAAACGAAAAGAAAAAAAAAACGAAAACTTGGGTATATCTTGATTATCAAAAGTTAATGATGATCTGTTTTCATAATGGTCAAGAAATTTTTCAAAGAATGTTTATGCAGCAAGCTTTTAACAAAATAGGATCATACTGGAATGTTTTTTTAAGGAGAAAAAAGAGAAAAGGCCTTGTCATATTCTATTCTATATTTTCAATCGACGATTCCAAATTGGTACCTGCAATTTTGAAAGTTAATAACTTAATCGCCTCATTACGGAATTTCACGTTCAGAAGTATATAGACAAATGGATTCAATGTGCAGTGTAGCACCCAACTCTCGCCAAGAATAAAGAGGAAATAGTCGAGCGGTTTCGGTGCCTGCAGATGCGTCACAAGCTTCCTCAAGAGGATAAAGATAAAATACAAAGCGTGGTTTATCAAGGACATGATCGTTATCCAAATGGCCGTGCAGTTTGTCAGTTTTTGTTGGGTCAGAATCTCGTGTATTTCTTGGTACATAGAAACTTCTACTTCATTTTTGGCCTCCGACTTCATCCGATTGTTCCACGTCTTTTGGATCCGTACTGTTAAGAACACGTACCAGTACAGGATGAAGATCATCATACAGGTTACTATACAGAAAATTAAAAGACCCAGGTAGTAATACCATAGCTCTTTCTCGAGGAATGTCACACACTCGTGGACGGCAACGCCATTATTTAAGTGTAATGTGCGCCTTCGCGACCAGGCATGTACAGGAATTGCCACCAACGAGGATAGAATCAACATAATCGTTCCCAGACCTCTGGCAGAACTAAAACTTATGTGATCTTCGGTACTTCGAGTAATATTTAAATATCTCTCCATTGATAAAATAAATAACATTATCATGGAATAGATATTACATGTGAAAACAATATAAGCCTTGATTTTACAGAGAGTGTTATTTGGGTAGTTATAGTAGGTATAGAGCCGGAATATTTCCATTGGGATTCCTATAAGACAGCATACCAAATCCGAGATTGCCATCAGAATTAAAAAGAAAGTGACAACACGAATTTTAAGCCGAAATCCAAAAATATAGATGGTGAATGAATTACCCACAATTCCAATCGGTAGTATGAATGCCAAAAAGGTCAAGGCTGGAATGCGAAAGTATAAATATTGCTTGTTAAATTGTTCAATGTTTGTTATATTTTTCGTCTCCATATTTCAGGTTGTCGTATGATTAAAAAAGAAAAAAGATAAATAAAAAGGCAGTGGAATTTTTTTTTGTTAATCACAGCAGATCTGTTAGAATCATTTCATAATATCCTAAATTTGATAATCCGAAAGTTTATGTACATGGAATTAGTGAGTTTTTTTTAAATTTTAAACATGAACGCCGCGTCTCATTTCGTTAGAGTCCAAATTGTTTTTTTTTTTTTTTTGTTTTTTATTATTAATGAGAAACAGATGACATCATAAATTCTATTTTTCTTCTTTTTAAGCAAGTCGAACAAAGCAAAATTCTATTAAAAAGATAAAAGGAAATAATTCCAAATAAGAAAAAACAAACAAACAAACAAACAACAAAAAGAAAAACGTGAAAGTAAAACAATACCTGGTTGGATTAAAATATGCCGACTGTATCTCTTGCAGATGGATTAGACATACACAAAACGGTTTGTGTTGGGTATTACACTGAAGTGCATATATGGTGAGGCTACAGCTCTAGAGCTCTGGGAAGAGATGAATCATCTCTTAGTTCCTATTACTTCCAGATCCTCTCAAACCTGGACTAGAAGTACCTGTTCGAGTCTCATCTATCGATCAAACAGATCTGTTTGAGACAATGTTTCAAATGAGTTTAAACAATATTTGTTCTGAAAACATTGATAAGTAAAGTAAAGTTGGCGACCGTAGTCGAGGGCGACCAGAAGGCTCCCTTTTCAATAGCTACTACATCGAGGTGCAGGGGAGGGCGCTACTCCTTTCCCATGATTGCTCCACTTTACCCTTGATACATACCTTATATTGCTGAGTGCTAAGCAAGGAGGTATCAAGTACCATTTCAAAAGTCTTTGGTATGACTCGACCTGGGATTGAACCAAGGTCTCCAGGACCATTGGCAAACACTCTACCCACTAGGCCAATGCGCCGGTTCAAAGTGTTTACCTGTTTAAAATGATTGTAAACATTATCAATACACTTGTTCTTTAAACATTGATAATGCAACTGAGTGTAAAGTGATTGTTTTTTTATTCAATAGTAATTGTTGCTTGAAACGATACAATTGCTTGTTAATTATTAATATCATGTAAGAATATTTGAAACTATATAACTGTTTGCAAATTATTTGTATTGTGAATAGCTACCTGATGCTATAATTGTTTGTCAAAGATTAATTTTAAATAGTCACTACTTGAAATCATATGGACCCCTGCATATGGCCGAGCAAAAGCAGGACGACCAACTCAAACATGCATACCGCAGCTATGTGAGGATAGGGATGTAGCCCTGAAGACCTGCCAGAGGCGATGAACGATAGGGAGAAGTGGAGTGAGAGGGTCAGGGATATCTGTGCTGGCGGCACGACATGATGATGATGATGACTTGAAATCATAGAATTTCTTTAAAAAGATTAACTTCAGCATTAAAAAACTTAAAGTTTACATGCCGTAAAACTAACCAATCAGCAAAATAATGCACGTCAAAAAATATACTATCTGAAAAACTGTAGGAACCTAACAAAAAGGTTACTGAATGAGAAATAACGAAAACGGAAGTTGGAAATGAAATGGAAATCTTTATAACATTAACAAAATACAATACTCACCAGTGGGGTGAAGAAGGTTAACAACTGCTGGCGGTGTCCTACTTAATCAGCATATTAACCTCCTCACAATAATGTCCAACGTATTTATGAGGATTGGGATATACCCATTAATGTTCATAGGTGCGGTATATAACAAAAACGAAGCCAGTATTTTCCGATTAATGTCCGTATTTTCTGATTGATGTCCGTATTTTCCAATTGATGTCCGTATTTTCCAATTCCTGTTCATATTTTCCAATTGATGTCCGTATTTTCCAATTGATGTCTGTATTTTCCTATTGATGTCCGTATTTTCCAATTCCTGTTCATATTTTCCAATTGATGTCCGTATTTTCCAATTGATGTCTGTATTTTCCAATTCCTGTTCATATTTTCCTCTTGATGTCCGTATTTTCCTATTGATGTCCGTATTTTCCAATTCTCGTCAGTATTTTCTTTGAAGGTTGATATTATTTATTACTTTATTTTAATTGGATTATTTCTCAGGTTAACTGATTAATTGATTTTAACTGCATTTCAACCCGTCTATGGTTATTTCATGCTTTGAGGTTAAAGAATTGTCATCATTGTACGTTCATTAGTTGTCTAAATTTTTGAGACGAAGCCTGATGATTTTTATCATTAAGTGTTTTCGGACGATTGTCTTCATCTTTATTCATATTTACCCAACCCTTCCGCTCGGGCAGGTTATGACACAAGGTCAATTTTTAAGCGGAGTTTAACAGGTTTGAGTTTTTCTTCTCCTTGACTAGTTGCCTCACCAAGGAAGAACCCAGTCTGTCCTACTATTTACCCATAACTGGTGGGAGAATAATTGGATTCATACCTTTCCCCAGGGTATTAGTGCTATGTGAAATGCAATTAGGCTGGTCCAGGATTTGAACTCGTGTCGCCGTGTCCATTTCCTACGACGATAACCATTACACCACGGGGACCTCCCTATCCAACCTCTCCACTCGGACAGGATATGACACAAGGTCAATTTTTAAGCGGAGTTTAACAGGTTTGAATTCAGAGTTTTCCTTCTCTTAGACTAGATTGTCTTCATCTTTATTGTTATTTCCACAATGTGGGGTAATACAGGGAAAGGAGTAGCTCTCTTCCCAACATCTTGGTGCAGTAGCTATCGAAAAGGGAGCATTCGGATCACCCTCGACAACGGTCGTTAACCTTACTTTTTATAACATATCAAGGATTCCTATTGGAGGCAAACAACTTTCAAGCATTTCTATTTTACTCATAGATAGGACCCTAACATTTACTAACACCCTAATGTTGCATTGCATGAAAACAAAACAAAACAACCCCACAACATTTTGCCAATAATCATTTCTTTGCACACAGTTATCCCTTTCATGGGCTACATTACTATCGACAATACTCTTCATGTGCAGACGGGCTGATTCATTGGTTGTTTTACGGCTTGTTAATCCTTTTTTTTTTTTATCAGTAAGAGTTTTTGGACTATTGTCTACGTCTTTATTGTTTTTTTCACAACGTTTCGACCGCTGTATCCTCCAGCCTTCCTCAGGTGTCCCCTGTTTATCTGGGCATAGAAATTATTCAACCCGGGAAATAATTTTTAAAGTTTGACTGTTGTTGATTTCCCTGATGGATTTGGCACTAAATAACCTACAAGGTTGATATACCATTAAACAAAAGAAACCAAACCAAACCATAAGAAACAACTGCACAAAAATCTAAATATGGACGTGCAATGAGTGCGATTCCCTAACCTCTTTGGCCGGACGAATGATGCCACCCTCGTCAAGCAGAAGTGGGAGTCGGGTGTTTTGTGAATCTCAATAAAGGAAGTTTCTCTATTTACTCTCTCTCTCTCTCTATCTTGGTAAAGGAGATGAACGTTTGTGTGTACGGAGAGCGAGTGAACCTTTGCAAAGATACGGGAAAAATCGATTCTATCTTGAACGAAGAAACTATCCCGCGCGTTATGTTGGTTATCTATTTCCATATACTTTCACTGCTTCAAAAACTGAACGGAGAAATAAAGCGACAGCGGTTCTAACACAAGAGACGAGTTGTATTTTTTGTGTTTCTCCTTCCCTCATCCAATGATCAGCCATCACCGACATTCTTCTTCTTTGTCCATCGTAATCGATGAGGACCATCTGATCACTCTCATGATTGAGGAAGGCATCCGTGAGTGCGCAGATGGCTAATGAGACCAATCTGTGCACGGTAGAGTCTTGGGAAGTGAGGAATAGGGGCAGCAGTGGCTGATGTGGCAGTGCCTTTTCTAAGTTTCCTACGCAGCTCAGTTGCTTCGTTACTTCTGGTTTCTCAGATTTTCGCTACACGTTTGACAACTTTTCTCCACTTGTCTTTGTCCTGCGCCTGATGTTCCAGGCAATTAGAGTCGATACCGAAAGATCTCATAGTGACATTCAGTGTGTCTTTGAAGCGCTTTTTCTGGCCTCCTTGAGACCGCTTGCACCGTAGAACGGTTTCTTCGGGAGGTGGTGAGCTTTCATGCGTACAACATGACCTGCTTAACGAAGCTGTGATTGCATCGAGATGGTGTAGATGCTAGAAAGAGAAGCCCAAGTTAAAACTTCGGTGTCAGGGATGTGTTTTTGCCTTGTGATGGCGAGAATCTTCCTCAGACAGGTCGTGTGAAAGTGGTTTAGCTTCTTTGTATGCCGTTGATAAGTTCATGTTTCACAGGTATAAGGAGGGTGGTAAGAACGACGACTCGGTATACCTTGATTTCGCTTGCCTCCAAGATGCCTCTTTGATTCCATGCATTCCCGTTGAGTCGGCCAAAGGTTGCACTCGCTTTTGCGCGTCTAGTGTTCACCTCGTCATCCATGACGATTGACTTAGAGAGGGTGTTGCCGAGGTAGGTTAACTTTTTTTTATTACATTCAGTCGTTGTCCCATGATGGTGATATTGGGTTCGACGTAAGGTTTTTCAGTCTTGACCTTGGTCTTTGCTTGAAGCCTTCTGCGGTCGTCAGAGCGGTATCGAATGTCGATTCCATTATCCGAGTTATTAAATGCATTAAACAGCACCGCAGAAAACATGATACTGAAAAGAGTGGGGTGGGGCAGGACACATCCCTGCTTAACCCCATTTGTAACGAGAAAGGCTACCCAACTTTCTCCGTTATCTTTAACCCTTGCTGTCATGAAATTGTCTAACGATGATGATGAATTTTTCGGGGCAGCCGTATTTTGCTATGATTCTCCAAAGGCCATCTCTGCTGACCGTGTCAAATGCTCTGGTCAGATCAACATAAGTCGAGTAGAGGTCAGTGTTCTGTTCCTGACACTTTTCTTACAGCTGTCTTGCAGCAAACACCATGTAAACAGTCCAACTTTCCTTACGGAAGTTGCATTGACTCTCTGGTAAGAGTCCATGTTCGTGATGTTTGTTGAGACGATTTAGAAGGACTCTGGCTTGGAACTTGTCCGAAATTGAAAGTAAGGAAATTCTGCGGTGATTGTTGCATGCCTTTCGGTTCCCTTTCCTTTTGTAAATATGGATGATGGTGACGTCCTTGAAGTCTTTCGGTAGTTGTTCTTTCACCTATATAAGCTGAGTGAGAGTCAGAAGTTTACCCGTCAGCGCTAAACCACCCTCCTGATAGATTTCCGTAGGAATTGAGTCAGATCCGGGTGCTTTGTTGCTGGATTGTTAACGGATAGCTATCTGAACTTCCTCCAGGGTTGGAGTGACGTCCAGTGACTCGTTCACTGGGACTTCGTTCAATGGCCTGTTTAGTACACTATCGAAATGCTCAGCCCACCACCTATTCAGGATCTTGTTCTTCTCTTGGTTCCATCTGCACTCAGAAGCGGAGAAGAGCCAGCACTGGTGGGAGCGTAGACCTCCTTCAGACTGCTTATACAAGTTTTTCATGTCATTCTTGTCTGCGTAACCTTGGATTTCATCAGCTCTAGTGCACATCCAGGAATCTTGCATTTCGCACAGCTTGAGCTGAACAGTGCTGCAGATGCGCATGAAGGTGCGCCAGGTGGTCAGCGCGCTTTTTCCCTATGAGGTCCATGATCTCAACATGGCTCTCATCAAACCAGTCTCTGTGTCTTCTGGTAGATGGTCCTAAACATTCTATATCTGTGCAATATATGGTGTCACGGAGAGTGATCCAGGCTGCTTCCACATCTTGCTCGTAGAAAAAGATGGCACCAAGCCGCTCATCTAAGGCCTCAACAAATGATTGCTTGGTTGGAACGTCTTTTAGCTTCGTGTTGTTCAGTTGTTTTGGTGTTTGTTTTTTTTTTTTCCCTGTGGTCTTGTTTTAGGTTGGACTCTGATGCTTAGTGCTGTGATTCTGACAAAAGAAAGACACGGGGAATACAAAAAAGGTTGATAGAAAAACATATATTCGAGTAACAGAAACAAGATACAAGTGAACCTGATTAAACTGTAGTTAGTTGATAGGAAGCTGAGAGTCCAGTGGGGTAGCGACTATCCGTCCACTACGCAAATGGTATCACACGTGATTGTGTCACGTGGGTCCGGTAAACTCCGTTTATTTCCTTATTGTTACAATAAAGAAGGCATGAAGCCTTGAAATTTTGTGGGGGAGGAGAAGGGAGCGGTCATGTGGTTTGTATATGTTCTAAGGGAACCAAGCTATCCACATTCGCCGACCCATTCAACACTACTATATATAAACACTCATGCATCATCAACCTCGCTTCATTCACCAAAATACCATATTTGCTCTATGAAAAGATCTACTTAAAAAAAACCGAATGTAATGTATGATTTTATTTACAATTGTTGATTTATTTACAATGAATGTTATATGAGGGGATGAGAGAAAAACCCCGAAATACAAAAACGAAACTAAGGAAATCGGGACCCTGCCTGCACAGTGAGTTAGCATTTTATTGAGCGAGAGGTGCTCCAGCTCCGCTAAACTTATATCTGCCCGACTAGCTTCCTCGACAAAGCGCTATAGCTCTGGTTCGGTTGCTCATATGATGATCAAAGGTATTCACCGTGGGTGCACCCCTAAACAAATACGGATTGGGAATTTCTTTATTATCTACAGTTTTTAACGAAGTGAGCGGTATAAGAGTCCTTTTGATTTGATGATCTATGATAGGTGAATCCAGGATGTCAGAGCAAAAGTAAAATGCATTGATTGATTGTCGGTCCCTTCCCGCGACCGACTTTGCTCTTGAATGAGTCTTTGATGGAGATGATGTGGAGGATTCAGTACGTGTTTCTGAATAAAAGCGGTAGAACAGCCTGGGAGTTGATAGAGGTGATAGAGAAGGTGGTGTTGGGGAGAGGGGGGTCTTTTTTAAAGTGGTTTTGGACGCAGGGCCGCAGCCCTCACGCGTCCGACAAAATCCAAAAATACCTTCGGCCTCGTCGGCATTCCCCCAATGGGGGCGCCTCAGACGCCAGGAAACAAAACAGCAAACAATTGGTAAAACAATTGGGTGGATTCCGTCTGTATTTATGGAGGAGGGCGAGTCCATTATGAAGGGAGTACAACACTTAGTTCAGAAATTATTAGGTGATGATCTGTCAAGCATTCTGCACCACACACGGCTTTGGTTACTGTAACATCTCGCCTATCTCTCCGTCTCACAATGACATAGTCGATGAGATGCCAGTGCTAAGAGTGGGGGGTGCATCTGGGATGTCTTCTTGTAAGTAGGGAAGCGGAATACGGTGTTGATGATTAGAAGATTATGCTTGGTGCAGGTCTGAAGAAGTAGTAGGCCGTTACTGTTACATTTTCCGGTCCCGTGTTTACCCAGTACTCCTTCCCAAGAGGCGCTGTCTTGTCCAGCTCTTGCATTAAAGTCACCAAGAATGATGAGCTTGTCTACAGCGGGAGCAGCGGAGATAACATATTCAAAGTCTTCAAAAAACTTATCTTTTGTCTCATCTGGGATGGTCATGGTTGGTGTATAGGCACTGATGATGGTAGCGAACTTTTTCCCGTGATGAAGTGGAAGTCTCATAGTCATGAGGCGGTCATTCACCCCTTTATTGGGGCAGGCTAACTTGCCTATGAGTGAAGTCTTGATAGCATAGCCCACTCTAGCTTCGTGTTTATCATCGGGTGCACGTCTGCTCCAGAAAAAAATAATAGCCTGAACTCTTTTCAGTCAACTCTCCCTTGCTTGCCAGCCTGGTCTCACTGAGGGTAGCAATGTCGATTTTGTACCGAGCAAGTTCAAAAGCGATAAGAGCGGTACGTCTATGAGAACTATCGGTGTCGTCCCGGTCAATAAGCGTGCGGACGTTCCACGCGGTAATGTTCAGAAGTATTTTTTTTATTTTTGCATTCTTGTTTCGGCTGCATTGAGAGATGTCTGCGCCGACAGTAGTTAGCTGGCCAGGGTTAAGTAGAACAGGCAATGGTTGGGGCACTCTTTCTAGCCCGTTTCCCATGCTGCAGGGGTGAGCAGTGCTGTCCTAGAAAGGGTTGCGCAGACACTCAGACAGCTGTCGAACATTACTTCTGCTCCAGTCAGTAAGGAGCGACTATATAGCCTGAGTCACCTGTGTGCAGGTCTGTGGCTACGATTTCCTGTGTACCCACACCTGTCGCTTCGTCGCTCTCTCGTCGCCACAGGACTTGATGCAATAAGATTGGCCAAAGGTTGATTGATGAGTTGTGCTTGACTTTAAAATGAAGTAGTTTTGCGCAAAGCCAGCTTCACTCTCTCGTCTCGGTGGGCCCAATCCTGTGGCACGACAAGGTCAAGACTGTTAAAGACCAGAGGGGATGCAGGAGCTGCCGGAAGGTGACATATACGTCAGTCAACCGCCTGCGGAGCTCCACTCCTGATTTTCTGTCGGGGTATCTCTCTTACTCTATGGGTAGCCAGCTACTGACATACACCTGCCGGATTTGATGACATGTCTTGTTTATATATACATACACATGCATATTACTGAACGCTAGCCGTCGAAGTAAACGGATCAAAGTTGACTATTCAAAGTGGAAGTAGACGAATCGAAGTCCATTTATTATTATATTATCATTAGTTAAACTTTTTGACTGTTTAACTATCTCACCGTCACAACTAATTGCTGTTATCTAATAACTCGACTAATTTTCGTTGTAATGATCTCAAATTTTCACGGTATGTGTCGAAAGAACTCAAAATTCTTTTTTTAATGTTTAAATGCCATTTCCCCCCAGTGAATAGTATTTCTTCACTGAAAAAGAAAAAAGCATTTAACATAGAATTTTGAGTTGTTTCTTTACGTGCCGTTAAAAGCTAAGATCATTTGATTTGGTTGTTTAATGGCATATCAACCTTCGTAGGTTATTTAATGCCAAGGCCATTCTCCTAGAAGAACAATAGTGGTGCTATTTAACCCATAACTGGGAGGATAAGGAGGTTCATACCTTTCCCAGGGGTATTTGCCTGAAAGTGAACGTAGTAGCGCGACTGGAGTACGAACTCGCTTACTACGATTCCGCAGTCCATCGCTTTAACCATTACACCATGAGGACACCCCCAAGATCATTTGAAGAAGAATTTGCTTAGTTATTGCATTACAAAAATGATATCAATTTTTTCCGTTGTGCCCTTTACAATAGAAATTATATGAATAATTCTGTAACATCTAGTATTTTTTACTCAATGTCATAAATATAATTCAAGATATTTGCATTTGAAATGTGACTCATCTTTATGGGATACTCTGTAGATAGGCTTTACTTTCAAAACGTATCTCGTGTTAAGCATTGGTGTTTTCAGAAAGAAAATATTCTATTTATGATGTCATATCCAACACGTCAAATGAAAACAAAACACATTACAGCTAATTACTTGGCGTCTGGCTTTAAAATTGTCTTGTTATCGGATGATGATTACGACATATTAAAATTGTTTTGAGGCCGAAAGAAGAGGGCAGGATTTTACTAGAGAAATTTGCTAGAGTTGGAAATTATACTCCTAGAAAAAAGATTGTTGGAACATCTCGTTTTCAAAGAGTTTATACTTCGTGAGACTTTAGAAAAAAGTCGCATGCGCACAGCTGCCTTATTCATTTTTTTCAACTTAAATATATATCCCTTTTAGTTGGTCTGTTTTTGACTGCACCGATATTCGAATTCTCAATATACAGAGATCCAACCATATATCGACATGTACTGGATATTAAAACATCCATTCGCATAGAATATTGTCACTTCACACTAGAGTGAAAGATATGACGAGTAGCAGAGTATTTAAGGAAAAAATCAGTTCTTTATCTGATTCAGTGGATAATAAATATACATTAGCCCCAAATTAAGTGCTCGTAGAATCCTGGTTAAAGATTATTGTTTTAATTTGTAGTGAGTGAGTCCAAACGCTCAGCTTATTAAAATACTGACTCCCTGATATGAACAACTTTAGCGACAATTTCACACAAGCAATAAATTATAATGAAGAAATATTACATCTTCGAATTCCAGCTTTAGTTATTTTGTCATTTGTTTTACCGTTTGGAGTACTGGGTAACGCTTCTGTTATTTATATATATGGTTTTCGACTGAAAAAGACCAACATATTTATTTTCATAACCTTGCTGGCAATATCAGATATTACAAGCTGCTTAATAGGAATTCCTCTGGAACTTTATAGAATCCGTTTGTTCTACGCTTATCCGATTGATTCTCTATGCAGACTGCACAGGTTTGTATTATTTACATGTTATATATACTCAACGTTTCTCCTACTGATCATCTCTATAGAGCGGTATATTAAAGTCTGCAAAAGTTCGGTGAGGCAGATGAGACTCAAAGCGGCCAAATACCTTGCCATTGTCGCTGGAATTCTAGCTATACTCCTTGCTCTCCCGTCAGCTGCCTTGCATACCCAGATGGTTTATATGACCGAAAAAAACACCGTCTGCTACCAGTGCATTATGTACCTTGATAAGAGATTTTGGAAATATGAGGTCTCGGTCTTCATTTTCTCAGTTATCATCTGGATAGCCATGCTTGTTTTTTATATGCTCCTTTTAAGAACTGTCAGAGGGCAAGAGGAATGGCGCTTACATGAGAGGAATGAGTTACATCTGGAAACAGTATCAGCTTCACGAGTGCAGAGTTCTAAGAAACTCAGCCGCACCAATCGAACCGTACTCTACCTGTCCCTCGTCTACGTCTGTACATGCAGTTTCTATTTCAGTTTCGTCCTAATAAGGAAACTAGCGACAAAGATAAAAGATGAAGAAGCTATCCATTATTTCCTCTTTGTTCTGAACGAATCCTGGGTGATCAACGTTGTATTTAATCCAATTGTTTACGGATTTCTGAACACGAAGTTCCGTATAGAAATCTATAAAGTGTTGAAGATTTGCTCCACGATCCAGCATGAACGCGACGAATCGGTAACGAGAAATTTTGATTCTACCATTGAAACAATTTCCTGAAGATAACCAGACTGTTCCAGAGATGTGAACGCCATATCTCCAATAATTCACAAAATAATTGTCCAAGACAAAGTTTTCCGGATTTCTGATCGTAATGAAAATAAACATTAACTCTTGGTTTTTGTTTATTTTTAAGTAATTGATAACTTTTAAAAAATATTTTTTTCGGCTGAACTTTTTGAAAAATTACAGCACCAGTCTATAAAAGACGCAAAATCTTTATTATTGTTTTATATCATTAAAAGAAAAAAGCTATCAAAAGTTTTGCAATATTTTGATTCGTGCTAACTTGTGGGTGTGGATATCACTCGACGGACGCAGTTCAAGCTTCGCAATGTACTCGGAGCAGTTGGTAGTATCGTGGTAGTTGGTACGCTGACACCTTTTGCATTGCTTCACTCTGTGTGGGCTTTGAAAACCGCCGCACAGATGAACGTATAACATAGTCTAATTCAGAAACTTATGAGAATCAATCTTTTTTTTTTTAAATTTATTGCGGACTTTTTTTCCTCATCTTGGTAGGTTTTGTGTTGTTTATTCTTTCACTACGTTTCGGCCAAATTTCACATCTGGCCTTCTTCAGGTGATTTTTACCGCGACCTCGGATAGGAATACTGAGTCTTGTAACCGTATCCCCAGTAATTACTGCCTCCCATAGACAACAAATATGGAAGACAGTAATTACTGGGGATACGGTTACAAGACTCAACATTCCTATCCGAGGTCGCGGTAAATCACCTGAAGAAGGCCAGAGGTGAAATTTGGCCGAAACGTAGTGAAAGAAGAAACAACACAAAAACTACCAAGATGAGGAAAAAAAGTCCGCAATAAATAAAAAATTAATTCTCAGATTAAGAAACCTCATCTCAAAATGATTCCAATTAAAGACAAGTTCAGAAACTTATGCTTTACGAGTTTGAAGTGGACCATAACGCCGTGAAAGCAACCAAAACATTTGTTGTGAGAAAGGTGCGGTAGTATTTTTTTAGGTTCCCATCTGTGGGTCAAAGAAAAATGTTTATACTTTAAACCATATAACTGTACAATCAAATAATTTATGTTGAATTGAATAATTAGTGTTAGATAGCAAGGCTTGAAAACATTTAACAGTATAAAAATAAAACTGTGTAAGCATTACTTGAAACCATTTAACTGTGTTTAAAAATTAAGGGATAATACTTGAAACCATTTAACTGTATGCAAAAAAAAGTATGTGTGTGTAAACAGGTCTTGGCATTGAATAACCTACAAGGGTTGATATGCCATAATACCCAACCCACCACCTTCTTTAAACGAGGTAGAGCTCATTTGTTTGAACTCATTCGAATGGTTTCAAATATTGCTAACACTAATAATTCTATTAAATATTATTAATTTGAAAAGTTTATTGGTAAGATTATTTTAAAAGTATTGAACAAGTCCTGGCGACAACACCCCACGAGACACCAACTATACGGACACTTGCCACCCCCCATCATGAAAACTATACAAGACACGAACCAGACACGCAGGACACTGCTGGAGAAGCAAGGACGAGCTCATAAGTGATGTACTCCTATGGACCCCCACATATGGCTGTGCAAAAGCAGGACGACCAGCTCGAACTTACATACAGCAACTATGTGAGGACACAGGATGTAATCCTGAAGACCTGCCGGAGGCGATGAATGATAGGGAGAACTGGCGAGAGAGGGTCAGGGATATCCGTGCTGGCGGCACGACATGATGATGATGATGATTTTAAAACTAGCCAAAGCTCATTTGTTTGCAAACAATTAAATGGTTTCAAGTATTGCTAACACCAATAATTCTTAACGGTTTAAAGTATTGCTATCTAATACTAATAATTTTATATTTTCACTAAGTTTAAATGATTTAAAGTATTGTTTACATTAATAATTCCATTTAATATTTATTATTTGTTAGCACACAGTTAATGTCACAAGTATTGTTTGCCCATGTCGTTGGGGCTGTAGAATACACTGACTGCACCTCTGCAGAGGGGTAAGACTCCCCAAATGAGTGTTCTGGATATGACACTAAACAATTTGAAGGTAAGGTTCCAGTAATGCTGGGGCTTTGGGGAATACGAAGCACCCCTTCATTGCCATTCCTACAGGTCCACTCTGGCCCGGACTGGTAGCACCTGATAGGGCTCTATCTATGGGTTAAATAGAACTAACGGCATATTTATGCTAAACTGAATTGTTTGACTAAACTGAATAGCTTGAAATAGAAATGTTTTGACAATTAAACCGTATTTACATTTAAACTACGTGTTTATGCTGAACTGAATTATTTGAAATGGAACTGATTTTTGACATTGAAACTGTACTTACACTTAACTGATTTTTTTCTAATATAGAACTGTTTTGACATTTAACTGTGTATAAACAAAATCTGTACTTATACTAAACTGAATTAACTGAATTAGAACTGCTTGACTAAACTGAATAGCTTGAAATAGAAATGTTTTTGATAATTAAACTGTACTTACATTTAAACTGCGTACTCATGCTAAACTGAATTGTTTGAAATAGAACTATTTTCATAAAAATGGGTTTGGCTTTAAATAACCAACAAAGGTTGATATACCATAAAACTTAAACAACCAACCAACAATAAGTATTGTTATTTGACTTTAATAATTCTATTTATCAAGTATTCTTCTCGGATACGAACAATATGCACACAGCTGTATGGTTTCAAATAACCAATGATAATAATCCTTAGAAAATGATCTTCTACAAGGATGGCTTTAACATTAAAGAACCCACAAATGTTGATATGCTAATAAACAAAGAAACCAAACTATTTATCTTTTCAAATCTGTGCAGTTAATCTTTGTTTTGCTCTGATGACTCGATTGAAAATCATTGTTAATACTTCACTTTAAACACAATAATAAATTGACGAAAATAAAACAAAAATCTTTTTTAGATAACATCTGCTCGGCACGTTCATTTCAAACAAATGACGCGGCGTTCGAATTTAAAACTGTTCCGTTATTTGATAATGTTTCTTTCAAAACCGTGCATTTCATCTTGACGCAGTTTGAATTTGGCAAGAACAAAAAAATAATTTTAGCCTATTTCAATTTAACAAAGGCTAATAATATTTTGAGATTATACATCTTTTATTTTTTAATTGCTTCGTCTCTAATTCAGAGAAAGATTTAAAACTAGATTCCTACGAATCTCCCCTGCCGAATTGGTGTGTATTATAACATATTTAACGAAAAAAGTAAAACATCTTTAAACGACAATCTTTGAAACGGTCGATCGGGGATAAAATTCTTGGAAATTCCTGCGATATAAAACTGTGTCAGAATATATTAGATATGGAAACTGTTACCAAAATGTCTTCTGGAGAATTTAATGAATTGACCTTCCATGTACAAATTCGGACTTTTATCTGTGTTTTTCATCACTATCTTGAACCACAATTTGGTCATATACATCGAGGTAAGTTTTTTTTTTTTTGTTTTTTTTTTGTTTTTGTTTTCGAGCATATCAACCTTTGAAGTGTTTGCCAAAGGTCCGGGAGACCTGGGTTCAATCCCAGGTCAAGTCATACCAAAGACTTAACAAATGGTACCTGATACCTCCTTGCTTAACACTCAGCATTATAAGATACGAATCAAGGGTAAAGTGGAGCAATCCAAGGAAAGGAGTAGCGCCTTCCCCAAAACACCTCGGTGTAGTAGCGATTGAAAAGGGAGCCTTCGGATCGCCCTCGAGAACAGTCGCCAACTTTACTTACTTTACTGCCAATTGCTGGGGGGGGGATAAAGTTGTACATATCTTTTCCAAGTGTATTTGTCTGAAAGTGAACGTAATAGTAGGATTGGAGTTCGAACTCACAACGATGTCACAGTCTAGAACATTAGCCACTACACCAGGGAGATAACCCCTGTAAGTTTGTTTCATACTTATTTATCTAACCAAGTCAGGAAGCTGAAGAGACAAAATTCAATTTCACAATTCTTATTTGCTTTAAAAATTATACACCAACAGCATATGCTAATATTTATTTTTTATTCGACATTTTTGGACATCCTGCCAATGGAACTTGAAATATGCTGACTGTATCTCCTGCAGATGAGCACCCCCCCACTAAAAAGTGGTGGCATGGATATGACACTAAACTTCATCTGATGGTGAGGCTCCAGTTCTGGAAACCTCGAGAGTGTGTAGTACCTCTTCATTGACATTACTTCCAGGTCCACCGGTAGTACCTGTTAGAGTCTCATCTATGGGTCAAATAGATATGGTTTAAAATCATTCGCATTCGATATCACCGTGTTTAAAAAATCTCTAGAGAAACGATTACTCAAAATATGTAAATATGAATCGAAATGAATGCGATTCTCTAACCACTTGGCTAAAACAATCCTAGACATCTTATTAAAGTTAATCAATCATTTAATTTTTTCAATAAAATTTTGAGAGTCATTATTATTACTTGCAGAAATTAACCATGGGTTGTAAGATGATCATTATTTTTAAAAAAAATTGTGCTTATGCATCTATGTTACCGCGAAAAAGCCGAACTTTCCCGAGCATTTCCGGAAAGAATCGGAATATGCCGAAACGCCTAGCTAATCAAATTTAAGTAAGCAGACGATAAAATAATTCAATCAATTTGTTCACAAAGTTACAAACAATTGTGAACAACATGGATTTATCGCAGCCAAGCGACAAACTACAATCTGTGGAAAAGGTGATACAATTCAGCCAAGAAACCCCCCCCCAAAAAAACTGGTGCTTATGCACTTATTGTACCGGGCTGTTTTTAAATAGTATTTTCAAGTTAAATTCAAGTTTTACGATATCTTTTTTTTTGGTACTTATGCATCTATGTTACCGCAAAAAAGCCGAATTTTCCCGAGCGTTTACGGAAAGAATGCTGATCAAATTTAAGATAAAATTATTCAATCAATTTGTTTACTTAGTTACAAAAAAGTGTAAACATGAATTTATCGCTGCTAAGCGAAAATCAACAATGTGCAGAAATGGTGATCCAATTCTGCCAAGAAAAAAAACCTTATTGGCAAAATTAAAAGTTGCCGGGCATGTGAGCAGCCTTGCCACCTAAAAAAATATATGAGGAAAAGTTATGCCTGGAGATGCCGTAATATCAAATGTAGGACCTGGATTATTATTGAATTATTAGGTGAAAGTACAGAATAGTTACAAAACACCCACCTCCCCATGGTAAGAATGGATTTCTAAATTAAAACGTTATTACTTCTGCACGGTACAATAAGAGCATAAATACGAAAAAAATTATTGAAAAAGACAAAAAAAATGATACCCCCGCCAAATAGATAAAATAAAAATTCTTACTATTTTTTCATATCTAAAATGACCATACATTGAGTGTTGTTTTATTCTTTTTCTCCTGAAAAGGTTGGCAACATTATCCATTAAAAATTGTCTTTTTCTCTTTCTTTTTTTTTTTTTTTTTTGGTCTTCATGCGTTTTGTCAACAAATTGGTTGACTTATTTTATCGTCTGCTTACTTAAATTTCGTTCCGGCATATTCCGATTCTTTCCGTTACCGGCCCGGAAACGCTCGGGAAAGTTCGGCTTTTTCGCGGTAACATAGATGCATCAGTACCAAAAAAATATATGGTTTGTAGTCGTTTTTATTAAAGCTTAGAATAGTTATTCGGAAGCAGTGCTTACCCATATTTACGCCCCAAGAGGGAAATGCCGAAAGGATCAAGCATTTTTTGTAATGGCCACACAGGAATTGGTATGTATCCAACTTCCCACCAAACCAGAATTAGACACAAGGCCATTTTATAGTAGAGACCACGAATGAATCGAAATTCCTACCCGGCAGGTGCAAAAAATATTTAACCCCGTCGGCATTCTCCTAACGAGGTGCTTCAGACGTCAAGCAATAAAGCCAATCCTAAAAAGCAGGTGCAGACTGAGGGATGGTCCCCTTAGACTAATAGTTAAAAAAATTTTCAACCTCCCGGCGCGAATACCAGGTGGTTTGCCCGATGGCGAGTGGAAAAAGATCTCCCCAAAATAAAATTATTCCATATCAAATCTGACCGGTGGCGAGTCTGGTAGATATCCTTATTATGTACAGGTCGTAAGATGGTCATTATTCCAACAAATACAGAATGCACGGTCACTTTTATCAAAGTTTTGGATTTACCCTAATGAGTAGAGTGTTCGCCAATGGTCCGGGAGATCGGGGTTCAATCCCAGATTGAGTCATACCAAAGACTCAAAAAATGGTACTTGATGCTGCCTTGCTTAGCACTTAGCATTATAAGGTTAGGACCAAGGGTAAAGTGGAGCAATCAAGGGAATGAAGTAGCTGCCTCTCCTACACCTCGGTGTACTAGCTATTGAAAAGGGAGCCTTTGGGTCACCGTCGACTTATGTCGCCAACTTTACTTACCAGGGAAAGGAGTAGCTATTGAAAAGGGAACTGTAGCGCTGGAGTGTCTTTGCTAGTTGGATACAGCCTCGACACGAATGTCAATCTTATCTTTGCTGGTGATGGGCGCCGATTAGTTGTGGCCGATCTTGCTGTTAAAAGATTCGAGTTTCGGGTGGTCATGGTTTATGCACCCAATATTGCTGCAGAGAGGCGCTCTTTCTTTCGATGGTTGGATTCGTTTCTTGACGACACGAAGTGGCTAGTTTTAGTGGACGATTGGAATGCGATTCTTGACCCCAAGATAGATAAGGCCGGCGGGGTGCTAGTGGCTTGGATAGGTGTGAAAGTAACCTGATCCACTTGCTGGCCGTGCACGATTTGGTCGACAGGATTCGTCTGGATTACCCTGAGCAGAAGATGTGGACTTGGCTAAATAATTCACCCTCTGGCCAGATTCAGACTTATATAGACATAGTGTTATTTAGGAGAGCCGACATTTAATTCGTTTCTTGTCCTACGTTCCACTAGATATGTCAAACAAACCATAGATTTGTTAGGGCCAGTCTGCGATTGGCCCATAAGTCTAGCCTGGTTAGCCACTGAAAGTTCAATACCTCCTTACTGAAGAGGGCGGCTGGGGAAACTAATTCAGCGGGTGTTAGAGGGGGTAGTTACTAGAATAGGTTGTGGGTATCCCTTAAGTATTGGACTGGGGATTTCGCCATCAATTACGGCATCAGGCTCAATTTAGATAGAGCCAACAAGGTGAAATCCTTCGAAGACTCTCCCGAGCGGTGGAAAGCATGATTTCCTAGCAGTAGATTTAGCTAAGGGTGACCTTGAGCGAGAAGCTATTGAGCGCTACAAGGGCTTTCTAGTTAGATCTAGGCTATGGAGAGTTCCCAGCGAAGCCGTGAAGCGTAATGGATTTGCACGTGAAGAAGAGTTTCGAAGGTTCCCTTGTCGGTATATCGAGTCCGTCAAGTCCCCGGATGGGCACATGCCCCGGTGGAACCGTGATATACGTGAAGCCTTTCGGGCGCATTTTCGGAATCGTTTTTCCCACTTGCCTGATCTCCCGATACAAGAATTTCGCGGCTATTCAGCCGACTTTCCCAGCTTTCAGGAGGCGGAAGCGAGTATCTACGAGGGGTTGGTTACAGAGTGTGAAGTCTGCGATGTGTTGAGGCAGGTAGGCCTCCACAAATCGCCGGAACTGAATGGCTTGCTCTACAAAGTGTATTTGACGATGTCGGACATGTTTCTGCCAATTCTGACAGATATGTTCTACCATTGGTTTACCCAGAGAGCCATTCCTAGTAGCAATACCAAGCGAGTGATCACATTGCTGAAGAAAGGCAGCAGGCATGTTTAGGAGGAACTAGACGATTACAGGCCCATAATTCTGCTAAACACGGAGTTAAGGATTTTGTCGTAAGTGATTTGGTCGGACCTGAGCAGAACTACTCTCTGAAAGGGAAGATCAACACAAGACGACCTGCACTTGGCCTAGGGGATCCTATAGGGAATAGAAGACGACACTGAAGCCGCACTGATCAGTTTTGACCAGTCCAAAGCGTTTAATAAGATGGATCATCAGTTTTTGGTGACGGTTTCGGAGACCGCCAAATTCAAACTGGAGTTCCGCTGTTGGATCAGCATTCTGTACCACAGTCCTCAGTCAGTGGTGCTGGTGAACGAAAAGCACTCGGGGTCCTTCACAATTGAACGGTCGGTCCGGTAGGGTTGCGCCCTGTCTCCTCTTCTCTACGTACCTGCCTTGGAGCCCTGCTTCGTAGGCTTAGAGATGAGAAGGTAAATCCGGCCCTGATCTCTGCTTTCATTGATGATATCACAGGTTTTGTGTCTCGCCGTTCGGACATAGAGGCTGAGAAGAAGGCGGTTGCAAGGTACAATGAGGTGGCAGGAGCCAAGGTCCCGTCTACATCCATAGGGTGTGGTTCGAACTAGAGCTCCAACTGGAGCGAAATTGGTCGGAAGTATAGACAAAGGTAGTAGTAGTAGTACAGGTGGGTACCTGGCTTCGAATGTGCTTGTCTTTAAAGGGCAAGGCTGAAGCGCGCGCCGTGTACGTCTTCCCGTGATCCTTTACCGATTGTCCATACTCCCAATATCTAAGTGCCCTCTGCTCGACATTGGTTACGTCGTAGACAATGTTGATCCTCCGTGGAAAGGTGAGAAAGGTGGTGTTTCTCGCGATCCAAGCCGTGGCCCGAATGGTGATTTGGGAGACGCAAAAGAAGGGATTGTGTGACGGTGCAAACGTTTCTCTTCGCGATCTTTTTCTTTTCTTTTGGCATCAGGTTAGGGTCAAAATCAGATCTGATAAAAAACGCTTGGGTCGCATAACATTTGACTGAAGGTGGGTGCATGCAGCAAGCTTGGTCGTACGAAAGGGAGCAACAATGGAGTCAGCCATGAGTAGGAAATGGGGGAAAGGATATGTCGGACCAGGTCCTTCGGGAACCCACCCTGGGTAAGCTTAGTCTTCTATTGTTTCCCTTTGTCCCTTGTTAGCAATGTTTCATTGGCTCCATCATTTAGCTTCCAAGATCTTCCCATCCTAGTTTTTTACATCCCCGTTCACTCGATCCCAGTCCAATATTTGCCAAAAATCTTGGTTTTCATATACTTCCGTCTCATCTTGCCGCTCCTATCCGTGCTTCTCCACTTATACTTTGTTTTATCCCAATTTCATTGTTCCTCTCCCACGTAGGGACCGTCCGGCTAGTTTCCGTGTCCCGGAAAACAGTCTATGTCCTAGTTTTAGAAGTGGGGTTGTGTGGATTACCAAGTGGGGGATTTTTGTTTAGCTTATTTAAATAATTTTTTTCAGATGTTTTGTATTTTAAATGTTTTGTATATTTATTGTGCTTTTTGGTTCTTTTTACTTTCCTTCTCCTTACATTCTTTAATATGATTTTGTTTGTATTATTGTATTATGGTAAATCATTATAAACTCATTATCATAAAATTGTAAACATGAGGTTTTTAAGTAGGCTGTCATTGAGAAAATGTAGAGAAAATGTGGTATTATGGTGAGTACGGCGCGTCTGAGGAGAATGGATGAATTTTATTGAACTGCGTGAATGGGTCGGCGATTGTGGCTAGCTAGGGCCCCTTAGTAAAGCATGACCGCTTCCTCAACCCCACCAAAAAACAAAAAAAAAAACAACAAAAAACCCAAAAAAAAACTCTTGCAGAGGCCATGTGTCTTATAACACTATTTTATTATTATAAATAAAGAAGGCAATATTCAAGTTGGACGGGAACAGACTCGCTAGTAACCCTCTCATTTGTATATGTTGTATTACTGTTCTTTGTTGATATATTTGCTTAACTCAATTCGTTTCTTGTGTCTTTATTTCTGGCCTCTAACAAAGCCACAACATCTGCATTAGGAGAATGGAAAGAAAACTTGAGAAGAGCCCGAAAGGAAGTAGTATTATCCAAGATTCGTATAGGTCACACAATAATTACACATTCCGACTTGCCTAAAGGAGAAGTATAACCTGGGTGTTATGCATGCCAAACTGTATACACAATAAAACATGTTCTCACTGAATACATTGAACTGTCTCCTACAAGAGAAATGAATATTTCATAGCGCATGTAATAGGATAGAAATGTTTAAAAAGGGTAACGTAGACGCTAAATATCCTTCCTAAAAGCAGCAGGTCATCACAGAAATTTTGAAAATCTGACAATTCGGAAAACTATAGAATTAAACGAAATACAAAGAAATATACACCACGAATAAGTATCTGAAGATATTAAAAACTTAAAATCTTTAATCAAACTTTTTATTAAAATGACCTGTAAAAAGTTGGTATGCCGTAAAACCAACCAACCGTCAATCAATTAAAAGTGAAGAAGTTTCATCTAAAAGAAATTTCCATTCAAAATTCTGGAGTCAACATGTTTATTTTTTTTTTCTTGTCAACTCCTCCTAACCTTATATTTAAATAACTTTTTTCTCCTCAAGTGAGCCTTTTTCTCTGTTTCAGCGTGTTTATTGATCAATATGTGTACAATTCTGCTTGTTAGGACACGTTAGGGTATTATTCCGTTTAATACTGCTGGTATGTATATATTAAATGTTTTTTTTGTGGGTAAATGAATTTATCTTGTCTTTCCTTCCGTTGTGTTCAGTGTTAGTATATCACAGATATAGAAAGTAAAGCTGGCGACTGTAATCGAGGGCGACCCGAAGGCTCCCTTTTCATTAGCTACTACACCGATGTGTAGGGGAGTACGCCACTCTTTTCCCTGGCCCTTGGTGAATAGATGCTCGACAAAATATCTTCCTTACCCGTAAGCATTTCCAATGAGAGGTTCCGTTTAAGAAAGACACTGCCCTGATACACATGCTAAAATGGGCACAAACTCAGACGTAGAACGGGGTCTCAAACTCAAAGCTCAATCTCCGAAAACTTGGTAATTTGTCCCTCGATCCTGGCCATGCTTCTCCAAAGATGAATAGAGTATACTTGAATATTTCAGTCGCTTTCATTTAATCAAAAAACTGAAAAGTAGAAATAATGCAAGTCTATATATATATTTTCAAAAATATATTTTTGATAAGAATGTTTGTGAAATGTACATTGACTTGTTTCAAAGACCTATTGTAGTGAAGGGGTGAAGGGGTGACTAATATTATAGAGAATTAGCTTACACAACAGAGCATTTGGAATTAATTTTTTGTTCCATGACGTGAGAAAAGGTAGATTTGACAGCTCAAATCAAGTCCTTGAGTCTGAGACTCCTGGTGTAAATGACCCACAGTGGTTGATATGCCATTAAACAAAACTCAAACTCAAACTTAAAACAGAACACTACTAGAGAGAGAGAGAGAGAGAGAGAGAGAGAAAGAGAGAGAGAGAGAAAGAGAGAGAGAGAGAGAGAGAGAGAGAATGAGTTATATATATATATATATAAGCGAGAGAGACAGTCAAAAAAGGGAGAAAGCAAGAGAAAAAGATAGAGAGAGAGCGTGAGTGTGTTTGTGAGTGAAAGTGAATGAGAGAGAGAGAGAGAGAGAGAGAGAGAGAGAGAGAGAGAGAGAGTGTGTGTGTGTGTGTGAGCGAGAGGTAAGAGAGAAATAAAAAAAGCGTGTGAGAAAGAAAGAAAGAAAGAAAGAAAGAAAGAATGAATGAAAGTGGATGATCCCAAATTTGACCGATTACTTAATGAAGTTGAGGGGAAGGTCAGAAAGAAATGAAGTAGATATTTCCGTGTTTGTTTTTAATGTACCCCGGCCTAAGGCTCAAATATAGAATTTCTGTCAACGTGGAAAGGAGATCACAGATTTCATGGTTTGAAATGCAGAAAATCTCTCGTTTTTTACCAATACAAAAAGACACAGGGTCAAAAAAAAAAAAAAAAAAAAAAAAAAAAAAATCGGTGAGAAAAGGCTTTGTATCAAATTCGATTCATTACTTATTTCTCTCTCTCTCTCGGTAGATTTGACAACTCAAATAAAGTCCTTGAGTTTGAGACTCCTGATGTAAAGAATAAAATCCTTAAAACAGAACACTGCCAGAGAGAGAGAGAGAGAGAGAGAGAGAGAGAGAGAGAGAGAGAGAGAGAGAGAGGGATGGGTTTGCATGTATATCATAGACTTTTCAAATTATCATTTTTAAAAAGATGTAATGACCTATTTGGTAAACAATTAATTGTATGATGTACCTATCCCCCATTTTTTTAAGTTGAGAGCACACTTGAACGTAAAAACAAAACGCTTGGACTGCAATGAGATATCTCAAAATACGCACCTACATATAAAAAATTGCTCAACAAAATTTCCCCTTTCGGTGTTTTTCCGTCTAAGGGTTTGGCAGAGATTAACGTAGGAGGTTATTTATATTATTGTTATATATTGATAAAGACAAACACATCATACATCTAAAACTGGAAAGTTCTTCTCTTAAGTCAAACAAAATCTGAACGGGAGAATAACACAAAATAATCGTAGTTACACTGAAACAATATTGGATACTGCTTTTTCATTGGCGTTCTTTATAGGATGGACAAAACACTCAAGCAAAAAAGATTCCATCCGCTATAAATAAAAGAGTTCCTTATTTTAAGACAACGTACGGAAGAATGTGACGAGGGAAGTTTTATTTGACTTCAAACCGCTTTTTTAAAAGAAAAAAATATTGTCTAGATTTATTTGAGATTTCAGACCGGTCGTTTATTCCTTTCAATCTCCATAAGGGAAATTTGGTCTCTAATAAACGTCTGTTCACGAAATATTGACTTGCTATTCTGACAAACATACATACATGCATTACTCAAAGGATATACACGGGATTGAAATATATCGACTCACATATATGAATGAATTATTCAAAATATTTACTTAAAAAATAACTTACAGCAAACTAACACACTGAAAACACGTATACACATTTTCAGCGTATATACACACTAACAACAACAGATATATTTACATGTTTTTCGGCTATTATAAATAGAGAAAATTTTCCCGATTTTTCTCAGTGCTTTGAAAGAAACCAAAAAGAAAAAGACTTGAATTTTATACAATCTTGCTGTCTGGAAATAAATTTGAATATTCAATCCAAAATAAAGACAAGATCATAAGCAAAAAAAAAAAAAAAAAAAAAAAAGAAAAAAAAAAGAAAGATAGGAACTGTGTACTCGTAAAATACATTAACCAAAAGGATTATCAACTATACACCAGAAAAAAAAGAAAAGAAAAAAAGATAGGATCTACGTACTCGTAAATTACATTAACCAAAAGGATTATCAACTATACACCAGAAAAAAAAAAAAGAAAAAAAGATAGGATCTACGTACTCGTAAATTACATTAACCAAAAGGATTATCAACTATACACCAGAAAAAAAAGAAAAGAAAAAAAGATAGGATCTACGTACTCGTAAATTACATTAACCAAAAGGATTATCAACTATACACCAGAAAAAAAAAGAAAAGAAAAAAAGATAGGATCTACGTACTCGTAAATTACATTAACCAAAAGGATTATCAACTATACACCAGAAAAAAAAAGTAAAGAAAAAAAAGATAGGATCTACGTACTCGTAAATTACATTAACCAAAAGGATTATCAACTATACACCAGAAAAAAAAAAGAAAAAAAGATAGGATCTGCGTACTCGTAAAGTACATTAACCAAAAGGATTATCGACTGTCTCTCATTTTATATACACAGAGTTATTGAATTATCTTCAGATTATTATTAATCAATATTCAAACTACAGGTGCGAATTGATCTTGAGGTTATCTTCACGTGTTTCTTGGATTAAGCCTTAACTATTTTTTACGACTGTCGGCTTGTAAAATCTTTAAACTATTTCTGACAAAAATATTCAAAATGAAATTAAAACTTTATTAGTCTGTCCTTGTTTTACGTTAACTTTTAAATAAGTTTATATCTTTTTGAAAAGACGTTTATTTATCGATGAGGTTCTTCTAAAGTTCTGTTACTTTTGAGAGGTCTTTTCTCAAACCAGTAATTCCATGGATTTGTACCATTCTACTGTGTGACCTTTAGTAGTTGAACTGAAGGATTATGGGAACATTTGTTTATTAAGGAACCTGAAACAGTGAAACCTTAACGAAAACCTAAGCGAAAAACTTCTCAAGCTAAGACACAACCATTAAGTGTGTCCTATGGAATCTATAAAGTCACTCACACTCTCAAGTAAAAGCAATCATCCCAGGTGAACGAGTTTCAAGGCTCAGCAAAGATCTTCCCTCTTTTTTCCAAGAAATTATCTAGTGTCAACTAATAAGATATAAACCAAGACTTATACCCCTAAAATGAACACCGTAAACACCTCTTTGCCGTTTTTGGAAGAATTCAACGAAGAAACTTTTCACTACCGCATTCCAGCTTTAGTATTCTTAGGGTTTATGTTACCGTTTGGGATTCTGGGCAACGCATCTGTGATATATATCTACGGCTTCCGTCTCAAAAGCAGTAATATTCATTTGTTTATTGCTTTGCTGGCTGTTTCGGATATTATCAGCTGCTCGGTGGGGATCCCAATGGAAATATACCGCTTATGCTTCTTCTATAACTACCCATCCGATTCGGCTTGTAAGATCGAGGGATTCTTCACGTTCTCCTGTTACATATGCTCTATGCTAATGCTCCTTACAATATCTGTGGAGAGATACGTAAAGGTATGTCGAAGTACTAAAACACAGGTGAGTAGGAATCTAGCTAAGACCTTGGCCGGTACCGTCTTCCTTACTTCCTCTCTCTTAGCCATTCCCTTACCTCTCTTTGCCGCCCCCTATCCTTACACTTTGGACAACGGTGTCCTTGTATATAACTGCACCTACCACATCGAACCAGAGCTCTGGTATTTTTGTATAATATTTTTCGTTGTCCTGCTCAGCGTCTTGGCGGCCATGTTTGTCCTCTACTGGCGTGTTCTCAAAACCGCTAAAGACCAAGTGACGTGGAACCTGCAGAGAAAGACTAGATCGAGCACCGAAACCATTGAAGTCACACAAGTAGAGAACCCCAAAGAAGATAAAAAGCTCAGCAGGACCAATCGGACAGTTATATGGATATCGGTTGTATACGCTGCTAGCTGCGTTCCCATCTTCACCATTGCTATGGTGACGAAGCTGTTCACCCATCTTAATGCTCCCAACACTCTTGACTACTTCTTGTTTATCCTTTACCAATCCTGGATCCTGAATTGCACGCTCAACCCGATTGTGTACGGATTCCTGAACAGTAAATTTCGCACTGAATTCCAAAAGCTTTTATCTGTTATTTTCGCCAGAGTCAATTTAGATTCCTTGGAGAAATCTCGCGAATCCAATCAGACTGGATCCTCAGGAACTGTTTAAAAGCATTTAAAAGTGTTCAGTGTGTTATTATTCAGAATCATCGAAGAAACACTAAATTGTCCATTTGGTAGACTTTGCAAATTTGTCCAAGAATATGATAAGCCATACAATGGTCACATGTTTATTGGGCAGAATTTCCCCAGAAATCTATTTATGACCTCTATGTGGTCCTATGTTATGAATAATTTAATATTTATTAGACTTTAAACACGCGTAAAAGCAAAAAACAAAAACAAAAAACAAAAAAAACAAACAAAAAAAACAACAACAACAAACAAAACAAATCGAAGAATTATAGAACATGGTCTACTGGTTATACATAACACATCACTCATTTTCAACACCCACCATATAATATATGATATATAATATAATATATAATACATAATATAATATATATAATATAATATAATATATAATATAATAAACGAAAATTCAGAGGTAAAGGACTATTTCATCATAACAAATGATTAAAAAATAATCATTTGATATGACCTTGTTTTTATAAATGGCATTAAATAGCAATAGAAAAGATTAATTATGGATGTTATCCAAATTGCCGCAGTAGAACTGAATGAAATTACTCCGTCTTAGTTTTTAGAATCTATCCATGAGTAGTAGATTCTACTTAAGCGTTCTCATTATATATATATATATATATATATATATATATATATATATATATATATATATATATATATATTCAGTCATCGTTCGAAGACGGCGGGTGTGGATTATTCGCGTATAGAATATATGAGGAATTTCATATAAATCTATGGGAGTGCTCGATGTATGGCTATATTTTATATATTCTCTACCCAGGTCTATATGATAAAACTCACATACAGAGCGTATACAATGCAATTAGAAGGAAACTCAAACCGGGTTAAATTGTCATTATAAATTCATTTCGATGAAGAATATCTTTATACTCTTCGTCTCATCAAATGACTTCACACGCTTAATTTGAGGTTGAAAAAAAAAGCAAATATGGATTACAGTCTACACACACACACACACACTCACACACACACACACACACACACACACACACATATATATATATATATATATTTATGTATGTATTAGATATATATAGACAGACTGTAATCCATATTTTTATACATTTTTATACACACACACACACTTATATATATATATATATATATATATATATATATATATATATGTGTGTGTGTGTGTGTGTGTGTGTGTGTGTATGTGTGTGCGTGTGTGTAAAAATGCTTGTTGTTGGTCCAAAGAAAGAATAAGAATATATTTTTAAACAGGTAGGTCAACGAAGAGATTTTATTTTTTTTTAAATTTATTCAGTTCGTTCTCTAAATAAATTAAAAAAATACAAATCTCATCGTGGACCTGCCTATTTTAATATATATATATGTATATATATATATATATATATATATATATATATATATGAAAAATAAACAACATATATAATTTAAATTTTTAGGCGAAAGTAAAAGGGATTAAAACAATAAAGTATATGAAAAAAGAACCTCCTTTACTTTATATTATCTACGGTATATTGAACTGCATCTTGTGCTGTTGGTTTAATTTGGCTTATTTATTTAATTGCATATCAGCCTTCATGGGTTGCTTAATACCAAAGCCATTTTTATAGAAGAGCAGAAGTGGTATTATTTAATCCCTAACTAAATGAGTGGTTTTATACCTTTCCCAATGTCTGAAAGTGAATGTAATAGTGTGACCGAAGCTTATACTTAACAATGACGTAGTCCAGTACATTAGCCACTATGCCACGGGGACTCTTCCTGGATGCAGTCAAGAGCAACTCTTTTTTGGGTGGAGGGGGTCTTACACCACTTTATAGGGCATGCAGTCGGAATATTCTAAGTTCTGCCGACTGGGTCACTTTTACACGTAACATCGCCATCTTAGTCTTCTTTGATTTTCCTGATTACTTAGTTTTCAACTAAAGCGTGGGTTTGGCTTGCTGTATTTGTTTAACGGCATATCAACTCTTTATTGGTTATTTAATAACAAAATTTGATTTATTTTTTGATGTCAAACCATAGCTATTTCTATTTTGCTATCATTTTTAAAATCGCACTTTTTTATTTGTCCATAAAAATTGTTTGCACACAGTTATATAGTATCAAATATTTCTTTTTTTTTATACAAATAATTTGCAGACAGTTACATGGTTTCAAATATTCCTTTTTTTAATACAAATAATTTACACGCAGTTTTCTGGTGCCAAGTATTTGACCTAGCGGTTAGAGTATTCACCAATGGCCCGAGAGACCAGGTTGAGTCATATCAAAGACGTAAAAAAATGATACATTATGCCTCCTTGCTTAACACTCAGCATTATAAGGTACGGCTCAAGGGTAAATGGAGCAGTCCAGAGAAAAGAGTAGCACCCTTCCCTACACCACGGTGTAGTAGCTATCGAAAAGGGAGACTTTGGGTCACCCTCTTCTATGGTCGCCAACTTTATTTACTTTTTATATGGTATAACGTATTCTTATCGGGTACGTCCACATGGGCTGGACTGCAACCTCGGAGGAAGCGAATTCAAAGTTCAGTCGTGCTATTACGATCACTTTTTGACTAATACCCTTGAGAAAGTATTAACCCTCTTATCACTCCAGCAAATCGTTAAATAATCCACAAAAACTGATATGTCATTAAAACAAAAAAATGGCCCAGTTAGCTGGGGCTGTAGAATACACCGACTGCATTTCTGTACAGGAGTAAGACTACCTCAACGAGTGTCCTGGATAAAACACTAAACAATCTGATGGTGAGGTTCCAGTAATGCTGGATCTTTGGAAAATGCGGAGTACCCCTTAATTGCCATCACTCCCAGGTCCACTCTGGCCCAGAGTGGTAGCACCTTATTGGGTCATATCTATGGGTCAAATAGAACTAAACTGTGTACTTATGCTCAACTGAATTGTTTGAAATAGAACTGTTATTATGATTTAAAATGGTTTTAAATAACCTACAATGGTTGATATGCTTAAAAGCAAAGCAAACCAAACCAAAAATAAATAAATAAATAAATAAATATCAAAAGCGTACAATACAAATAATTTTCAAAACAGATCTATTTGATTCATAGATGGAACCCTAACAAATTCTACCACTCTGGGTCAGTAGGAACCAGAAGGAGATAGCAACGAAGGGGTACTGAATGCTTTCCAAAGCTTCAGAATTTACCAGATTTCATAAACTTAGTTCAACTTTATAAAGTATTTGTCTGAAATTTTATCTTTCCACAATCATTGGTCATTTTCAATGATCAAGATGCTATTTTTTTCTTTAGAAATCAATGAAAATTTTGTTTTAATATCTGATATGATTTCTGATACGCTCAACAGCGGAAAGCGATAAGCAATAACTAATAATTTATATAGGGGACAAACTGATCGTTCCCAGCTTTCAAATGAAGCCTTCCATTAAAAGAAAAGTACGATTTTAATTTTGAAAGGCTTTGTCGGCTGACTGTAAATTTGTATTATATTTCAAGAATCTACACAGTTCTGTATGATAAAAATTCGTGAGACGAAGTGGTTACGCATATTTTCATATTTTAATCCTCCCCTCCCAATATCAGAAGACAATGAACTTTCACTTTCAACTTCAAGGCAAACAGATGCCTGTTATTTCTAGATATGGGAACATTCAATTTTTTTTTTCTTTTACATATCAATTAATGTTAATCGTTTCTTCATTCAACACGATTTCGGATGTCGCGGGAAATGCACTAATGCAAGGGTTTCGTAAAATCAAAGGGGTAATAAAGTGAACTTTTGAAAAGTGGTGGATAGATATACAAAATATTGCATTTTATGATTATTTCTAAGTTTGAGGTAATACTCCTGATGAGTGACACCTCGTAAGCAATTACCACGTGCGAGTAGCAATAGACTGTGAAACTATGTGGTTAAGCCTAAATTTATCTGGCACAAAGAGGAAGGGTTATAAAACCAATAGTTCAGACTAATCTAATCATGGCAACAATGCAACTATATATATATATATATATATATGATCATATTTACCAACCCCTCCGCTCGGGCAGGATATGATACAAGGTCAATTTTAGGCGGGGCTTAACAGGTTTGAATTCAGAGTTTTCCTTCTCCTAGACTAGTTGCCTCACCAAGGCTGAAGAACACAGTCTTCCCTACTATTTACCCATAGCTGGAGGGAAAATAATTGGATTCATACCTTTCCCAAGGGTATTAGTGCTATGTGAAATGTAATATATATATATATGATGATAAAAAATATTAGCTTTTATATATATTTAATAGGATCGATGCTTAACTGCGGCCATTGGTTTCATGCCGCCTTTATACGACAATCATTGTCGTATAAAGGCGGCATGAAACCAATGGTCGCTGGTAAGCATCGATGCTATTAAATATATATAAAAACTAATATATATTTTTATTATTAAGGTTTTTCGGACTATTGTCTTCATCTTTATTGTTATTTCCACAACGTTTCGGTCGATATGTCCTCCAGCCTTCTTCCGCCATGTGTCCAGCAGGACACAAGGCGTAACGGTTATAGGCTTTGGTTCCCTGAGCTTCTAAGAAGACAATCATCTGAAGGTTGCAGGTTCAATCCTCACTACAGGCGAGTAATATACAGGAATACTTAACACTTGTACCCGGTTATGGTAAACGGAATCAGAATAGGCGACCCGCGTGGTTTCAATAAAGGACGTAGTTCGAAGTTCCGTGAAGGTTCCCGAGTTCGACAAACTTCTGAAGAAGGCCGGAGGACATATCGGCCGAAACGTTGTGGAAATAACAATAAAGATGAAGACAATAGTCCGAAAAACCTTAATGATAAAAATCAACAAGCTTCGTCTCAGAAATTTAGACAACTAATATATATTCATTGATTATGATATTATATAATAACTCTATCACAGATATTGAGCACTATTCAAATTATACCACATTTGGTCTACCACGTACCCACCAAATTAGATAGTGACAACTATATGCAGTTGTAATATATATATATATATATATATATATATATATATATATATATATAGGTGATTCAATAAATCAGGTGAGTCTTTCTTAAATTATTTTAGAGAAATGTATTTTTGACAAAATATACAAAATAATCGAAAGATGTTTAAGAAGATATTTTAGAAGAAAAAAGTTTGTGTACATATATAGTACGCCAACTGGGGGTACAATTTAAGTATATAGAAATATATTTTTGCCTAAAGATATGAAATAATAAAAGATATTTTATTAAACATTTTACTGTTTCTTTACATTTTAAATAGATTATACGCAACGTACGGGAACTTACTAATATATACAGACATATATATATATATATATATATATATATATATATATATATATATGTGTGTGTGTGTGTGTGTGTGTATGTATACGTGTGTGTATGTGTGAGTGTATGTATAAGATATGATAGACAACGAAGAACAACCCTAAGTGGCATTAAATCTGAACTGCTTTGGATATTAATGATATTATTAATCAACAATCATGTCCAATCGAAAAAATGGAATTCTAAATGCGAACGATTATTCTGATCATTTCAAAACTGATGCATCCATGTTCATAAAACTTATGTTCAACATAATAATTCAAAAAGGAATTGAAGATTTTTGTGAAAATATTGTCAGAAAAATCAAACAAACAAACAAACAAACAAACGAACCAACCAACAACAAACAAAAACAATAAAAAAAAATGAAAATACAAAAATAAAGCAAAAAAAAAAACAAAAACAAAATCAACAACAAAAACATTATTTGTTATTTCAATTCTCATTTTCACAGAAATATAAGTGAAGGACAAAACACGTCCTTTTTATGGTATATGTAATAATCTTCGTTTATATGTAAAATTTTCACTTGCTAAAAAACTATTTTTGAAATCTAAAACAAATTCGAGTTGTTTTATTTGAGTTTATTTTTTTAATAATTGATTTATTGATTTTAACGACATGCCAAACTGTCTCGAGTTATCAAATGCCGAGAGATTAGAGAATTGCGATCATTGTACGTTTCTATTTATATTTTTGTGTAATTGTTTCCAAAAAGTTTTTTTTTTTTGCTGAGTCTTATCGAGCATTTTTTTTTAAAAATTAAGTAATACAGGCAACACTAGCATCAACTGAACAAAAATAACCATGAAAGAAAAATAGGAAGAAAAACAACTGTATGGATATTTCAAGTGATAAACGATCGAAACCTCCTACAAGAAAACTTGGGCATGACTTAGAAAGGGAAAGCTTAAGAGAGAAACTGAATCTCTGTTGATAGCAGCACAAAACAACGTCATAAGAACTAAGTCAAAGCAAGAATAGCCAAGACGTAACAAAATAGCAGATGTAGATTACGTAGTTATTGGGACGAAACAAAATAGCAAATGTAGATTACGTAGTTATAGGGACGAAACAAAATAGCTGATGTAGATTACGTAGTTATAGGGACGAAACAAAATAGCAAATGTAGATTACGTAGTTATAGAGACGAAACAAAATAGCAGATGTAGATTACGTAGTTATAGGGACGAAACAAAATAGCTGATGTAGATTACGTAGTTATAGGGACGAAACAAAATAGCAAATGTAGATTACGTAGTTATAGGGACGAAACAAAATAGCAAATGTAGATTACGTAGTTATAGGGACGAAACAAAATAGCTGATGTAGATTACGTAGTTATAGGGACGAAACAAAATAGCTGATGTAGATTACGTAGTTAAAGGGACGAAACAAAATAGCTGATGTAGATTACGTAGTTATAGGGACGAAACAAAATAGCAAATGTAGATTACGTAGTTATAGGGACGAAACAAAATAGCTGATGTAGATTACGTAGTTATAGGGACGAAACAAAATAGCTGATGTAGATTACGTAGTTAAAGGGACGAAATAAAATAGCTGATGTAGATTACGTAGTTATAGGGACGAAACAAAATAGCAAATGTAGATTATGTAGCTATAGAGACGAAACAACCAATCATATAAAAAGCGAATGCAGTATATTTGCGCAAAAAGTGTATAAGACTAGACGCACAACCCAAAATCCGCCCAAGAAAATGAGGCACGCGAAAGTCTTTGAGATTTTGAGATACAAACGGATCACCTAATTTCGGCTAGACGACCAGACCGAGAGATAGTAAAAACAAGCGAATAATGGACTTTGCTGTAAAACTGAAAGAAGGCGAAAAGAGGGATAAGTACCTAGACCTTGCTAGAGAATTGAAAAAAAGTATGGAACATGAAAGTGACGGTGATACTAGTTGTAATTGGTGCCTTTGGTACAGCCACAAAAGAGATTGGAGAACTTGATTGGTTGGTTAGTTGGGTTTTATGGCATATCAACCCTTGTAGGTTATTTAACACCAAATCCATTTTTATGCAAATAGTTCTACTTCAAACAATTCAGTTCAGCATGAGTACACAGTTTAATTGTTAAAAAAGCTATTCAGTTAATTCAAACAATTTTAAATCAGCTAATTCAGTTTAGTATAAGTACAGCTTTTGTTTGCACACAGTTAAATGTCAAAACACTTTCATAATAAACAATTTAGTTAAGTGTAAGTACAGTTTCAATATCAAAAACAGTTCCATTTTAAACAATTCATTTTAGCATAAGTTCGCAATTTAAATGTAAGTACACAGTTTAATTGTCAAAAACATTTCTATTTCAAGCTATTCAGTTTAGCCAAACAGTTCTAATTCAAACAATTCAGTTAAGCATAAGTATGCAGTTAGTTCTATTTAACCCATAGATAAGGCCCTATTAGGTACTACCATTCCGGGCCAGAGTGGACCTGGAAACAATGAAGGGGTGCTCCGCATTCCACAAAGCTCCAGCATCACTGGAGCCTCACCATTAGATTGTTTAGTGTCATATTCAGGACTCTCATTGGGGAAGACTTACTCCGCTTCAGAGGCGCAGTCGATGTATTCTACAGCCCTAGCCGACTGATCAACGCTTCTTCTTCTTTGGCTTCTTTTGTTTAATGGCATATCAACCTTTGTAGGTTATTTAATGCCAAAGCCATTCTTCTAGAAGAACAGTACTGGTACTATTTAACCCATAGCTGGGAGGATAAGGGGGGTTCATACCTTTCCCAAGGGTATTTGCCCGAAAATGAACGTAATAGCGCGACTGGAATTCGAACTCGCTTACTCCGATTCCGATTTCGCTTTAACCATTACACCACGAGGACACCCCCTCCGACTGGGCAAGGAGAACTGGGAAATAAGAGGATGAGTGGAGACCATCCAATCTACAGCACTATTGAGAACGGCCAGAATACTGAGAAGAGTCCTGGAGATTTGATGAGAGTTGATCTCACTCAGACTCCAGTGAAAAACCATCAGCTAAAGCTGTTATGAATAAACTCTCAAATGAGAAAAATAACAATAGAGATAAGTACTTAGACGTTGGCAAAGAACTAAAAACGCTCTGGTACATGAAAGTGACGGTGGTACCAATTGTAATAGGTGCACTCGGAACAATCCCAAAGGCTTGAGAAAAGGAACTTGAAGACTTAGAAATCAGAGGACGAGTCGAGAACATCCAGACTACAGCATTTTTCAGATGGGCCAGAATACTGAGAAGAGTTCTGAAGATTGAGGAGACTTGCTGTCACTCAGACTCCAGTGAAAGACCATCCGCTAGTGTGAAAAACTCGCTAGGTATTATAATAATAATCCTTAGCTTCAAGTATTCTTTAAAAAACTGCCCTGTTGCCTGTGACTGAAGAATACGTCGGCTGCATCTCTGGGTATGACACTAAAACATCTGATGGTGAGGCCCCTGTCCTGAAGCTTTGGGGAATCTGGAGTACCCCTACATTGCCATTGCATCCAGGTCATCTGTGACCAGTAGTGGTAGTACCTGTTATTGTTCCATCAGTAGGTCAAATAGAAATATTTAATCATTATCTATACTTGAGATCATTTAACTGATGTTAATTGGATAATTAGTATTACTTGGCAATACTTGGAACTGTTTAACTGTGTGCAAACAAATTAATATTAGATTAGATAGGAATACTTGATGAATAGAATTAGTCAAGTTAGATATCAATACTTGAAACCTTTTTGTGCAAACAAATGAGCTCTGGTTCGTTTAAAATTAATGTCACCTATAAACTATTCGCTTATGAATCATATATATATATATATATATATATATATATATATGATTGTACATCTGAAAAACCAAAGAGCCCTATTCAAGCAATTTTGGAGTTTGAAAAATAAAGGTTTAACCCCTGAGATTCAATGGAGCATATTGAAAAAGTCGAAAACCCCAAAATACTTTGATAGTAGATGTAATCTGTGCCTAGAAGAAAAAAATACAAATTATGCTATACCCAGACCCTGGAAAATTATTGAATAAGAGATGTGATTTAATAGCTAGACGTAGACATAGGAATAAATTTAAACTATAGATAAATATCATAGATAATATTTAATTAACTAAAAAATAGGATTAATTTGACATTTGAGATGAAATGAATAAAATAAAAAAACGTGAAGACGCCATGTGAGGTGAATGTACATTTCAATGGAAAGATAACTGAATTAATGGGCACGAATACAAATTTTAAATTTTGAATTTAATTTAAGATAAGTATTACTGTAATCTTTACGTAAGGTTAATAAGAATTGTTTTAATTCCCTAAATGATTGTTAAATCTGGAGATTTACGTTGAAATGTATTTAGAATTTAAGATTTGTAAAAATTTTAAATTTAATTTATTGTAGAAAGAGAGTTTGAAGATACGTCTAGTTACTTTATTGTGATTCCAACCGGTATCTTCTACAGCCTTCCACCCTTCCTTCCTGTGTCTATTCTGACTGTAATTATTTTATCCATTGGATCTGAAGAAGTCCTGTTATTTTTGGTGTTATTGATTCATATCAATACCCATAACAGGATGAAAATAAATTTATTATCCTAATGTGACCGGTTTTTGTTTTTCTTAAAGGTACATATATATATATATATATATATATATATATATAACAGGATTTGGCATTAGACAACTCTCAAGGGTGGATATGCCATTGAACCAAATGACGTCACACACTTTATAAAATTTACGCTAATATAATATCAAGTATTCCTATCAAATACAAATAATTTTCAAATAGTTCTATTTTATCTCTGGATTGGACTCTAACAGGTACGACCATTCCAAGCCAATGTTGACCTGGAAGCAGTGGCATGGAAGGGCTACTCCACTCATCCCAAATCTCCAGAACTTGAGCCTGATATAGTTTAGTGCCACACCCTGGACACTCTTTTTTTTTAGGGGGAACTGCCTTATCTTCTGCTGGGGATACAGTCAACGTCTCGGAATCCTCGAAAAAAGGACAAAAAAGCAATTTATTTTTTAAAGAAGCTTTGCTCATCAGAAAAGTTGAAAACTTAAAATAAAAGAGACTAAAAATTTCAGGGTTTCGTTGTCTCATTCCTGCCATCTTATCGTAAGTTGATTCTTATATAAGTCGAACCCATCCTGGAGTGACAGTTAGTATTGGATGGTTGGTTAGTGCTTTATAGCATATCCAACCTTGTGGGTTATTTAATGCCAAATCCTTTTTGTAAGTTAATTTGTTGTGAACCTTACGTTTAAACGAGTTGTTACATTTGTTTGCACACAATTAAATGGCAGCAAATATTTCTATCTAGCTCTAATAATTCTTTTTAATATGAATTATTTGATTGCTTTAAGTACTGCAATCCAAAACTGATAATCCTCACTCTCTCTCTATATATATATATCTATCTATATATATATATATATGTTAGCCGACCGCTGCCGAGAGTGACCCGAAGGCTCCCTTTTCAATAGCTACTACACCCTACACTACTACTGCACCATTGGCGAACAATCTAACCATTATGCCACTATATATATATATATATATATATATATATTGGGAGCAAGACATGCTGAGTCCTGCTGGAGAAGAAAAGACAAACTCATTAGCAACGTTCTCTAATGGATCCCTATACTTGGACATAATAGAGTTGGCCGACTAGCAAAGACTTGCAAACATCTGTGTGAACACTGGATGCAGTTTAGAAGACCTGTTAAAAGAGAGAGAAAGAGAGAAAGAGAGAGAGAGTCAAGGAAGTCTGGGCTATCAGCATGACTTGCTGATATATATGGAGCGGATAAAGGAGAAAATTACTGAATAGAAATCCGAACTGCTGCAAATTAATAATTTGTTTTTTTTATTTCTTAAAATTGAGTGATAAAGTTTCCAGAAAAACAAAAGTAAAAAATCCTTACTAGTAAGCAAAGATAATATTAATAATCCTCATAATGGCAGATATTGTAGATATTTTTTAAGTATATTAGTAATTATAAATTCAAAATAAAGAAACATACTTTGTGCACTATTGCTTAATGCTGCGGAGACAAATCAGCGAGAACGTAAACCTTCGTTAAATTTTAGAAAAATTAAGCGAGTTGAAATGAAAAAGAAAAGAATATGATTTTTCACGCAAAAGAAATAAACCGAAAGGTAGTTGAGTTAGTATAGACCATTCTATACTTACTATTAGTTGAGAGAGGATAGACAAACCAATACTTATTAAAGAAACATTTATTTCTTCGTTTATTCATACAGTTTAGGTTTAGGCTCGAAATTAGCAAAAAAAAAGTCTATGTATTATTCATGATTCTAATTGGTGAAGAAATTTTATTTTGAATATTTTTGGAGGGAAAAGAGTTCTAAAATAATTTTCGGTTTTGATCCTTCAATTCTTTTTTTTTTTTTTTTTTTTTTTTTTTTTTGTGGCAGGTCAAATATTGTTGTCTGCGAAGTATCTCGAAATTTAAAGATTCTCACAAATGTGCCGGTTGGTTAATGGATGCAAAAATGCAGATACAAAAATTGGAGTTTCCCGAGCTTTTTTGGGACCTTAAAATTAACACTTTTTTTTGTAAAGCTGCTAACACACACACACACACACACACACACACACACACACACACACACACACACACATATATATATATATATACATGTTCGGTTAAAGACCGCGGATTGTTTCTTTTTCAAAATCTTCAAGTGAAGACGCTCGAGTCTTTTTGTTATTTTTCTTATGTCTGGTTCGAAACGGTGAAGAAAGTACTCCATACAAGCCCAAACGCTTTCGACTATTTCGCTGTTCCTCCTCAGGGGTCGTGTTAGGTTGTTTGTGACTGTGAAATTTTTAATATTTATTCTCTCCCATTTTTACCCAGACAAGAAAAATAACAAGAAGACTCGAACGTCTTCGTTTGAAGATTTTGAATAGGAAGCAATCCGTGGTCTTTAACCGAACATGTTTAGATAACGACTTGCTGCCTATATATATATGTGTGTGTGTGTGTTTGTGTGTGTATGTGTATATATATATATACTTTTTGGTAAAAAGAAAGCAACTTAAAAAGAAAAAGAAAAAAGTAAAACCGAGTAAGTTCGAACGAAAAGCAAAAAAAAAAAAAAAAGAAATACGAATTAGTCAAAAAAAAACAAAATCAAATTTATTGAAAGTGCTCGATATTTGCACGAGAGCTGGTTTGCAGAATCAAACAAAATAGATGTGTTCTTACGAGGTTTCACCGAAAAAATATCATACATATTCTGTTCATAGAATCGCTCCTGGTGTAATGATTACCGTCGTTGGAAATAAACATGGCGACCCTAGTTCAAATCCTGAACGAGGCTGTTCGAATTTCACATAGCACTAATACTCTTGGGAAAGGTATGAATCTACCTATTCTCCCTTCAGCTATGGGTAAATAGTAAAACAGATGAGTTTGCTAGGAGAAGGAAAATTCGATTTAAAAATGATTTTGTTTTGAATCCTTCTCATATGGAAGAGTTGGTAAATACATATATATTATGTTCATATCTCTTTCAGGGTAGGAGTTTGAATTTAAAAAATTAAAACCACAAATATTTAAATTAAGCGTGATTTTATGATCTTTATTGTGCTAACCTTTTGGTATATCTTACCCGCAAACTCTAATATCTTTCTATCAAGTCTTCTCCTATTACACTTGTGAATTTCTCGGACACAGTTCTTATTGATCACACCATGGATCTAACTGATTTTTTCCGGTAATTTAATATCTATGTTTCCCCAATTTAACTTTATTGCTGCATATAAAAATATTATAAAATAGCTGCAAACTTTCTAATTATACGATATATGATTAAAATTTTTCCTACAGTTTTTCCTTAAAAAAGCACACACACACACACACACACACACACACACACACACACACACACACACACACATATATATATATATATATATATATAGTTGGGTTAAAGATGTTTATGCACAAAAAATGTATCATTTTCTTTTTCTGTGTTACAATGAATTAGTCGAGATTTTAAGATGCTCACTTACTTTGAGAGTTATCCCCCTTGTATTATATCAAATACGTTTCCATTTGTACTGACTTAGAATAAAAAAATCGGACAACTTTTTTGAGATTTTTTTATTTATTTTTGTTTTGAGAACGCCATTTAAAATTATTTAATTTTAGGTTTGTTTTTAAAAAAATGAATGAGAAAATTATTGAGCAATTATTTGAGAAAATTATTTGTATATGCCGCGGCTGTTATAAATATAACTTGTGTCGTGTTTCTGATTAAATGTGTTCGTTGCGACAAAACGATCCATTTAAAATTTTTTTTTCTACGTGAAGGAAATTTAAGAATCATAACGAATTAGCGTTGTCCGTATTAATCTAAAAGGCTTGTATTCAGAAATCCACAGAAATACTTCAGACACATTAAACTGTCACCTGTCTGGCGCAAATGAACTTTAGCAAGTATTAATGATAGCTCCATCTAGCTAATACGATCATTTACAATTATGGATTGCTAATGGTTGCTTTGGTTGGTTTTTATGGCATACCAACCTTTGTAGGTTATTTAACACCAAATCCATTTTAATGTAAATAATCAATTCTATTCCAAACAATTCAGTTTAGCATGAGTACACAGTTTAATTGTCGAAAACATTTCTATTTGAAACTATTCAGTTTACTCAAGCTGTTCCAATTCAGCTAATTCAGTTTAGTATAAGTACAGATTTTGTTTACACACAGTTAAATGTCAAAACAGTTTTGTTAAACAAATCAGTTTAGTGTAAATACAGTTTCAATGTAAAAAAAACAGTTCTATTTCAAATAATTCAGTTTAGCGTAAGTACGCAGTTTAAATGTAAGTACGGTTTAATTGTCAAAAACATTTCTATTTCAAGCTATTCAGTTTACTCAAACAATTCAGTTGAGCATAAGTATGCCGTTAGTTCTATTTAACCCATAGATAGGGCCCTATCAGGTGCTACCACTCCGGGCCAGAGTGGACCTGGGAGCAATGGCAATGAAAGGGTGCTCCGCATTCCCCAAAGCTCCAGCACTACTGGAACCTCACCATCAATTATAACTTCAAGTAATTATCATTAGTACAAATATTGGGTTGAGTCATAAATAATTTTCGTTTTGTAAAATGTAATTTATTCGGGAATAATCTAAATAACCCAGTCGGTTTGGGCTGTAGAATACACTAACTGCATCTCTGCACAGGGGTAAGGCTTCCCAACGAGTGTCCTGGATATGACACTAAGCAAGCTGTTAATGAGGCTCCAGTAATGCTGGGTCTTTGGGAAATGCGGAGTACCACTTCATTGCTCTCGCTCCCAGGTTCGTTCTGGCCCGGAAATGCTGGAGCTTTGGGGAATGCAGAGTATTCCTTCATTGCCATTACTCCCAGATCTACTTTGGCCTTGAGTGGTGGCACTTGATAGGGTCCTATCTATGGGTTAAATAGAACTAAACAGTGTACCTTTGCAAAACTGAATTGTTTGAAATAGAACTGTTTTATGTAAAAAGTGGATTTGGCATTAAATAACCTACAATGGTTGATATACCATAAAATCAAGCCAATAAATAAATAAAATTAATTTTATTTCGTATTATATTCGCCATTATTTTGAATCACACTTGCCTTTTATCAGGTTGCTTGTTCATTCCTCTCGGGTAAAATTCATCTGGTTTTGACCTCAAGAAGTTTTCCATATACGTTTTCTCTTGGTCTTTTTGAAAAAATGTTTTGTCAACCAGAGTATTTTGTAGAAAACGAAAAAGATAGAAAACCCTTGGTGCAAAGTCTGCTAAATCCAGTATTTTTTCCTTCATGATTCTTGCTGAATGTGGCCTTGCGTTATCATAAAGAATTAAAACGATTTTCCTATTGATGAGTGCAGGGTGTTTTCTTTGAGAATTTTCATGCACTCATTGCAGCTGTTGACAGTAAAAGTTGGCATTGTGAGTATGATTACGGTTTTAAAAAATCAAAAGCAATAATACCACAAGGATCCTGCCACCAAAACTTTTCTTCCATGAAGCTCCGCCTTTGCGTGAGGTAGCAGAAATTCTTCCTTGTCAATCGACTGTCCTTTACATTGAGCATAGTCATAAAAGACAAGGTTTGGTTTGGTTTTATGGCATATCAACCATTGTAGATTATTTAATTCAAATCCTCTTTATAAAAATATATTAAATATATATGATTTGGTTGGGTTTGGTTTGGTTTTATGGCATATCAACCATTGTTGGTTATTTAATACCAAATCCATTTTTATACATATAAGTAAGTAAAGTTGTCTCCCTTTAGTCGAGGGTGACCATAATGCTCCATTTTCAATAGCTACTACACCGAGGTGTAGGGGAGAGCGCTACTACATTCCTTGGATTGCTCCATTTTACCTGTGATCCTTACCTTATAATGCTGAGTGTTAAGCCGAGCGGCACCAAGTACCATTTTTTTTGAGTCTTTGGTATGACTCGACCTAGGATTGAACACTGGTCTCCTTGACCATTAGCAAACACTGTACTCATTAGGCTATTGGCGCGGTTTTATACATATAGACAGTTCTAATTCAAACAATTCAGTTTAGCCTAAGTACACAATTTAGTTTTATTTGACGCTTTGATCAGACCCTATCAGGTGCTACTACTTTGGGCCAGAGTGGTAGCAATGAAAGAGTACTCCACATTCCCCAAAGCTTCAGCATTACTGGAGCCTCACCATCAGAATTTTTCGTGTCATATACAGGACATTCGTTGGGGGAGTTTTACCTCTCTGCATAGATGCAGTCGAAGTATTTTACGGCCCCAGCCTATTGGGCCACATAAAAGACTAATTATTCGTCTTCTGCAATGATATTGTTGAGAATCAGCTGATTTTTCTGCCTTGAAAGAAGACTTATCGCTATGGATATGCAATCCTGCTTGTTCTTCTCATTGATAGTATGATGAAGGCAAACACCGACATAGCTCAGTTTTCCCATCTTTTTCATGTGGTGGTAGATTGAGGACTGGGATGTGTCAAGGTCAATTTATTATAATTCTCGAGTAGATTTTCGCGGTTTGTATTCCCCCAATCCTGTTAAAACATCTTGATCAAGGTCTGATGAGCGCTTTGATATATACATATATATATATATATATATATATATATATATATATATATATTGACATCTTTACTGTTATAAAGCTCGGAGTCCACACTGAATCTCGAACTGAACCTTTTATTTGAACCACAGGGATAGACTGCTTTAATTCTGTTAAACATGACCGGTTACTAGTGTTAAGTAATGGTAAGTTAGACTTACATGTTGTTGGAATTGAGCCTGCAACCTCCACTCACTCAGAAGCACCTTCACTCAGAAGCACCTTCCAAGAGATATGAACATAATATATATGTATTTTCCAACTACATATATATATATATATATATATATATATATATATATATATATATATGTAGTTGGTAAATACATACATATATATATATATATAGTTGGTAAATACATATATATATATATATATGTATGTATTTACCAACTACATATATATATGTATTTACCAACTACATATATATATATATATATATATATATATATATATATATGTATGTATTTACCAACTACATATATATATATATATATGTATGTATGTATTTACCAACTACATATATATATATATATATATGTATTTACCAACTACATATATATATATATATATATATATATGTATGTAATTACCAACTACATATATATATATATATATGTATTTACCAACTATATATATATATATATATATATATGTATTTACCAACTACATATATATATATATATGTAGTTGGTAAATACATATATATATATATATACGTAGTTGGTAAATACATACATATATATACATATATATAGTTGGTAAATACATATATATATATATGTAGTTGGTAAATACATACATATATATATATATATATATATATATGTAGTTGGTAAATACATATATATATATATATAGTTGGTAAATACATACATATATATATATATATGTAGTTGGTAAATACATACATATATATGTAGTTGGTAAATACATATATATATATATATATATATATAGTTGGTAAATACATATATATATATATATATATGTAGTTGGTAAATACATACATATATATATATATGTAGTTGGTAAATACATATATATATATATATATATGTAGTTGGTAAATACATATGTATATATATATATATATATATATGTAGTTGGTAAATACATATATATATATATATATATATATATATATATATATGTAGTTGGTAAATACATATATATATATGTAGTTGGTAAATACATATATATATATATATATATATATATATATAGTTGGTAAATACATATATATTATGTTCATATCCCTTTCAGGGTAGGTGTTTGAATTTTTTTTTAAATTCATATATATATATATATATATATATATATATATATAGTCTGCTTTACCCTCCTTTGATATTTGATATGTTTATAGTTGTGTGCTCTGTGTGTGTGTGTGTGTGTGTGTATTGGAGTTGGAGTAGTTTTAGGTTTCACTAACGGTTTTTTTTTTATCATTAGGCATTTTGAGGTTTTTAAATTTACTGGTAGTTCTTCTCTTTTTTAGTCTGTGAACATGTTTGGCATAAGGTCTAGTTAATGGGGATTAAATGAGATTTTAATTCACAAGCGTTTGTAGTTAGAATGGTTTTTAATTGCTTACGTTTTTGTGTGCACATATATACACATACATACACATATATATATATATACATACATATACATATACACATGTACATACATACATACATATATATACACACACACGCCCATATACATATGTATGTTTATTTCTGTTTTTGTGTGTGTATGGTTCATGTTTTATTTAACTTAGGTTTGACTTTATCTATAAAGGTTCTTTCCTTTATTTGTAGTAGCGTGTAGTCATTGTTTTGGTAGATTGGCATAATATTAAATTTTCCTCTGCTACATTGGTATATGTGTTTCGAAACATTTAATTTTCTGTTTTCTTCTATTTTGATATTACTCTTGTGTAGTGATGCTCTTGTATTGAGTGCCTGTGTTGATCCTATGTATATTTCTTTGCATTCGTTACATTCAATTATGTATACTACTTTTTTTGAGTTGCAGCTTAAGTTCTTATTTATTTTGAATTTGGTTTCAGGGTTTTTGAAAGTGTAGGATTTATATTCTATAATCATATCACATATTTTGCATCGTTTGTTTTTGCATTTGGTAGCGCCTTGTATTGTGTCATTTCCAAATGTAGAAGAGGTGAGTATTTTTTTCATATTTTTGGGTTGTCTCTGGCTTTTAATTATTTTTATTGTGTCTAGTATTTCTTTGATTTTGTCTTTGTTTTCAATTTCTTCCAGATTTTTCATTATTTCTGTAAATAGTTCTGGATTATTTTTGTTGTAGTTTTCGGCGTATGCTAGGGGATTTTCATGTTGTGTTTTTTCGGGTTCCTTAATTCTCTTAGGGGTATTTTTCTGCTAATTCCAACCTTTTATTTATTAGTGTTGTTGGATATCCACTCTGGTGTAGGTTTGTGTGTAGTTCTTTGAAGCATGTTTTTTATAAGGTTTTTACAGTTTTTAGGGAGGTGACTTCTGAAATGGAGGTATTGTTGGGTGTCTGTTGGTTTGTGGTAGATATCTGTGATGATTTTGCCATTTACGTTTTTTACGAGTATGTCTAAAAATGGTTATTCTTTTAGGATGTGTTCCATAATAAATTTCATTTTGGGGTGTAGATTTTATAGTAGTTTGTGCAATTCGTTGATGTCCCCGCATAGGTACTTCCAGAATATGAAGCAATCATCCAAGTATCTTTTCCATGATTTGGTAAAGTCTTCTTTTATGTCGTTGCCGTATTTGTAACCTATTATTTCATATAGGTTTTCTTCTAAATATGCTAGGGTTAGGGTAGCGTATGTTGGCGCCATTTTTGTCCCCATAGCTGTTCCTAGTGTTTGGATATTGTTAATGTTGCTGAATGGGAAGGAGTTGTTGTTGCAGATTATTTCTATACCCTCTATGATAAAATTTTTGTTAAATCTGGGTGTTTATCTATCCAAAATGAGATAGCGTGTTTTCCTAATTCATGGGGGATATCACTATATAGGTTTGTGACGTTAAATGTGGCTATGAGTGTGTTGGGATCAATTTTTTCTGATATGTTGTCTTTAATTTAACTTTTTATTTTATTTAGGAAAGGTTGGAGCAAGATGTCTATTAGTTTGCTAGGTCTGCTAGTCGGACATGACGGGCCTGCTACAATGGGCCTGAATTTGAGGTCACTGGGGTTTAGGATTTCTGTATATTTTTGTATTTCTACGGCATTTTTTATTTGTTTGGATTTGTGTATTTTTGGTAGTCCGTAGAAGTTGCTGGTTTTGGAGATGTGGTTTGTTAAGAATTCTTTTTCTTTTTTGGTTAGTGATTTGTTGTGCATTTTACAGAATTTAGTAGTTTTTGATATTATATTATTGTCTATGTTTGTATCTATCAGTTTGTAGTAGGTTTTATTTTCCAATTTTTCTTGGATTTTGGTTTTGAGCACTCTGGCGAAGGAATTTACGGCTGCTGCTCGCATAATGCAAAGCTCTTCGAACACTCTTGAGCACTCTGGTATCCGGTAAGGTATAAAATGTAAACAAACGAACGCTACTACTTAATACATTATAATTCCCTAGCTGACTTGGTTTGCTTGTTGGCTGAGCGGTCTAATACTAAGTCTAACGGTAAATGTATAACCAGGAATTGGCATTAAATAACCTATAATGGTTGATATGCCATATAACGAAACGAAACCAAATTATATATATTTAATATATATGTATAAACAGGAATTGGCATTAAATAACCTATAATGATTGATATGCCATATAACCAAACAAAACCAAATTATATATACTTAATATATATGTATAAACAGGAATTGGCATTAAATAACCTATAATGGTTGATTTGCCATATAATCAAACCAAACCAAATTATATGTATTTAATATATATGTATAAACAGGAATTGGCATTCATTATCATCATGTCATGCCGCTAGCATGGATATTCCTGACCCTCTCTCACCACTTCCCCCCATCATTCTTCGCCTCTGGCAGGTCTTCTGGGCTACATCCCGTATCCTCACATCGCTGCTGTATGTATGTTCGAGCTGGTCGTCCTGCTCTTGCTTGGCCATATGCGGGGGTCTAAATGAGTACATCACTTATGAGCTCGTCCTTGCTCCTCCATGTCTGGTTTGTTTAGCTTGGATAGTTTTCGTGATGGGAGGTCGGTGGCCGTATAGTTGGTGCCTTGTGGGGTGTTGCCGCCAGGACTTGTTCAATATTGCTCGCAACATTCTTGTGTAATTGCCGTCCAGCTTCTTCTCCAGCCGTTTAGTTAGCGTCCAAGTAGTGCATCCATATAGCATTATCGACACGACCGCTGCCTGGAAGAAACTGTGTTTCATTTTATCGGTCAGGTCTGATTTCCATATGATCGAAAGCCTATCGATAGCTGTCCATGCCTTCGTTAACCGTGTGTCGATGTCTTTTTCGGTTGATGAGACGCTGCTTCCTAGGTAGGTGAATTTGTCTACCAGTTTCAGAGAGGTTCCGTCTAGTGTTGAAATGTCACCTGTTTGATTATAGCCGTATAACCAAACCAAACCAAATTATATATACTTAATTATATTATGTATAAACAGGAATTGGCATTAAATATCCTATAATGATTGATATGCCATACAATCAAACCAAACCAAATGATATACACTTAATATATATGTATAAACAGGATTTGGCATTAAATAACCTATAATTATTGATATGACATATAACCAAACCAAACCAAATTATATATACTTGATATATATGTATAATCAGGAATTGGCATTAAATATCCTATAATGATTGATATGCCATATAACCAAATGAAACCAAATTATATATACTTAACATATATGTATAAACAAGATTTGGCATTAAATAACATACAAGGGTTGATATGTCATAAAACCAAACCAACCAAGCATCATTCATTTGTTCAAGTAATTATTTCTATTTCATGATTGTCATCTATTTGTACACAAATGGTTCCAAGTATCTAATAGTATTAATCCTTCGTGGACAATTATAGCTTCAAGTAATTATTCTTAATACAGTTATTTTGCATAGAGTTATATTTTATCTACAGGATGAGATATATTCGAAATGGTTGCGTTAATTGCTTGACACTTCATTAAACTCCCAACTATAGATGTCGTTTATGTCTTTCTTGTTTAATAACAATGATAAAAACAAGTGATCGTTAGATTGTTTTTATTGTTCTACATCAAAGATTTAGTAACAACCCAGACACTTGAAAAAAAAAAGTTTGTAAAAATAATAAAATGAAAAACTTTAGACCCAAAATTTGAACACTTTTGTCGGTTGCACTAAATATCATACTTACGTATTTGTGATAACACGAGAATAAAAATAAGTCCAGTGGTATTAAGTGAAGTGAGACCAAGAGGGGAAAAGTGGAGAGTAAGAAAGAAGAAGAAATCGGAGACAGAGAGACAGAGAGAGTGTGTGCCTGTGTGTGTGTGTGAGAGAGAGGTTATTAAAAAATAAAAAAAAGCGCGTGAGAAAGAAAGAAAGAAAGAAAGAATGAAAGAGGATGATCCCAAATTTGACCGATCACTTTATCAAGTAGAGGAGAGGGTCAGAAAGAAGTGAAGTAGATCTTTCCGTGTTTGTTTTTAATTTTCTCGGTTTAAAGCTCAAATGTAGAATTTCTGTCAACGTGGAAGGAGATCACAGATTTCATGGTTTGAAATGCAAGAAAATCTCTCGCATTTTACCAATACAAAAAGACATCGTCAAAAAAAAAAAAAAATCGGTGAGAAAAGGCTTTGTATCAAATTCGATTTATTACTTATATATATATATATATATATATATATATATATATATATATATATATATATATATATATATATCTTCTCCCTTCTCTCTCTTGTGCTCTCTCCCTCTCTGTCTCAGTCATTATCTATCTATCTATCCATCTATCGCTTGGGAATTATAGGAAAGGTATGAATCCAACTATTATCCTTTCAACTATGGATAAATAGAAGAGTAGACTGGGATCTTTAGCCTTGGTATGAGAACTAATCTAGGAAAACGAAAACTCTAAACTCGTTGAACTCTCCTTAGAAATTGACCTTGAGTCACATCCTGTTCGTGCAAAGAGGTTGACGTGTATATATATATATATATATATATATGGTTTAAAGATGACGCAGCCTATGAAAAGAAAGCATGCCTAATATTTTAAAGAAAACGTTGAAAAAATTTCGGGGAAAACAAAATCAAATTCAAATGTTTTAAAAGAGCATCGTAGTATTCTCTATCTATCTACTACTCTCCTTATCTATCTATCTATCTATCTATCTATCTATCTATCTAAATATAAATTTTAACAGACTGCATGACGGAAAAATAGACATTTCGTCTTTTATCAAAGAGACATTTTTTAAATCTTCAAAATTTTAATTGTCTTGTTTTTAAAGATAAAATTTATCAAAATTTCAGCTGATCTGCAGTCACTGAAAGTACCTCTAGCACGATTAATGCTTCTTTCTCCACATTTTGGCACGTATAGATGTAGCAATATTCTTATTACTGGCATGTCACCCAGATAACTAAGATTGACGGAATCGGAGCCTGCTCCTAACAAAACAAAAACGAAAAACAACCCCCACCAAAAAAACAAAAAAAAACAAACAAAAAAACAAAAAACAAAAACAGCAAAAAAAAAAAAACAAAAAAAAAACAAAAACAATGGAAGAATGTGAATTGTATGATCATGATTGGATTTATGACTTAGATAAAAAGAAAATTGCAGACAAAGGCATATGATGCGAGAGACTCCAACTGCTTTCGTCAATAAATGAAAACTTGCTCTATTGAGGTCTAAGCTATAACTTGGAGAAATTCTTATGTGGAACCACTTCTGTTGACATAAATATGGGATTTTATCAGTACACACACAGACCAACTTAAGCTGAGATGGAGACAAATCCACTCAAAATTCCGACAAACACAAGCGACCTGATTCAACTCGACCTAAACTTTTTCAGTAAACAATCGCAAAAGTAATGTTTCAGAATAACCGCCAAAGACGAACGTTAGAATTGACATATTCCATCTGAAAAAAAAAAAGCAACCCGCTGTTCCGGGTGATATACCACTCGCAAGAAAATAAAGTGATTTCCGCTTTTGCAGATATGCGAAATCTGGAGACATACCCGATTAAGGTACACAGAACCACGCACCTGTTTGAAGGGACGAATTTTTTTTCTTTTTTAAAGGACTACATCTCGGTAATGTATTTGCTGATTTAAGTCTTTTCTTTTTGTATTTACGTTATTACTTTCCTTTCTTCTTTCAAGTAAGGCATTTAGAAGTACATAAAGTACATTCGAGCCCATCTCTGCAGAGGGGTAAGACTCCCCCAACGAATGTCCTAGATATGACACTAAATAATCTGACGATGAAGCTCTTGTAATGCTAGAGCTTTGAGGAATGCGTAGTACCCCATCATTGCCATCGCTCCCAGGTCCACTCTGGCCCGGAGTGGTAGCACCTGATAAGGTCCTATCTATGGACAAAATAAAAGTAGATTGTGTACTTATACTAAACTGAATTGTTTGAAATGGAACTGGTTTTAACATTTACACTTTGTTCTAATGCTAAACTGAATTGTTTGAAATAGAATTGTTTATATGAATAAAAATGGATTCGGCATTAAATAACCTACAATGGTTGACATGCCATAAAACCAAACCAAACCATAGCAAAAAGCACATTCACTTTCCCAAAATGTTTTACAACTGCTATTACAAACAACAACAACAACAACAACAACACGTATATGTATATAAAAAGCCATAATAATATGTATATAAAAAAGCCTTGAATTAAATCAAAAGTTGCTACTAAAAGTTTCATGTAATATGAACACTTCAATATTTAAACAGTAAAACATATTTGATGTAAGATTCTTGTATTCACCCTACATAAATTTTTAAACTGCAGCATAGTAAATATCTATTAACGAATTTTGGCCGACTAAATTGAATATTTTGATCATATTGCATATCTTTCTTATTAGGAATTTTGTTTACTCTTTATTCTTGCTTTATAACCATAAAAATAGATAAATTAGTTTTTAGATGCGGTATGTGAATACATTATCTATTTATCTTTCTTATTTCATATATATATATATATATATATGTGTGTGTGTGTGTGTGTGTGTGTGTGTATAGGCAACATTTCTTTTTGTTAATGAATATTTGGTTAAAAAGAACCCATTAAAATGTGTTTTTTTTTTTGGTTTATGAACGTAAATCCAGATCGAGTGAATGTAAAAATCATTAGAAAGAATCTGGGTTTTGAACGTTCTTGCCTATGTCTCCAGACATTTCAAAGAATGGTACAATTTATTTTTATCGTATTTAAACAAAAGAGTAATTTTTGTTATATTGAGCTATTCAAAGAATAATGCGAACTGGCTTATTGCATATCTGTTTTTAAACGAAGTCAACGTTGTGAAACAATCACGATTTAAACGAAGATAATGTTGGCCTGGGAGGCACCGGATGACGTCACACAACAATTATGAGAAAGCGTGGAATTCTAATAGTTAGATAGATTTAGAACCTCCAGTTCTTATCTAAAGAATATATTATGAAGAGTTACTTTTTCTTTTAATTTTATAGTTAAGGCCTTGAGCGTTTCGAATTTTTTTAAATGCTGATCCGGTATGATATCCGAATGTTTTCAAGTAAAATTTATCGGATTGAGGTGATGTATTGCCTGGTGCAACTATACGTATACATATGCATGCAGGAATAAAATCAACAATAAAGACGAGCGAACACAGTTCTTCAAAAAAATATACCTCTCATACTTTATTCAAAATGGTAGAGAAAGGGTTATGGGTTAGAGGTGAGTTGAAGACTGAACAAACTGCAACATATTGATCCCCAGTTCTTTGTCTTTAGCAGCAATTCTTTCTCGTTCTGCTGGGCTGCTCAATCGGGGGTCCTGAGGGCCCATAGCCCTCTGCTGGGTGCTGGTTATCTCTACAGCATCTTATCTCCAACTCGACTGACTCCAACGAACAGAACCTGTCTGTGGTCCCGGGTTATATCATTGTTTGACATCCACCTGTTTTATGTGAGCGTCGCATCTGCACCCAGTTCAACCCGTCCACAGTCAAGGTTATACCCTGATATCTTGGACCGGATGAACCTGTTCCTTGATTGACGGCGGGGTCGAAGGTCAAAGTGGTATGTGTTTGTTAAGATAATTTTTAATCAGATTCCGATCAAAGAGGTACCAGGCAAGTCGTCTTGAAAATATAGTGGTGGTTTTTCGAATATAGGTTGGTTGGTTGGTTTTTATGGTATATCAACACTTGTAGATTATCTAATGCCAATTCCTGTTTTATATAAGTTTGATTTGTAAGTGAATATTTTATGGCTAACTTTATTTTTAAACGTGTTAAAGCTCATTTGTTTTAATGGGTTCTAGTATTCCTATCTAACATTAATAATTCTATTCAATATCGATCATTTTTTTTGCTCACAATTTCAAGCATTGCAACTTAACATTAGTAATTCTATCTATCAAGTATTCTTATGAAATATAAATAATTTTCCCGCAGCAGTATGGTTTGAAGTAACTAATAATAATAATAATTCTTTGTAAAAGATTGAACTGTTATTTTTTATCCATAGATTAGATCCTAACAGATACGACAAATCCGTGTCAAAGTCGACTCGGGAGTAATGGCAATAAAGGGGTTCTCCACAAAGCCCCTGGAATGCAACCTCACCATCAGATTGACTTGAATGTCAAACTCCAAACAGTTTTTGATGATGGTGTGTGTGTGTGTGTATGTGGTGGGGTCTTACCCTTCTGCAGAGGCGCAGTCGGGGTAGTCTCCAGCGTCAGCTGACAAAAATGCTCCTGATTGGGTTGAGTAGTGTTTAATGGCAGATCAACCTTTGTGGGCTATTTAATGCTAAATCGTTTTTTTATACATGCAATAATAGTTTTTTGGTAAATATTTTTGTTTTGAACTAATTGTTTGAGCGGAAGACGAATTTTGTTTCACAGGCTTTGCAGGTGGTCTTGTGTCGTAGTAGTATGATATATATATCTGCTTGATTGAGGTTTGTTATTATGTTGTCTGTTTCATTGTCAATAACTTCTACACTATAAGATATATTTTGGGTTTTAGTTTATCCTTGGCAATTATATCGTTTTTGTTTGATTGGGACGCCTCAGGCACCGAGTTATGAACTTAGCCTTGATAAGCAGTTTTATTGTTGTTGTTGTTGCTGTTGTTTGTATGATCTTGTTAAAAAAAATTGGGCGATTTTTACTCTTGATTAAAAGTCAGATAGATTTTTTGATTGAGATGATGGGGGGTTTGATAATTTCAATTGTTATGTTCATATGTGACCTGACATTTTTGACCGAGGGAAAGGTTCATATTTGGTTAGGGGTAATAAATATGTATTATAATCACTTTTTTTTGCATACCAATTTATTATTTTCGGAATATTTTCTTTTAGGAGATATTCTGCAATTATAAGCTCCCCAATACATGTTGAATATTGACCTGAAGGATTCTTTTGACATGCCGCATAAATATTTGATTTTTATAAATATGATTATGAATCTGTCCTCAGATTGATATCCAAAGACGCTAAAATTTTCGTATTGTAGCTTCCGGCATGAATACTCTAAGTACAGCAAGCCAAAATATCCGAATTATTTTTTCATCAAGTCCGTTACTTAAATTTCATGTGAACTCTTCAATCATCAGACAGAAAAATGTGGACTGTGTGTTTGGTTTTTTATCAATATGGATATGAATATGTCCTCTGATTGACATCCAAACCCTTTGAAATGTTCTTATTATTGCTTCCGGCATGAATACTCTCAGTACAGCCTGCTGTTTCCAAATTTCTAGGGAAGTGAATAGCGTCATGGTAGCGTTTTCCTCAAAGACAGTGCCCAACTGACTCAAATTTGCTGTATAGTAGTAGACAAAACGTGAAACAAATAAAGCACGTGTATAGAATTATTAATGTGTAAGTGTTCTCAGTCATGTCGAACTCCATTATTTTCCTATATTCAGAAAGTGATATGTTTCTTTTATATTTGATTTCTCTTTGTTTTCTCTTCTCTTCTCTCTCTCTCTCTCTCTCTCTCTCTCTCTCTCTCTCTCTCTCTTGTCATCTGGTCATTACTACTGGCAAGTCCTCTCAGCGGCAACCAGTGTCAGCACTGAGTGAATGAATGTAATTTTTTGCTGATCGAACAACTCTGCTGTGTCTAAGGGTAGTGTCACATAATAGATTTATAAGATCTATTTTGGCCATTTAGTGTAGCGTTCAGGTTAAGTAATGAGCCATTAAACGTGTGAAAAAATACTGCAGCATGATGGACAGCCATTGAACTCGAGGTCGATCTGGTTTTCCTATATTCAGAAAGAGATATGTTTCTTTTATATTTGATTTCTCTTTTTTCTCTCTCCTCTCTCTCTCTCTCTCTCTCTCCCTCTCTCTTGCCATGTGGTCATTACTACTGGCAAGTCCTCTCGGCGGCAAACAGTGTCAGCACTGAGTGAATAAATGTAATTTTTTGCTGATCGAACAACTCTGCTGTGTCTAAGGGTAGTGTCACATAATAAATTAATAAGATCTATTTTGGCCATTTAGTGTAGCGTTCAGATTAAGTCATGAGCCATTAAACGCGTGAAAAAATACTGCAGCATGATGGACAGCCATTGAACTCGAGGTCGATCTGGTTTTCCTATATTCAGAAAGGGATATGTTTCTTTTATATTTGATTTCTCTTTTTTCTCTCTCCTCTCTCTCTCTCTCTCTCTCTTGCCATCTGGTCATTACTACTGGCAAGTCCTCTCGGCGGCAACCAGTGTCAGCACTGAGTGAATGAATGTAATTTTTTGCTGATCGAACAACTCTGCTGTGTCTAAGGGTAGTGTCACATAATAAATTAATAAGATCTATTTTGGCCATTTAGTGTAACGTTCAGATTAAGTCATGAGCCATTAAACGCGTGAAAAAATTCTGCAGCATGATGGACAGCCATTGAACTCGAGGTCGATCTGGTTTTCCTATATTCAGAAAGAGATATGTTTCTTTTATATTTGATTTCTCTTTCTTTTTTTAAATTTTTTTTGTTGTAAATGATAAGTTTTTCCTGGGTCAAATGATGTTTAATATATTTTCATATACGTAGATCATTTTTGTTGTTAGCATGTATCTGATTACAATGAAATAGACTAGCAGTGTTCTTATTGTGATTATTGCTTTCTATATTGTTATTATGGGATTTTTACTGCTTTGTGCAGTTGATTGTTCTCCCTCTCAATATGGACTATAGAGTACGCCGTCGACACGTTTACAGAGGGATAAGACCGCTCCCCCCAACGAAGCCAACTGTTGATCATGGCTGGCAACCAGTAATGCTTGAAAATGGGATTCTGGTGGTTGAGGAGTCTTTAACCCGGCATCCGAAGTGGTCAGGTTACTTATAACACTTCACTTTGACCCTTACTGGGCGTTCGGAGAGGCTCAATCCGATCACTCGGCTGGTCATTACACATATATAATTGTCCCAGGCGTATTCTTCATATTGCTCCTATGGCAAACAAGTAACCAACTCTATTCTATCGTAAAGGTGTAAGAATGTAGTGGCTGATGGTCATTTGCTTTGGAATAACTGATACTTGAAACCATTTAAACTGTGTGCAAACAAATGACTGATATTAAATAGAATTATTAGTGTTGAATAGAAATGCTTGAAACCATTTAAACTGTGTGCAAACAAATGACTGATATTAAATAGAATTATTAGTGTTGAATAAAAATGCTTGAAACCATTTAAACTGTGCGCAAACAAATGACTGATATTAAATAGAATTATTAGTGTTGAATAGAAATGCTTGAAACCATTTAAACTGTGCGCAAACAAATGACTGATATTAAATAGAATTATTAGTGTTGAATAGAAATGCTTGAAATCATTTAAACTGTGTGCAAACAAATGACTGATATTAAATAGAATTATTAGTGTTGAATAGAAATGCTTGAAACCATTTAAACTGTGTGCAAACAAATAACAGATATTAAATAGAATTATTAGTGTTGAATAAAAATGCTTGAAACCATTTAAACTGTGTGCAAACAAATGACTGATATTAAATAGAATTATTAGTGTTGAATAGAAATGCTTGAAACCATTTAAACTGTGTGCAAACAAATGACTGATATTAAATAGAATTATTAGTGTTGAATAGAAATGCTTGAAACCATTTAAACTGTGCGCAAACAAATGACTGATATTAAATAGAATTATTAGTGTTGAATAAAAATGCTTGAAACCATTTAAACTGTGTGCAAACAAATGACTGATATTAAATAGAATTATTAGTGTTGAATAGAAATGCTTGAAACCATTTAAACTGTGTGCAAACAAATGACTGATATTAAATAGAATTATTAGTGTTGAATAGAAATGCTTGAAACCATTTAAACTGTGTGCAAACAAATGACTGATATTAAATAGAATTATTAGTGTTGAATAGAAATGCTTGAAACCATTTAAACTGTGCGCAAACAAATGACTGATATTAAATAGAATTATTAGTGTTGAATAAAAATGCTTGAAACCATTTAAACTGTGCGCAAACAAATGACTGATATTAAATAGAATTATTAGTGTTGAATAGAAATGCTTGAAACCATTTAAACTGTGCGCAAACAAATGACTGATATTAAATAGAATTATTAGTGTTGAATAAAAATGCTTGAAACCATTTAAACTGTGTGCAAACAAATGACTGATATTAAATAGAATTATTAGTGTTGAATAGAAATGCTTGAAACCATTTAAACTGTGTGCAAACAAATGACTGATATTAAATAGAATTATTAGTGTTGAATAGAAATGCTTGAAACCATTTAAACTGTGTGCAAACAAATAACAGATATTAAATAGAATTATTAGTGTTGAATAAAAATGCTTGAAACCATTTAAACTGTGTGCAAACAAATGACTGATATTAAATAGAATTATTAGTGTTGAATAGAAATGCTTGAAACCATTTAAACTGTGTGCAAACAAATGACTGATATTAAATAGAATTATTAGTGTTGAATAGAAATGCTTGAAACCATTTAAACTGTGCGCAAACAAATGACTGATATTAAATAGAATTATTAGTGTTGAATAAAAATGCTTGAAACCATTTAAACTGTGTGCAAACAAATGACTGATATTAAATAGAATTATTAGTGTTGAATAGAAATGCTTGAAACCATTTAAACTGTGTGCAAACAAATGACTGATATTAAATAGAATTATTAGTGTTGAATAGAAATGCTTGAAACCATTTAAACTGTGTGCAAACAAATGACTGATATTAAATAGAATTATTAGTGTTGAATAGAAATGCTTGAAACCATTTAAACTGTGCGCAAACAAATGACTGATATTAAATAGAATTATTAGTGTTGAATAAAAATGCTTGAAACCATTTAAACTGTGCGCAAACAAATGACTGATATTAAATAGAATTATTAGTGTTGAATAGAAATGCTTGAAACCATTTAAACTGTGCGCAAACAAATGACTGATATTAAATAGAATTATTAGTGTTGAATAAAAATGCTTGAAACCATTTAAACTGTGTGCAAACAAATGACTGATATTAAATAGAATTATTAGTGTTGAATAGAAATGCTTGAAACCATTTAAACTGTGTGCAAACAAATGACTGATATTAAATAGAATTATTAGTGTTGAATAGAAATGCTTGAAACCATTTAAACTGTGCGCAAACAAATGACTGATATTAAATAGAATTATTAGTGTTGAATAGAAATGCTTGAAACCATTTAAACTGTGTGCAAACAAATAACAGATATTAAATAGAATTATTAGTGTTGAATAAAAATGCTTGAAACCATTTAAACTGTGCGCAAACAAATGACTGATATTAAATAGAATTATTAGTGTTGAATAGAAATGCTTGAAACCATTTAAACTGTGCGCAAACAAATGACTGATATTAAATAGAATTATTAGTGTTGAATAGAAATGCTTGAAATCATTTAAACTGTGTGCAAACAAACGACTGATATTAAATAGAATTATTAGTGTTGAATAGAAATGCTTGAAATCATTTAAACTGTGTGCAAACAAATGACTGATATTAAATAGAATTATTAGTGTTGAATAGAAATGCTTGAAACCATTTAAACTGTGCACAAACAAATGACTGATATTAAATAGAATTATTAGTGTTGAATAGAAATGCTTGAAACCATTTAAACTGTGCGCAAACAAATGACTGATATTAAATAGAATTATTAGTGTTGAATAAAAATGCTTGAAACCATTTAAACTGTGTGCAAACAAATGACTGATATTAAATAGAATTATTAGTGTTGAATAGAAATGCTTGAAACCATTTAAACTGTGTGCAAACAAATGACTGATATTAAATAGAATTATTAGTGTTGAATAGAAATGCTTGAAACCATTTAAACTGTGTGCAAACAAATGACTGATATTAAATAGAATTATTAGTGTTGAATAGAAATGCTTGAAACCATTTAAACTGTGCGCAAACAAATGACTGATATTAAATAGAATTATTAGTGTTGAATAAAAATGCTTGAAACCATTTAAACTGTGCGCAAACAAATGACTGATATTAAATAGAATTATTAGTGTTGAATAGAAATGCTTGAAACCATTTAAACTGTGCGCAAACAAATGACTGATATTAAATAGAATTATTAGTGTTGAATAAAAATGCTTGAAACCATTTAAACTGTGTGCAAACAAATGACTGATATTAAATAGAATTATTAGTGTTGAATAGAAATGCTTGAAACCATTTAAACTGTGTGCAAACAAATGACTGATATTAAATAGAATTATTAGTGTTGAATAGAAATGCTTGAAACCATTTAAACTGTGCGCAAACAAATGACTGATATTAAATAGAATTATTAGTGTTGAATAGAAATGCTTGAAACCATTTAAACTGTGTGCAAACAAATAACAGATATTAAATAGAATTATTAGTGTTGAATAAAAATGCTTGAAACCATTTAAACTGTGCGCAAACAAATGACTGATATTAAATAGAATTATTAGTGTTGAATAGAAATGCTTGAAACCATTTAAACTGTGCGCAAACAAATGACTGATATTAAATAGAATTATTAGTGTTGAATAGAAATGCTTGAAATCATTTAAACTGTGTGCAAACAAACGACTGATATTAAATAGAATTATTAGTGTTGAATAGAAATGCTTGAAATCATTTAAACTGTGTGCAAACAAATGACTGATATTAAATAGAATTATTAGTGTTGAATAGAAATGCTTGAAACCATTTAAACTGTGCACAAACAAATGACTGATATTAAATAGAATTATTAGTGTTGAATAGAAATGCTTGAAACCATTTAAACTGTGCGCAAACAAATGACTGATATTAAATAGAATTATTAGTGTTGAATAGAAATGCTTGAAACCATTTAAACTGTGCGCAAACAAATGACTGATATTAAATAGAATTATTAGTGTTGAATAGAAATGCTTGAAGCCATTTAACTGTGCGCAAACAAACGAGCTCTAACTAGTTTACAAATAAAGTTACCAACTCATCGTATATATGCATAAAGTTACGTAAAAATCATATATATATATATATATATATATATATATATATATGATGAGGGTTTGCATTAAATAACACACAAGGGTTGTTATGGCACTAAACCAAATGACCCAACCTCGCCTAATGTATCTAATTGTCAACTACGACATTAAGAGAGCCATTATTTTTGGGGCTATAGAATATACTGACTGCGTCTCTGCAGAGAGGTAAGACCCCCCCCCAACTAGTTTCCTGGATATAACACTATACAATCTGATGGTGATACTCCAGTAATGCTGGAGCTTTGGGAAATGCGGAGTACACTTTTATTGGCATTACTCCCAGGTTCACTCTAGTCTGGAGTGATAGTACCTGATAGGGCCTTTTCTATGTGTTAGATAGATCTAAACTGTATGCTTATACTAAACTGAAATGTTTGAAATAAATCTGTTTCGACTTTTTACTGTGTGTCAGTAAATGACTGAATTTAATGGAATTGTTAGTGATACATAGAAATACTTAAAATCATTTAACTTTGTTGATTAAACTGAATTTCTTGAAACAGAATAGCTTGAAATAGGTCCATTCTGACTCAGGACGACAGTACTAGATAGGGTCTTATTTATGGGTCAAATAGAACTGTTTGACATTTATACTCTGTACATATGCTAAAATGAATTGCTTGAAATAGAACTGTCAATATATATAAATGGATTTGGCACTAAATAACGTAAAAAGTTTGATATGCCACCAAACCAAACTTTAAAACAAAGTTGTTATCCCAATTATTTGATTCTGCATTAAATGACCCGAAAAGGGTTGATATGCCGTAAAACAAAACAACCTACCAAAAATTATTTATGTTTTTTTATATTAGAAAGTTCTTTGAGGAACATTGTACATGAGATGGAGAAAACAGAGTTCATGTATTTTAATTACGAAGGTGACATCTGTTCATTGAATGGCAAGATTAATTTTCATTTCACGAATAATCTAAATAGGACGAGGAAAACATATTGGGCGATATTTCTCACTGCCTACCGCCAAACAGGACTTGATACAAGGTCTTTTTATAGTGGGGGTTTAGGGAGAGGGAGTTCAGGGACAAGCCGAGGCTGGATGTATGCTCACTTATGTGAGCCAGATGAGCCTACTGCTGGATTTGAACTAACTCGATAGGTAACGTGAGTCCGGCACGTTATGCTGGTTCATAGTTTGAACTAGATCAGAGAGTCTAGTACTGTAATATAATTGCGGAGGGATTTCGTCTTGTATATCTTGCCTTTCGGTTTAGTTAGGATGAGAACCTTTCGGCTCAGGGCATGGGTTAGTTAGGTGCAAACATGAGCGCAGGTGTTCACGCGTGCGCGGAGAGGATGTGTCATTCAGAGATGTCAAAATAAAAATTCCAGATAGGAGAGCTGTGGTCTCAGATCCCAGAATGAGAGCCGTGGTCTCAGATCGACCTCGAGTTCAATGGCTGTCCATCATGCTGCTGTGTTTTTTTCACACGTTTAATGGCTCAGGACTTAATCTGAACGCTACACTAAATGGCCAAAATAGATCTCACAAATCTATTATGTAACACTACCCTAGACATGCCAGAGTTGTTCGATCAGCCAAAAATTACATTCATCTGCTCAGTGCTGACACTGGTTACCGCCGAGAGGACTTTCCAGTAGTAATGACCAGATTGAGAGAGAGAGAGAGAGAGAGAGAGAGAGAGAGAGAGAGAGAGAGTCAAAGGCTCCAGCGCTGTCGGCATGCCTTTATTATTATTATTATTATTATTATTAAAATTTTATTTATATTCTTGCGTAAAATATTCACAGAGGCACAACTAAAAACTAACAAAACTTTTGAATCATTCGGACGAAATTGCTTTCAAAGAAATTTAAGATACTCACGTGGACTGATCACTCGGAAACGAAGCATAATATGAAAATTTTTAGAAAACCAACCCAGCTGCATGAATTGCCTGGTTCTACGAATAACGCCTACGTTGGATTTTCATAGAATTTATCTGTTTAGGATATCTTGTGTGTATGTGTGTGTATGTGTGTGTATTTGAAGAGACGTTGCTAAACTTAAGATATGTGTCCTAAAATATCAGGCCATTCAATATTAACGAATTAAAGAAAATACTTACGCCTTTGTCCATTTCATAAACTTTCGCGTTAATTTCTCTTCTGTAGTGTCAAAAGAGTCTGCAAATTCCTGTTTCGGAATTATTCTCTGTAGCTTGATCACATTCTTCTTAAGTTCGTTCATAATGTTTCAATAGTGATTTTAGTCTCAGAAAAGGAAAGAAGTCACGTAGAACTATAAGTACGGTGCCTGAATGACCTGGCCGAATGTGATGCCTAGCCAAAATTTAAATGCCGTAATTATGAGTTATTTAATTATATATATATATATATATATATATATATATATATATATATATATCTATATATATATATATATATATAAACCCCTTCACACTAGCAGGATGCGAGTTATGGTCAATTTTTAAGCGGGGTTTAACAGATTTAAATTTAGAATGCAAGTTTATACTGATGGAAAAGGAATTCTGAAAAAAGAATTCATTTTGTTTTTTTCCCAAAATACCATTTATCTATTGAATGACACTCGTGTATATATATATATATATGTGTGTGTGTGTGTGTGTGGGTGGGTGTGGTATAGGTGTGTGTGTGTACATGCAGGTGTGAGTAAGTTACGCGAGATTGATATTATATCAATCTCGCATGACATATATACATATACCCCTGGACAAAAATATATAACTACCCTCAAAAATGAAAAAAAAAAGATATTTACAATTTTTAAATTATTATAATCAGATATATGAAAGATAAAGCATAAAGACAATTAAATTTATAAAAATGAATTGAAATTTCTTCATATTTTATGTATATCAGCATTTATACTTCTATTTATGTCAAAATAGAATTTTGAAATTAAGACCAGTGAGCAGAACAAGAGAATATAAAGGCAGATTTTTTATTTAATATTTCGTAGATCCGCTCTTATCTTTGATAACCTCAAAAATTCGGCTAGGTGTACTATCAACTAGTTTCTGAAGTTGACCCGAACGTATTTTTCCCATACGTCTAAGATTACGTTTTTGAGTTCAGAAATTGCTCAGTACTGTCGCTCCCCTTCATAAACTTTTGCAACAATCAATCCCCGCAGACTTTCTATAGGGTTGAGGTCTGAAGAGCATGCTGGGTGGTAAAGAAGTCTTATTTTTTGTTCAAGCAAGTACTTCTTTGTCATTGATGCATTGGGGATAGCAGCATTATCTTGCTTAAAAATCCATTCTTCTCCTCATAGACGACACCCTTCTTGTGCTAGAGATTAATCATTCAGCATCTTCACATAAATTGCTGCTTTTTGTCGACCACCGACAAATTGTAGTTTAACTTTTCCTGAAGAGGAGAAAGCCCCTCCAGATCATAAAAAATCTTCCTCCACTATGAGTAATTGTAAATTAATTCTCTTCTGGAAAACTTTTTGCGTGCCAGTACTTCTGAAAGCCATATGGACCATCTAAATTGAACTTCTTTTCGTCCGAGTAAACAACTTTTCGCCATTCTTTAGCACTCATAGTTTGATATTGACGAGCATATTCTTGTCGTTTTTCTTGGTGCTTCATAGTTAACCTTGGACGATGAATTCTTTTCTTATACCTAATTTTTTCGTTGTTTAAATGCCTTCTGATTGTTCTAGTACTGCAAGGAACATCTAATAGGGTTTTCAATATTTTTGATGTTAACGAAGTTTTCTTTTTTACTTCGCGAACAATACTTCTTTTGAATTGTGGTGATAATTTTTCTGGCCTTCCACTCTGTTTTCTTGTTCCATACTTATTTAGACAATTCAAGTAATTGCAGATAACGGTTTTACTGTGTCCTTGTCCTAAGACCTTCCAAATTTCTCTTTGAGATTTTCCAACTCTTTTCAGAGCTGTAATCTCGCCTGCCTCAAATTCAGATAATTTAGTTTCTTTAGCCATTTATGATTTTTAGTTTAGTGTAGTATTACAGTTTTATAGCTTCTATTGGCCTAGTGGGTAGAGTGTTCGCCAATAGTCCGGGAGACCTGGGTTCAATCCCAGGTTGAGTCATACCAAAGACTTTTAAAAAATGGTACTTGATACATCCTTGCTTAACACTCAGCATTATAAAGTACGTATCAAGGGTAAAGTGGACCAATCCAGGGAAAGGAGTAGCGCCCTCCCCTACACCTCGTTGTAGTAGCTTCAGGTCGCCCTCGACTACGGTCACCAACTTTACTTTCTATATGTAATAAATTGTTCAATTAAATTAAGTCCTTTTTTCTTTAGCTTTTAATTGTGGTTTTATATTTATGTCAAAAATAAATTTTAAAATTTAGAATAAATGCTAATATACATATAAAAAAGAATTGATATTTCATCATATTGTCTTTCATATATCTGATTTTCATAATTTAGAAATTGTAATGAAGATGTTTTCCTTCATTTTTGAGGGTGGTTTTATATTTTTGTCCAGGGGTGTATATATGTGTGTATGTATGCACACAAAGACACACATATATATGTATGTATGTTTGCCCAGTTGGCTGGGGTTGTAGAATACACCGACTGAATCTGTATAGGAGTAAGAGCCCTCCCCCCAATGAGTGTCCTGGATATGACACTAAACAATCTGATGGTGAGGTTCCAGTGATGCTGGGGCTTTGGGGAATGCGGAGTATTCCTTCATTGCCATTGATCCCCGGTCCACTTTGACCCGGAATGGTAGCACCTCATTGGGCCTTATCTATCGGTGGAACAGAACTAAGTGCACACTTATGCTAAACTGAATTGTTTGAATTAGAATTGTTTGACTCAACTAAATAGCTTAAAATAGAGATGTTTTTGACAATTAAACTGTACTTACATTTAAACTGTGTGCTTATGCTAAACTGAATTGTTTGAATTAGAATTATTTGACTAAACTAAATAGCTTAAAATAGAGATGTTTTTGACAATTAAACTGTACTTACATTTGAACTGTGTGCTTATGCTAAACTGAATTGCTTGAAATGGAACTGTTTTTGACATGGAAAGTCTACTTACACTAAACTGAATTGTTTAATATAGAACTGTTTTGACATTTAACTGTGTAAACCAAATCTGTACTTTTACTAAACTGAATTAACTGAATTAAAACTGTTTGAATAAACTGAATAACTTGCAATAGAAATGTTTTTGACAATTAGAATGTGTACTCATGCTAAACTGAATTGTTTGAATTAGAACTGACTCTTTGTATTAAAATGGATTTGGCGTTAAATAACCTACAAAGGATGATATGCCATAAAAACCAACCAGCCAACCAACATCTATGAGTTAAATAGAACTAAACTGCATACTTATGCTAAACTGAATTGTTTAAATTAGAACTGTTTGACTAAACTGAATAGCTTGAAATAGAAATGTTTTTGTCGAATAAACTGTGTACTTATGCTAAAGTGAATTGTTTGAAATAGAACTGATTATTTGTATAAAAATGGATTTGGCGTTAAATAACTTACAAATGTTGATATGCCATAAAATCCAAACAACCAACCAACCCAGATATGTATATATATGTACGAGTATGCACACACACACACACACACACACATATATATATATATATGTGTATGTATATATAAATGTGTGTGAATGTGAGTGCGCGTGTGTGCGTGTGTGCGTGATGGGGTGTGTGCGCCTCCATAAAATTCAAATTCCCTTTTGAACTTTTAAAAATTTCATGTTCCAACTTGAAAATGTATTCCTTTGTTGTCAATTTTTGGGCACTTTACGTGGTGTCATGGTTGGTAAACTAGTTAAGCAGACTATCATTTACGAATTCAGTTTTCATGGTGCTCCAAACGTCTGACTTTGAGCCACAACTAAGCTATACTTTGTAAATAATCATTGCTGAATTTTGGTCGATTAAAGTGAACATTTTAATTATCTTGAATATTTTTTCTTTAGGGACTTTGATTACTTTTTTTATATTAATTTTGGTGGCTCCTTTGTTTTTTCTTATATTCTATTAGTTGGTTGTAATGGTCTATCTGTTCGTCTGTCCGTCTCCAATCTATCTATCTAATAAAATATCCGATATATAACTATAAAAATATGAAAAAGCAAGAGACGTGTTCATTATTTCAACTATAGATAAACTCATCTTCTGGATACCTTTTCTTCATTTTATCTTTAAGTTTTATGGCACATCAAACTTTCTTGGTTATTTAATACCAAATCCATTTTTATACCAATAAACAGTTCTATTTCAAATAATTGTCAAAAACATAGATATCCCATGAAAATGTGTTGTGCCATTAAAAATAAAGACACCAAACAAATTGTGCATGAAAAAAGTTTAAAATTGTTCTATACTTTTTTAGCAGAGCAAAGTTAAAGCCTGATCCTACGTTGCTTCTTTCGTTACTCCATATTTTACGTATCACTACAGTCATTAGTAACGCTTATCATAATTATATATACGAAGATGGGCTAAAAAGTTCATAGGCTGAAAAGTCCATATGGTGACATCATATCTGCTGTTGATGACTTTTTTTTATCAATGAGATCCAAGCATTGCAACACCAATTGAAAAAGAGTGTGGTCAGAAAGTTTTTAAAAAATACTGATTTGGTCACATTCCTTGGGAGTATCTTGGTTAGCCTGTGAAAATTTTCACTCTCTATATATATATGTTGAAAAGATAGAATTGTAGGAATGAATGTTTATATCTACTGAAGGTTTGTTTTATCGCTTTATTTATAAGTTGGATAAAAAGTGGGTTGATTTACCTTTGATTCTAATTTGTTAACAAATGTATCTTTAACAATCTAGGAGGGAACAAATTTTTAAAATTATGTTGAGTTTCATCCCTTTCAAAATTTTCATAGCAATTCAAATATTATGGTCTGCCGTATCAAAGAAATCTTTCAAAATTCGGCGTTTTGAACAAAGAATCTGATTGGTCAATAAATGCAAAAATTAGAGTTGCTCGCGCCTATTTTTGCGTAGAATTAATGTTTTTTTTTTAATATGGAAATCAGATGATTTTCCATTTAGAAGTGTGCATGAGTGTGTATGTTTAAAGAAAACAATCTCTGTCAGATGAAGAAGTCCATCTCGAAGAATTTTCAAGATTAAGTTTCAGTTTCAGCTTTTTCTCATTTCCAACTAATGATTTCTCTGCATTGTTACAATCTGAGGACGTCACTCATCTCTTTTTTTTTTTGGCTCAGTCGGCTGAGGCTGGAGAATACACGGACCTCTGCACAGAAGTAAGATTCCTTCAACGTTTGTCCTGGATATGACACTCATCAATCCAATGATGAGGCTCCAGTAATGCTGGAGTTTTGGGGAATGCAGAGTACACCTTCATTACCATCACTCCCAGGTCCACTCCGACCCAGAGTGATAGTACCAGATAGGGTTCTATCTATGGGTCTAATAGAACTGTTTGGCATTTAAACCGTGTACTTATGCTTGACTGAATTAGAAATAGAAATGTTTATATGAATAAAATTGGATTTGGCATTAAATAACCTACAACGGTTGATGTCCCATAAAACCAAACCAAACCAAACCAAAAGCAATTTCTTTTTTCTTCTTTCACTAATCGGAGCTTTCCCACTATTTAATAAATTATATTTAGCGAAGAAAATATTTTCTTTTTAAAACCCAAAACTATCAAACTCTGAAGTCAGTCTATTTTCTTCTTTCAGATTAAGGAACCTTACCAACCCGAGTGCACAAGATATTGACTTTGAAAAAGATCAACTCAACTCGGAATTATCTTTTAATGTAAAAGCTGCTTAAGATTGAGAACCAGTTCCTTCTGTGGGACTTTCCGGGAAATCTTTGGTTTTTACCGAATTGTAAATTCTATAACCATTTCAAGATATCAACAATGGATAACGCTACTTTAAACACAGTCATAGCCTCCATAGACGACAGTGCACAAAAATACAATGAAAAGACATTCTACATTCGAATTCCCACCATTATTTATCTCTCTATTTTTTTGCCGCTTGGGATATTGGGTAATGCGTCGGTCATCTATATTTACGGCGTCTGTCTAAAAAAGAGTAATGTTCATTTTTATATTATTTTTCTTGCCTTTTTCGATATCACGAGTTGTCTAATCGGGATTCCCCTCGAGTTAGTCGAACTTATTCATTATCACACGTACCCGTCCGCTGTTCTTTGTAAGATACAGCGTCTCGTGAATTATACGTGTAACATCGGATCAGCAATGATTCTACTTTCAATCTCTCTTGAGAGATACATCAAAGTGTGCCGACCAATGCACTCACAGATGACCCGTACCCACTGTAGAGTGGTGGCTTTGTGCATTTTGGTTGTGTCCATACCATTCGCTACTCCCATCAGCATCTCTTACGACCGACTCCCCGTTAATGTCGAAGGAAACATCACCGTATACCAATGCGCGTTTCACTTCTCTTCTACCGTATATATTTACTACTCATGCTTCCTTCCGATGTCTATTATCAATTTTATCACCATGTTTGTCCTCTACACGTGTGTACTGCGAGCAACCCATCGTCACTTCCGGCAGCTTGAAACTCGTCGCAAAGCTAATAAATCCGGGCATGCGCCGTCACGTCGAAAAATCAGTCGCACCAACATGTCAGTCATCTGCCTAACCATGGTTTATGCAATTAGTTTTACCCCGACTCTCATCGTTGGTGTGGTCACGAAGTTTTACTCCAAGGTTCACCGGTCTCCGTACTTGGAAGCAACCCTCATCCTCTTTTACCGATCATGGGCAGTGAACTGTACAGTTAATCCGATAATTTATGGTTTCTTTAACAAGGCGTATCGAGACAGCTTTTTGAAATTGATATCAGATATTCTGTGTCTGAAATCACCGAAACCCCAGACAAGCAAAGAATTTCAAACAACATCAGCAATCGATTCAAGCGTGGCATCTCTCGCAGACATTCCTTCAGCATTAAAATAAAGACAGAAACTTTTTAATTGTTTCAATGATTTAATTAAACAAATATGAAAAAAAAAAACAAAAAAAAAACAAAAAACAAAACAAAAAAGAACAACAAAAAACAAAAACAAAAAACCGAACAAATACGATTTTCGGGGGTTGATTTTATTTATAGTTTGAATTATTTGACCACGTTAACGTTTTGGTTTTTAAATATGAAAACATTATATATTCATCAGGGTGTTTGAATTGTTAAAAAAAATCAATATATATGTATATATATATACTACTCTTGGAAAAATTAAGGTGAACACCCTCTAAGTCTTCTAATTCCATATTTTTTATATTGCAGTAAATAAACTAATTCTAGACACAAATTATATCTCTACTTAATAAGTGAGTGTTCTGGCTTCATAAAATTCTCTATAAAAAAGTAGATCAGATATCAAATATATCGTATAATTTTCCCAGCTTTCAGGAAAAGCACTTTCTTGCCGGGAGATAAAACTATCTTTTCGTGAAAAGTATATAAAATCAATGACATGACCAGCAAACAGCCCGGATGTAAATCCAAATGAAAATTCATGGTATGATTTTTCAACTGGTCCAAATGAAAGCTCTCTTACCCAGAAATTTGTTACCATTCAAGAAACTTGAAACCATTTTGATAAAGATTAAGGCTTTAAATGATTGAAATCTCTACCAGAAAGAATTCAGGTTGTCATAAAAACTCGAAGAGAAGCCATTAATATTTGATTATTTCAAAATACTTTCCTTTTCTTGGTTTGGAAAAAATATACCATTGATTTAGTTAATTTTACTCTAGTTTGTTCTGCCATTAAAGAAAAACTTTTTGTGTTTTATCTGGTATTAGTTCATATACTGTATATAAAAAACCAAAGCGAACATCTTCTAAGCCTGCTAATTCCATAATATATATATATATATATATATATATATATATATATATATATATATTTATATATATACACGCACACACACACATATATATATATATTTATGAATATATAAATGAACGATTATGAAAAAATACAAGATATGAGGATATTACTTATAGTTGAAATATTTGCCAACGTTAAGCGTTTCGGTTTTTATATCAAACTTTCATCAGAGCGTTTAAATATGTGATGTATATTCTGAATTTCATTTAAATAAATTTATTTTATATTTTTAAAAGAAACTTAAAAATGAGAAAGTTTTAAATATTCTATTTCTTATGGTTGCGTTCTGTTTCAAAAAATGCTGCATATAACCAGGGTTCGACTTTTTTTTTATAAAACGTAACGTGTGCGTGTGTATGTGTGTGTGTGTGAGAGAGAGAGAGAGCGAGAGAGAGAGAGAGAACGAAAGAAAGAGAGAGAGAGAGAGAGAGAGAGATTACATGCTTCAAATGAAAAAATAATTTTTTCTAAACCAAATATTACCTCATTTTTTTGTTATAGAGTTTTAATACAACGGAATTTGGCAATAATTAATAACGAATAATATACAATTTCATTGAATAGGTTTCTACTGAAAAAATGAAATATGAAAACGTAGCTCACAAAAAATAAGTAAGCCCATCACCCCCCCTATATATATATATATATATATATAATCAGCTGAATGAAATGGGAGTTGCGTAAAAAACGCTAACACATAAAATAAAAGTGGGCTAAAGAGAAACAATCTTGGAGTGTAGATAATTGCATGAAAGTAATATTCAGTGATGAATCACAAATCTGCATATATCAAGGTGGAGATGTTTGAACTTTTGTCTGGTGACATTCAAATGAAACATAAAGTTAAATGTTTGAAGAAAAGAAGTAAACTTCCAAACTCATTGATGATATGGGGTTGCATTTATTTCAAGCGGCAAGAGAGATTGCAGCCATCACTTTAACAATCAATGCACATATGTACATTGAAATTTCGGATAATTTTCTCATTCTACTAATAGAAATTTGGTTTGGTGATGATGATGTCATTTTTCTGGACGATAATGCATCTTGTCATGGAGTAAATGGAATTACCGTGGAGAAAAGGCGATGAGACGAAATAAAACGGCTCTTAGATACTGTTTCTTTGTTTAATGGCATATAACCTTTGTAGGTTATTTAATGCCAAATCCATTCTGCTAGAAGAACAGTAGTGGTACTATTTAACCCATAGCTGGGAGGATACGGAGGTTCATACCTTTCCCAAGGGTATTTGCTCGAAAGTTAACGTAATAGCGCGACTGGAGTACGAACTCGCGTGCTACGATTCCGCAGTCCATCGCTTTAACCATTATACCACGAGGACACCCCCTTTAGATACTGTAACGTTGCATAAATAATGATCTCAGGACGAGAGTTTATTTTATGCACATGTGACGTCAGGGGCAGTCAGGCACTTGACCCTCCGCAAAATAAGTCCTACTGAAGACTCCTATTTCGGGCATATGGTACTGGCAAATAATGTGGGGGTTTATTTGGGGCTAGACTCATATCCAACGCTGGCGAGGGGGTTTCCAATTTCCTTTTCACACTCGCTACCAAGTCCTTCATTTTCATACCCCCTCGGATAACGGAAAGCATGGACTTCTAGGTTAAAACAAAATATATTTCACTGTAGTCAAATTTCCAAAATTCCCTTGTAATGTTTTTACGGCGAATAAGACATTTAGCGAGAATAAATGAAAGCGATATGAAGCTGAAAAAGATATGTGCAAAAGAAGGCAACTCAATAGATAAACAACATAACCAAGAGATTGCAACACAAAGGGGTGGGCATTTGAAATGTAACAAGGTTTTAATAAGCGTCGACCAAACAAATAATTATGAGATTTAAGAAACAGTTCAATTTTTTCTTTTCTCTTCCTTACATTTTATGGTACCGGGGGTATTAAACCAGCAGACAGTCTTAAACAAATGTCTCTCTTTCTTCTTTTTTTCTTTTCTTTCTTTCTTCTTTTTTTCTTTTCTTTCTTTTACGGGCGAGGGCATTTCTCAAGAATCTGGCTGAAGGCCCTTTCTGCTATCTTCTGTTCAAAGATTCTATTCTACTATTTCGCGGAGCTTGGCTAACTTGGCCCCCATCTCTTGCCAATGTCTGTCCAGAATTAAAGATCCTTTTCCAAATTTCCTCTGACGAAAAGGTACTATTTTTCGGCGCTAAAGGCTCGGACCAATCATTTGGCCTCTTTTTCTTTCTCTCTATTTCCTCCGGTCATGCCACTACAATGAACTACATTCCCTTCTCTATCCAACTGATTATAGGTCATGGAGTGCTAGTAGCTTTTGTTTGACCTTCATTCTGACTGCTTTAGCGGTCAGTCCTTGGGGCTTGTTAATTCAAACATAGAGGGTAGGGGAATTGATCCTCCATTTTCCTCTCTCGGTGGCATACTACGCCACAATACGAATAAATTTTGCTAATTTTAATAAAATCAATTATACGTCCTTTATTTTTAATGAGTATATTACAAACCATATGCAATAGATTTGGTTTGGTTTCTTTGCTTCACAGGTTATTTAATACCAAGGCTATCCCTATAGAAGAACAGTAGTGGATAAGGGAGTTCCTATCTTTCCAAAGGGCTGTAATCCGAAAGTAAACGTAATTGCGCAGATGGAGTTCGAACTGGCTAACTAGGATATTGTAATCCAACACATTAACCTCTATGTCACTAAGACTCTTCTCCCAAGTGGAGGAGGACCCGAAGGTTCCCTTTTCAATAGTTATCATACCAAGGTGTAGGAGAAGGCGCTACTCCATTCTCTGGATTGCTCCACTTTACCCTCGTTCCTTACCTTATAATGTTGAGGCGAAATTAAGAACCTTTTCTTGAGTCTTTGGTATGAATCGACCTGGAATTGAACCCCGGTCTCCCGGACCATTAGGCCACTGCTAGTTATGCATAATTTTGATTGTAAATATTTCTATTATAACTATAAATATCAATGAAGCCCTTATGATTCACGGGGTGTGTATTTACCAACCCTTCCACGCAAACAGGTAATTTTTTTATGCAGAGTTTAATTGGTTTGGATTCATAGTTTTCATTTTCCTAGACCGGTTGCCACACCAAGGGTAAAGAGCCTGTCTGCCCTATTATTCTTATCTAAAGCTGGAGGGAGAATAGTTGGATTCATACCTTTCCTAAGGATATGTGAAATGTAAACAGCCTCTTCCAGGATTTTGAACTCGGGTCACCGTGCCCATTTTCAACAGCTATATCCATTACACTACGTGTATAAAGTATTCGGGTCCCTCCAACATTGCCTTAATCCCGGTTATGCGCTGTACATACTTTGTTTCTGTGGTGCTCTTAACATCCTTATATATAAAAATTGATCTTGACATCCATCTTTTTAGTCCTACAAACTCCAGTCAGAAGAATGTGTTTTAGCTAAGAAAATTATCATTTGTAGGACCAAAAATGATGAGGTAAATATATTAGTTTATTCATGATATTAGAGACTGGGGTTCAATGCCAGGACGATACATACCAAAGACTCAAAATGGTATGTGATACCTCCTTGCCTAACACTCAACATTATAAGGTAGGTATCAAGAGTAAAGTGGAGTAATCCAAGGAAAGAAGTAGCGCCCTCCTTATTGAAAATGGAGCCTTCGGATCGCCCTCGACTACGGTCGCCAACTTTACATATATTTCTTCATTTATCAACTTGTGTATAAATATATAAGTAAACTAATATATATATATATATATATAACTGACATCTTTACTGATGATAGCAGTCTTAACCACCAAAATTACAGCTCAAACATATTGCCATTGATCCCAGGTCAACTCTGACCCGGAATAGCAGAACCTGATAGGGCCCTATCTATGAGTTATATAGAACTAAACTGCATACTTATGCTAACCTGAAATGTTCGAATAAGAACTGTTTGACTAAACTCAATACCTTTAAATGGAGATGTTTTTGACAATTAAACTGTACTTAAATTTAAACTGTGTGTTTATGCTAAACTGAATTGCTTGAAATGGAACTGTTTTTGACATTGAAACTCTACTCACACTAAACTGAATTGTTATATATAGAACTGTTTTGGCATTTAACTGTGTGTGTACAAAATCTGTACTCATACTAAACTGAATTAGCTGAATTAGAACTGTTTGAATAAACTGAATAGCTTTAAATAGAAATGTTTTGACAATTAAACTGTGTATTCATGCTAAATTAAATTGTTTGAAATAGAACTGACAAAATGGATTTGGCGTTAAATAACCTACAAAGGTTGGTATGCCATAAAACCCAAACAACCAAACTAAACCTCTATACAAATTGCAGCTTTTATTTCAGAGGAACCTCTCTTAGACTTTTCCCGTCAAATGATACACACAAGCCAACAGAAGTTTGTTTCTAAAATCTTCCTTATTCAATTTTGATTTTGAAGTTTACTCCTCCTAAATAGGTTACTGTCTCCACGGCTTTGTCATTAGACTAAATCTCATATATCAGAAAGAAAGGGATTGCCTATGAGCAGGAAATAAGGAAAGACCACATATTTTTGTCTTTTGTTCTTTGGGATGGTCTACTTAAGTTAATCTAAAATTTATTTTCCAGCCATAGAAACAGCTGGAAAGATACCACGATTCAAGCGAGTTTACTTGACCGATAAGGTCAGTAGATGGCTCAGTTGTCATTGGAGCATTATAATCAGGTGACTAAAATCCAAGAAACTAGAAGTTAGATTCTACTATAGGTCCAATCACTTCGCCTGGTTTCATCTAACTTAATTTTTCATCTATGCTCCAGACACCGCCGACTTGCGTACAGAGTCGGTAATATGCATAAAGTAAACAAATAGTGGACACAAAAGATGTCTTGTTGTTTTTCTCGACAAAGAAAATCGATCAATGAAGAAGAGATAGATCGACGTTGATGTCGCGGTGATAAGCCTCAACTGGCGTGAGAAGAAGATACCTATAAATGTTTGCTGCATTATATTTTGCTGTCCACAAGAGAACATGGGTGCTAGAGTGATCGTTTTATGCATATTTACCCAACCCCTCGGCTCGGGCAGGATATGACACAAGGTCAATTTTTTTAAGCGGAGTTTAACAGGTTTGAATTCAGGGTTTTCTTCTCCTAGACTAGTTGCCTCACCAAGGCTGAAGAACCTAGTCTGCCCTACTATTTACCCATTGCCGGAGGGAGAATAATTGGATTCAAACCTTTCCCAAGGGTATTAGTGCTATGTGAAATGCAATCAGTCTCGTCCAGGTTTTGAACTCGCTCGGTTTGTTTGGTTTGATGGCATATCAACCTTTGTAGGTTATTTAACGCCAAATCCATTTTATGTAAATAATCTGTTCCCTTGAAAAGAGTTCAGTTTAGCATAAGTACACAGTTTAATTGTCAAAAACATTTCCATTTCAAACTATTTAAGCAGTTATATGTAATAATTCAGTTAAGTGTAAATACAGTTTTAATGTCGAAACAGTTCTATTTGAAATAATTCAGTTAAGCATAAGCACGCAGTTTAAGTGTAAGTACGGTTTAATTGTCAAAAACGTTTTTATTTACTTCAAGCTATTCAGTTTACTCAATTCAGTTTAGCATAAGTATGCTGTTAGTTCTATTTAACCCATAGATAGGGCCCTATCAGGTGCTACCACTCCGGGTCAGAGTAGACCAGGGAGCGATGGAAATGAAGGGGTACTCCGCACTCCCCAAAGCTCCAGCACTGCTGGAACCTCACCATCAGATTGTTTAGTGTCATATATCAGGACACTCGTTAGAGGGGGTCTTACCCCTCTGCAAAGGTGCAGTCAGTGTATTCTACAGCCCCAGCTGACTGGGCAAATTTGAACTCGTGTCGCCGTGTCCATTTCCTACGACGATAACCATTACACCACGGGCACCTCCTGAGTGGTCGTTTTATGGTAGGATTACTCAAAAGTCTTTTAAACAATTATAGAACATATGACATATCATTTCTAGAAACCTGTCGAGGGGATACAGGCAGCGTCTTTTCAAGCCAGTTATCATTTAATTCTAACCCTGGGCAAAACTTTTTGTCGTGTTGTATCTTGGAGTCATTTGCTCTTTTTCAGATGGTCCACATCTTTACTGATATGTGATTAAGCATCAATTCCTAGCGTGTGGACCGTGTATTAGTGCCAGCCCTGGTTCCGGTATGGGAGTTTTTGTTTGCAACCCAACTTCTTTTCAAATGTCTTAGGTGACAACAGAATTTTCTCAGCCAGCACCTGATTACATTGGGGTTAATTCTAGGTCAATAGATTACACGCTGTAACATATTGACCTTCGACCGAGCCGTCAATCAAGAAACAGGTGCATCCGGTCGAAGATATCGAAATTTCACCTTGACCCGTGGACGGGTTGAATTCGGTGCACATGCGACGCCCACAGGAAGCAGGTGAACGTCAAACAATTATATAACCAGGTGCCACAGACGGTTTAAGTGAGTTGGAGTTCGAGGCAGGCAAAGTACAGTTCGAGTTGCCGTCACAGTTCGAGTTCCAGTCGCAGTTGGGGACAAGATGCCGTAGCGAGAGCCAGCGCCAAACAGAGGGCTTGGGCCCTCAGGACCCCGGTTGATGAGCACAGCAAAATGAGGAAGAAGTGCTGCTATAGACAGGTCAATATGTGGCAGTCTATCCCTGTCTCAAACTCACCTCTCACACACAAGAAATATCAACCCTTTCGCAACCCTTTCGAGAATAAAGTGTGAGAGGTATATTTTTCTAAAGAAGTGTGTTCGTTCGTCATTATTGTTGACTATGTTTCCGTGTATAGTTGTATATGTATTATGTGGCTATACAGCAACGCCTGTAACATCGATTTTACTTCCAGTTTATCATATTGAAGTCATATTAAATCAGTGTTCGAATCGAGGTTAAGCATGCCGATTTTTAATGGTTGGTTGGTTTTTATGGCATATCAACCTTTGTATGTTGTTTAACGCCAAATCCATTATTATTTAAATAATCAGTTCTATTTCAAATAATCTAGTTTAGCATAAGCATGCAGTTTAAAATGTAAGTTCAGTTTAATAGCGAAAACATTTCTATTTAAAGCTAGTCAGTTTAATCAAGCAGTTCTAACTCAGCTAATTCAATTTTGTATCAGTACAGATTTTGTTTACACACAGTTAAATGTCAAAACAGTTCTATATTAAACAATTCAGTTTCGTGTAAGTTCAGTTTCAATGTCAAAAAACAGTTCCATTTCAAATAATTCAGTTCAGCATAAGCACATAGTTTAAATGTAAGTACGGTTTAATATTCAAAAATATTTCTATTTCAAGCTACTCAGTTTACTCAAACAATTCAGTTTAGCATAAGTATGCGGTTATTTCTATTTAACCCATAGATAGAGCCCTATCAAGTGCTACCATTCTGGGTCAGGGTGGACCTGGGAGCAATGGCAATGGAGGGGTGCTCCGCATTCCCTACAGCTTTAGCATTACTGGAACCTCACCATGAGATTGTTTAGTGTCATATACAGGACACTCATGGGGGGGGGTCTTACCACTCTGCAGAAGTGCAGTCAGTGTATTCTACGGCCCCAGCCGACTGGGCAAGCCGATTTTTATGGTGATTTTCATCTAAGAAGGAATTTCATCTTGCTACATTATTTATTTACTTTTTCTTATTTCCAACAAAGCAAAATAGCTATGCATGGTAGGTTTACCGCATATCTTCTTTTTACCTACATAATGGTAAAAATATATAATTTTTTTCTTGCTTATTTTTTTTTTTTTTTTGACTGCAACTCACAACTACCGAGATTTGAAATAATGATGATGAGTGATCGTTTCGTGGTTGAAGGCAGCACAGAAACACTATGAAATGCGATGGCCGCCTCCGATCACTAGTGATCCTGGTGCTAGGCTTAGTGATCAGCAACAAAAAGTCAATTATTAGAACACTCGCGAAAAGGTCTATCATATTTATTATTTGTCATTCTCTCGGTAACTGTCTAAATTTCTGGGCTAGCAAAACCACTCCACTAATTTGGGGTGAGATACAATTTTCAAAAAATAGATCTTTCCTTAATGAACTTGACAACATCATGTCACGTCTTCAGGCTTTTAAAAGGGAAGTTGTAACATCGGCAAAAAGTGAGAGGGATTTTTCTGTGTCCACGTGTCTGACTTTTCCTTTCTTGATATGAACTCGTAATCATCTCTTCCTCTCCGCTAACCTTCTTCGAAACGCCTACGACGAAACACACAACTCGCCTCTAGTGATTCGTTCAGTTACCGAGGCCATTGAAAATATGTGAAAACGGATGACGGTCACAGGCTGTTTGAGTGGAAATTTGAAAGTCTTTCGAATTCAAGCAGGTCTTTTTTCGTTACAGAATGAACCAAATCGCCTCATTCTTTCTGTCTCAATCCCCGCAATTGCTTCTCTTGCTCAACTGCGTAAAACCACTAAGTCACCGACTTCGAAAAACCTGACCTTCTATTATGAGGGTTCTCAGTACAAGCGACCTCTGTCCCCGTCTGTATCGACTGTACTCTTGATTCGCTCTAACGACCATTTTAATGACCGGTGGAGTTTTGATGATTTCGGCAATCCAATGTTTATTACTGATTTTACGCAAGGATATAAAATTAACCGGAAGGCTAAATGCAATCAAATTGGTGGCAATAACATATACTCTACGGCTTTTAACTTTATCAGTTCGTTTTTCTGTCGGCAGATGGCTCTTGGAAAATTACCTATTCGCACTCCGTAGCAACTTCATCTAAGCGGTCAGTACATGCAACGCATTCTCTTACAATATTGTACCTCCTCTCATCTTGTATATTCCTCAGCTTTGCTTTATTGTGGCTCAAGGCCGGGTGTACAGGACACCAACTGAGATTCGAATTCAATGTTGATGTTTAATGATGTTTCTTTGTTTAATGGCATTCTTTCGAATGTTGATGTTTAATGATGTTTCTTTCGAGTTCAATGTCGATGTTTGATGATGTTTCTTTGTTTAATGGCATTCTTTCGAATGTTGATGTTTAATGATGTTTCTTTGTTTAATGGTATATCAAAATTCGTGGGTTATTTAATGTCAAATACATCGTCTTTTTTTAGAAGAATAGTAGTGGTACTTTTTGATCCATAGATTGGTAGGGATAAGGGGGGGTTCACACTTTTCCCGAGGGTAATTGTCCGAAAGCGGACATTCTAGCACGACTCAACGCATTGGTCATACAAAGCTTACTCATTCTTTCATTCTTAAACAGGAACCACAATCACAGTGTTTGATCTGTCAGACGCCTTGCACCATTGAGCATATTTTCATAAAATGTAGAGCATTCGCCATCACCATAAAGCGATTTTTCAAAGTGAACAGTGTTATATTTTGACCTTCGACCCGGCCCAAAATGCCATTCAAGGTGATGCACCGGAAGGAAGTGACACATTCCAATGGCAGTTAGGAGAGGAAATCGCGTGGGCGGAAATTGGCTAACAAAATGGGACAAGATAAAAAATCCCATGATACTCTCATAGACTGACGCATCGGAAGAGAGGGACCTCTGAACTGCATGACAGTTATTTCCGCTGGATGACGATCAAACATGTGATTTCAAAGATCGAGTGGGCGATCGAGTGGACGTTGAACTATTATATAACTCAGTCAAGACAGAAGACAAGTGACAGTTCCAGAGTAGAGTTCCAGTCCGGTTGGAGGCGAGATGTGGTAGGGAAAGCCACACCAGGTCGAAGGGGCTTGGGGTCCTGATGAATTGGGGTCCAAAGAGGATGCTGATAAGATCCAGTAAAGAAAGCTAACACCCAGCAGAGTGGACCCCAGGGCCTCCGGTTGAGCATCAGGAGAACGAGAAAGGCACAACGTTGCCAGCCATAAGTTTGGGGTCAAAATATTGCAGTTTCTGTTCGGTCTCCAGCTCCCTCTCACACGCAAACCTTGAATAACCTTTTCGACCGCTTACAATAAAGTGAGAGGTACATATTATATTTATAAAGAAATCTGCGTGCGTCTTTATCATTGTGTCGTTGTGATTCATTCTGCATGAATCTGCATATGACCATACAACAATAGTTTAATCGATCTATTCGAGAACGTCAAAATAGATGAGATTCTGTCCTTCTTGGAAGAGACAAGGTTGTACCAAAAAATATGATGAACTGAAAGCGATTAATCGTGCGCAAACAAATGAAATCCTGCTTATCAAAAATTTTGTCTAAGTATTTGCTTAGAAAGCTTGGGTTGAACGTATATACATATAAACAGAATTTTGCATCAAATAACCTACAAAGGTTGATATGCCATAAAACCCAACCAACCAAAACACCGAGTTCGAAATCTTTTACAACGATGTCGCAGTTCAACACATTAGCCCCTATGCCCCGGAGACTACTCATCACTATTAATGGCTTGCTAGTCTAGTTTGCTGAACATTACAACCCATCTTATTCACCCTTCAGACACATTGAGTATTTCTTTATCGAACAAAAATTGAATCGTTCTTTTATGAATTCTTTGAGAAATGTTTCGACGAAAAACGTTGCATGGGTCGAAACAAATGATAGGTCCGGAGAATATGTGGAATGACTTTCTATTGATTGAGGCGTCGCATTTGTAACATGAAAGTGGTGTAAAACAGAAAAAATTAAAATTGAATCCTTCATCTCGATTGAATGACGCATTGATAGACAAAGCTATTAATTTACAGAAGCAAGAAATTCGTGCGGTGATTTTGTTGTTATATCCACCAACTTTTTTTGTTGGGTTTTTCTTCAAAATACATCAGTTTACAAATTCTTCTTCCTTTGTTTTATTTCTTCCTTTTTATTTCATTTCTTTATCACACTCTGTATTTTAATCTTTTATCTTTCTTTCTTTCTTTCTTTCTTTGCCTTTCATGAACGCTATCTCTATTTTCCACTTTTTTTCACACATTCATCCGTGCACTTTTTCAATTCCCCTTTCTACCTTCGTTTCCCATTTTACTTCTTTGAAAGAAGGAAGAAAGAAATGAATGTCTTTTTAATCCTTTTCTTTCTCCAAACATCTTTCTTGTATTTTTTCACTCTTTCCTTCTCCCTTTTTCTTCTTTGTTTCTTTCCTTATTTATTTTCTTTCTCTCTTTCTTTCTTTTTTCTATTTTACTTTATTAGATTTTTAAAGAATGAAAGAAGAAATTGACATTGTTTTACAAAAATGTATGGCATGAGTCGTAGAAAACGAAAAGAAAAAAAAAATGCATTTCATAGTACACAGTGAAAATATAGCTGACTAAAAATCCGAAATTAAAAAAAAAAAAAAGAAAAAAAAATCATATTTGTTTGATTAAATTTCATTTATATGAATGAAATTACGAATCTGAATATTCGTTTTAAATAGCTTGTACTTGAATAAAAACATACTGATTCACGAAAACATACCTGCATGACGTCAGCATATACATCACCATATTCAATTTGGAGTCATCTCTTCAAAGAAGTACATTTTTATTTAATAATCTAGCTTTCTATCTAACTATTGATAGATATGAACAAAAGATTTTTCGTATCTATCAATCTGCTTTATTCTGTTAAAATCTATCTATCTATCTAGGTCTCTTCATCTCTATTTATCTATTACAAGCTCTTTTTTTATTTATCTGTCTTAAACAAAATACAGATGAACACCCAAGAACAATCTGTTCCTCTCTATCTCACCCAGAGAAAAAGGTATGGAAGGTCTTAGACTATCTACCTCTTTAAAAAAAAAAAAAGAGGAAAAAGAAACATCTTTATAACACCCCACTGTCACCTTCAAGCGCAGCGATAACCTTTCTAGACAAACCACCGAAATTCCCGAGGACAATTCCCATTACCCACTGCACGAGGCTCATCCACCTTTCACTCAAACCAGCTGTCAGCCTCCTCTTCTACATCACTATTTCTATTGTCTCTCCTCGACATTCTCGTTCTCAATACTCACGCCCTCTTCCTCTCCCCACAAAAAAAAAAAAAAAAAATTCCCCTCAAAGCTATCACTTACGATTTTATTTTCTTCACGAAGAACATGGTAGCGAGGCCCGTATCAGTTACCTGTGAAATAAGTTATTCCTTCTATTTTTGGCTTCGCTCTTTGCATTATTCTTTTATAACCGCCTCCACATATCCCCCACATTCTTTTCTAGTACTAGGGTGAGTCAAAAGTTTTGCAATATTTTCGTAATGTGATGAACAATTCGACAGCTCCGAGAACTTTTGTCGAGGGCGTGAAGGTAATGTATCACACAGGACTGTGAGATGCAGAACTCACCTGATACTCTCCGCGTGCTACTTGCCGGATTTGCTTCAATGGCTTCAAAACGGCCCCTAAATCTACGCTTTTAGACTTACTTGACTTCCGCCCTGTCGGCTTGGGCAGTAGAATACGCCGACTGTACCTCAGCAGAAGGGTAAGACCCCCTTCAAACGAGTGTCCTCGGTATGATACTAAACTGTATTTAATGGGGCTCCACTTCTGAAGCTTTAGGAGATGTGGAGTATCCCTTCATTGTCATTACTCTCAAGTCCACTCTGACCGCAAGTGGCAGTACCTGTTAGGTTCCTATCTATGGTGGCCTAGTCGGCTGAGGCAGTAGAATACACCGACTACATCTCTGCTTTGTGTCATATCAAGGACACTGTGTAATCTGATGATGAAGTTCCGGTAATGCTGGACCTTTAAGGAATGCGAAGTACCCCTTCATTGCCATTACTCCCAGATCCACTCTGGCCCAGAATTATAACACTTGCTAGAGTTATGGGTCATATAGAACTGTTTGACATCTAAACCGTGTACTTATGCTAAACTGAGGGTATCCTCGTGGTGTAATGGTTAAAGCGATGGACGGCGAAATCTTAGTAAGCGAGTTCGTACTCCAGTTGGAAAAGATATGAACCCTCTTATCCTCCCAGCTATGGGTTAAATAGTACCACTACTGTTCTTCTTGGAGAATGGCTTTGGCATTGAATAACCAACAAAAGTTGATATGCCATTAAACAAAGAAACTAAACTAAACTTATGCTAAACTGAATTGTTTGAAATAAACTGTTTAAAGAATAAACCCAACCCAACCTTTCTTTCTCACATATATCTTTCTTAAAACTATTGATTCCTGATAGCAAAATTGAAGCCATTCGTTAGCAAAGTTTTTATTTCATCAACAACCTTTGTGTCCCATCAATGGATTTAATAGAACTGTTCATCCATTTAACTGTGTGCAAACAGTCCTCTTATAGCAAACACACAGAATACACTGTAGCGGATTCAATACGTAATGGTAGCTTTGTCTAGCAATTCTTAATTTGCATTGCGTATGAAGTGATGTAGTTAAACGCTGTGGTTGGTTGGTTAATTAAGTTTTATGGCCTATCAACCTTTGTAGGTTATTTAACGCAAAATCCATTTTATAAAAATAGCTTGAAATAGAAATGTTTTTTCACAATTAAACCGTTCTTACATTTAAACTGCGAGCTTATGCTAAATTGAATTGTTTGAAATTGAACTGTTCTTACATTAAAATGAATTGTTATATATAATTGCTTGAATAAACTGAATAGTTTGAAATAGAAATGTTTTGACAATTAAACTGTCCACTCATGCTAAACTGAATTGTTTTAAATAGAACTGATTATTCACATAAAAATGGATTTGGCGTTAAATAACCTACAAAGGTTGATATGCCATAAAAACCAACCAACCAACAGTTAAAAAAGATGTTTGGTGCCTTAACACTATTCCAATTTTGTTTTTTAGTTGATCAGTGTAATTAAAATAATTTACTAATTTGAAGACGCTAAAGCTAAAAATGATCTTACTTTTTGTAGGTTAGCAACCATTTTTGTTGGACAGAAATGCCTCTTTAAAAAAAAAAGCATTTTTAAAAATTTGTATATATGATATTTACAGATGTCAGTATTTCTCAGAAAACAAAGTCAAATCGTAGAAATCACAAATATTAGTCTGTTATTGCAAAAATAGTATTTCTCAATAAGCAATCAGATCCTAAGTCTTTAAAAATAGCACGACTGAATATACCAACACCAACAAGTATTTTCATCAAATCATTTAATTAACTAACATCAGAAATACGTAAATCGTAAATTCTTTGTGAACATAAGAACTATGGTAAAAATTTTCTCATTCTTGATTGTCATGTTCAATGCTATTTAAGTCCTTTTTGATACTCCAGCAGAAGTCAGCCATCATTGGTTTGTACCTCCATCTTCAGTTGCGCTCTTCCATTGTTTTGATATCCTGATGGAATCGTTCTTTTTGCTTATCTCTCACATCGCGGCAATTATCCGGAAATTTATCTTGATGGCTGTTAAAATGGACCTTAATACTCATATTAGCACTTATGTCCAGAAGACTTTTCAACAGTTTTTTCACAAATTTCTTGTAGTTTTTGGCCCGGCGATTGCCAAAGAAGTTTTTCACCCCATTCACAAACGATGTCCAATCGCGTAATTCTAAGTCATTCAGTGAATTAATAAATTCATAATAAATTTCCTGATGTTATGGTGAAACCATTTTCATCGTGTACAATGGAATAGGTGCATTCAGTTGGGATGTCTTTAGTGGGAGTTTCTTTTCAATAGTGAAAACAAAAGCTCTCAATGTGCTTTGTGTCTTTTCGTTGTTAAGGGGACCAAAATGATGGGATAAATTCATGAATATCAAAAAGAATATTTTAGGGTTTCATTTTTTTTATGTCCCCGTATTTATCAGGTTTATTAAAGTGTATAACTGATAAAGCTTATCAGTTAATTTGAATTTTGGCAATAAATTGAAAAAATTCGCTACTTCTATCTAAAATATCTGATGAAAGATGTTTTTTTTCAGTTGCTGACAAACTGCACAGCCTACCTGAAAATTGTTGGGTTTCTACGAACTTTATTAACTAAATTTTGCGATCAGCCAAGATCTTAACTTAGTTCATTTTTGGAAAAAAAAAGATCATCACAGTACAGCAAAAGCGGTTGCTGACCATGAAAACCTAAGGTCATTTTCGGAATCAGCACCATCAAATTAGCTAAAAAGGTCTTTTGTTTCTTAGAAATAACAAAGGTCAACACAATTTTTGATGCCATCTACCACTAATAAATCTTTTCAATATTAATCTTTTGTTTTCTGACTGAAGTTGTTACGGGTATTGCTATTTAACACTAATTATTTTATTCAATACTATTCATTCATTAGCAATACTTGGAACCATTTAACTGTGTGTGCAATGTAATACCAATAATTCAGTTTAGTCTCACAGTGATTTAGAGCAATAGCGTAAACTCTTTCACAAAGTAATTCAGTAAAATATCAATCATTTATTCATACAAAGTTAAATGACCAAACAGTTCTATTTCTAACAATTCACTTAAACATGAATCATTTGTTTGCCCACAGTCTAAATGTGAAACAGTCCTATTTGACCCAATCAGGTTATATCACTCGATGCCAGAGTGAACATTGGAGTGAAGGGGTACTCACCCAGGGCTGCAAAAAAAAAAAAAAAAAAAAAAAATGGAGCCTCATCATCAGATGCAGTTTAGAGTCATATCAAGGACACTGGTTGAGGGGGGACGTATTACCTATCAGCCGAGAAGCAGTCGGTGTATTTTATAGCCCCAGCCAACTTGGAGGGATTAAAACACGAGAAAAAAGGGAATTAATGAGATGGTTGGATTGGGTTTTATAGAATATCAACCATTGTAGAATATTTAATGCCAAGACCACTTTATACGTATATATATACTAAATAAATATATGGAAACAAATTTTCTTGTGTATAAAAGAATGAGCTCAGCTTCGTTTAGAAATATGATCAAGTATTTCTAACACGTTTAATTTTGTTTACTATTAATTATTTCTTTGAACACAGTGTTACATGGCAATATCTGACAATTTCATTTGACAGTCATTTGTTTGCACACAGTTATAGAGTTATACGTATATCATTTGTGAGTGAATATTTAAAAGTAAAATTGCCTACCAACTGAGTTAGATCGCAATAATTGAAACCATTTAACTGCACTGAAAGAATAGCAATACTTGTGCGCAAATAAATTAGTTCTTATACAAATATTTCTATTTAATATCAATACTTGAAACCACTCCACTGTGGGCAAACAAAGGATTAACATTTAATACTATTCTTTTCAACTCACTTCATTCGTTTGTACACGGTCAAATGGCTCCAGTTGCCCAGTCAGCTAGGGCTGTAGAATACACTGACTGCACCTCTGCAGAGGGGTAAGACCCCCCCCCCAACGAGTGTCCTGGATATGACACTAAACAATCTGATGGAGAGGTTCCAGCATTGCTGGAGCATTTGGAAACAATTCAGTTAAGCACAAGCACGCAGTTCAAATGTAAGTACGGTTTAATTGTCAAAAACATTTCTATTTCAAGCTATTCAGTTTACTCAAACAATTCAGATAGGGCCCTATCAGGTGCTACCACTCCGGGCCAGAGTGGATCTGGGAGCAATGGCAATAAAGGGGTACTCTGCATTCCCCAAAGCTCCAGCACTGCTGAAACCTCACCATCAGATTGTTTAGTGTCATATCCAGGACACTCGTTAGGGGGGGTCTTACCCCTCTGCAGAGATGCAGTCAGTGTATTCTACAGCCACAGCCGACTGGGCAAGAAGTATTAGTATGTAATACGAATAATTCTATTTTGTAGAGAGGTAAACGGCTTCAAGTATTCCAAGTATTGCCGAGTTCAAATCAAACTATTATCATAATTGATATTTAATTAAATTAGTCATTTGTTTACACACACGTTAAATCGAACTGTTAGTAAAAATGGCCAAACAGTTCTATTTGTAAGTCACATGTTTGCTCACAGTTTAAATAGTCAAAAAGTTCAATTTGACACATAGATAGGACCCTATCAGGTTCTGCCACTCCGGGTTTGAGTAGACCTGGAAATTTTCCAAAGCTCTAGAGCTAAATCCTCACCATCAGATTGTTTAATGTCATATCTGGGACACTCGCGCAGTCGGTGTATTCTATAGCTCCAGCAGACTGGGCTATTAGTCTATAAGAGACAGAGGGAGAGAGGAAAGAGTGCGGGTGAAAAAAAAAGGAAAAAAAGGGTGATATTGCGAAAGAGAAAGCCGGAGAGCTGAATAATAAGATACGTGAGAGTGACAGAAAAAATGAGAGAGTGAGTGCGAGGTAAAAATGTGAGAGAAAGGAAGAAATTAAGTGAAGGAGAGAAATGAGTAAGAGAGAGAGAGAGAGATGGGGGGGGGGGAAATGAGAAAGATAGAAAGTACGTGGTTAGCGTGAGAAATATGAAGAGAGATTGAGAGGGGAGGAGAAAATGGAGAAAATTAAAGAGAAAGAAAACAATTAAGGGAAGAGACAGAGTGATAAAAACAGGAGAGAGTGAGAGTGAAAGAGAGAGAGTATTCGTTTCTCTAAACTGTTTACTTTTCTTTTTCTTTTTTTTGCAACTAGCAACTGACGCTTTCACCTACAGTTGCAGATAAAATATTGAAAATAAACAGAATGCTCCTCAGAAGATTAAAGAAAAAAACACCTGCTGCCGAAAAAGAGGAGATAAACACAAAACCAAAAAAAAAAAACAACCCCCAAAACGAACAAGCAAAATAAAGAGATTGAAAAAATAACCAAAATATTTATTAAATAAAGAAAATAATCATCACAAAATTAGATGAAACTTTGCATCATCCGTCGATAACCCGGAGTTCGAGTTCTAAGAAAAGGTCAAATTTTAAAAACTGATTTTCAACGCAAGAACCTCGTCGAAAAGAGTTCAGTGGTTATTGTTGGGTTAAATACGCCACTAAACACAACTAATGTGAGTTAATTAATGACTAATATATATATATATATATACACACACCTTTAAGAAAAACAAATTTATAATCCTAAAGAGACCAGATTTTATTTCCATCTTGCTATGGGTATTGATATGAAGCAATAACTCCAAATTTAACAGAACTTCTTCAGATCCAATGGATATAATTAATACCGCTAGAATGGAGACAGGAGGGAAGGGTGTGAGGGGGTTGAAGAGGAGTGAAGAGTTTCAACCCCATTTCCCCCACTTCCGATTTTTCTTTCGTTACCGGTCGGGATCGTAATAAACTAGGCATAGGTTCTAATTCACTTTCTACAGTAAATTAACCAATAATGTGGGTTATTAAACGAAAACTAATTATATATATATGTTGTATTTTATGGCATCTAGTCATCATCATGTTGTACTGCTAACATGGACTTCCCTGACCCTCTCACACTATTCGTCCCTATCGTCTATCGTTTCCGGCAGGTCTTCCAGGCTACATCCTGTGTGCGTACAGAGCTGTTGTAGATAAGTTCTAGCTGGTCGGCCAACACTTGCTCTTCCGTGTGAAAGGGTCCATCGGAGAACATAACTTATGAGTTCGTCTTTATTTATCCAGTAGCGTCCCGTATGTCTTGTTCGTCTAATTTGGATGGTTTTCGAGATGGGTGATAGGTGGCCGTACAGCTGTTTTGTGGGAAGTTTTCTCCCGGATTGTGGAATTGCCGTCAAGTTTTTCTTAAATATAATTCTTCCTATGAAATAACGACCTTTAAAACCATTTAACTGGGTCCAAACAAATGATATCTGGGTTGTTTAAAAATGTGTTTGATTTGTTAGCGAACACACACACACCTATATATATATATATATATATATATATATATATATATATATATATATATATATATATATATATACGCGTGTGTGTTTTCTTTAAAGAAAGTATTGCTCTGTAAAATTAATTACACTGAGCTCTCTACCAGGAAAATTTAAACGTTCAGCTCTTGAATGATTTTCTTGTTCTGAAGGAATTACTCCCAACTCTGGTTTAACTGGACCGAATAATATATATATTTCATTTTTTAATGAGTTACAACAAATTTGTACTCAGATGGCATTGATGGTTTGTTTGGTTTTATGGCATATCAATCTTTATAGGTTATTTAACACCAAATCCATTTTTAAGTAAATCTGTTCTATTGAAAACAGTTCAGTTTAGCATAAGTACACAGTTTAATTGTCAAAAACATTTCCATTTCAAACTATTCAAGCAGTTATATGTAATAATTCAGTTAACTGTAAATACAGTTTTAATGCCGAAAAACAGTTCTATTTAAAATAATTCAGTTAAGCATAAGCACGCAGTTTAAGTGTAAGTACGGTTTAATTGTCAAAAACGTTTCTATTTCAAGCTATTCAGTTTACTCAATTCATTTTAGCATAAGTATGCTGTTAGTTCTATTTAACCCATAGATAGGGCCCGATCAGGTGCTACCACTCCTGGCCAGAGTGGACCAGGGAGCGATGGCAATGAAGGGGTACTCCGCATTCCCCAAAGCTCCAGTACTGCTGGAACCTCACCATCAGATTGTTTAGTGTCATATATCAGGACACTCGTTAGGGGGGGTCTTACCCCTCTGCAGAAGTGCAGTTGGTGTATTCTACAGCCCCAGCTGACTGGGCAATCAGATGGCATTGATTGAAAACATTTAACTGTGTAAAAACAATAGCAATTCTAAACACTTATAATTCTATTCAATATGACTTCGTTTGCACACTATTAAATAATATCAAGTATTGTTATGTATCACAAACAATTCGCTTACATACATATTATAAGTGTGCGTGTTATTTGTGAGCGAATAGTTTGCTGGTAACATTTTTAAACGAGCCAGATATCGTTTATTTGCGCCGTTAAATCGTTTTAAGGGTCGTTATTTCATACGAAGTAAGTAAACCGGTTCATTGGCATAGTGGGTAGAGTGTTCGTCAATGGTCTGGGAGACCTGGGTTCAATCCTATGTCGAGTCATACCAAAGAACTTAAAAATGGTACTTGACATCTCCTTGCCGAACACTCAGCATTATAAGGTACGGATCAAGGGTAAAGTGGAGCAATCCAGGGAAAGGAGTAGGGCACTCTCCTCAACTTCGGTGTAGTAGCTAATAAAAAAGGAGCCATCTGGTCGCCCTCGACTACATGTCGCCAACTTTACTTTACTTATACTATTTCGTACGAAGAATTCAATTTAGTTGGTTGGTTGGTTTTATGGCATACCAACCTTTGAAGGTTATTTAACGCCAAATCCTTTTTTATGTAACTAATCAGTTCTATTTCAAACAATTCAGTTTAGCATGAGTACACAGTTTGTCAAAAACATTTGTATTTCAAAAAATTCAGGTTGAATTCTATTTAGTATTTTTATTTGTTGTAGATAGTCATACTTGGAACCATTTAACCCTGCTCAATAATATATTGTGACAAATGAGTTTCGGGTCATTTTAAAAGGTTATCTGCAAACTATGCCTTTACAAATATATATATGTGTGTGTGTGTGTGTGTGTGTGTGTGTGTGTGTGTGTGTGTGTGTGTGTGTGTTGAGTAGAAATACTTGAAACCATTTAAGCAACGCTTTAATTCAACATCCGTCATCTGTTTGCATAGCGCACAATTAAGTGGTTCCAATTATTACTGTGCAATACGAATAATTCAATTCTTCCCACACTGTTAAATGGTTTCAAGTACTGCTATTTGGTTTGTTGGGTTTTATGGCATATCAACCTTTGTAGGTTGTTTAACACCAAATCCATTTTTATGTTTTAATTAGAACTGATTGTTCTATTTAAAACAATTCAGTTTAGCATGAGTACAGTTTAATTGTCAAAAACATTTCCATTTCAAACTATTCAAGCAGTTATATATAACAATTCAGTTTAGCATAAGTACGCAGTTTAAATGTAAGTACAGTTTAATTGAGAAAAATATTTCTATTTCTAATTATTCAGTTCAGTTAAGCACTTCTAATTAAGCTAATTTAGTTTAGTATAAGTACAGATTTTGTTCACACACAGTTAATTGCTAAAACAGTTCTATGTTAAACAATTCAGTTTGGTGTAAATACAGTTTCAATGTCAAAAAACAGTTCTATTTGAAATAATTCAGTTTAGCACAAGCACGCAGTTTAAATGTTAAGTACATTTTCAGTTTAGCATAAGCACGCAGTATAAATGTAAGTACGGTTTAATTGTCAAAAACATTTGTATTTCAAGCCATTCAATTTAATCAAACAATTCATTTTAGCATAAGTATGCCGTTAGTTCTTTTTAACCCATAGATAGGACCCTATCAGGTGCTACCACGCCGGGCCGGTGAACCTGGGAGCAATGGCAATGAACAGGTGTTCCGTATCCCCCAAAGCCCCAGCATTACTGGGACCTCACCATCAGATTGTTTAGTATCATTACCAAGGCACTCATTGGGGGTGGGGGGTCTTACCCCCCTGCAGAGGCGCAATCAGTGTATTCTACAGCCCCAGCTGACTGGGCTATACACTGAGCTAAATGTCAAACAGTTTTATTTCAGATAATTCAGTTTAGCATAAGTACCCATTGTAGACGTTAAAACAGTTCTATTTCGAGCAATTCAGTTTACCATTAGTATGCAGTTTAAATGCAAAAATCAGTATAGTGAACGAAGCATGGTTTAGTTCTATTTGATCCATTGATAGGACCCTTATCAGGTGCTACCACTCCGGACTACCGTGGACCTGGGAGCAATGGCAATGAAGGGGCACTCCGACTGCTTCTCTGCTGAGGGTAAGACACCAACAAGTGTCTTGGGTATGACACTAAACAATCTGATGGTGAGGTTCCTGTAATGCTAGATGTGGTTTGGTTTGGTTGGTTTTATGGCATATCAACCTTTGTAGGTTATTTAACGCCAAATCCATTTTTATGTAAATAATGTGTTCTATTGAAAACAGTTCTGTTTAGCATAAATACACAGTTTAATTGTCAAAAACATTTCCATTTAAAACTATTTAAGCAGTTATATGTAATAATTCAGTTAAGTGTAAATACAGTTTTAATGTCGAAAAACAGTTCTATTTGAAATAATTCAGTTAAGCAGAAGCATGCAGTTTAAGTGTAAGTACGGTTTAATTGTCAAAAACGTTTTTATTTATTTCAAGCTATTTAGTTTACTCAATTCATTTTAGCATAAGTATGCTGTTAGTTCTATTTAACCCATAGATAGGGCCCTATCAGGTGCTACCACTCCGGGCCAGAGTGGACCTGGGAGCGATGGCAATGTAGGGGTACACTGCATTCCCCCAAAGCTCTAGCACTACTGGAACCTCACCATCAGATTGTTTAGTGTCATATCCAGGACACTCGTTAGGGGGGGGTCTTACCCCTCTGCAGAGGTGCAGTCAGTGTATTCTACAGCCCCAGCTGTCTGGGCAATACACAGATTTAGATGTCTGACAGTTTTATTTCAGATAATTCAGTTCAGCATAAGTACACAGTTTAGACGTCAAAAACAGTTTTATTTCGAGCAATTCAGTTCAGCACTAGTACGCAGTTCCCATGTCAAAACAGTTCTATTTTAAACAATTCAGTTTAGCATAAATACGCAGTTTAAATGCAAAAATCAGTATAGTGAAAGAAGCACGGTTTTATTCTATTTAACCCATAGATAGGACCCTTATCAGGTGCTACCACTCCGGGCCAGAGTTGACCTGAGAGCGATGGCAATGAAGGGGTACTCGTTTGGGTGGGGGGTCTTACCCCTCTGCAGAGAAGCAGTCGGTGTATTCTACAGCCCCAGCCGACTGGGCAATGTAATGCTAGAGCTTTCAGGAATGCGGAGTATCTCTGCATTGCAATTGCTCCCAGGTCTACTCTGGCCCGGAGTGGTAGCACCTGATAAGTGTCCTATCTATGGATTAAATAGAACTAAACCGTGGTTTCTTGAGATTACTGTTTTTAGCATTTAAACTGCGCATTTATATATAAACTGAATTGTTTAATATAGAATAGTTTTGACATCTAAACTGCGTACTTATGCTAAACTGAATTAACAGAAATAAAATTGTTTTGAAATTTAACTGTGTATCGCCCAGTCGGCTGGGGCAGTAGAATACACCGATAGCACCTCTGCAGAGGGGTAAGACCCTCCAACGAGTGTCCTGGATATGATACTAAACAATCTGATGGTGAGGTTGCAGTGATACTGGAGCTTTGGGGAATGCGGAGTACTCCATCATTGCTATCGCTCCCTAGTCTACTCTGGCCCGAAGTGGTAGCACATGATAGGGCCCCGTCTGTGGATTTAATAGAACTAACGGCATACTATAAGCTAAACTGAATTGTTTGAATTAGAACTGTTTGACTAAACTGAATAGCTTAAGATAGAAATATTTTTGGACATCGAAACTGCGTACTTATGTTAAACTGAATTGTTTGAAGTGAAACTGTTTTGACATTTAACTGTGTGTGGACAAAATCTATTCTTATACTAAACTGAATTGTTTGAATTAGTTCTCTTTCAAGCTATTCAGTTTGGAACTGTTCGAATAAACTGAATAGTTTGAAATAGAAATGTTTTTGAAGATTAAACTGTGTACCCATGCTAAATTGAATTCTTTGAAATAGAACTGATTATTTGTATAAAAATGGATTTGTCTTTAAATAACCTACAAAGGTTAACATGCCATAAAAACCAACCAAATGAAACGCAAACAGTTTCGTCTAGTATTTGAACTTGATAACTATTTTTAAAAAAATTGAAAATGTAGCTTTTCCACGATTTCGAAGGAGAGCACTGAGTGTCAAGTCAGTTAACTAGATGTCGGTGGTGGTGGTGGTGCTGGTAAGTACGTACGTACCATAGCCTGAAAGGCACTGACCAGAGACTTTGCGATAATAATTGTTTGAATGATTATGTCCTGTCTACTTAAAAACAATGTAACAGGAAATTTTGAAGGGTTGTGTTGTTCTAAGTTTTGTTGGCAAATATTTAAACCACTTGAAAATCTTTTTTTTTTCTATAGTAGTTGTAGATATTTAGCCTTTGCAACGGGCAGGTTGCAACACAAGGTCAGTTCTTTAGTAAAGCGACCAGTCTAGGGGAAACAAAACTGAATTATAATTGGTTGTATTTCTCTAATGCTAAACTGTCTCACTATTTACCTATAAATGGAAAAGGCTGTTTATGTTTCAGTTCGCCTAAACAGATGAAATCATATCAAATATATTTTCTCCCCAAGAGTTAAACTCGGTACGCTGAGGGCATTTTGTATAATGATAACCGCGTTACGCTATTGTGCCTCATAATAGTGGTCTATTCTGTTGGTCTGGTATGGTTTTAAGCCACATCCACCATTGTAGGTAATTTAATGCCAAATCTATTTTCATACATATCAACAGTTCTATTTCAAACAATTCAGTTTAGTATAAGTACACAGAACTGCTTTTTGACACTGAAACTATTTCAGATAATTTACTTTAGCGTTGTCAGTTTAGTTCAATTTGACCCACATACAGGACCCTATCAGGATATACAACTTCAGGTCAGGGTGAACCTGGAAGCGATGGAAATGAAGAGGTGCTCTGCATTTCCCAAAGCCCAATCATTACTGAAGCCTCACAATCAGGTCTTTAGTGTCATATCCCGGACACTCGTTGGTGAGGGGAGTCTTAATCCTCGGCAGAGATTCAGTCTGTGTTCCACTGCCCCCTCCCAGCTGAGTGGGCCCTCTGCTAAGGTTTGGTTTGGTTGGTGGGTTTTATGGCATATCAACCTTTGTAGGTTATTTAACGCCAAATCCATTTTTATGTAAATAATCTGTTCTATTGAAAATGATTCAGTTTAGCATAAGTAGACAGTTTAATTGTCAAAAACATTTCCATTTCAAACTGTTCAAGCAGTTATATGTAGCAAATCATCTAAGTGTAAATACATTTAAACTGCGTGCTTATGCTTACCTGAATTATTTGAAATAGAAACGTTTTTCGACATTAAAACTGTAAGTACGGTTTAATTGTCAAAAACATTTCTACTTCAAGCTATTCAGTTTACTCAAACAGTTCAGTTTAGCATAAGTATGCCGTTAGTTCTATTTAACCCATAGATAGGGCCCTATCAGGTGCTACCACTCCGGGGCCAGAGTGTACCTAGGAGCAATGGCAATGAAGGGGTACTCCGCATTCCCAAAAGCTCCAGCACTACTGGAACCTCACCATCAGATTGTTTAGTGTCATATCCAGGACACTCGTTAGGGGCGGTCTTACCCCTCTGCAGAGAAGCAGTCGGTGTATTCTACAGCCCGAGCCGACTGGGCAAGGAAAGGATCTAAAGAGCAGAGAGAACGTGTTAGAAATGGCAATGAAACCTCGGTATCCGACCTCGAGAGGCAATATATTTGTTATCCAGCCAACCCAACCTCTGCTTAACTGACTCAAGTTTCACCATCAGACCAGAGATCCAGAATAAAACCTTAACTGCATCAACATTCCTACTGAGTGGTGACAAATCAACAAAGCCTGATGGTATCGTGAGGTATTCTTGGTTTAGACCTGGATTCGGACCCGAGGCATCATTACCACCAATCCAGAGTCATGATCTGATGAAAGTTTTGCTGTGCAAACAGCAGTATTGCTTCCATTATGAAAGGGGAATTCTTTACAAATTTAAAAGATGAATATATTTTACTATTATCTTCCGCGTAAACTTGAAATAAATAGTCATTCAAATCTTATCGAATTCCAAATGGTAAAAATGCCGGAATTTCGAAATATTCATTATTCGCTTCTCATTTGAAAGACAACAAAGATTCAAATTAGAGAAAAGAAAATGAATTTGTCTTCTGTCATAGATTATTGTTTAGAAAACGGATATTTAAAATAAATAAAACAAAAAAAAAGATGATTTTTTCAGCTGGCGTGAAAGATATACTCACCAAGTAACAAAAATATGACGACGACACTGTATAAACAAGGCTAAAATAAACCTACAGAAAGAAGAAATTAATATAAATAAACAAAACCGCAGCAATAAACAGCAAGAACACAGAACAAGATGGCATATTTATCATGTGTAAATGTTTTTTTCCAAATTGTCGGACCATAGGAAAGAAGAAAAAAAGAAAAGAAAGAATCAAAGAAAATAAAAAAGAAAAAAAAAACGAAAGGTAAACAGCTTTTAGTTTAGAATTGGTGTCTGTTCATGAATGTGAATAAACACAATAAACGCTGCGTGGCGTCAGAATAAATTATAACGTCACACAGCGTTGTGGACAATATGAAAACCCACTTTTCAAACATCAATAAAAAAAAAAATAAATGTCTTTTTTTCCTAATGTTATCTTATTTTGTTTTGATATAGAATTATTTAGTATAAGAGTTTGACCCTAAACTAAAAATAAAAATCAATTTAAAAAAAGTTTTCCAAAAGAACAGAAAACCTTAAGATATCATATTGTCTTTTTTTTATTTTTAATCAAAAAGTTATTTTTTGTTTATATATGTTTAGATTACGGTTTCAATCTCGTGATAGTTAGGGTTGGGCAGTTAAGTTAGGGTTAGAGCTGGGGTTGGTGTTAATTGACTGGTTGACATGACGTTAAAAATCAATCAATCTACTATCATTCTAAGCTAAGAAGTTCAGGAATAGCATTCCTTTTAGGTTCATATTTTCAGTTTGTGTGGACTTGTTATTAAAGAGGTATTTTTTTACCGACGATCCTCTCGAAAATGAATAGGAATCTTTTTTTAATTAAATAGATCTAACAGCTTCTTTCATTCTGGGAAAGAGTGGAACTTGGAGTAATAGCAATGAATGTTGATTGGTTGTGTTTTATGGCATATCAATCCCTGTAGGTTATTTAATCGCAAATCCTGTTTATAAATCATATATATTCAATAAAGATGTATGAACACATTTTGTGGACAACAGCTCATATTTTGGCACAGTTAAATGGTTTCAAGTATTGCTTAGTTTAACAATTTAGCATCAGTCATTTTTTGTTTGCACACAGTTAAAGGGTTTATATATATATATCTTATTTGTGAGTGAATAGTTAGTTCGAATTAATTCAAAAATGAAATTACCTACAAATTTGATTGGTCTGGCTGGGTGTTTGGGTTTTATGGCATATGAACCTTTATTTGTTTAAAAATGGCCTGGCCATTAAATAACCTACAAGCAGTTCTATTTCAAACAATTCAGTTTAGCATAAGTAAACAATTTAATTGTCAAAAACATTTATATTTCAAGCTATTCAGTCTTGTCAAACTCAGTTTAGTATAAGTATAGATTTTGTTTACACACAGATGGTTGGTTGGTTGTTTGGGTTTATGGCATATCAACATTTGCAGGTTTATTTGACGCTAAGTCCATTTTTATGGAAATAATTCCATTTCAAACAATTCAGTTTAGTATAAGTACGCAGTTTAAATGTAAGTATAGTTTAATTGTCAAAACATTTCTATTTCAAGCTATTCAGTTTATTCGCGCAGTTCTAATTCAGCCAATTCAGTTTAGCATAAGTGTACAGGGTCCTATCTATGGGTTAAATAGAGTGGACCTGAGAGCGATGGCAATGAAGGGGCACTCTGCATTCCCAAAGCTCCAGCATCACTGGAACCTCACCATCAGACTGTTTAGTGTTATATCCAGAACACCCATTGGTGGGGGATCTTACCCTCTGTGCAGAGGTGGAGTTGGTGTATTCTACAACCCCAGCCGACTGGGCAATTAACAGAATTGGCTGCTTAATATATATATATATATAGACAGTGCAAGAAATTAAGAAAGAAAAAAGATAAATTATTAATATATTTGCCAGAAGTTTTAGCTATCAACCTCTTCAAAGCATGGATAACTTTGATATCTCTCTATTCGTCAATTGGCAAGTCAAGACGATATCCAGTCTCTGCTCAGAGCTAAAGAATTTAGGTAAAAAAATGGTAGAATGTAAAACTCGAAAGGATCAAATTTGATTTGTTTTCGTTTGGTTGGGTTTTATGATATATCAACGATTGTAGGTTATTTAATGCCAAATCCAGTTTATACATAATATCTTAAATGTATATGATTTCTGAACACATTTTGTAAACATTTTCAAACGAGCCTGAGCTAATTTTTTTGCACACAGATTGGTAGTATATTGAAATACTTGAAACCATTTATTTGCAAGCACTCAGCTAGATAGCTTCACGTATTGCTATATAACAGTCACAATTTTTCGGCACGACTAGAGTGCAAACAAATTAGTTCCAACTTATTTTTAAAAGGAAATTATCTAAAACTATGTGGAAACAAATGACTTTACACAGTGATAATATTGAATAGAATTATTACAGTTAGATAGCAATAATGCAAACCATTTAACTCATTTGTACAGTCAAATGGTTCCAAGTATTGCAATTCAACACTAATAATTCTATTCAACATCAGTCATTTGATTATACACAGTCATATGACCAAACCGCTCTATTTCTTACAATTCAGTTTAGCAGAAGTCATTTGTTTGCATACAGTTTAAATGTCAAACAATTCAATTTGACCCTTAATAGGAACAGCTGATAAGCTGCTAGCACTCTGGGTCAAATCTGGGAGCAATAGTAAAGTTTCAAGACTAGAGCCTCACCATGAGATTGTTTAATGTCATAACCAGGAAACTCTTTGGGTGGGGAGTCTTACCCCTCTGCCCAATCGGCTGGGGCTGTACAATGCATTATCTGCATCTCTGCAATTGATTTGATTCTTTACGTTCCTCATTCCATAAACAAATTTGACAATATTGCTGACACTTCCTTAAGCCTTAAATCTTTGTTCTTTAGGCTCTCCCACAAAAAGCAAAAACTCTAGCCACACCCCCGGTCGGAATTCGATGGCTAGAGGGGAAGATAGGTGAGAAGAATGCGGAAAACGTTGAGAATGATCACATTAGCCAACTCTAATCACCTATCGGCATCGCTACCCGGCAGTAATCTCTGCAGACAGCTACCCTATCCACCCGGAATTTATCACATTATTTAAACATTCATACCATTGTTTGACAACCAGACCGTCATTTTAATCTGTTCTGAGAGTAATATAAGGGAAAAGGTTGGTGTACAGTTCGTCTTCTAAAATTACGTTGCAGGTGGGGAGCGAATTTTCTATTTTTTTTTCCTAATAGTATTTTCTGTTTATGAAACTCCCTCATACATATGCTCTCTCGTTCTCTCTCACTCTCACTCATATTCTTTGATAAAAGAATGAATTTGTGAATACGTGAGACCACAGCAGACACTCTCCATATAAACACTTTCTTTCTCTCTTTTAGGTGGGTGTCTTACAAGACGCTGACTCGTCTTGTCGGCAGGGCTTCCCCTTTGCCGTAGATACATTCGAGGGTGGTAGGCGTGATGATGGTCTTGCCACCGAAACTGACGTGGTTCGATAACATCAAGAGACTCGACACCTTCATGCAAGGAGATAGTTCTTGGGGGATCTACAACACTAGTCTTGGCCTATTAGGTAAGAAAGGCAGAGAAGATCCCTCAGGTTGAAATAGAAAAAAAAATGGCAATCTCAGTCTGTTCACATCTCTTTGTTTTTGTCTCTGTTCACATTAATCTATCTTATTCTATCTATCTATCCACATCTGTTTATATCTATTTTAATTTTTCTCTGTTCCAATGCAGACTTACCTGGGCGTGCTGCCAAAACTTCTGGTCGGACCCGGATGAAGCGGTGCCTTGTGGGCGTAGAAGAAAGAAAGTATAATATATATATATATATATATATATATATATATGCATGCTTACTAACTCGGTTAACGAATTCACACTTCGAAGTTATTTCCTGACTGTCAAAACAACCGTGAGGAATAGATCGGGTCGAATCTTTTTGCTTGGTTGTTAGAGGCAACAAAAGAACAGTCCAGTATATAACAACATTCTTGGATTTCTTGCCACTGTTGACATTCAGTTCATTTAGTTGTATTTCTGTGCATAAATAGTTTTTTTATTTTTTGAAACTAAATCTTTTTGCTTAAAAATGCCTGACGGCCTCTACACAGGAAAAACAATTAATCGGTCTAACTAAAAGGAAACAGTATTTTTCCAAGAAGAGGTTGGAACACTTAAAAATCAGGTAAGGTTTAGGTATCTCTGTTAGGGGGTTAGTTTTTTTTATGGCGTATCAACTATTGTTAAATTCTGTTTTTTTTTTTTTTTTTTACATATATTAGATATCTACAAAATGAGTTTAGAAGTCAAATATAACACTTTTAAACGAACTTGGGTTTTTTTTTTACACTGTAAAATTCTTTTAAGTGTTGCTATGTAACAGTAACAATTTAACATCAGTCATTTGTTTACGCACATTTAAGCGGAGATACATGAACAATTTGGAAGCGAATAGTTTGTAGAAATCATAGCAATACTAGAGTGCTAAAAAATTTGTTCTAAATAATTTAATAAAATCACAGCAATAATTTAGACCGTTTAACTATTAGCTAAACGGTCTAAATTATTATAATTCTATTCAAATTAATCGTTTGTTTGCCAGCAGTCAAGTGGTTACAAGTATTGCTATTTAACACTAATTATTCTGTTGAACACAGGTAAATGGTTCCAAGTATTGCTAAGTATCACTAACAATTCAATTAAACATCAGTCATTTGTTTACACGTAGAACCCTATTTATTCGTTAAATAGAATTGTTTGACAGTTAAACTATCAGGTGCTACCACTTTGGGTCAGAATGGACCTGGGAGTAATGGTAATGAAGAGGTATTCCCCAAAGTTCCAGAGCTGGAGTCTAACCATCAGATTGTTTAATGTCATATCCAGAACACTTGTTGCGGTGTTGGTTGATTTGTCGGGTTTAATGGCATATTAACCTTTGTAGGTTATTTAACGCTAAATCCATTTTTATTTTAAACTGTGTACTCATGCAAATATTCAGTTCTGTTTCGAACAAATTCAAAGTCAAAAACATTTCTATTTCAAGCTATTCAGTTTCTTCAAACACTTCTTCTAATTCAGCCAATTTGGTTTAGTATAAGTATAGATTTTGTTTACTTGCACTAAACTGAATTGTTTTATAAAGAACTGTTTTGATATTTAACATTGTGTACAGTTTCAATGTCAAAAACAGTTCAATTTCAAACAATTCAGTTTAGCGTAAGTAAGCAGTTAAAACGTAAGTTCAGAGGTTAATTGGCTGAACTGAATAGCTTGAAATAAAAATGTTTTGACGAACAATTCAAACAATTCCGTTTAGCATAAGCACGCAGTTTAGTTTTATTTAACCCATAGATAGGGCCCTATCAGGTGCTACAATTCCGGGCCAGAGTGGACCTTGGAGTAATGGCAATGAAGGGGTGCTCCGCATTCACCAAAGCCCCTGCATCACTGGAACCTCACCATCAGATTGTTTAGTGTCATATCCAGGACACTCATTGGGGGGGGGCTTACCTCGCTGCAGAAGTGCAGTCGATGTATTCTACACAAAGGTGGGTTTGGTTCAGTTGGCTTGTATAGTATATCAAGCATTTTGTGTTACTTAATGCTAAATCCAGTTGATACATATATATTAAATATATGATTTGTAAACACATTTTATAACGAGCCTTTTTTTTTTTTAACACACACACACACACACACACACACACACACACTAGTTAAATGGTTTTAAGTATTGCTATATATCACTAGTCATATGTGGTTTGAGTACGAGTCGTGGTTATCTTTCAATGGCTGTTTTTATTCTCATCTATAGAAGCCACTCTTATAGATGAGCAGCAGTAGTTCCCCGATCGAACTGACAATCCTGAGCGTTAGGCCGCAAGACTCACACGTACATCATGCTGCTTCCCATGTGTACGTGGTAAAAAACCTTTTATTTTTTTTATTTTTTTTTACCTTAAGTTTTAACTTAAGGAAAGTCCAGGACTGCTGTATGTTAAAATTCAAAGAAATTTTGGGGTAGCCATCGAAAGATAACCATGACTCGTACTCAAACCACATACATAAACCGCATCGCTCTTCGGGCTGGTAAAAAAGGGTTGGAGCCCTGGCCTCAGTGTTCGAAAAATCAGCTACAGAGCTCAAACAAAAACTACTAAAATGCAAACAAACAATACAGATAGCGACATTTAACGTGAGAACCCTAAATAGAATAGGTCAACTATTAGAGCTAACTGCATCAGCCGTAGAACATAAGATAGACGTAATTTGCATACAAGAGCACCGATACACGCACACCGAAGATATCAAATATCACGAAACAGGTAATGGATGGATGCTGGTGACTGTATCGGCATGGAAAAACTGTCAATGCATCGGTAGGAGCGGTGGGAATGCTTATAGGACCAAGAGCATTAAAAGCACTGAACAGCATTGAGAGAATACAACCTAGGATGATGGCCGCAACGTTTAATGGCAACCCCAAAGCAACAATTATCTCCTGCTACAGCCCTACCAATGTTAGCGAAGAAAACGAAATAGTCACCTTCTACGAAGATCTATCCTCCCTAGTACGTAGCATTCCGTGACAACCTGCTAGTCATTGGCGGAGATATGAATGCATAAATCGGGAAAAACAGAAACAACAAATTCAGCCTACACAACGCGTCAAACAGGAATGGACAACATCTAATAGATTTCATGATAGAAAATAGATTAACATGCCTCAATACAAACTTTCAAAAAAGGGAGGGGAAATTATGGACCTACACATACGCGAATAAGAGTAAAGCACAGACTACGTCCTTATAAACAGGAAATGGAAAAACAGTGTGATGAATTGCGAGACATACTCCTCTTTCGAGGGTGTGTCCTCCGATCATCGAATAGTTACGGCCAAAGTACGACTAAGCCTACGAAAAAACGCCACACGTAAAGCGACAACCAAGCACTATGACTGGGCCCTACTCAACAGAGATATTAGAGATAAATATGCATTAGAATTAAGAAACAGATTCGAAGCACTACAAGAGAAGGCAGAAAAAGGTACCCCAAATGACGAATATGAAAATTTTGTAGAAGCACACCTAGAGGCGGCAGCAAAGTGTATTCAAACAAAACCTAGAACTAAATATAGAGTCCCTTGGGAAACGCTAGCGGTTAGAGAAAAACGTGCACTCGTGAAAACTGCTACCAAAAGCTATCGAAAGAACCCAACAAACACAAATGCACGAAAACTAGAAAAGGCACAATATCAATTAACAGGAATATATCTAAAAGAACAGGCAGAATACATACAAAATCAGATAAGATTAGAGACTCGGTGGAAGATAGACAATCCAGGATAGCCTGGCAAACAATAAACGAAGTAAGTAGAAGGAAGAGCACAGCCAAAGCAAAATTGAAAGCTGCAAGCCAACAAGAAAGAGTAAAACTGTGGGAACAGCATTTCAAAAATCTACTAGGAAACCCACCGAAAATAACGGATGAACCGATCACCAGAATTATTAGTAAGCAATTAGACGTTAAACTAGGTTCTTTCACCAAAGAAGAACTCGACTCAGTTCTCAGAAGAATTAAAAATAGGAAAGCTGCAGGGCTAGACGAGATCCCCCCCAGAAGTGTGGAAGACTAGACTATTCGACGACATACTGCGCCGGCAATGCAACGCAGTCTATAGTCAAAATAGGATAGAAAGATGGACGAAGGGATGCATCCTTCCTTTCCCTAAAAAAGGCGACCTCGGACTAGCCAAGAACTACCGAGGGATAACACTTACATCCATAGCAGCCAAAATCTACGAAACCGCATAGAACCCAAAATAGACAAAATCCTTAGGAAAAACCAAAATGGCTTCCGGAGAAATAGATTCACAACCTAACAAATACTGACCATCCGTAGAATCCTTGAAGGCGTTCGGGCAAAAAACCTTCAGGCGACATTACTATTTGTCGACTTTACCAAGGCCTTCGATTCCATACACAGAGGGAAGATGGAGCAAATCCTACTAGCATACGGCCTACCAAAAGAAACCGTAGCAGCGATAATGATTCTCGACAGAAACACCAAAGCGAAAGTACTTTCACCAGATGGAGACACAGAATACTTCGACATTGTTGCAGGAGTACTACAAGGAGACACACTAGCCCCGTACCTCTTTATCATCTGTCTAGACTATGTGCTTAGGACTTCGATCGACAAAATCAGAGAAAATGGCTTCGAGCTGACTTAGAGAAGAAGCAAAAGGTACCCCGCAAAAACAATCACGGACGCCGACTACGCTGATGACTTGGCGTTACTAGCGAATACGCCTAATCAAGCAGAGACACTACTGCATAGTCTGGAACGAGATGCAGCTGGCATTGACCTCCATGTCAATGCAAACAAAACTGAATAAATGTGTTACAACCAAACGGGCAACATTGCCACACTAGACGGAGCCTCTCTGAAACTAGTAGACAAATTCACCTACCTAGGAAGTAGCGTCTCATCAACCGAAAAAGACATCGACACACGACTGACGAAGGCATGGACAGCGATCGATAGGCTCTCGATCATATGGAAGTCGGACCTAACCGATAAAATGAAACGCAGTTTCTTCCAGGCAGTGGTTGTGTCGATACTGCTATATGGATGCACCACATGGACGCTAACTAAGCGGCTGGAGAGGAAACTAGACGGAAATTACACAAGAATGTTGAGAGCAGTATTGAACAAGTCCTGGCGACAACACCCCACGAGACACCAACTATACGGACACTTGCCCCCCATCACGAAAACTATACAAGTTAGACGAACCAGACACGCGGGACACTGCTGGAGAAGCAAGGAGGAGCTCATAAGCGATGTACTCCTGTGGAGCCCCACATATGGATGTGCAAAAGCAGGACGGCCAGCACGAACTTACATACAGCAACTATGTGAGTACACAGGATGTAACCCTGAAGACCTGCCGGAGGGGATGAATGATAGGGAGAAGTGGCGAGAGAGGGTCAGGGATATCCGTGCTGGCGGCGCGACATGATGATGATGATGATGATATATCACTAACAATTCAATTAGAAAGATTTGACCATTTAAGCGTGTGTAAACATGACTATTTCTACCAATACGATTTTACAAGTCATTTGCTTACACAGTTTAAATGTCAAACAGTTCTATTTGACCAATTGATAGGGAACTATCAGGTACTACTACTCCGGGTGAGAGTGAACATGGGAGCAATGGCAATGAAGGGGTACATCATATTCTCCAAAGCTGTAAGTTTGAAGCCTCACCATCAGATAGCAGACGGGTAAGTTCCTACCCCAATGAATGTCTTAGATATGACACTAAACAGGTGCAGTTGGCGCATTTTACAGCCCCAGCCGACACGACTAAGTTTAAGTGTTCCTTAAAATTTGGTTGGTTTGGTGGGTTTATGGCATATCAACCTTTGTAGGTCATTTAACGCCAAATCCATTTTTGTGTAAATCTGTTCTTTTTAAAACAATTCAGTTTAGCATAAGTACAGTTTAATTGTCAAAACATTTCAAACTATTCAAGAAGTTATATGTAACAATTCAGTTAAGTGTAAATACAATTTTAATGTCGAAAAACAGTTCTATTTGAAATAATTCAGTTAAGCATAAGCACGCAGTTTAAATGTACGTACAGTTTAATTGTCAAAAGCATTTCTATATGCTGTTAGTTCTATTTAACCCATAGATAGGGCCTTATCAGGTGCTACCACTCCGGGCCAGAGTGGACCAGGGAGCGATGGTAATGAAGGGGTACTCCGCATTCCCCAAAGCTCCAGCATTGGTGGAACCTCCCCATCAGATTGTTTAGTGTCATATCTAAGACACTCATTAGGGGGGTCTTACCCCTCTGCAGAGAAGTAGTCGGTGTATTCTACAGCCCCAGCCAACTGGACAATTAAAATTTGGAGAATCGGAACCAATTGGAACAAAATGATGACTAGAGCTTCGTATTTGTTCACGTGCTTACTTTGTCTAATTGATTTGGTTTTGTGGCATATCAATCATTTTAGGTTATATGTATAAAATTGATTTGGCATCAAACAAGTATTTCTATTTCAAACAATAAAATTTAGCATAAGTACAGTTTCCGTTTACACTCAGAAAAATGTAAAAGCGGTTCTATTTCAAATAATCGAAAACACTAAGTCAAAAACGGTTTAATTTCAAACAATTCAGTTTAGCAAAAGCGCGCAGTTAAAATGTAAGTACAGTTTTATTGTAAAAGCTGTCCACAGCAACAAGTAAGTGACCATTCCTCATAGAAAAAGAAAGAACTAGTCTGAAAACTTAAGAAAACAAGGAAAGGTGAGAATTTGGCTAGGCAGACCTCCTCCAAAGATTCAATAACAATGAATCTGGAGAAGTCTTCTGCCTCATTCTCCGAGTCTGATTGGTTGGTTTTACGGCATCCCAACCCATTGGGTTATTTTATGCCGAAAACGTTTTTGCTGATTAATTTTATTAGGTATAATCTTTATGCGTATATTTATTTTCATATCGTTTTATTTTGACGTCGTTGGTATTTGTTTATAGCGTTCAGTCTTGAATTGTCTGCTGAAGTCAGCATTTGATTTTTTTTTTTTATATAATTATTTTGTAGGTCTATGAGCCTACAGCCTTGATAGAAGGCCTATTCTTTTCAGGAATTCTATTATGCTTTTAGGTTTTATTTTCACAAATAATTCCTTCATACTGTTAACATTAAAAACATTTTTTTGCTACGAGATAGGTTTGGTTGGTTGGGTTTTACGGCATGCCAACCCATCGTGTTATTTTATGCCGAAAACGTTTTTATTTATTATTTTTATTTGGTATAATTTTTATGCGTCTAGTTATTTGAACGCTATAAACAAATACCAATGACATCAAAAATAAAAAGATATGCAGGCTTGAATTGTCTGCTAAAGTCAGCATTTGATTTTTTATATAATTAATTTGTAGGTCTATGAGCCTACAGCCTTGATAGAAGGCCAATTCTTTTCAAGAATTCTATTATGTTTTTAGGTTTATCTTCTCAAATAATTCCTTCACACTTTTAACTTTATAAAATTTTTTCCGGATGCGAGATATGTTTGTACATTCTATTAAAATATGCCTAATTGTGTAATGGTTTCCGCATGGACATTTAGGAGGAGGTTCTTCTTTTAGAATAAAGTCGTGTGTTATGGGCACCTCTGGTGGTGTAACGGTTAGCAAGCTAGACTAGCAGACCTACACGAGTGAGTTCGAGTCTCATTGGGCGCCCCATTCATTCGGCCTTGTGCCACATCAAAGCAAAGCGCTTTGTAAATTACATAAAGTCGTGTGTTAAATCTAGTGTGGCCTATACGTAGTCGAGAAAGAATGGTTTCTTCTCTTCTAGTATTACTAGCTTCACGTTTTCTTTCTTTCAGAAGAGGCTCTTTGGCAAAGCTTGTTTTGGGCATTTTCATCCCACAATTGTTGCCATGTTTTTGTGATTATTTGTTTGATTTTATGTTTCAGGTCTGTATGGTAGTTTGGAGGTTTTGTCGGGAGGTATGTTAATTGCAGCTTTAGCCAATGAATCAGCTTTATCATTTCCCTGGATTCCCATATGGCCTGGAATCCAGCAGAATATGATTTTTTTGCTCTGTCTTAGGGAGTGAAGTTTGTTTAATAGGTTGACGATTAGAGGGTTATCGAGTTTTTGGTTTTTTATAGAGTGTAGAACTGATATGGAGTCTGAGTTGATAATGAATTTCTTAGCTTTGTTATTTGAAATGATTTTAAGTGCCAAATTTATTGCACAGATTTCAGCTGTAAATATGGAAGCTTCTTTATGAAGCGATTGTTTCATAGTTTAGAACTGCTCCACGCCCGGTTCCATAGTTGTCCTTGGAGCCGTCTGTGTTGATGTGTAGATAATTAGGAAGGTTGTCTTGGATGTTATGGAGTTTTTCTTGGTATATTAAGGGGTGTGTTTTCTTTTTTGAGAGTTTAAGTCTAGTATTACCTCTGACTTTTCAAGTAGCCAGGGAGGGGAATTTAGCTGTACTGTATCATGAATCTTTTTATAGATGGTTTGGTTTGGTTTTATGGCTTATCAACCTATATAGGTCATTTAACGCCAAATCCATTTTTATGTAAATAATCTGTTCTATTGAAAACAGTTCAGTTTAGCATAAGTACACAGTTTAATTGTCAAAAACATTTCCATTTCAAACTATTCAAGCAGTTATGTAATAATTCAGTTAAGTGTAAATACAGTTTTAATGTCGAAAAACAGTTTAATTTGAAATAATTCAGTTAAGCATAAGCACGCAGTTTAAGTGTAAGTACGGTTTAATTGTCAAAAACGTTTCGATTTCAAGCTATTCAGTTTACTCAATTCATTTTAGCATAAGTATGCTGTTAGGGTCCTATCCATGGGTTAAATAGAACTATCAGGTGCTACCACTCCGGGCCAGAGTGGACCTGGGAGCGATGGCAATGAAGGGGTACTCTGCATTCCCCAAAGCTCCAGCACTGCTGGAACCTCACTATCAGATTGTTTAGTGTCATATCCAGGGCACACGTTGAGTGGGGGGGTCTTACTCCTCTGCAGAGAAGCAGTCGGTGTATTCTACAGCCCCAGCCGACTGGGCAACTACTCCGGGGCTGGTTAGTTGTTGGGGTTTTATGGCATATCAACTTTTTAAAACTACTCCGGGAGAGAAGGAACATTGGAGCAACGCCAATTAAGGGGTACACGATATTCCCCGAAGCTCCTGGAATGGCGCCTCACCATCAGATTTTTTAGTGTCATGTCCAGGACACTTGTTGGGAAAGTCTTACATCTCAAAGAGATGCACTGTGTATTCTACAGCTCAAGCCGACTGGGCTGAAGGTTGAGAGGTATTGAAAAATAAGAATTTGGCAGGCTACAGACTTATTGATCCAGTTTTGAAGAAAAATGGGGGAAGAAATTTCTTTTTCCTACACTTTAATTAAAACAAAGTGATATAGATAAAAAAAAAAAGGCAATAACAAAAACTTCTCACGCGCAAGCATTGGTATGCAACTTATACGTAAATAGATCTAATATGCCATGAATCTAGATACACTCTTTCTCTCTCTCTCAGAGAGAGAGAGAGAGAGACAGAAGGCGTGAAAGATGAGTATAGAGAAAGAGATATGAGGAAAAAGAAAAAAAATTGGGAAACACTAGTGGGTTAAACCTCTTTGGTGGTCGGTCCACACTGCAGCAGAAAAAGCGAAAATATCTTCAAGATATGCACCGAACTCCTCGTAGCAGTCGACAAATTTTCTTACCACTCGCAGAACGAAGCCGTCTAAGAAACCAGAAGCTCGAAAGACATAAAATAGATTAAATGTCTGTACATGTTGAATGATAGACATTTAGTAGAAAAACCGCTCCAAGATCTCAAAGTGATACAGCTTACACAAACACACAGGTTATTACTTTCTCCAATGGGGGACCAGAGGTAAATCTCGAATGAAGATGGCACAGACGTCTCTTCAAATCTCCGACATTCTTCTTACTAACTTCAAAACTGCTGTGGTCTGAATGCATAGAATTCTTAATCTGACCTCCAGCTCTTTCAATCGCCTTAAAAGGGTCTTTGTCGACAGAGATACACCGTTTATCTATACACCCAACTTCGTGTTTATTATGATAATATGGCATCAAACAAAACTAAACCAAGTTTCTCGAGGATGGTTTGGTTTGTTTAGTTTTATGGCATATCAACCTTTGTAGGTTATTTAACGCCAAATCCATTTTTATGTAAATTATCTGTTCTATTGAAAACAGTTCAGTTTAGCATAAGTACAGTTTAATTGTCAAAAACATTTCCATTTCAAACTGTTCAAGCAGTTATATGTAATAATTCAGTTAAGTGTAAATACAGTTTTAATGTCAAAAAACAGTTCTATTTGAAATAATTCAGTTAAGCATAAGCACGCAGTTTAGGTGTAAGTACGGTTTAATTGTCAAAAACGTTTCGATTTCAAGCTATTCAGTTTACGCAGTTCATTTTAGCATAAGTATGGTGTTAGTTCTATTTAACCCATAGATAGGGCCATATCAGGTGCTACCACTCCGGGCCAGAGTGGACCTGGGAGCGATGGCAATGAAGGGGTACTCCGCATTCTCCAAAGCTCCAGCGGGGCTGGAACCTCACCATCAGATTGTTTAGTGTCATATCCAGGACACTCGTTAGGGGGGGTCTTACCCCTCTGCAGAGGTGCAGTCAGTGTATTCTACAGTCCCAGCTGACTGGGCAAGTTGCTCGAGGACATATCAACCATTATCGGTTAGCATTGTTAGTTGTTGGGGTTTATTTCATATCAACCTTTGAAGGTTATTTAATTTCAAATCCATTTTTATACCAATATTCAGTTCTACTTCAAAGAATTCAGTTTAGCGTGAGTACAGTTTATATAGTTTGTTGGGTTTTTAACACCAAATCCATTTTTATATAGTTTGTTGGTTATTTAACACCAAATCCATTTTTATGTAAATCAGTTCTATTTAAAACAATTCAGTTTAGCATCAGTACACAGTTTAATTGTCAAAAACATTTCTATTTCAAACTATTCAAGAAGTTATATATAACAATTCAGTTTTGTGTAAGTACAGTTTCAATGTCAAAAACAGTTCAATTTCAAATAATTCAGTTTAGCATGAGTACGCAGTTTAAATCTAAATACATTTTAATAGTGAAAACATTTCTCTTTCGAGCTATTCAGTTTAGTCTAGCAGTTCTAATTTCAGCTAATTCAGTTTAGTATAAGTACAAATTTTGGTTGGTTGGTTTGTTGGGTTTTATGGCATATCAACCTTTTTAGGTTATTTAACGCCAAATCTATTTTTATATAACTGATTAGTTCTATTTCAAACAAGTCAGCTTACCATGAATACAGTTTGTCAAAAACATTTCTATTTCAAACAATTCAGTTTAGTCAAGCAGTTATAACAATTCAGTTTAGTATAAGTACAGTTTCAATATCAAAAAACAGTTCTATTTCAAATAATTCAGTTTAGCATAAGAAACAATTCTGTTTGGCATAAATATGCAGGCAGTATAAATCATTCCATTTACTTTTCCTCATTTGTTTGCACACAGTTAAATTATTACAAGAGTTTCCATGTAACAATAGGAATTTCACATTAGTCAATCGTTAGCACACATTTGAATAGATACGTATATGTTAGAGATTAACAATTCAAAAAAGTGCCTGAGCTTATAAGTTTACCGACAGTTAAGTGGTTTTAAGTATTGTAGTTTTTGATTATTTCTTCAAGATTAAGGCTGGCAACTACGCGGTCTGTGTCGCTATCCATACTCTCTATACTATACGTCCTTTGTAGGGGTTTTGCTGGTGGTTGAGAATTGGATGGTTTGGTTGTTATAGGTGACTTTGTTGTTGAGGGTATTTTGAATGTACTTCCTGGTCTTTCCTTATTCACTTTGGTGTTCATTTGTATTTTCGTAGTTTGGCTAATGGGGAGTTGTGATTTTTGTTTCAGTTGTTCAGGTCTTCAGGGAGACAGATATTTTAGTCTATCTTTAATGCTTTTTGGTGGACGTATTGGTAATTTATGTAACGGCTGTTGTGATGGAGATTTTGCACTTTTAGGAGTAGTTCGTTTTGGAGTGATAGATCCTACGTGTGTTTTTGTTTGTACGACAACATTGGACCTCTCCCCATTCACAACTTGTTGCTGAGCTGGTGCTTGGTAAAATTCATCCGAATGTAGTTTTTTTCAGGTGCTCCTGAAACTTTGGCCAATCATTGGCTTCCAGCTTGAGCAATTTCTTTTTCTTTTTGGTAAACAGTACAAGTTCTTGCGTAAGCCGGATGATCTTGTTGGCAGTTCGCACATCGAATTTCTTTTAAGCAATCTTCCTCTGCATGGTCCGGGTCCTTTTCACCGCATTTGGAACATGTTTGTCGTCCTCTACAGGCTTCCCTGTGGTGTCCAAATTTCTGACATTTGAAGCACCTCAGGGGAGCTGGGACGTACTGCTCAACTCTCTCAAGACAAGAGCCGATCTTCACATCTTCTGGAGTTTGGGGCTTATTAAATGTTAGGATGTAAATATTGGTCTGGATTCGTTCTTCACCTTTTCTAATGGAAATTCTCTTTATATTTGTAACTCCCTGTTTTCCCAGGGCTGATGCTATCTCGTCTTCTGTAGCCAATGCCAACTCTCTACTCCTGATAACTCCCTTGGATTTGGTCGTATGAAAGGTTTTTATTTTTAATGTTTTCTGCTTGTCTCCGGCTGTCTACCTCGACAAGCAAGTTACCATTCCTTGTTTTCTTAACATTTTTCGGACTAGCTCCTGTAGATATCACTTTTTCAATAAGGAAAGGTGAGAATTTGGCTAGGCATACCTCCTCCAAAGATTCAATAACAATGAATCTGGGGAAGCCTGCTGCCTCATTCTCCGAGTCTGATTCTAAGAGGTTTCGTTTAGTTTTTTTGTTTGAAGACGCCATATCTGCTGTATATTTTTCACTGGCCCTGTGCTCCTCCACCCACCACGGAGTCCCACGTGTGTTGGGAATAAACCAAGGGGATAACCCATTCGCCTTGGTTGAGACGGGGGATACGCGACCAGTATACTCGAGTTGAGGGTAGGCTTCCGAGCCGTTGCCAATTTCTCAGCACTGGTCAAATTCCTATTCTCAACACAATTGACCCTTAGCCACCGCCTTCTAGCAACTAACAGATAAGGGTTGGGAACTTGCTGCAAGTGGAGATTTAAATGTACGGTCGGGATAAAATATATAGATGCTAGGGCTTGACATGACCAGCCGATTGATCGAATCGGGCCCAATCCGACCGCTCGTCAGACCAAGTAAGGGCCAAAGTGGTGTGTTGCAAGCCATTGACCTCTGTCACCGGATCAATGACTGCTCAACCACCAGGGATCCGTCCTAGCGCCAACAGGTGGACTCATTGGGGGGGTCTTACCCCTCTGCAGAGGTGCAGTCGGCCTATTCTACAGCCCCAGCCGACAGGGCGAGTACAAATTTTGTTTTGTTTACACACTGTAACATAAATGTAAGTACTGTTTAATTGTCAAAAATATTTCTATTTCAAGCTATTCAGTTTAGTTAAGCAGTTTTAATTCAAACAATTCAGTTTTAGCATAAGTATGCAGTTAGTTCTATTTAACCCATAGATAGGACCTTGTTAGGTGCTACCACTCCGGACAGAGTAGACCCGAGAGCAATGACAATGAAGAGGTTGTCCGCATTCTCCAAAGCCCCAGCAACATAGGAACCACACCATCAGATTGTTTAGTGTCATATCCAGGAAACTTATGGGGGGGTCTTACCCCTCTACAGAAGTGCAGTCGGAGTATTCTACAGCCTCAGCCTACTAGGAAATACAGAGTTAATGTCAAAACACTATTTATGCTAAACTAAATTGTTTAAAATAGAACAGTTTAAATTAAAAAAACAGATTGGATCCTTATCAGGTGTTACCACTCCGGGCCAGAGTGGACCTGGGAGTGATGGCAATGAAGAGGTACTTCGCATTCCCCAATAGGGTAGGTTGATTTTTCACTTTTTTAAAAATATCAAAAAGAATAATGCACTGAAAGTTGGGTATATACCTATTAAATACTCATACCAAAAATTAGATCTGAATCTTCAACGGTTTTTTGCTAATTTGGCATGAATGATTTTGAATAAACACGCACTGAAAAGTCTTCGTTTTGCCAGATTTGGCCTAAATATTGATGTAAAAACCAAACAATTTCAGTATTTAAATTAGGAAATCTTATTTTACTTTATGGAAATATAATAAATAAATTATAACAAAACTTCAAATTGAAAATTGAACCCCTACCCCACACTGCTTTACCTGTGTCGAATCTAAAATGCTATTATTCAAGCAGTAATATTCGAATATATTGAAAAAAAAACTTTTTCCTGATATGAATTGAAATACAACATAAACAAATATGGAAAAACAAATAATTGTTTAATTATCTTTAATATATGGAATCAAATAGTTCCATATATGAGCCCTTAGATGAAAACGCTGGTCTCAATTGTTGGCACAAAACTTTTGCAAGTATGTGCTGGTGCCTTGCTTCAAAGCCATACATGGATTGAGAAGCCTCCGTTACCAACTTAACTGCCCGTTCCACACCTTGGGAATGTGAAGGGAAATCTGTCAAGTTAATCTTTTCACCAGTTAACAATGAATTCTGTAATTCCTTGTCAGAAAAGTCTAGTGTGAGTGGTGGCTCAGACTCCATTTACTAACAAATCAATTAAATCAGTCCAGTGCACAGCTTTAAAGTTGATCATTGGGATCTTTTAAAATCTTTTCTTGACTGGCTTCCCTCTTCTGAAAGAATAAAAAATAATTTGAGTTTAATTTTTAAATGCAATTTGTTCTGCTTTAATAATATTTGGTGAAATCAGATGTAATCTTTAAAATGTTTCAATAAATTGGCACAAGTACTTCAACCAGTTTTGTATGAATAAATATTAACGTACCTAATGGCCCAAATTCTTTTTATACCCTCTTCTCTCACTTCAGGTTCATCAAATTTCACCATCGAAAATAAAACATTCTCCAGAAGTAATGCCAAGGCATTATACTGGAGGTTTTTCAATGTAATCCTTTGAACCTCAATTGGTTTCTTTCATATCCTGTCAATCATATTGTAAATATAAATTTGCTGGTGATGGAACTTGTTACTTTTTTTTTTTTTATATCAAACCAGCAAATAGCATAAACATTCACAATAAAATTTATCAAACTATATAGTTTGGTCGAACGATTCTGTGGATATGCCCCACGAGTCCATAGGCACATGAGCCTGATGGCTTAAGTTAACCACCTTGCCTGGTTTAATGGACCAATTTTCCACAATGCAAATCTAGGGTCCACCTTACCTCTAGAAATACCAACTGTATATTCATAGAGTAGTCTTTGGTCACTACTAAGGCTATCCATATCTTTCATTCCAAAATGAAACTCCAGGGGATTCTCAACAGCTGAAAAAGATTTTTGGGGTAAATTATGGCAATCATTTGCACATAATTTACCCAATGGACCATTGAATGTAGTGTGGCTTTTTGTGGTGTCATCTAAATGTTTGAATAGAGCTCTAAATGGAAGTTCATTTTGATGTAAGGAGCAACCAATTGTGTGAAGATTTTTTTTTCTTTTTCTAAAAGTGTAACAAGTCCACCTTCACAGCCTGTATTTGCATTCGTGTTGTCAACAAGGACAGCTTTAATAGTGTACCAGTTGCACCAATATCAGGAAGAACCCTGCGAGTCAAATATATACTCTCATTTGGTGTCTCCTTTGTGATTGTCAAGTGATATTCAGGTCCTTTGGCTTTTTTCAGAATTTTACTTCCATCTTCCTCCACTGATTCCTTGTAGTGTAGTGTGTCTTTGTCTGTCCTCCCATCAACTCCTATACAAAGAAGATTCTCCACATTTTCATAGGCATTTATTTTCACTTTAGCCTTTGCTCTATTTTACATTTATCCATATAGATATTCTTTATATCTATATTAGGGATAAAAAGGCCAATAGCCCTCAAATCCAAGAGCAAGGCATGGGCAAGGCTGGCTCCAAGATTAGAAAATATATCACCCCTAACATACTCAAGCATACCTTGGAATTTTTGTGAGGTTATAAGGCACTTGGAGAGGACTATCTAGCTGTTATAATCCTGTTTCATCACTTGGAGAAGATGAGTAAGAATGGAAAGAATCACCCAGAACATAAAATGTTGAAGCTATTGGTCGGGATATCGTCATACTTTTTTGTTGGCTTTTTTTGTCAGGACAAGTGCAGATGATGTGCTTAGTCTGGCAATTTTCTTTGGTGCATTTGACATTAATATTGTCACAACTTAAAATTGGCAGGTTGCACGAACATGATGATATATCAAAAAATGTGTCCAACTTTTCCTTCCAGAATTTTGTTTGGGCAGCAGGTAGATGTTTCCTACTTATTTACTTTGCCTTCTGAAAGCATAGAATTTTCACCTTGTTGACAACACTAATTTCCTTTAACAAAGGCAAACGAGGGTTGACAGCCTTCCAAATATCTATCACTTCCTTTGCTATTAATTTAGAAATACCTAAACAACAAAAGTGGGGATAATTGTTCATTAAAAAATAGCTGTATTAAATTATTTGTCGACATGTTCCTGTCTCCGTTTTATCCAATGGTGATGGTAAACCTGAAAATTTAATTGCCCCTTTACTTCGAGTGGAGACTCCAGTGTTTTTTCCTGCCATTTTTTAATCAAAATATCTGTAAAAAGAATATATATATTGTCTGAAAATACACGAAGATATTTTTAAAAAAAAATTGTAAATAAATTTCGAAATTCATTAAAAAAATGTAATGATGATTACTTACCAAACAACAGTATTGTACTGTTTAGTTCCAAAATTAACTCGTAAACCGACTTTTCACTTAAAAAAAAAAAAACACAATATTTTAAAAGTATGTCTACTTTGCGAAATATATATATATGCGTTAATTATAAGGGTAAAAAACATAAACAAACCGAAGTACTCCGGAGAGATAATTACCACCGGTGAAAGCCGAAAAAATATCCAGTAAATAAAACGAGGTTTAATAAGTCGTTATTTGCATTTTAAACTATATATTTTAGTGTATTTCATTTTTGTTTTTGGTCATTTAATTAAACATAATATAAAAATGGATAATAAACTTAAAAATATCAATTTTTTAATAAATTTTATTATTTAATTTTCCTTTAGTCTCAGTTTTAATTTTATGGATACAGGTTTCCAGCGTCACCGATATCACGTCTAAAATCACAAAATATTCTGTCTTTAAATGCAATTTCGCAAAAAAAAATACAACATTTTGGAAAAAAATATTTCGTGGGGTAATTTCTGATGTTATTTTGCAACTTTCGCTGCGTTATTCTTTTTATAGTTCCAAAATCGACCTACCCTATTCCCCAAAGCGCCAGCGTTGCTGGATCCACACCATCAGATTATCTAGTTTCATAATCAGGATACTCGTTGGGGAGGTCCTACCCTTCTGCAGAGAAGCAGTCGGTGTATTCTACAGCCCCAGCCGACTGGGCAATATATTTAAGAAATAAATCTTGTACCCCCTAACCCTTCCGCGAACATCGCATTGTCAAGCTGCCTCTGCATGACGATGGAGTAAATGATCAAAAGCGGGATTCTGGTAAAAGAGAGGAACCGTAGACCATTTGATTCCGCCTGGAAGCCTTCATTTTTTTTTTTTTTCGACCTGAAGAAACCATACTTCTAAGTAGAGTCGTATGCCATCATGCGAGACCTATGACTTTCTGACCTGCAATATCAGGATGCTTCCTTGTTGAATACCTTCCTCTTATCAGTTACTCTCTTAATAAAAATCAACAATATTGTCAAACGCCACTGCTCCTCAGTCGACTGTGCACTTTACGTCGATGACTGAACATTGTTGTTACTGTGATATGTTTCATGATGACCCTTTCCGACTATAAACAGTGACCGACTTGATAAACGAGTGAACCAACTCCACCTATTTTCTGGAGTGCGCTTCCCCAAACAACTGTTTGGTTTTATGGCATGTCAACCTTTGTAGGTTATTTAACGCCAAAACCATTTTTATGTAAATTATCTGTTCTATTGAAAACAGTTCAGTTTAGCATAAGCACACAGTTTAATTGTAAAAAATATTTCCATTTTAAACTATTCAAGCAGTTATATGTAATAATTCAAATAACTGTAAATACAGTTTTAATGTCGAAAAACAGTTCTATTTTAAATAATTCAGTTAAGCATAAGCACGCAGTTTAAGTGTAAGTACGGTTTAATTGTCAAAAACGTTTTTATTTATTTCAAGCTATTCAGTTTACTCAATTCATTTTAGCATAAGTATGCTGTTCTATTTAACCCATAGATAAGGCCCTATCAGGTGCTACCACTCCGGGCCAGAGTGGACCTGGGAGTGATGGCAATGAAGGGGTACTCCGCATTCCCCAAAGCTCCAGCACTGCTGGAACCTCACCATCAGATTGTTTTGTGTCATATCCAGGACACTCGTTAGGGAGGGGGTCTTACCCCTCTGCAGAGGTGCAGTCAGTGTATTCTACAGCCCCAGCAGACTGGGCAATACACAGATTTAAATGTCAGACAGTTTTATTTCAGATAATTCAGTTCAGCATAAGTACACAGTTTAGACGTCAAAACAGTTCTATTTCGAGCAATTCTGTTCAGTACTAGTACGCAGTTCCAATGTCAAAATAGTTCTAATTTAAACGATTCAGTTTAGCATAAATACGCAGTTTAAATGCAAAAATCAGTATAGTGAAAGAAGCACGGTTTAGTTCTATTTAACCCACAGATAGGACCCTTATCAGGTGCTACCACTCCGGGCTAGAGTGGAACTGGGAGCGATGGCAATGAAGGGGTACTCCGCATTCCCCAAAGCTCCAGCACCATCAGATTTTTTAGTGTCATATCCAGGACACTCGTTGGGGGGGGGGGTCTTACCCCTCTGCAGAGAAGCAGTCGGTGTATTCTACAGCCCCAGCCGACTGGGCAACCAAACAACTGTTATTGTTTTGTTTGTTGTTGAGTGGGGTCAAGTATATGTTATTTGTTTTATTGTTTAAATAAATGAACGATTATCTTTCTCATTTACAAAAGTCACTCATCCGAATTTTTCGCAAAAAATTTTCTCCTCCATAGTTGCTTGAGGCAACTAGGAGGAGTAGGGGCGAAACAATTCGCTAAATAATTCTCAGACAGGCATGTTCAACGACACTAGACCCTCCCCTAAGCCGGAAGAACTATCATCCGTTATATCGGCCAGTTCAGTTCCACAGGCACAAAAACCGCCAGCAACACCAATCTCCTGGTCGTCACAAGTTGCAAAAAAAAAAAAAAAAAAAAAAAAAAAAAAATCACCAAGTGACTACGAAAGAGACACAGACCAGAAATATGCGGTATATTTCAAAGATAATGAAATTCTGTCCGTTCCGGAACTTGTAGATGCAATGGAACAAAAGACTGTCCTTCGTAGTCACAGACTTATGGACCAGGGGACTTGCTGGCCTCAAAAGACATTCGAAGACTTGTTAAAGACATCCCAGATAGATACTTTTGCCGTAGAAGCTTTGCTACCTGGGATGTTCTAATCCCTTCAGAAGCAGCAAAAAAAAAAACAAAAACAAAAAAACAACTGGCTGGTAGCAACATCACTACTCGATTCTTCCGGTTTCAACCCGAATATCGAGGAAGACGCAGAATTAAAGTCACCGTATGCAACGTCTCCATGCAATTCTGTGGAGACGTTCTCGCCGTCTATCTAAGCGTGTATGGCGGCGTGGAAGACACAAATAACTTCGAGCGGGACGGCAATCGGTGACTATACGTTTATGTGTTTAGATAGCAGAGGGTTTCACACCATACCTCGGACGATAAAGTATCGAGACCAAACAATGATGGTGGTCGTTGAGGGCAGGAGACCCCTTGTGTTGATCGTGGAAACAGCTGGGCTATTTTCCCCCGATCCCGCTCTCAAAAAACGACCACCACAACGTCAACTAAACAGTACCAACCACGGAAATAAACACAATAAACGAGACGGAATCTGGGGACCACCCAAAGAAAGATGGGTGGATCCAGGTAATCCGGAAAAGTCACCATCAAAAGGCATCGACATAATCGGAAACAGCAATAGGGAAAAAACAAAACAAAAACAAAACATCCACCGGTAGAACAGCCTGATGATATGGACACCTCTAAAATTGAAAAGGAGGAGGGAGAAAAACATTGCAAAGGACAAAAACCACAAAAGCCCTCTCAGCCACAACCTGAAGAGAAACCACAATCACAGCGCCCAGCAGAAATAGCACCCTCAAATTTCGAAAATCCTCCATCCCAACTCATTAAAGCCCCGCTATCCCCCGCCAGGCTGTTCTCCCGGTCTCATTCGGAAACCAGGAATCAACCGACGACATCATCAAAACCTCATCAAAGAGCGAAGTCGTTCTCAACGCACTCATCTGTTCGGATACATTGGACTCGCCCAACATAGATCATCAAATTAAAAAAAAAAAAAAAAAAAAAAAAAAAAAAATAGAACAAAAACAAACAAAACCACACACACACTCGCACCATTCATCACTTTAAGAAATTGACAAAAAAAAAAAAATAAATAAATAAATAAAAACCAGTACTTGTTTAGAGGTGTACCAAATGTCATTGTTCGGGCAGGGTCTCGATTTATGTTCACCTCTGTTTCAATAGGTCCCTAAAGATGAATTACCCCTTGGATGTCGGAGGAATTTCAAGGGACGGCCGATTTACTACAGAATTCGGCACCGGTTCCCAGCGTCAAGCCGTCGACATCCTCAACTCCGAGGAATTCGGGCCCGTAGTCGACAGTGAGTAAGGTAAGTGGATCTGATGTCTCTAAACCATGCCATGTTGAATGCGAGAGGACTGAGGGTTGGTTGGTTGGATTTTACGGCATGCCAAACCATCAGGTTATTTTATGTCGAAAACGTTATTATTATTTTTATCTGGTATAATTTTTATGCGTATAGTTATTTGAATGCTATAAACAAATACCAATGACATCAAAATAAAACGATATGCAGTCTTGAATTGTCTGCTGAAGTCAGCATTTGATTTTTTATATAATTAATTTGTAGGTCTATGAGCCTACAGCCTTGATAGAAGGCCAATTCTTTTCAAGAATTCTATTATGTTTTTAGGGTTTATCTTCTCAAATAATTCCTTCATACTATTAACTTTATAAAATTTTTTCGGATGCGAGATGTTTGTACATTCTATTAAAATATGCCTAATTGTGTAATGGTTTTCGCATTGACATTCAGGAGGAGGTTCTTTTTTTAGAATAAAGTCGTGTGTCAATCTAGTGTGGCCTTTACGTAGTCGAGAAAGAATGGCTTCTTCTCTTCTAGTATTACTAGCTTCACGTTTTCTTTCTTTCAGAAGAGGCTCTATTTGGCGGAGCTTGTTTTGGGCGTTTTCATGCCACAATTGTTGCCATGTTTTTGTGATTATTTGTTTGATTTTATGTTTCAAGTCTGTGTATGGTAGTTGGAGGTTTTGTCAGGAGGTATGTTAATTGCAGCTTTAGCTAATGAATCAGCTTTACCATTTCCCTGGATTCCCATATGGCCTGGAATCCAGCAGAATATGATTTTTTTTGCTGTCTGTCTTAGGGCATGGAGTTTGTTTAATAGGTTGACAATTAGAGGGTTATCGAGTTTTTGGTTTTTTATAGAGTGTAGAACTGATATGGAGTCTGAGTAGATAATGAATTTCTTAGCTTTTTTATTTGAAATGATTTTAAGTGCCAAATTTATTGCACAGATTTCAGCTGTAAATATGGAAGCTTCTTTAGGAAGGGATTGTTTCATAGTTTTATCGTTCAGAACTGCTCCACACCCGGTTCCATTGTTGTCCTTGGAGCCGTCTGTGTAGATGTGTAGATAATTAGGAAGGTTGTCTTGGATGCTATGGAGTTTTTCTTGGTATATTAAGGGGGGTGTTTTCTTTTTTGAGAGTTTGTTTAAGTCTAGTATTACCTCTGACTTTTCAAGTAGCCAGGGAGGGGAATTTAGCTGTACTGTATCATGAATATTTTTAATAGAGATATTTGCATTTTCCAGAATGGGTTTCATGCGGAGACCAAAAGGTTTTTATGGCCTTTTCCTTTTCGTTAAATAGGGTTTGGTGTTTGGAGTTAAAGGTGCAGCCATGAGCCGGATTGGTTGGTAGTGACTTGATTTTGCTTTAATATTGTAAACCTAACTTTGTAAATCCGAGTTTTAGAGGTGGTTCGTATGCTTCGGAGTAAAGGTTCTCCACTGGGGAGGTGTGGAAAGCCCCCAAGATTAGTCTTAATCCTTCATGGTGAACAGTATTTAATGTTTTCAGATAGGACTTTCTGGCTGCTCCATATACATAGCAGTCATAGTCGATTTTTGAGCGGATTAATGTTCTATATAACTTTAGTAATGTTTGAAAATCTGCACCCCAGTCTGTATGGGCTATTATCCAGAGTAGTTTCAGTGTTTTATTACATTTATCTTTTATATATTGTATGTGGGGAATGAAAGAGTTTTCGGTCAAAAATAATACCGAGGAACTTGTATTGACTGACGACCGAAATTTCCGAATCGTCCAACTTCAATGTAGGGTCGTTGTGCATTTTTCTCAACTGGCAAAAATGCACGCACTGAGTTTTTGTTTTGGAGATCTTAAATCCATTTATGGTTGCCCATTTATTAATTTTGTTGATACTGTTGTGGTTGACGCTCTGCTGTCCGTATATATTTGGATTTCGATGTAATGCAGAAGTCATCTACATATAAATAGCTATCAACTCCAGGGTTTAGGCAATTAGTAATGCTATTAATTTTTATGTTGAAGAGGGTTACTGATAATATACTCCCCTGGGGGACCCCTTCTTCTTGCTGTTGAATATCAGACAATGTTGTTCCAATTCGAACTTGAAATTTTCTGTCTGTGATAAAAGCTTTTATAAAGTTTGGGAGTCTACCTCTGAAACCCATATTATGCAGGTCTTTCATAATACCATATCTCCAAGTGGTTTCATACGCTTTCTCTAGATCAAAGAATACCGCGATGAGGTGTTGTCTTTGGATGTTTGCCTCTCTAATGGAGGTTTCCAACCTGACCACATGATCCATCGTAGATCTTTGGCTTCTAAAGCCACATTGAGAGTTAGTATAAAGGTTGTTGGATTCAATGAACCAAACTAATCTTTTATTGACCATACGTTCCATGGTTTTGCAGAGACAGCTTGTTAGTGCTATTGGTCGATAATTAGACGGATAGAGGCTATTTTTCACTGGTTTAGGTAGAGGGATTATGGTAGCTACTCTCCATGAGTCTAGAAATTTACTACTTTCCCAGATCTCATTTAGAGCAGCTAATAAGTCGTCAAGAGACCTTCGGGGTAATTGTTTGAGAAATTCATGATGAATCTCGTCTGGGCCGACTGTTGTGTTGTGTGATTTTTGGATGGTTTCTTTTACCTCTTCCAATGTGAAGCATCCGTTATAATTTTCAGCATTGTTAGATTTAAAACTTAATTTTGGATTTTCTGTTTTATGTTTGTCATTGGAGGAGGAATTAGCTGAGAAGGTTTCAGCCAGTGCATCGGCAATGTCTTTTATATTTGTGACTTCTGATTTATTTTTAATAAGGTTTTTCAGAGGTGTAGTTTGTATTTTCCCCGAAATCTTTCGTATCATCTTCCAGACTGTATTAGTTTTGGTTGAGGAATTCAGTTTGTTGACAATTTTGCCAACTAATTTTTTTTTTGTTGTTTGTTTTATAATTTTCCGTGCTTTTGCTCGGAGCAGTTTGAATGTGTTTAAGTTACTCGTGGAGGGTTCTTTGTTGAATTTGCGAAGAGCAGCATTTCGTTGTTGAATTACTACCCTGCATTCATCATTAAACCAGGGTGTGTTGCGTTTATTTGTGGGTGAGGTTTTTGGAATGGTTTTAGTAGCTATTTCTATTAATGTTTCAGTGAAATGGTCAATCATGCATGTATTATTTGGGTTCTGGACAAGTTCTCTATCACATAAAGCTTTAAATTCAATCCAGTTGGCCTTATTAGTTTTCCAACGGGAAGGTCTGTTGTTGTCATGACTAGGTTGAAGAATATCTATTATGATAGGGAAATGGTCACTGCCACAAAGATCGTTATGGACTTTCCATGTGTAGTCCATGTAGCTTGAAGGATCAGTTAGAGTGAGGTCAATAGCCGAGTAGGAGCCGGTAAATGAATTGAGATATGTTGAAGATTTATTATTTAATGTGCATAGATTGTTGCTGTTAATTATGTTTTCCAGATCCTTGCCCTTTTTGCAGGCATCCCCATACAGTATTGTGACTGTTAAAGTCACCTAACAATATGTGGGGTTTCGGAATCTGTTCTATTAACTTGTTTAATTTAGATTCATTTATAGGATCATGTGGTGGGATGTAAATGGAGCAAATGTTTGATTTGTGTAGAGTTACTTTGACAGCAATCACCTGGAGATCACTGTCAATGCTGATTTGGTTCTGCAGTACATCTTTCCTGACAAGGATGGAGACACCCCAGAAGCCCGAGTCCATCCTTGTGTAGGTGATTGTAAGCCTGATACTTATTGAGGTTTATCTGGTTATTTTCTTTAATAAATGTTTCTTAGAGGCATTTGGGATTGTATTTTTCCAGAAGTAGTTGGAGTTCTTCATAATTCGCTCTAATTCCTCTGCAGTTCCATTGTATGATTGAGTTAGGCATATTTGGTTAGAATGTACTATTGAGGTTTTTTAAAGGTTTTCTTTTTGTTCTTTTCTTTTACAGGGTTAGCCTCTTCAGTTTCCATTTTCCCTAGTATTTGGTACTTATTTTTAGTCTCTGTAGGGCTCGTTGGTTCTGTTGCTTGTTCTGATATTTTTCCAGTAGGAAACGAACTGGCTTGAGCGAGGTTATTCCCCTTTGTGGAGTTCTCCCTAGTTTCCCTCTCTTTGTTCAATTCGAATGTTGGTGGGCGGATTGGGGATCTTTGCTTCTTTTTAATATTATTTTGCATGGCCTTAGGGGATTCCGGCCTATTTTGCTTCTTAATAGGAGTGTGCAATTTTGGATAGGGTTGATGAGATGCCGGTACCGTTGCCCCCTCATCCCTAGTATCCTTTCCTGTGAAGGTCTGTATATTAGTGGAGATTTTTCCTTTCATAGTTGAAACTTTATAAAGGTTTATTTCCAATCGAGGTTTTTATCTCATTAATAAAGCTTCCCCAATCACTCGGATCAAGCTGAATTGATTTTTTCATCATTTCCTCATATTTTATTTCATTTTTTCCCCGTTGGACTGCTTGGGAGTAGGTATAGGTGTTAGACCCTACTACCCTTTTCCGTGCTTCATGGTAAGGAGTATTATTCTTATATTTTACTGCGAGGATCTCTTTTTCTCTCCTCCAAATATCGCAAGATCTTGCATAGACTGGATGGTCACCACCACAATTCGTACATTTATAGGGAAATTCACATTCATTCATGTGGTGGCCGGGATCTCTTTGGCCATATTTCCCGCACACTTCCCGTCCTCTACATGAGTCCTCATGGTGTCCATATTTTTGACACCTATAGCATCTCAATGGGTTAGGAACAAATTGCTCAACTTTCTCCATAGAGTAGCCAACCTTTATTTTTTCTGGGATTCTTGGTGTATTGAATGTCATAATATAGGTGTTTGTTTCTATTGATTTACCCTCTTTTTTACTAGAAACTCTTGACATCAATCACAGTCTTTTTAAGTCCTTTTTTTATTTCTTCCAAAGTACATAATGACAGTTCTTTACTCCTCACCACCCCCTTACTTGTGTTCAGGGATTTGTGAGGGTATGTTTTGACTGAATTATTGTTGAACATTGTCATTTTCAACAGAAAGTCCGCATGTTTTCTTTTTTCCACCTCAACGAGTAATGTATCCTTTAATTTTTTTTACCGATTTTGGTGTTATATTACTCGATATGACTTTTTCGATTATGAATGGTGAGAGACTAGTTATTGGCGAGCTTTTCAATTCCATAGAAATGAATCTCGGGAAAGGAGATTCTACTTCATCTTCTGAATCAGTTTCTCTCAAATTTCTTTTAAGTTTTTTTTATTTGCACCAATTGCTTTGGGTTTTTGTGTTGAAAAATCCATATATTTATTTTTGAGTTTCATTGACTATGCTCCCCACCCACCACGGAGCCCCATTCGGGGATATACCTAGGGGGAAACCCATTCGCCTAGGAATACCAGGGCTACATAATCAGTATACTCACGCTGATGGACAATTTTATAAAGTTCCTGGGTTTTGGTTCCCAAGATGACTACTCACCCAGGGACAGAAAGGTTATAGGTGTTTCTTCAGCATGATTGACCCTATAGCCATCGCCTTCATTCAGATTTTAAAGTAATCTGATTGAGGGCTGACATGACCAGCCGATTGATCGGATCGGGCCCCTCCGATCTCCCGTCTAGCCCAAGTAATGGCCAAAGTGGAGTGTTGCAAGTCACAGACCGCTCAGCCACCAGGATCCCGTCCTCACGCATCACGGGTCGCCACCCACGGCCAACAGGTAGCCCCATTGGGGGGGGGGTCTTACCCCTCTACAGAGGTGCAGTCGGCGTATTCTACAGCCCCAGCCGACAGGGCGGGAGGACTGAGGGATCCAAGCAAGTGCGCGCGTTTGCTTGGTGAACACTCGAACCTCAGTGTAAATGTTGCTGCTGTGCAAGAGACTGACTTTGCGCTGCCTACTGTCGGGTACTTGAGAACGGCTTCCGACGCAATCTTGATGCCGATGTAAACGTTGTTTTTGCAGGTGACAAGGGATGACTGCTCGTGGCCGATGTTGCCGTTAAAAGCTTCAAGTTCCGGGTGATCGCGGTTTAAGCGTCAAATCACGTTGCGAAGAGGGCTTCCCTTTTTCGTCGTTTGGCACCGTCCCTAGACGATTCGAAACGGCTAGTTTTAAATGGGTTATTGGAATACGATCCTTGATACCAAGATAGATAAGGTCGGGCGGGGAGCTCGTAGGGTGGTTGAGTTTTATAGCATATCAACTCTTCTTCAAATAATTGAGTCCAGCACGAGTACACTGTTTAATTGTTAAAAACATTTCTACTTTAAAATTATTCAGTTCATTTAAGCAGTTCTAATTAAGCTAGTTCAGTTTAGCGTAAGTAAAGATTTTGTTTACAGAGTAAAATGTCAAAACAGTTATATATATAACAATTCAGTTTAGTGTAGTTTCAATGTCAAAAACGGTTACATTTCAAACAATTCATTGATTAGTTGAGTTTTGTGGCATATCAACCTTTGTAGGTTATTTAACACCAAATCCATTTTTATGAAAATGGCTCTATTTCAAACAATTCAGTTTAGCGTGATTACACAGTCTAATTGTTAAAAACATTTCTATTTCAAACAATTCAGTTTAGTCAAGCAGTTCTAATTAAGCTTATTCAGTTTATTATAAGTGCAGATTTTGTTTATAGAGTTAAATGTCACAACAGTTCTATGTTAAACAATTCAGTTTAGCGTAAGTACAGTTTAAATAGGGCCCTATCAGATGCTACCACGCCGGGCCAGAGTGGACCTGGGAGCAATGGCAATGAAGGGGTACTCCGCATTCCCCAAAGCTCCAGCACTGCTGGAACCTCACCATCAGATTGTTTAGTGTCATATCCAGGACACTCGTGGGGGGGGGGTCTTACCCCTCTGCAGAGAAGCAGTCGGTGTATTCTACAGCCCCAGCAAACTGGGCAAGATCAGCCACCAGGGATTCGGCCCAGCACTTTACGGGTCGCCACCCACGGCCAACAGGTTTCTTCATTGTGGGGGGGGGGTATTCTACAGCCCCAGCCGACAGGTTTCGCCAGGATCACCCAGGGAGGGAGATATAGACACGGCTAGATAGCTCGCCCTCTGCCCAAGTAGGATCTCACTTGGACAGAGTGTTAAAAGAGCTTACTGACCCTATAAAGTGGAACGTGGGACAACTAACGAAATTATTCAGTGGTTAGCTAATAGGCATCTCTTAAACATAGGATTAGAGATTTCGCCACAAAGTACAGTCAACCTAGATAGGACCAGTAAGGCGAAATCTATAGAAGTTAGACTTTTCCCCAGACGGTGGATGGGGGGGGGCTCCCTAAACGTAGAACTAACTAGGAGAGACCTTGAACGTGAGACTAGTGAGCGCTACACGGGATTCGTAGTATGATCTCGGTTAAAAAGTGTTCTCAACGAAGCTGTGAAATCAAACGTGACTGTGCGTGAGGAAGAAGTGCGAAGGTTTCCGGGTCGGTATATCGATTCCGTCAAATCCCCGAACGGATGCCTACTGCGATCGAATCGTAGGATACATGACGCCTTTCGGGCGTACTTTCGTGATCGCTTTGCCCTCTGTACTGATCTCCCGCTCCAGGAGTTTCGCAGCTATCTTGCTGACTTACCCTCGCAGCTAGCCGCTTCCGTCGCCCTGAGGCGGGGAGTGGATACTGAATGTGATGCGTTGAAGCTGGTCGGCCTCAACAAATCGCCAGGACTAGATGGTCTACCCTACGAGGTGTACTTAAGGCTGCTGCGCATGTTTGTGCCTATTCTGACGGATACGTTCAACCATTGGTTCGCTCAGGGACCCATCCGTGGTAGCGTTACCAAGGGTGTGATCATGTTGCTTTGAGTGACTCCGTTTTAAAGAGTTATGGGCCTGTAATCATCAAAAGCAAAGATTTTGGCCCGGGTCGTAGGGAACCGCTTACAGCTTGTTATTAGAGATCTTGTCAATCCTAAGCAGACCTACGCTGTGAAAGGAGAATCGATCCAAGATAACTTGCACTTGATTCATGAGATCACTAAAGCCGCGCTGATCAATTTAGATCAGTCCAAGGCCTTCGATAAGGTTGACCATCGGTTTTTGGCATCTGTTTTGGAGACTGCTGGATTCAAACCGGAGTTCCGCAGATTGATTAGCATGATGTACCACAACCCTCGGGCAGTGGTGCCGGTAAACGGAAAGCGTTCAAGGGCATTTGCAGTCGAGTGATCGGTTCGGCAGGGCTGACCCCTGTCTCTTCTGTATGTCCAACTCCGAAGGCTTAGGGATGAGGGGACAAATCCGGCCCTGCTAGGTATCCCTTTTGCTGGCCCTCTTACAGCAAGGGTCTCCACGTTCGCTGATGATATCACCGTCTGTTTCCCGCCTTAACATAGCAACCGTCTCCTTCACAGCTGAGTACGAAAGAATAGCAAGAGCCAGGGTCAATTTAAACAAAAGTGAAGGTTTGCGGCTCGGTGCCTGGGCGGGTAGAGAAACCTTCTCATGACCGTTCCGCTGGAGTGATGGACCCGTCCGACCTCTAACTAGAGCAAAATTGGTCGGAGATGCAGGCTACAGGTGGGAATCTGGCTTTTAAAGGGCAGGGCGAATGTGTGCGCCGTGTACGTTTTCTTGATCCTTTACCGATTGTATTTACTTCCTCTGCCTAAGGTCCATCGGCTGGCGCTGCAACAATCCCTCACCAGATTACTCTGGAGAGGTCGAAGGCCGATGGTCCGTTGACTGGTCTGAATTCAACGTACGCAAAACCGGGGTCAGGGTATGCCTGATCTTTGTCGGGGGACGCGGTGTGGAGACGAAAGGCGAGTAGGACTTTTCCTCGCCTTAAATCACACCCAAAGGGCGAAACACCGTTTATCCGCGAATGCCGTTCGTAAACTTTCTGAGTCCAGTGACCTTTCACAGCCTCGAAGGAACTTTATCGGGAACTAGTGGTGGGCCATCTTAGCGAGCGGCACGGCTGGACGACAGAGGAGGTCCACTCCCATTGGAATTGGTCGTCAGGTTCGAGTTTCTTGAACAATTCCGAGTTCTCGCTCACATGGAGGCTTGAACTTCAGAGCAGGCATGACATGCTCAATTGTGCTCGCTGCAGAAAGGCTGAGCACGCCTTCTACTATTGCGATCGCGGTCACCCGTTGTGAGATCACGTCGGAGAGTGGACGGCTTACGTCGAACCCAAGCAGCTTGTGCTGCTCGACATTGGTTACGTCGTAGACAACGTTTTGCCTCCGTTTCTTGTTGAGAAGCGTAAAGTGTTTCTCGCGATCCTAGCAGTAGCTAGAATAGTTGGTTGGGAACATCAACCTTTGTAGGTTATTTAACGTCAAATCCATTTTCATTTTAGTCAAAAAAGATATATAACACAACTCAGTTGAGTGTAAGTACAGTTTTACTGTAAAGACTTATATTTCAGGCAATACAGTTTAGCTTAACCACGTAGTTTAAATGTTAGTACGGTTTAATTGGCAGAAATATTTCTATTTCAACCTATTCGATTTCGTCAAATAGTTGTTGGTTGGTTTGTTGGGTTTTATGGCATATCAAGTTTTGTAGGTTATTTAACGCCAAATCCATTTTTATGTAAATCAATTCTATTTAAAACAATTCAGTTTAGCATGAGTACACAGTTTGTCAAAAACATTTCAATTTTAAACTATTCAGTTTATTCAAGCAGTTATAAGAATTCAGTTTAGTGTAAGTACAGTTTCAATGTCAAAAATAGTTCCATTTAAAACAATTCAGTCTAACAAAAGAACGCAGTTTAAATGTAAGTGCAGTTTAATAGTAAAAAAACATTTCTATTTCGAGCTATTCAGTTTAGTCAAGCAATTCTACTTCAGCTAATTCAGTTTAGTAAAAGTACATATTTTGTTTACAGAGTTACATGTCAGAGCAGTTCTATGTTAAACAATTTAGTTTAGAGTAAATATTGTTTCAATATCGAAAACAGTTCTATTTCAAATAATTCAGTTTAGCACAAGCACGCAGTTTAAATGTAAGCACGGTTCAATTGTCAAAAAACATTTCTATTTCAAGATATTTAGTTTTGCATAAGTATGCCGTTAGTTCTATTTAACCCATAGATAGGGCCCTATCTGGTGCTACCACTCCGGGTCAGAGTGGACCTGGGAGCGATGGCAATAAAGGGGTACTCCGCATTCCCCAAAGCTCCAGCACTGCTGGAACTACACCATCAGATTGTTTAGGGTCATATCCAGAACACTCGTTGGAGGAGTCTTACCCCTCTGTGGAGGGGTAGTCAGTGTATTCTACAGCACCAGCCGACTGGGCAATACATCGAGTTAAATGTCAAAATTCAGTTTAGCATAAGTACAGTTTAGATGTCAAAATTCAGTTTAGCATAAGTACAGTTTAGATGTCAAAACAGTTTTATTTTTAAAAATCCAGTTCAGCATAAATACGCATTTTAAATGTATAAAAACACTAAACGCCAACCACCATTTAGTTCTATTTAACCCATAGACAGGACTCATATCAGGTGCTACCACTCCGGGTCAGAGTGGACCTGGGAGCGATGGCAATAAAGGGGTGCTCCGCATTTCCGAAAGCTCCAGCATTACTGGAACCTCACCATCAGATTGTTTAGTGTCATATCCAGGACACTTGTTGGAGGAGTCTTACCCCTTTGCAGAGAAGCAGTGTATTCTACTGCCCCAGCCGACTGGGCAATCGTCAAACAGTTCTAATTCAAACAATTAAGTTTGGCATAAATATGCAGGCAGTATCAATCATTCTATTAACTTTTTCTCATTTGCTTTTACACAGCTAAATTATTACAAGAGTTGCTATATAACAATAAGAATTTAACTGTTTGTACACATTTAAATAGATACGCATGATATCTAAGAGTATTGTAGTTTTTGATTATTTCTTCAAGATTAAGGCTGGCAATTAGGCGGTCTGTGTCGCTATTCATACTCTCTATACTATACGATCTTTGTAGGGGTTTTGTTGGTTGTTGAGAATTGGATTGTTGGTTCTTACAGGCGACTTTGTTGTTTAGGGTATTTTGAATGTACTTCCTGGTCTTTGCTTAGTCACTTTGGTGTTCATCTGTATTTTCGCAGTTTGGCTTATAGGGAGTAGTGATTTTTGTTTCAGTTGTTCAGGTCTTATGAGAGACAAGTTTTTTTTTGTCTATCTTTAATGCTTTCTGGTGGACGTATTGGTGATTTATGTAACGGCTGTTGTGATGGAGAATTTGCACTTTTTGGAGTAGTTCGTGTTGGAGTGATAGATCCTACGTGTTTTGTCCTAACAAAAACACGTTCGCAACGTGTTACAGAGCTGGTACTTGGTAAAATTCGACCGAGTGTAGTTTTTTCAGGTGCTCCTGAAACCTTGGCCAATCATTGGCTTTCAGCTTGAGCAATTTCTCCACGAGTGTTCTATATTTGGTGTCGTCATTGGTTCTATCCACCCTCCGTCCAATGGAGGCGTAGCTACTTTCTCCCAAATACCTCCCTACAATTCTAGCTTCCAGAAAAGAAACATTCCACTTGTTTTTATACTCAACTTTTTCTTTTTGGTAAACAGTACAAGTTCATGCGTAAGCCGGATGATCTTGTTGGCAGTTTGCACATGTAATTCCTTTCATGCAATCTTCGTGTATTGTCCGGGTTCTTTTCACCGCGTTTGGCACATGTCTGTCGTCCTCTACAGGATTCCCTGTGGTGTCCAGGTTTTTGATATTTGAAGCACCTCAGGGGAGCTGGGACGTACTGCTCAACTCTCTCAAGACAATAGCCGATATTCTCCTCTTTTGGAGTTCAGGGCTTATTAAATGTCAGGATATAATGTTGATCTGGAATCGTTGTTCACCTTTTCTGATGGAGATTCTCTTTATATTTGTAACTCCCTGTTTTTCTAGGGCTGGTTTGGTTTGTTGGGTTTTATGGCCTATCAAACTTTGTAGGTTATTTAACGCCAAATCTATTTTATGTAAATATCAGTTCTATTTAAAACAATTCAGTCTAACATGAATACAGTTTATTTGTCAAAAACATTTCTATTTCAAACTATTCAAGCAGTTATATATACTTATTCAGTTTAGTGCAAGTACAGTTTCAACGTCAAGAACTGTTCTATTTGAAACAATTCAGTTTAACATAAGCACACAGTTTAAATGTGAGTACGGTTTAATTGTCAAACACGTTTCTATTTCAAGCTATTCAGTTTACTCAAACAATTCATTTTAGCATAAGTACGCTGGTTTGTTTGGTTTTATGGCATATCAACCTTTGTAGGTTATTTAACGCTAAATCCATTTTTATGTAAATAACAACAACAACAGCTTCAACAGCCACCACCACAATCAGCAAGACAGCGGAGGTCCAGGACCCGGGTCAGGGCCAGCCCAAAACAAATGACCAAGAGGGCTGGTCCGAGGTGACACGGAAGAGGAGGGGATCCCCCAAGCAAGGGGGGAAAAGTCCAATTTCATCCCCTCTTCAAAAACAAACGAAGGCTCCAGCAACACCAACAACTGAATCATCAGAAACACCAGCAGTAACTTCAACAAAGGCAGCAACCAACAACAGAGTAACGTCAAAAGTACCAGACCAGCATCTCCAGTATCCCCAACAGCAAAAAAAAAAAAAAAAATTTAAGACAAACATCAATTTAAAAAGGAGAAGGGACAGTGGGGATGGGGCCGCAAAAAAATTGTGCCCAGAAAAACCCCAGCCCGAGGCAGGCCCTTCCCACCAAACAAAACCACAGCTACCTCCTCCAGCGATACCATCAACATCACCTCCACCCCCCCCTCCAAAAATAACACTACAATCACCTCCCCAACGAATGGCCCCACTTTCACCTCTCTCACCACAACAGGAACATCTCATTCATAAACACCACCGCCCTTACAAAATCCCCCTGCCTAGACCACAGTCGGCAGAAAGGGCACAGCCCTCGAGCTTAGCTCGAACCCCATCCCTTCCCTCACTCAGTCCTTCAGAATTTTCATCCCAAAACTTATTCCCTGCAATCCCGTCACCCAAAAGAAAACCTGATCCTCCTGCCGGAAAAAAGAAACCGAATCAGCAGGAGGATGAACTGTCAATTGAACAGATGCAGCGGGCAGCGGCTTTGTGCTCGGTGGAGCTGGAAGCAGTTGGGGACTTCCAGCTCCGGAAGGCACGAACATTGCAAATCCTTCGAACTTTAGGAGTGCAGCCATGGTGACCACTTTTGTCCGGTCAGCTGGCGACCGTACCAAGGGCGTGTGAGTACGGTCTGTCAGACTGATACGGGCATGAAGTTGGCGGAGTTGGAGCACTCCTCACAAAAGAAATGTATTACCTTTTGTGCAGGGAGGGTCCCTATCTTGGTTCACCCTTCTCTTTATTAGGTCCCTAAATTTGCGGTTCCCCATAGATGTCGGTGGAATAACCAGGGATAACCGAGTTAGCACTGAACTCGGCACCGGTTCCCTGCGTCAGGCCGTCGGCATCCTCACCCCGAAGGATTTCCGGCCCGTAGTCGACACTGAGTAAGGTAAGTTGGATTGATGGCCTTAAACCTTGCCAGTTTGAATGTGAGGGGACTGAGGGATTCAAGCAAGTGTACGCGCTTGCTTGCTGAACTCAAGAACCTCTGTGTAGATGTTGCTGCAGTGCAGGAGACTCACTTCATTTGCGGTGCCGACTGTCGAGTGCTGGAAAGCGATTTTAACGTTTTCTCAGCATACGGCAGCTGCACCAGCGCTGGGGTCGCTTTGGTTTCAAGTTTCGTCTGGTTGCGGTTTATGCGTCCAATATCGCTGCGGAGAGGGTTTCCTTTTTTCGTCGGTTGGCGCCGTTCCTGGACGATACGAAGCGGCTAGTCTTAATGGGTGATTGGAATGCGATCCTTGATCCCAAGATAGATAAGGTCGGGCGGGGAGCTAACAGCCTTGTCGGCTTCGTGACTCGTCACGGTCTCGTCGACAGGTTTCGTCTGGATCACCCAGGGCGGGAGATGTGGACGTGGCTAGATAGATCGCCCTCTGCCAAAGTAAGTTCCTACTTGGACAGAGTGTTAGTGAGAAGAGCTGACATTGATTTTGGTAGTTGTCCCACGTTCCACTTGATAGCGTCGACTGACCATAAACTTATTAGAGTCAGTCTGCGGTTAGCAAATAGGCCTAGTCTAGCCGGCTACTGGAGATACGGGACTTCCGGGATCGGCTGGAATCCCTTATTCAGCGGGCGTTAGTGGGGGCGGTTACCGGGAATAGGTGGTGGGTTTCTCTTAAGCATAGGATTAGAGATTTCGCCACCAAGTACGGTCGACAGCTCAAATTAGATAGGACCGCGGAGGCGAAATCTATAGATGATAGACTCTCCCGGGTGGTGGCTGGGGGGACTCCCTAGGTGTAGAGCTAGCTAGGAGGGACCTTGAGCGTGAGAGTAGCGAGCGCTACAAGGGATCAGTAGTTAGATCTAAGCTAAAAAGAGTTCTCAACGAAGCTGTGAAATCGAACGCGACTGCGCGTGAAGAAGAAGTGCGAAGGTTCCCCGATCGGTACATCGCATCTGTCAAGACCCCGGATGGGCGTCTGCTGCGATCGGGTCGTGAGATACGTGACGCCTTTTGGGCGCACTTTCGTGATCGCTTTGCCCGCTGCACTGATCTCCCGCTCCGGGAGTATCGTAGCTATCTCGCCGACTTCCCCCGCCTTGGGGCGGCTGAAGCGGCTAGCTGCGAGGGTGTGGTTACTGAATGCGAAGTCCGTGACGCGTTGAAGCAGGTCGGCCTCAACAAGTCGCCGGGACTAGATGGTTTGCCCTACGAAGTGTACTTGAGGATGTCGCACATGTTTGTACCTATTCTGACGGATATGTTCAACCATTGGTTCGCCCAGGGAGCCATCCCTGGTAGCGTTACCAAGGGCGTGATCACATTGCTGAAGAAAGGTGGCAGGCATGTTTGGGAGGGTTTAGACGACTACAGGCCCATAACTCTGCTTAACACAGAGTTAAAGATTTTGGCCCGGGTCTTAGCGAATCGTTTACAGCTTGTCATTAGCTATCTGATCGGCCCCGAGCAGACCTTTGCTGTGAAGGGAAGATCGATCCAGGACAACCTGCACTTGATTCGCGAGGTCCTAGAGGGGATAAAAGACGACACCGAAGCAGCGCTGATCAGTTTAGATCAGTCCAAGGCCTTCGATAGGGTAGACCATCGGTTCTGTTTTGGAGACTGCCGGATTCAAACCGGAGTTCCGCAGATGGATTAGCATGATGTACCACAGCCCTCAGGCAGTGGTGCAGGTGAACGGAAGGCGTTCGGGGGGTGATCGCCATCGAGCGTTCGGTCCGGCAAGGCTGCCCTCTGTCTCCTCTTCTCTATGTCCTCGCGTTGGAGCCCCTCCTGCGCAGGCTTAGGGATGAGGGGATAAGTCCGGCACTGCGCGGTATCCCATTCGTTGGCCGCCTTGCGGCCAGGGTTTCCGCGTTCGCTGATGACGTCACAGCCTTTGTATCCCGTCGCCAGGATATAGAGGCTGTGAAAGAGGCGGTTGTCGAGTATGAGCGGATTGCAGGGGCCAAGGTCAATTTTGACAAAAGCGAAGGTTTGCGGCTCGGTGCTTGGAGGGGTAGCAATACTCTTCCAGGGCCCTTCCGCTGGAGTGACGGACCCATCCGCGTCCTCGGGGTGTGGTTTGGGCCCGGCCTCCAACTGGAGCGAAATTGGTCGGAGGTACATGCTCAGGTGAATGCTCAGGTGGGAATCTGGCTTTCAAGGAGGTGGTCCTTAAAGGGCAGGGCTGAGGCGTGCGCCGCGTACGTCTTCCCCTTGATCCTTTACCGATTGGCTGTACTTCCTCTGCCTAAGGCACATCGGTTGGCACTGCAACGATCCCTCTACAGATTGCTCTGGGGAGGTGCAAGGCCGATGGTCCGTAGGCAGGTCTGTATCCAACGTACTCGCAACGGGGGTCTGGGTATGCCTGATCTGGAGAGCCACTGGCTTGCTGAAAGACTTGCATATCTGGGCCGTGTCTTGACGGGGGACTCAGTGTGGAGACGAAAGGCGAGTCGGACTTTTCCTCGCCTCAACTCAGACCCAAAAGGCTGAAGGTCGACGTAGGCCTTTGGGCGAAGCACTGTTTGTCCGCGAGTGCCGAAAGGCCCTTCGTAACCTTCTTGGGTCCAGTGACCTTTCATGGCCTCGGAAGGAACTGTATCGGGAATTAGTGGTGGGTTCCGCCTCTGATCCTCTCAGCGAGCGGCACGGCTGGACGGCGGGAGAGATCCGCTCTCACTGGAATTGGGCGCCAGGATCGAGCTTCTTGAACAACTCCGAGTTCTCGCTCACCTGGCGACTTGCACGGAATGCGTTACCCCTTCGCGACTTGAACTACAAGGCGGGCCTGGCAGACATGCCTGATTGCCCTCGCTGCAGCAGTGGGTTGGAAGAAACGGCTGAGCACGCCTTCTACTACTGCGAGCGAGTCCGCCCATTTTGGGATCACGTCGGGGAGTGTACGGCTCGCATCGAACCCAAAAAGCTTGTGCTGCTCGACGTTGGTTACGTCGTAGACAACGTTCTTCCTCCGTTTCACGGTGAGAAGCGTGTGGTGTTTCTCGCGATCCTAGCTGTAGCTAGAATGGTGATTTGGACGACGCGAAACAAGGGATTGTATGACGATGCAAACCTTTCTCATCGTGATCTGGTTTTGTATTTTCGGCATCAGCTGAGGGTCAAAATCAGATGCGATAGAAAACGCTTGGATCGCATAACAGGGACCCCACCCCTGGTAAGTAGAATTGTTTTTTCCCCTTGTAACCTAGTTAGCAGTATGTTGTGTGTCATTGTCCCCGTCATCTAGTCGTTAGTTTCTCAAGATCTTCCCCCTCCCTATTATTTTTGTACCTCAACCCGAATCCCAGTCCGCTTTTATTGAAGATCTTGAATATGCATATGTAAAAAATCATATTATCTGCTTCTATCGACCCATACCGCGCCCGACCCTTTATTTATTTTATCTCTAGATTAGGATTCCTGTCCCACCTCGGGTAGGTCCGGCTTGTTTCCGGTTTCTTTCGACCCGGAAAACAGTCGGCCTCCAATTTTATAGACGGGGGAATGGGAGGGAAACCAAATGGGGAATTTTTCCTTGTTTTTTTTTTCGTGTACATATATTTTTCGGGTTTTTTTCTCCCATTCCCATCATATAATTGTACATAAACCATATTTTGTAAATAAAAATCATATCACTTTCGGGTTTTAAGTAGGTCTTCTTCATAGAGCAAATGTGGTATTTTGGTAACTGTTGCGAACATGAAGGACGAATGGTTATATATTGTACTGTTGAATGGGTCGGTGAATGTGGCTAGCTAGGTTCCCCTTAGAATCCTTAGTTAAAGCAAGACCGCTCCCTTTCCCTCCCCCCAAAACTTTGAGGCCTTGTGCCTCCGTTGTATCCTTACAACGAAATAAAATAAGCCGGAAGAATTATCATTGTTCCATCGGCCAGTGCGGCTCAAGCAACGCTAGCCTCCTGGTCGTCACAATTTAGCTTGGTTTGGTGTGTTTTATGGCATATCAAACTTTGTATTTTATTCAACGCCAAATCCATTTTTATGTAAATAATCTGTTCTATTTAAAACAATTCAGTTTAGCATAAATACAAAGTTTATTTGTCAAAACCATTTATTTCAAACTATTCAAGCAGTTATATGTAACAATTCAGTTAAGTGTAAATACAGTTTTAATGTCAAAAACTGTTCTATTTCAAATAATTCAGTTTAGCATAAGCACGCAGTTTAAATGTAAGTACGGTTTAATTGTCAAAATCATTTCTATTTCAAGTCATTCAGTTTAGCCTAAGTATGCTGTTAGTTCTTTTAACCCATAGGGCCCTATCAGGTGCTACCATTCCGGGCCAGAGTGGACCTGGGAGCGATAGCAATGAAGGGATACCCCGCATTCCCAGGACCACACCATCAGATTGCTTAGTGTCATATCTAGGACACTCTTTGTGGGGGGGTCTTACCCCTCTGCAGAGAAGCAGTCGGTGTATTCTACAGCCCCAGCCGACATGAGAACATAGTTAAATGATGAAACAGTTTTATTTCAGATAATTCAGTTCAGCATGTGTACGCAGTTTAAATGTCAAAACAGATCTGGGCAATGGGTTTTATGGCCTATCAACCCTTGTAGGCTACTCAACACCAAATCCATTTTATACTAATAATCAGTTGTACCTCGAACAACTCAATTATTACGAGTGAACAGTTTAATTGTAAAAAAAAATTTCTATTTCGAGCTAATCAGTTTATTCAAACAGTTTGAATTCCGCCAATTCATTTTAGTCTAAGTATAGATTTTGTTTAATATAGAAGTATTTTGGCATTTAACTGTGTGAACAATTCAGTTTAGCGTAAGTAGAGTTTTAATTTCAAAAACACTTCAATTTCAAACAATTCGGTTTTGCCTAATTGTGACGGGGTTTTTTTTTTCATAAGACACCATAATTGGTCTATATATTTCGCTGGCCCTGTGCTCCGCCACCAACGACGGAGTCCAACTTGTGTATCCCCGTCTCAACCAAGGCGAATTTTTATATGTAGGTTTCTTGTCTAAGATAGACAACAACCTAAACCATAAACAATCAATAAACCTATACTATAAAAACCAATTTCCTAATTATAAAATTGGTGAACAAATATTAAAAATCTTCGTCATAAACCTTCATTCTAATGACACTCCCCCATCTTCTGGACTTCTCGATAGAACCAACGTCGTATGTTTGTTTAAATGTCCCCTGGGAGACCGTGTCTCCAAAGAAAGTGTGTAGGTTGGTCTTACTACCTACAACACTTTCCAGACGACTTAGAATGCACCTTAACAATTCCAGTTCTATTACCTTTCATCTTAAGAACCATTCTATTCCTTAATCCATGTTTCGAAAAATTCTAGTTGAAAACACCACTAGGATCGCACAAGAAATTGATTAGCTACGACTACAAATCCTGGAAGCTCTACATATAAAAACAAAAAACCTAAAATGAATAGAATCAATTTTGAAAATAGTGACAATGTATTGAAATGATTTTAGTATTTTTTCTTTTATCCCGTATTCTTCTTCCGTTGATAGCGTACCCTTTTAAAATTATCCAATCAGTGTTCCCATATTTTCGTTATGGTATAAACTTTCAAAAAAAAAAAAAAAAAAAAAAAAAAAAGGAATCTTACACAAGCAAGCAACCCCTGATGATGGCCTATGAAGGGTCTGAAAGCGCTCAGGACAATTTTGGGAAATTCATCTATCAATTCCAACCGGAAAGTAAGACACTTATCAGACAACTTGAAAGGATCTTAAATTATACAGATAAAATTTGTCTTTATTTAATGAAGTTATATATATCTCCACACTTCGTCCTTTTTATGTTGAACTAATCTTGTTCAGTGCGCGTGTTTTCGTGCTCTATGATAAAATGTGTTATTTGCATTGCCATTGTATCTTCCAACATTTCTTGGCATATTCACCGAATCTAACATGTAAGCACATTTCTCTGGCCGCATATACTTAAATAGTAACAGACCTATAAGCAAGCTGTTATACATTGAAGGTAACCACCCCGTCACAGCTCTCCTACACATGCGCAAAAAGCGCCCTATGAGAGAACAAGTTGAACTTATCGGGCCTAAATTGCTACGGAAATATTATCTGCAAACACGTACTTTCTGAACATCCCGTTCGCTGTCATTTCAAAAACAGCTGCCTACTAATGAACCTACCTGACAATTTAGAAATGTTTTAAGTTACATGAACGAAATACACAAGTGTCTAACAGTTTGCGCATGCCCAAGAAACACGTGTCGGAAAACGTATTACTGCCGAATATTGTTGTTATAGGACAGTATTTCTATCATTTTTTAAGCATTTGAAAATGTCAGTTTCACCTTTTATCGAAACCAAAATGAGAGATGAGTTAATAGACTCCTTTTAATATAGTTTTAAAAAAAAAAAACCAGACAGCGTCCATGTAACCTCATCAAGGCATAAGGATTATCAGACTAATCCCGCCGAGTATTACTGTTTATTGTTGCAAATTTGATCTCATTTGTTGCCTTGAGTCAGACCAATTCGAGTTGGTGCTGGTTGCTGCGAACACCTGGTTGGTTGGGTTTATGTAGCGTTAAATAACCTGTAGGTTATTTAACGCCAAATCCATTTTTATAGAAATAGAACTATTTCAAACAATTCAGTTCAGCATGAGTACACAGTTTAACTGTCAATAAGTACAGTTTATGAAAATAAAACTATTTCGAACAATTCAGTTGAGGATAAGTACGCTGTTTAAGTAGATTTTGTTTACACATTTAAAATGTCAATATTGAACAAATCAGTTTTGTTTAAGTACAGTTTCAATGTCAAAAACATTTCTATTTGAAACAATTCAGTTTAGGATAAGCACGCAGTACGGTTTAATTGTCAAGAACATTTCTATTTCAAGCTATTCAGTTAGGTCAAACCGTTCTAATTCAAACAATTCAGTTTAGTATAAGTATGTATTTTGTTCTATTTAACCCATAGATAGGGCCTAATCAGGTGCTACCATTCCGGGTCAGAGTGGACCTAGGAGTGATGGCAATAAAGGGGTACTCCGTATTCCCCAAAGCTCCAGAATCACTGGAACCTCACCATCATATTGTTTAGCACCATATCCGGGACACTCGTTGGGGGTGGTCTTACCCCTCTACCGGGATGCAGTCAGTGTATTCTACAGCCCCAGCTGACTGAACAAGACACATAGTTAAATGTTAAAATAGTTTCATTGCAGATAATTCAATTTAGCATGTGTACGCAGTTTAAATGTCAAAAGAATTCTTTTTTAAACAATTCAGTTTAGCATAAATACGCTGTTTAAATGAGGTAAAAAAAAATAAAAAATAAAAAAAAGCAAAAAAACTACCACCGTGTAGTTCTATTTAACCCACAAATAGGGCCCATATCAGGTGCTACCACTAATGTCATATCAGGACACTCGTTTGGGTGGGGGTCTTACTCCTTTACAGAGAAGCATTATTCGATCTTCTCTTGCCGAAGTTTTGCGGGGTCTGCCGGTTTTAAAAGCCCTAACTATTTTGCCAGTATCATTGTAGGATTTAACAACCCTGCCTACAACATTCTTGGAACGTTTCACTTTCTGAAATCTCTAATGGTGTGCTTTTCCTTGTGTAGCTTCACAATAGCTTGTCTCACAGAGTAATCAAGTTCTTGGCGTTTCGCCATGGTGCCGGCTGATGCTACATTTACAAATGACTAAGTAAGACTTATTCTTTAGAGGAAATCAAAAGATTTGAATATAGCATACTGTTTACATTGTTTTTCTCAATTTTGTCCCTTACTTTTGGACGATCCTATTTTGAAAATAAATAAATAATTGTTATAATTCTTTTTCTATCCTTTGCAAATAATTCAAATTTTAGTATGTTATTATGGATGATAACTACTACCAGTTGTCAATATTTCAGCTTTTCACAGTTATTTCTAACAAATATTAGGTTTTAAAATTTTGTCCCTTAGTTTTGGACGCTACTGTATGTTATATTAGAGATTAACAATTCAAAAAAGTGCCTGAGCTTATAAGTTTACCGACAGTTAAGTGGTTTTAAGTATTGTAGTTTTTGATTATTTCTTCAAGATTAAGGCTGGCAATTAGGCGGTCTGTGTCGCTATCCATACTCTCTATACTATACGTCCTTTGTAGGGGTTTTGTTGGTTGTTGAGAATTGGAGGGTTTGGTTGTTATAGGCGACTTTGTTGTTGAGGGTATTTTGAAAGTACTTCATGGTCTTTCCTTATTCACTTTGGTGTTCATTTGTATTTTCGTAGTTTGGCTAATGGGGAGTTGTGATTTTTGTTTCAGTTGTTCAGGTCGTATGGGAGACAGGTTTTTTAGTCTATCTTTAATGCTTTTTAGTGGACGTATTGGTGATTTATGTAACGGCTGTTGTGATGGAGATTTTGCACTTTTAGCAGTTCGTGTTGGAGTGATAGATCCTACGTGTGTTTTTGTTTGAACAACATTGGATCTCTCCCCATTCGCATCTTGTTGCTGAGCTGGTGCTTGGTAAAATTCAACCGAATGTAGTTTTTTTTCAGTTGCTCCTGAAAGCTTCCAGTTTGAGCAATTTCTCCACGAGTGTTCTATATTTGGTGTCGTCATTGGTTCTATCCACCCTCCGTGCAACGGAGGCGTAGCTGCTTTCTCCCATATAGCTCCCTACAGTTCTCCTACCTTCCAGAAAAACATTCCTCTTGTGTTTGACCTCTATTTCTTTTTCTTAAACAGTACAAGTTCTTGCGTAAGCCGGATGATCTTGTTGGCTGTTTGTACATCAAATTTCTTTTAAGCAATCTTCCTCTGCATGGTCCGGGTATTTTTCACCGCATTTGGAACATGTCTGTCGTCCTCTTCAGGCTTCCCAGTGGTGTCCATATTTCTGAGATTTAAAGCACCTTAGGGGAGCTGGGACGTACAGTTCAACTCTCAAGACAATAGCCGATCTTCACTTTTGGAGTTTGGGGCTTATTAAATGTTAGGATGTAAATGTTGGTCTGGATTCGCTGTTCACCTTTTCCAATGGAGATTCTCTTTATATTTGTAACTCCCTGTTTTCCCAGGGCTAATGCTATCTCATCTTCTGTTGCCAATGCCAACTTTACTCCTGATAACTCCCTTGGAAGTGTTGAGTTTCTCATGCAGATACGCCCTGCATTTGGTCGTATGAAACCTTTTTATTTTTAATGTTTTCTGCCTGTCTTTAGCTCGGCATACCACCTCCAAAGATTCAATAACATTCTCCGAGTCCGATTCTGAGAGGTTCCGTTTAGTTTTTTTGTTTGAAGACTCCATATATGCTGTATATTTTTTCACTGGCCCTGCGCTCCTCCACCCACCACGGAGTCCAACTTGTGTTGGGAATAAACCAAGAGGGTAACCCATTCGATCTTGGTTGAGACGCGACCAGTATGCTCGAGTTGAGGGTAGGCTTCCGAGCCGTTGCCAATTTCAAGTTCTCAGCACTGGTCAAGTTCCTATTCACAACACAATTGACCGTCAGTTACTGCCTTCTAGCAACTTACAGATAATGGTTGGTTTTATGGCATATCAACCTTTGTAGGTTATTTAACGCCAAATCCATTTTTATGTAAATAATCTGTTCTATTGAAAACAGTTCAGTTTAGTATAAGTACACAGTTTAATTGTCAAAAACATTTCCATTTCAAACTATTCAAGCAGTTATATGTAATAATTCAGTTAAGTGTTAATACAGTTTTAATGTCGAAAAACAGTTCTATTTGAAATAATTCAGTTAAGCATAAGCATGCAGTTTAAGTGTAAGTACGGTTTAATTGTCAAAAAAATGTTTCTTATTTCAAGCTATTCAGTTTACTCAATTCATTTTAGCATAAGTATGCTGTTAGTTCTATTTAACCAATAGATAGGGCCCTATCAGGTGCTACCGCTCTGGGCCAGAGTAGACCTGGGAGCGATGGCAATGAAGGGGTACTCCGCATTCCCCAAAGCTCCAGCCCTGCTGGAACCTCAGATTGTTTAGTGTCATATCTAGGACACTCGTTGGGGGGCTGTCTTACCCTTCTGCAGAAGCAGTTGGTGTATTCTACAGCCCGAGCCGACTGGGCAAAGATAAGGGTTGTGAACTTGCTGCAAGTGCAGAATTAAAAGTACGGTCGGGATAAAATATGTAGGAGCTTGGGCTTGACATGACCAGCCGATTGATCGGATCGGGCCCAATCCGACCGCCCGTCAGACCAAGTAAAGGACAAAGTGGTGTGTTGCAAGCTATTGACCACTCTCGCCGGATCAGTGACTGATCAACCACCAGGGATCCGTCCTATCGCCTTACGGGTCGCCACCCACGGCCAACAGGTGGCCTCATTGGGGGTCTTACCCCTCTGCAGAGGAGCAGTCGGCGTATTCTACAGCCCCAGCCGACAGGGCGGGACAATTCAGTCAAGTCAGTTTAGTATAAGTACAGATTTTGTTTACGCACAGTTAAATGTAAAAACAGTTCTATGTTAAACAATCTAGTGTCTAGATTTATATTAAATATACATGGTTTGTGATCATTTTTTTAAACATTTTAAAACAGACCTGAGCTCATTTTCCTTCACAGTTAAAAGATTTCGCGAATTTCTCTATCCAGTTCAAATTCTATTTACTTTTCCTCATTTGTTTGCTTATAAATTATGAGAGTTGCTATGTAACCGTAAAAATCCAACATCAGTCACCCGTTTGCACACATTTAAATAGATACGTACGATATGTAAGAGATAAGCAATTAAAAAGGTGATTGAGCTTATAAGTTTACTCACAGTTAAGTGGTTTCAAGTATTGTAGTTTTTGATTCAAACAATTCAGTTTAGCATAAGTATGCTGTTAGTTCTTTTAACCCATAGATAGGGCCCTATCAGGTGCTACAACTTCGGGCCAGAGTGGACCTGGGAGCGATGGCAATGAAGGGGGTACTCCGCATTCCCCAAAGCTCCAGCACTGCTGGAACCTCAACATCAGATTGTTTAGTGTCATATCTAGGACACTCGTTGAGGGGGGATCTTACCCCTCTGCAGAAGCAGTCTGTGTATTCTACAGTCCGAGCCGACTGGGCAAGTTAGTACGGTTTAATTATGAAAACAGTTCTATTTCTAAGTACAGATTCTGTTTACACACAGTTAATTGTCAAAACACTATGTTAAACAATTCAGTTTAGTGTAAATAAAGTTCACATGTCAAAAACCTTTCTATTTGAAATAATTCAGTTTAGCATAAGCACAGTTTAAATGCGAGTACGGTTTATTTGTCAAAAACGATTCCACTTCATCCCACCCAGTTCAATCAGACAATTCAGTTTAGCATAAATATGCCGTTAGTTCTATTTAACCCATAGTTAGGGCCCTGTCAGTTGCTACCACGCCGGGCCAGAGTGGACGTGGGAGCAATGGCAATGAAGGGGGTGCTCTGTATTTCCCAAGGCCCCAGCATTACTGGAACTTCGCCATCAGATTGTTTTGTGTCATGTCCACTGCACACATTAAGGGGGTCTCACCCCTCTGCAGAGGTGCATTCTACAGCCCCAGATGACACTATTTACCAACCCCTCCGCTCGGGCAGGATATGACACAAGGTCAATTTTTAAGCGGAGTTTAACAGGTTTGAATTCAGAGTTTTCCTTCTCCTAGACTAGTTGCCTCACCAAGGCTGAAGAACCTAGTCTGGATTCATACCTTTCCCAAGGGTATTAGTTCTATGTGAAATGCAATCAGTCTCGTCCAGGATTTGAACTCGTGTCGCCGTGTTCATTTCCTACGACGATAACGACTACACCACGGGCACGTCCTCTTTTTCAGCCCCAGCTGACTGGGTAATACTGTGTTAAATGTCAATTTAGTTTAGCATAAGTACACATCTTAGACGTCAAAACAGTTCTATTTCGAGCAATTCAGTTTAGCTTAAGTATGCAGTTTGTTCTTTATAACCCATTGATAAGTCACTATCAGGTGCTACCATTCCAGGTCCGAGTAGACCTGGGAGCAATGACAATGAAGGGGTGCAGTGCATTCGCCAAAGCCCTTGCATTACTGGAACCTCACAATCAGATTGTTAGCTGTCATATCCAGGACACTCTTTGGGTGGGGGTGTAACCCCTCTGTAGAAATGCAGTCGGTGTATTCTACAGCCCCAGCCGACTAGGCAAATCAGATGCTGTTAAGTGTTAATTAGGACAATAACTATTAATGGAACCCTAACAGATACCACACGAACTCACTTGTTTCGGCTAAGTTCTAGTTTTGTCCTAGCAAAAACCAAATTTGGGAAACTCAGTAATTGTGGCGGGGCTAATATCTTTGATCTGACAGTCTTCAGAGATCTCTCTAGCAATCGATCATATAACTATATCATCGTTTCCTTCTGGATACTCATATCGAGAGTGTTTTGTAAAAAGCAACGTCACCTACGTCCAAAGTGAATGGAATTTTTTTCACCACAACCGAAAGCAAACCCAGGTAACCTCATCGAACTTTGTAGGTTATTTAACGCCAAGTCAATTTTTTATGCAAATAGTTCTTCTAACCCTATAGATAGGGCCCTATAAGGTGCTACCAATGCGGGCCAGAGTCGACATGGGAGCAATAGCAATGAACGGGTACTCAGCATTCCCCAAAGCACCAGCATCACTGGAACATTACCATCAGACTGTTTACTGTTATATACAGGACACTCATTGGAGAGGGAGGTCCCACTCCACAGCAGAGAAGCAATAAACAAAAAAAAAAAAAAAAAAAAAAAAAAACGTAGTAATACCCTCTGGTTTGGTTTTATGGCATATCAACCTTTGTAGGTTATTTAATCCCAAATCAATTTCTATGTAAATAATCAGTTCTATTTCAAACAATTCAGTTCAGCTTTTGTTCAGTTTGTCAAAAAAAATTTCTATTTGAAATTATTCAGTTTATTCCGTTATATATAACAATTCAGTTTAGTGTAAGTACAGTTTGTGTCAAAACAGTTCAATTTCAAATAATTCAGTATGGCATGAGCATGCAGTTTAAATGTAAGTACGGTTTAATTGTCAAAAACATTTCTATTTCAAGCTATTCAGTTTAATCTAACAATTCAGTTGAGCATAAGTATGCCGTTAGTTCTATTTAACCCATAGGACTCTTATCAGGTGCTACCACGCCGGGCCAGAGTGGACCTGGGCGCGATGGCAATAAAGGTATACTCTGCATTCCCCAAATCACTGGAACCTCACCATCAGATTGTTTAGTGTCAAATACAGGACACTCGTTTGGGGGGGGGTCTTACTCCTCTGCAGAGGAGCAGTCGGTGTATTCTACAGCCCCAGCCGACTGGCCAATACACAAAGTTAATGTCGAAACAGTTTTATTTCAGATAATTCAGTTTAGCATAAGTACAGTTTAGATGTCAAAACTGTTCTATTTCGAGCAATTCAGTTTAGCATTAGTACTTAGTTTTAATGTCAAAGCAGTTCTATTTTAGACAATTCATTTGAGCATAAATACGCAGTTTAAAATGTATAAAAACAGTAAACGCCAACCACCGTTTAGTTTTATTTGACACATTGATAGGACCCTTATCAGGTGCTACCACTCCGGGCCTGAGTGGACTTGGGAAGGATGGCAATAAAGAGGTACTCCGTATTCCCCAAACCTCATGTTTTGTGTCATATCCGGGACACTTGTTGTTGGGGTGGGTCTTACCCCTCTGCAGAGCAACAGTGTGTATTCTACAGCCCCAGCCGACCGGGCAGTAATAGCCCATAATAAAAATATTGAACCCTACGGATTGTAAGGACATTAGACTCTTCCAAGTGCAATGGTTCGATGTTGACGATACTGAAGTTAGTTCGGTTTTATGGCATATCAACCTTTGTAGGTTCTGTTTCAAACAATTCAGTTTAGTATGAGTAAACAGTTTTAATTCAGCGAATTTAGTTTAAGAAAACTTCTGTGCTTATACTAAAAAATCCAGTTTAGTGTAAGTACAGTTTCAAAGTCAAAAACGGTTCCATTTCAAAAAATTCAGTTTAGCATAAGCACACAGTTTAATTGTCAAAAGCATTTCTATTTCAAGCTATTCAGTTGCAAAAATCAGAATAATGAAGTAAGCCCGGTTTAGTTCTATTTAACCCATAGATAGGACCCTTACTAGGTGCTACCACTCCGGGCCAGAGTAGACCTGGGAGCAATAGCAAGAAGGGGGTATTCCACATTCCCCAAATCTATTGGAACCTCACCATCAGACTGATTAGTGTCATTAGGACACTCGTTGAGAGGGAGGTCTTACACCTCTGCAAAGAAGCAGTCACTGTATTCTACAGCCACAGCCGACTGGACAATGGTTGTTGGAGTTTTGGGGCATATCAACCTTTGTAGGTTATTTAACACCAAATCCATTTTTATGTAAATCAGTTCTATTTCAAACAATTCAGTTTAACATGAGTACAGTTTGTAAAAAACATTTATATTTCAAGCAATTCAGTTAAGTCAAAAAGTTCTAATTAAACAAAAAAAAAAACAGTTTAGCATAAGTATGCCGTTCTATTTAACCCCATAGATAGGGCCCTATCAGGTGCTACCAATCCGGGCCAAAGTGGACCTGGGATTCATGGCAATGAATGGGCACTCAGCATTTCCCAAAGCTCCAGCATCACTGGTACCTTACCATCAGACTATTTAGTGTTATATACAGGACACCTGTTGGAGAAGCAGTATAACAAAAAAACCCGGAGTAGTAATATTGAACCCAACGGATTGTAACGATACTATACCATTAGACTCTTCCAAGTGCAAAGGTTCGATGATGGTAACGATACAGAAGTTGGTTGGGTTCTATGACATATCAACCTTTGGTTTTTAACGCCAAATCTATTTTTATGTAAATATTCAGTGCTATTTCAAACAATTCAGTTTAGTCAAATTTCTAATTCAGCTCATATAGTTAAGTATAAATACAGATTTTGTTTACAGTTAAATGTCAAAACAGTTCTATTTCAAATAGTTCAGTTTAGCATAAGCTCGCAGTTTAAATGCAAGTACGATTTAATCGTCGAAACATTTCTATTTCAAGCTATTTAGTTTAGTATAAGAATGCTGTTAGTTCTATTTAACCCATAGATAGGGCCCTATCAGGTGCTACCTTTCCGGGCCAGAATGGACCTGGAAGCAATGGAAATTAAGGGGTGCTTTGCATTCTCCCAAAGCTCTAGCATTACTGGAATCTCACCATCAGATTGCTTAGTGTCATATCTAGGATACTCTGGGGGGGGGGCTTACCCGACCTGCAGTCAGTATATTCTACAGCGCTAGCCGACTAAGCAATACCAAGAGTTAAATGTCAAAACAGTTTTATTTCAGATAATTCAGTTTAGCATAAGTACTAAGTTTAAAGGGAAAAAAGATCAGTATTTTGAAGGAAGCATGATTTAGTTCTATTTAACCTATAGATAGGACCTTTATTAGGTGCTCCCACCCCGGGTTAGAGTGGACCTGGAAGGATGGTAATAAAGGGGATACTCCTCATTCCCCAGAGCTCCATTTCTTGAACCTCACCATCGGATTGTTTAGTGTCATATCAGGACACTCGTTGAGGGGTGTTACCCTTCTGCAGGGAAGCAGTAGGTCATTCTACCCCCAGCCGACTGGGCAACAACTAAACTGTACCTCTGCTAAACTGAATTGTTTGAAAATTTTTTCTATTTCAAACTATTCAGTTTATTCAAACAGTTCTAATTCAGTTTAGTATGAGCACATTTTGTTTATACACACTAAAAATGTCAAAACTGTTCTATATTAAACAATTCAGTTTAGTAAATAGAGTTTCAATGTCAAAAATAGTTCCATTACAAAGAATTTGTTTTAGCATAAATATGCAGTTTAGTTCTATTTAACCCATAGACAGTGCACTATCAGGTGCTACCATTCCGGCTCAGAGAGGACCTGAGAGGAATGACAAATAAGGGGTGCTCTGTATTCCCCAAAACCCCAGCATCACTGGAACCTCACTATTAAGTTGTTTAGTGTGTTATCTAGAACACTCGTTGGGTTGGAGGGGTCTTACCCATCTGATTGTAACGATATTATATATATATATATATATATATAAATGAGGAGTGATACCCTTTGAAAACAATATTCAACTCTGAAGAGTCCAAAGGTATAATGTAATTACAAAGTGCAAAGGTTCGATGATGGTGACGATACTGAAAACGAGAGTATACAACCACAGATTCTGATAGCCAACTTTAAGAAGCAGAACCTCCCTCTTAGGGGACGAAAAATATACCAGATGAAATATTTCTGGCCGACTGTTCCTGTAACACTTGAAAACCCAGACGAGTAACTGACGAAACGACCTCAGAATCGTCTAAAGAACCAGTCAACCGGCTGATTTTGAGTCATGCTAACAAATGAAAATCCAAGAGAATGTGGTAAAAACACCACATTACATCCCCTGTCGTCCTTTTTTCTATAAATACTGCACACTCCTTTTTCTATTACGGTCATAACCATTCATTATGCGAGTTACTTGTTTTTTGTGCAAGTCATTTTCGTTCTTCGTTGTAATTTTGTTGTTCCTGGTTGTTTGAGGGTTTATGGCATACCAACCTTTGTTGGTTATTTAATCTCAAATCCATTTTCATACAAATAAACAGTTCCATTTCTAACAATTTAGTTGGTTGGTTAGTTTTACGGCATATAAACCCTTTACGGGCCATTCAACGCCGAATTATGTCGTCTTGATAAAAGTCGCAAACAATTTAGTTTCGTATAAGTATAGTTTTTTGTTTACAAAATAAAAAGTCAAAATAGTTCTATTTCAAACTACTCAGTTTAGCTTAAGTACAGAGTGTAGGGAATAAATGAATAAAAAATTTAAATCGAATTAGAATATGCAGAAACTTCCAGTGGCCTCTGACGGGAAGAGAGGCGACGCATCTGCAGAGAAAAGAGACGGTCCCGACAAAAGGAGGAAGCTCAAATCTTTCACCTGTGACATCTAAATCTCCCTTGCGGCTAGTGGAAGGCCACGTGGCCGCTCTAAAGTGCCACGTTAGCTTACCTTTCACGAGTGGCAGGCGTCTCGGTTAACAGTATGTCAAAATATAAAAGTATCAAAATGGACCTATCGAACTAAGACACTGGACCTGGACAAACTCCCAAATGCGACTAATACGTCGTTAAAGCTTTATATACCGAAAACGTTTTTAAAGCTTTAAATACAGAATAAGGACACATACCCAAAAATGGCTAACGCATTTTTAACAACTTGACTAGGGGATTCAACCATTAAGTGTATTCAGGGAGAACTTCCTCACCCATTGAATGGTTGTTGAACCCAGAAATAAAAGAAAAATAGGTCTTCGTCTCCAGTTACTATCTTTCTTTTACAGTCTTATCCAAGGAAATACACCAGCAAGACAACCTGGGGTGAGTATAGAATAACCTCAGAATGATAGCCAGCGGCAACACAGCTTGCCCTCTGACTGCATAACAGTTTGGTTGGTTGGTGTTTATGGCATATCAACCTTTGTAGGTTATTTAATGCTAAATCCATTTTATTTCAAATAATTCAGTTTAGTCAATCAGTTCTATTTCAAACATTTCAGTTGAGCATAAGTATGCAGTTCTATTTAACGCATAGATAGGACCCTTATCAGGTTCTACCACTCCGGGCCAGAGTGAACCTGAGAGCGTTGACAATGAAGGAGTACTCAGTATTCTCCAAAGCCCCATAGTGTCTTATGTAGGACACTCGTTAAGGGGTGGGGGTCATAACCATCTGCAGAGAAGCAGTCGGTGTATTCTACAGCCCCAGCCGTCTGGGCAAAAACAATTTAGTTAAGCATGAGTATACCATTTAACTGTAAAGATATTTCTAGCTATTCGGTTTAGTCAAAATCAGTCTAGAATAAGTATGTTTGGTTTTATGGCATAATAATCATTGTAGATTAATGTCAAATTCTTTTCATCCATATAAACAGTTCTATTTCTAACAATTCATTTTAGAATAAGTACCCAGTTTAAATATAAAAGTTCTATTTCAAACAATTGTTTTGCATAAGTACAGTTTTGTTGACACACACTAAAATGTTAAAGTTATATTTCTAACAAATCAATTTAACGTGAAGACACCGTTTTGTCAAAATATTTCTATTTTAAGCTATTCAGGTAATTCAAAAAGTTCTAATTCAGTTTAATATAAGAAAAGATTATTGTTTACACGGTTAAATATCAAAACTATTCTATATTAAACAATTCAGTTTTGCTTAAGCCCGCAGTTTAAATGTAAGTAAAGTTTAATTGGCAAAAACACTTCTATTTCAAGCTATTTGATTTAGTCAAACAGTTCTTGTTCAAACAAGTTTTTCTAATATTTTAACAAACCTGAGCTCATTTTCCTTCGTTTTAAGGTTGGCAACTACGTGGTGTGTGTGTTGCTATCCATACTTTCTAAACTATGCGTCCTTTGTATGGGTTTTGTTGATCCCTGAACATTGGGTTGTTTGGTTCTTATTAGCGAATTTGTTTTTGTGGACATTTTAAATGTGCTTCCTGGTCTTTCCTTATTTACTTTAATGTTCATCTGTACTTTCACAATTTAGCTAATGGGAGCTTGTGGTTTTTTGTACAAGTTGTTCAGGTCTTATGGGAGATAAGTTTTTTTTTTTTTAGTCTACCTTTAATGCTTTTCGGTGGACGGATTGGAGATTTTTAACTTTTTCGTTTTGGAGTGATAGATCCTACATGTTTTTGTTTTGACTACAATATTGGATCTCTCTCCATTCCCAACTTGTTGCCTAGCTGGTGCTTGGTAAAATTTTACCGAGTGTAGTTTTTTCAGGTGCTCCTGAAACCTTGGTCAATCCTAGGCTTCCAAGCTGAAAAAATTCTCCACGATTGTTCTATATTTCGTGTCGTCATTGGTTCTATCCACCCTCTGTGCAACGGAGGCACTGCTGCTTCCTCCCATATAGCTCCCTACAATTTTCCTTGCTTCCAGGAAGGACACATTCCTCCTATATTTAACCTTTCTTTTTTGTAAACAACGCAAGATATTGCTTAAGCCGGATAATCTTATCGGCTGTTTGCACATTGAAATTCTTTTAAGCAATCTTCCCCCGAGTCCTTTTCCCCGCATTTGGCACATGTCCGTCGTCCTCTACAGGCTTCCCAGTGGTATCCATGTTTTTGGCATTAGAAACATCTCGTGGGAGCTGGAATGTACTGCTCAACCCTATCAAGACTATAACCGATCCCTACCTCGTTCTGAGTACGGGGCTTATTATATGTTAGGATGTAAGTGTTGGTCTGGATTCGTAGTTCACCCTTTCTAATGGAAATTATTTGTAACTCCGCTTTCCCTGGACTGATGCTAACTCATTTGCCAATGCCAACTCCCTTGGAAGTGTTTAGTTTCTCATGTGGATAGGCTCGGCATTTCGTCGAATGAAACGCTTTTATTTTTAATGTTTCTGCCTGTCTACCTCGACAAGCAAGTTTCCATTCCTTGGTTTCTTAACAGTTTTCGGACATGCCTTTTGTAGAGATTTTTTTTTTTATTAGGAAAGACGAGAATTTGGCTTGGGAGACCTCTTCCAAAGATTCAATTTCTAGTTTGTTCTGAAAGGTCTAGTTTAGACTTTTTATTTGAAGACGCCATATATGCGGTATATTTTTCGCAGAGTCCAACTTTTGTTGGAAATGAACGTTAGAGGGTAACCCATTCACCTTATTTGAGACTGGGATACGCGATCAGTATACACGAGTTGAGAGTAGGTTTCCGAGCCGTTACCAATTTCAAGTTCTCAGCACTGATATGTCATAAAACCCAACCAACTAAACTTTGGGGGGTATTTAACGCCAAGTCCATTTTTATGAAAATAATCAGTTCTATTTCAAACAATTCAGTCTAGCATGAGTACACAGTTTAATTGTCAAAAACGTTTGTTTCAAACTATTCAGTTTAGTCAAAAAGTTGTTATTCAGCTAAGTATAAGTACAGATTTTGTTTACACACAGTTGAGGGTCAAAACAGTTCTATATTAAACAAATCAGTTCAGTGTAAGTACAGTTTCACTATCAAAAACAGTTCCATTTGAAACAATTCAATTTAGCATAAGCACGTAGTTTAAATGTAAGTACGGTTTAATTGTCAAAAACATTTCTATTTCAAACAATTCAGCTTAGCATGAGTCTGCCGTTAGTTCTATATAACCCACAGATAGGGCCCTTATCAGGTGCTACCACGCCGGGCCAGAGTGGATCTAGGAGCAATGGTAATGAAGGGGATACCCCACTTTCCTCAAAGCTCCATTATTACTGGAACCTCCCCATCAGATTGTTTAGTGTCATATATCAGGACACTCATTGGTGGGGGTCGTCTTATCCCTCTGCGGAAGTGCAGTCTGTGTATTCTAAAACCCCAGCCGACTGGCCAATACACAGAGTTAAATGTTAAAAGAGTTTTATTTCAGATAATTCAGTTTAGCGTAAGTACAGTTTAGACATCAAAACAGTTTTATTTCAAGCAATTCAGTTTAGCATAAGTACGCAGTTTAAATAGAAAAAAATCAGTATTGTGAAGGACCTTTATCAGGTGCTGACACTCCGGGCCAGAGTGGACCCGGGAGCATTGCTGGAACTTTACCATCAGACTGATTAGTGTCATATCCAAGACACTGGTGGGTGGGTGGGGGTTGGGCTTACCCCTCTGTAGAGAAGCAGTCGGTGTATTCTACAGCCCCATCCGTCTTTGCAAGGTTTGGTTTATGGCATATCAACCGTATGTCATTTTATGCCCAATATTTTCATATGTATTAAATGACTTCTAAACATATCCAGGAAACTCATTGGGGAGGGGGTCTTTGCAGGGGTGCAGTCAGTGAATTCTTCAGTTTATTCTAAGTACAGTTTCAATGTCAAAAAAACAGTTCATTTCAAATAATTCAGTTTTGCATAAGCAGGCAGTTTAAATGTAAGTACGGTTTAATTGTCAAAAACATTTCTATTTCAATGTATTCGATATAGTCTTGCAGTTCTAATTCAATCAATTCAGTTTAGCACAAGTACACAGCTAATTCTATTCAACCCATAGATATGACCCTATCAGGTGCTACCACTCCGAGCCAAAGTGGACCAGGGAGCAATGGCAATGAAGGGGTACTCTACATTTCCCAAAGTGCAATCATCACTGGAACCTCAGTATCAGATTTTTTCAGTGTCATTCCAGGACACTCGTTGATGTGAGGGGTCTTACCCCTCTGCAGAGTTGCAGTCAGTGTATTCTACAATCCCAGCCTACCGGGCAATACAGTGTTAATGCCGAAACAGTTTTATTTCACATAATTCAGTTCGCAGTTTAAAAGCGAAAAGCAGTTGACCCCAAAAACTATGGTTTAGTTCTATTTAACCCATAGATAGGACCCTTATCAGGTGCTACCACTCCAGGTCAGAGTGGTTCTGGGAGCAATAGCAATGAAAGGGTACTCTGTATTCCCTAAAGCCCAAGCATTAGTGAATCTCACTAACAGATTGTTTAGTGTCATATACAGGATACTCGTTGGTGGTGGTGGTGGGGTCTTACCCCTCTGCAGAGAAGCAGTCGGTGCATTCTAAAGACCCAGCTGACTGGACAAAATATTCCAAGTATTGCTATGTATCACTCACAATTCAATTAAACGGTCATTTGTTTACATAGGTAAGTGATTAAACACTTCTATTTGAGAGTTTGATTTTAAAAATAAATAGATGTATTTTTTTTCCTGATAAAAGCTAATTATTTAGTATGTTATTCTTTAAATTAATTTGGTAATGCTAGACCATATGAAATTTTGGTTGTTTGCGGGTTTGTTAGGGAATTAGAAAAAAAGTGTCCTTTTTTTTAAGATAAGATCATACTCCTCTAAAAGAACTAAATTTATTCAGTGAAAAATAAAAACGGAATTTCATTCTACATAGGATCTGCGTGTAGCCGGCGGTATAATGTCCAAAGAAAAGATACTCGTGATTTCCTTCATGAGAAAATTGATTATCTCCCTTACATTTGTGATACTGATGAACATTTTTTGGGCTACTTCAATGCACTTAGAATATTGTGTACAGATTATCATTAAAATTAAATTGATCGGGAAAAAAATCCTTCGATTTTAACGTAAACATTTCTTTGGTTGATGGCATACCAAACCCATATGGGTTATTTTATACAGAAATGGAATTCATGTGTAAATGACAATATTTTCAATTGGTTGGTTTTGTGGCATATCAACCTTTGTAGGTTATTTAACGCCAAATCCATTTTTATATAAATAATCAGTTCTATTGAAAACAGTTCAGTTCAGCATATGTACACAGTTTAATTGTCAAAAACATTTCCATTTCAAACTATTTAAGCAGTTATATGTAACAATTCAGTTAAGTGTAAATACAGTTTTATTTCAAATAATTCAATTAAGCATAAGCACGCAGTTTAAGTGTAAGTACGGTTTAATTGTCAAAAACCTATTTCAAGCTATTCAGTTTGCTCAATTCATTTTAGCATAAGTATGCTGTTAGTTCTATTTAACCCATAGATAGGGCCCAATCAGGTGCTACCGATCCGGGTCAGAGTGGACCTGGGAGCGATGGCAATGAAGGGGTACTCCGCATTCCCCAAAGCTCCAGTACTGCTGGAACCTCACCATCAGATTGTTTAGTGTCATATCCAGGACACTCGTTGGGGGGGGTCTTACCCCTCTGCAAATGTGCAGTCAGTGTATTCTACAGCCCCAGCTGACTGGGCAAATTTTCAATTGTATGTTTTTTTTCAAGTCTGTTGGTTTAGTGCCAAATCTTGTTTATACATATATCGAATTTATGATTTGTTAGTTGTTTGGGTTTTATGGCATATCAACTTTCACGGGTTATTTGATCACGGTGATCTCAACAATTATAATACAAATACAGTCGGTACGAACGAGTATTCTTTTCTACCTTCGACACCAGGTGAAAGAATTCATAAAAGCCTATACTAACCATACTATACGGACCCCACCCCCCACCACCACACGCGGTGCTTCTCGTGGTGTTTAAGATCTCAATTTATTTCTGCCTATCGAGATCCGAAAAACCAAACTGCTACCCTCAACGGTAGAAGACCCGACTACCTGTCTTTAAAATCTTCAAATTCTCAGGACCATCTCTTCTGGGCCTGACATCATCCTCACTCTAGCCCCATTTCCTGTCTGGGTATTTATTATGACATGATGATTATCATATCCCTTCCGCACAGGCGTAAGACTTCACCATCTGACGATGCACCTGGACTAAGAGGTCCGAGTAGTTCAAAGCCTTACCAAACTAAATAAAATGTAATAAATGAATATAAAAAATATTCCTAAATAATATAATAAACATTTCCTCCAAACAAAATAAAATTATCTTGTTATAGAAGATAAAAAGGATTTTCCTTTTGTTTTTCTCTATTTTCTTCCTTTCCGATTTCGTAATCTGTAACAGTCATGCAATCTAATATTCATAAATAAAATTAGAGTACCAACAAGGTTGGGTTTTATGGCATATCAAACAATTCAGTTTAGAATAAGCACACAATTTAATTGTCAAAAATATTTCTATTTCAAGCGATTCGATTATGTCAAACAGTTCTAATTCAAACAATTCAGTTTAGCATAAGTATGCAATTCTAATTAACCTATAAATTGGACCCTATCAGGTGCTACCATTCCGGGCCAGAGTGGGCTTGGGAGCAATGGCAATGAAGGGGTGCTTCGCATTTCCCAAAGCTCCAGCATCACGGGAACCTCACCATCAGATTGTTTAGTGTTACATCCAGGACTTATTGGAAGGTGAGTGCTTACCCCTCTGCAGATTGGTTTGGTTTTATGGCACTCCAACCTTTGTAGGTTATTCAATGCCAAATCCATTTTTATGTAAATTATCAGTTCTATTTGAAACAATTCAGTTTAGCATGAGTACACACTTTAATTGTCAAAAGATTTCTATTTCAAACTATTCAGTTTATTCTAGCAGTTATATATAACAATTCAGTTTAGTGTAAGTACAGTTTCAATGTTAAAAAAAGTTCAATTTCAGTTAATTAAGTTTAGCATCAGCACGCAGTTTAAAATGTAAGTACAGTTTAATTACTATTTTAAGCAATTTAGTTTAATCAAACAATTTAGTTTAGCATAAGTATGCTGTTAGTCCTATTTAACCCATAGATAGGGCCCTATCAGTGACACCTCGCCGGGCCAGAGTGGACCTGGGAGCAACGGCAATGAAGGGGTGCTCCGTATTCCAAGGCCCCAGCATTACTGGGACTTTACCATCAGACTATTTAGTGTCATATACAGGACACTCATTGGCGGGATCTTACCCCTCTGCAGAGGGGTAGTCAGTGTATTCTACAGTCCCAGCTGACAGCAATACACAGAATTACATCTCAAACAGTTTTATTTCAGATACTTCAGTTCAGCATAAACACAGTTAAAACGTCAAAACAGTTCAATTTCAAGCAATTCAGTTTAGCATTAGTACGAGTGTAAGTGTCAAAACAGTTCTATTTCAAACAATTCAGTTTAGCATAAAATCAGTATAGTGAAATATGCACGGTTTAGTTCTATTCAACCCATAGATAGGACCCTTATCAAGTGGTACCACTCCGGGCCAGAGTGGACCTGGAAGCGATGGCAATAAAAGGGTTCTGCACATTCCAAGGTTTCAGCATCACTAGAACCTCACCATCAGATTGTTTAGTGTCATATCCAGGACACCCGTTTGGGTGGGGGTCTTAACCCTCTACAGAGAAGCAGTCGGTGTATTCTACAACCCCAGCCGACTGGGCAAATATCTATTCATCTATTCTATTTTTTAAAATTCCGTTTAACATAAGTACACACAGTTCTATTTCGAAGAATTGGGTTTAGCATAAGTACACATGGCATATCAACAATTTTAGGTCATTTAATGCCGAATCAATTTTATAAATATAAACAGTTTCCGTTTACACTCAGAAAAATTTTAAATATAAGTACGCATTTCAAGTGTCAAAAATAGTTCTTCGTAAGAGTTTTGTTTGTTGGGTTTTATGGTATATCAACCTTTGGAGATTGTTTAACGCCAAATCCATTTTTATGTAAATAATCAGTTCTATTTAAAACAATGAAGTTTAGCATGAGTACAGTTTAAATGGTCAAAAACACGTCAATTTCAAATAATTCAGTTTAGTATAAACTCGCAGTTTAAATGTAAGAACAGTTTAATTGTCAAAAACATTTCTATTTTGAGCTATTCAGTTTAGTCAAGCAGCTCTAATTAAGCTAATTCGGCTTAGTATAAATACAGATTTTGTTTACTCAGTTAAATGTCAAAACAGTTATGTTAAACAATTCAGCTTAGTGTAAATACAGTTTCAATGTCAAAAAACAATTTTATTTGAAATAATTTCGTTTAGCATAAGCACGCTGCTCAAATGTAAGCACGATTTAATTGTCAAAAACATTTCTATTTCAAACTATTCAGTTTAGTCAAACAATTCAGTTTAGCATAAGTATGCTATTTAACCCATAGATAGGGCCCTATCAGGTGCTACCACTCAGGCCAGAGTGGACCTGGGAGCAATGGCAATCGAAGGGGAGCTTTGTATTCCCTATGCCCCAGCATTACTGGGACCTCACCATCAGACTGTTTAGTATCATATCCAGGACACTTATTGGGGGAGTCTAACCCCTCTGCAGACGTGCAGTCGGTGTATTCCACAGTCGTAACCGACTGAGATAACAAAAAGGGAACGATCTTTGAATAGCGGAAATAGCCCCTTATTAGAGTGTAAAATACGACAAAACACCTTTGGCTGAATTTAAACATGACTAGAATTTAACTGGTGACAGTATCTTATAATGGAAATCGTTTAACCGAAACTACGACACCTACATCATAACTCGCTTTTTTTTTACCGTATGTTCTCAATGATTACCTAATTACAATTAGCGTCTTAACGACGTCTTTTAACGTATAGCGGTGGTAAATTTGCCTCAAAGCAGCCTTTATTAATATGGTATTAACATTTCTTGCCTGGTCAGATGTGACCAAGTATTTTTTCGTGGGTGGGTGCTGACAATAGGACTCATTCCTGACGCTTGATCCCTTGGTATTCATTTTTGGAGTATATGAGTTTAGCTTAGTTTTATGGCATATCAACTGTTGAAGGTTTTTTTAATGCTAAAGTTCCTCCTAAATTAAATACATGGTTTGGTTGCTTGTTTGGATTTTATGGCACATCAACCACAAGGAAATTAAATATCATATCCATTTTTATACAAATAATCAGATCTATTTCAAACAATTCAGTTTAGCATGAGTACAGTTTAATTGTCAAAAACATTTCTATTTTAAGCTATTGAGTTTATCAAAACAGTTACAGTTCATCTAATTCAGTTCAGTATAAATATAGATTTTGTTTACAGCTGAATGTCAAAACAGTTCTATATCAAACAATTCAGTTTAGCGTAAGTATCCAGTTTAGATATCAAAACAGTTCTATTTCAAGTAATTTAGTTTAGCATAAGTACGCAGATTAGTTCTATCAGATGCTACCACTCCGGGCCAGAGTGGTCCTGGGAGCAATAGCAATGAGGGAGTACTCCACAGTCCCCAAACTTCCACGATCAGATTTTTTAGTGTCATATCCAGGACACTGTTTGGGTGAGGGTCTTACCCATCCCCCTGCAGAGAAGTAGTCGGTGTATTCTACAACCGTAGCTGACTGAACAAAATACATGGTCTGTAGATACATTTGGAAGAGTATATTTTTAAACAAGCTTGGGGGCATTCGTTTGCATTCGGTTGAATTGGTTCAAGTACTTTTAACACGAATAAATCTGAACTATTAATCATTTGTTTTCACAAAGTTAAGTATCTTCACGCATTGCTAACAGTCACAATGTAACTGCATAATTTGTAGGCAATTTCATTTTAACGATGGTTAGTTGTTTGGGTTTTATGGCATATAATCCTTTGTAGGTTATTTAACACCAAGTCCATTTTATGCAAATAATCAGCTCTTTCAAACAATTCAGTTTAGCATGAGTACAGAGTTTAATTGTCAAAAACATTTCTATTTCAAGCTAGTCAATTTAGTTCTAATTCAAACAATTCAGTTTAGCATAAGTACGCAGTTAGTTCTATTTACACCATAGAGCTCTATCAGGCGCTACCATTCCGGGCCAGAGTGGTCCTGGGAGCAATGGCGAAGAAAGGGTACTCCAAATTCCCCAAATCTCCAGCATCATTGGAGCTTCATCAGATCGTTTTGTGTTATATCCAGGACTCATTGGGCAAAGGTGCAGTCGGTGATTGGTAGGTTGGATTTTATGGCATATCAACCTTTGTAGGTTATTTAACGCCAAATCCAATTTTATGTAAATAATCAATTCTATTTCAAACAGTTTAGCATTAGTATACATTTTGTCAAAAAAATTTCTATTTCAAGCTATTCAGTTTAGCATAAGTATGGCGTTAGTTCTCTTTAACCCATAGACAGGGCCCTATCAGGTGCTACCACTCCGGGCTAGAGTGGACCCAGGAGCAAAGACAATGAAGAGGTGCTCCGTATTCCCCAAAGCCCCAGCATTACTGGAACCTTACCATCAGATTGTTTAGTGTCATATACTGGACACAATATACCCCCATCTGCCGAGATGTAGTCAATGTATTCTACAGCCCCAGCCGACTGGGCAATACTCAGAGTTAGATGTCAAAACATTTCGAGCAATTCAGTTTAGCATAAGTACGCAGTTTAACTGTCTGTATTCTACAGCCCTAGCAGACTAGGCAATAGATTTAAATGGTTCCAAGTATTGTTATGTATCACTATCAAGTCGGTAAGTCATTTTTAACACCCAATTAAGAGATCAAAGTTCTATTTCAGACAATTTAGCCAAAGTTATTTGAAGGGGTACTCCAAATTCCCCGAAGCTTTAGTATCACCGTAGCCTCACAATTAGCTTTTTGTATCATCAAGTATATTCGTTGGGTTAAGTTATTTTCATAAGTTTAAAACAATACAGCTTAGTATGAGTACAGTTTTGTTTTCACACAGGTAAATGTCAGAACAGTTAATTTATCCATTTTATACATAAACAGTTCTATTTTAAACAATTCAGTTTAATATCAGTACTATTTAGTTCTATTTGACTCATACATAAGCTGGTTGGGCTTTGTCATATCAACCTTTGTTGGTTATTTAATGCCAAACCCATTTTTATACTAATAATCGGTTCTATTTCAAACAATTCAGTCTAGCATAGGTGCACAGTTTGTCTAAACATTTCTATTTCAAGCTATTCAGTTTCGTCAAGCAGTTCTAATTCAAACAATGCAGTTTAGTTCTATTTAACCCATAGATAGGGCCCTTTCATGTGGTACCATTCTGGGACCGAGTGGACAAGGAGCAATTGTAAACTCACCAGATTGGTTAGTGTCATATCAGTTCACTCCTTGGGGTGGAGCTCTTACCCTTCTGCAGAGGTGCAGTCGGTATATTCTGCAGCCCCAGCCGACTAGGCAACCATACATTGGGCCCTATCAGGTGCTACCACTCCAGAGCAAAGTTGACTTGGGAGCGATGGCAATAAAGGTTGGGTCTTTTATGACGTTTCAAACTTTTTCGGGTCATTTAACAACGAATGAAGTCATTTTGATAAGTTCTAAACAATTTAGTTTTAGTGAAAGTCCAGTTTTCTTTACACAGTTAAATGTTAAACAGTTAATTTCAAACAATTCACTTTAGCTTAAGTACAGTTCAGTTCTATTTAACACATGGATTGGACCCTACTTGGCGCTACCACTCTGGCCGGGGTAGGCCTGGGAGTGATGGCAATAAAGGATACTCCGAATTCCCCAAATTTCACCATCCGATTGTTTAGTGTCATTTCCAGGACACTAATTAGGGGAGTCTTACATCTGCAGAGATGCAGTCTGTGAATTCAACAATCCCAGTAGATTGGGCCAATTCGTGGCGGGTGTCTTACTCCTCTGCAGAAATGCATTCTGTGTATTCAACAGTCCCAGTATTGTTTGCCAGCAGTTAAATCGTTCCAGATATTCTAACAGGAAAAGTTCTATTTAATATAAATCGTTTGCACTCAACATACCGTTTGAATACCAGCCTATTCTATTTGACCCAAAGAGTGGTCGCAACTGATAGCGTCCATTCTGGGTCAGAGTGAGTCTGGGAGCAATGGCAATGAAATTGGTTGAGTTTTATGGCATATCATCCGTCTTTGGTTATTTAACGCCAAATCTATTTTTATGCAAATAGTAAGCTCTATTTCAAACAATTTAATTTAGCATGAATACACCGTTTAATTGACAAAAACATTTTCATTTCAAGCTATTCCGTTTAGTCAAACAGTTCTAATTCAAACAATTCATTTTAGCATAAGTATGCAGTTCTATTTAACCCATAGATAGGGGCCTATCAGGTGCTACCATTCCGGGCCAGAGTGGTACCTTGAACCAATGAAGTGGTACTCCAAAGGCTCTGAAAGATGTTTGGTTAAGTTTTATGGCATATCAACCGCTATTGGTTATTTCATGCCAAATCCTGTTTGGGTGTGTATATAAATCTAATGATTTGCAAACGCATATTTTCTAGATAACGTTTTAAACTGAGCCTGAGCTTTTGTTTCTTTTTTTTTCAGTTTTTTTCTATCTAATATGCATAATTCTATTAACGATTAATCATTTGTTTGTCGATAGTTTAAGGCTTTCAAGTATTACTATGCATCACCTAAAATTTCAACTAAACGTTAGTCATTTGCTTGTAGTTAAGGGATCAGTTTGATTTTAAAAAGTTTAGCATAACAGTTTGGCTTTATGGAATAATCATTGTAGGTCATTCAACATTAGATTCTTATGATTTCTGAACAAGTTTTGTACATGACGTTTTATAAACGACCCTGAACTCATTTTTTTTCAGTCAAATGGTCAAAGTTCTATTTAAAACAGTTCAGTTTTTCCTAAGCACTGTTTTTGGTTTAGTTTCATGGCATTTCAACCATTGTTGGTTATCTAATGCCAAGTTCATTTTTATAAACAGTTCTATTTCAAGAGAATTTACTTTAGCATAAGAACACAGTTTAGTTCTAGTTAACTCATAGATAAGGTCTTTTTAGATGCTACCAACAACGGGCTAGAGTAGACACGGGAGTGATGGCAATGAAGGGGTACTCTGCATTCCCCAAAGCTCCAGCATTACTGGAACTTAACCATCAGATTGCGTCATATCAGGACACTCACTGGGTGGGTGGGGGTCTTATCTCCTCTGCAGAGGTGCAGTTTGTGTATCCTACTGCTCCAACCGACTGGGCTATATTTCCAACCGAGTAGATTTCTACCAAATGCGATAAATCTCTAAAAGTCATTGAAGTCCTAAAATAATTGTCTTGAAACCGCTGTGAATACTGCTACTCCGTGTTTAGCTACATCCCTACTATAATGATTTACGAAGCACTTTGCTTCAATGTGGCACAAGGCCGACTACATCCCTACTATTCTTAATGTGAAACACAACTGTTCTTTTTATAGTGAAGCGAATGAAATTACATACGGGTAGGTAGTAATCTAGTCACCACCCCTACAACTCTGCAACAAAAACTTCATCTGGGTTGCTATTTATTAAGCTTCTTGCTTTGATGTGGCATAAATCCGTAAAAAAATTCATCCAGGTATCACATCGCAAGTGAAGTTCATTAACTTTCATTAGTAAGGCGAATCCATTATGCTGTGTATGGGAATTCTTGAATCTTAGCAACCAACTCACTTAGTATAAAAGTTAACAAATGATGCAAGTTCAGTTTGTTCTTAGTTGATTGGGTTTTACGGCATATCAACTCTTGTAGGTTATTTTATGCCAAATCCTGTTTATATGTATATTAAATATTTATGATTTATTGGTTAGTTGTGTTTTATGGCATATCAACCCTTGTAGGTTATTTCACGCCAAATCCATTTTAATGCAAAAATCGGTTCTACTTCAAACAATTCAGTTTAGCATGAGTACAGAGTTTGTCAAAAACTTTTCTATCTAAAACAATTCAGCTTAGTCAAACAGTTCTAATTCAGCTAATTTAGTATAAGTACAGATTTTGTTTACTCACAGTTAAATGTCGAACAGTTATATTTTTAACAATTCAGTTTAGTGTAAGTCGAGTTTCAATGTCAAAAACAGTTCTATTTCAAACAATTCAGTTTAGCATAAGCACGCAGTTTAAATGTAAGTTTATTTGTCAAAATCATTTCTATTTCAAGCTATTCGATTATGTCAAGCAGTTCTTATTCAAATTGTTCTATTTAACCCATAGATAGGACCCTATCAGGTGCTATCATTCCAGGCCAGAGTGGACCAGGGAGCAATAGCAATGAAGGGGTACTCTGCATTCCCCAAAGCTTCAGCATTACTGGAGTCTCACGATTATATCGTTTTGTGTCATATCCAGGACTCTTATGGGAAGGGTCTTACCCCTCTGCAGGGCTGCTGCCGGTGTATTCTACAGCCCCAGCCGATTGGGCAACATATGATTTGTTAAACAGTTTGTAGGTAACATTCTTAAATTCCCCAGAGTTTATTTGTTTGCCCACAGTTAAATGATTTCAAGTATTCCTATCTAAAACGAAGAATTCTATTCAATATCATATATATTTGCCCACAGTTAGATGGTTTTGCATATTGCAATTAAACATTAAGGTATATATAATTTCTCTGCGTGTTACCTTTTGTAGGTAATTTAACGCCAAATCAATTATATAAATAATCAATTCTATTTCAAACAATTCGGTTTAGCATGAGTACACAGTTTAATTCTCAAACATTTTTATTTCAAGCTAATTTGTTGAGTCAAACAGTTCTAATTCAAAATTTCAGTTCAGCGTAATAAAAGTTTTTGTCCACACACAGATAAATGTCAGAACAGTTTTATTTCAAACAATTCAGTTTAGCATAAGTACGCAGTCTAGTTCTATTTGACCTATAGATAGGACCCTATGCACCTGGGAGCGATGGCAATAAAAGGGGTACTCCGCATTCCCCAAAGCTCCTACATTATTGGAAGCTAACTATCAGATTGTTTTGTGTCATATACAGAACATTTATTTGGGGGAGGGTCTTGCCCCCTCAGCAGAGAAGCAGTCGGTGTATTCTATAGCCCCAGCTGACTGGACAAATTTGTTTTCGTAAACGCAGTTTGTAGATAACATTTTAAAGGAACTTTGCGTATGCTACAGCCCCAGTCGTCTGGGCTCATCTGCAATTGGTGCTTTTTGGAGATGAGCTGACTTATTGACTGCTTTGAATGACATTGTCTACCCGTATAGGATTATTTAGTGCCGAAAGGTTATGGAATCGCATTATTTCATATTCACAATTTTTGTGTAATTGTTTCTTAAGAATTTTTTTGAATTATTCCTATTTGATTTAACTTTGAACACAGTTGTATGATCTTAAGTATTCTTATCTAGGGCACCTCTGGTGTAACGGTTAGCAAGCTGGACTAGCAAACCTACATGAGTGAGTTTGAGTCGCATTGGGTGCCCCATTCATTCGGCCTTGTGCTACATCGAAGCAAAGAGCTTTGTAAATTACTAAGTATTCTTATCTAACACCAATAGCTTTCTGGTTTCATGTAATCATTTCTATTCAATTCAATAATAGTCATTTGTTTGCGCGTAGTTACGCGCTTTTAAGTTACTAGTAATAACACCACCCCGTTCGCAGGTATAGAATACACACTGTGTCGCTTGCGAAAGAATGTCTTAGGCACGATACTACACGGCATCTGATGGTGTTGGAGATCTGGGAAGTACTCTTCATTGCTATAACTCCCAGACCAACCCTGATTCGGATTGATAATACCTGTTAGACTTCCATCTATGAGTCAAATAGCTCTGTTCAAACATTTGCCATGGATCATTATAACTACTTGTTTAAAACAGCTGTGTCCAAATTATTTATATTACATAGGGATACTTGATAAATAGAATTACCAAAGTTAAAAAGCAATACTTTTAAACATTTAGGTGGACAAATAAATTATATCTAATAGAATTATTAGAGTTAAATAGCGAAACTTTAATTGCCCAGTTGCCTGGGGCTGTAGAATACACCGACTGCTTTTCTGCTGGGACGCCCCTCTGCAACGAATGTCCTATATATGACACTAAAAATTCTGAGGGTGAGGTTCCAGTAATGCTGGAGCTTTAGGGAATGCGGAATACCCCTTCACTGCCATTGCTCCCAGGTCCACTCTCGCCCAAAGTTGTAGCCCCTGTTGGTTGGTTCTTTGGGTTTTATGGCATATCAACATTTGTTGGTTATTTAACGTCAAATCCATTTTTATGTAAATAATCAGTTCTATTTTAAATAATTCAGTTTAGCATGTGTACACAGTTTAATAATCAAAAACATTTTAATTTCAAATTATTCAGTTTATTCAAACAGTTATATATAACAATTTAGTTTAGTGTAAGTACAGTTTCAATGTCAAAAACAGTTCAATTTAAAACAATTCAGTTTAGCATAAGCACGCAGTTTAAATGTAAGTACAGTTTAATTGTAAAAACATTTCTATTTCGAGCTATTCAGTTTAGTCAAGCAATCCTAATTCAGCTACTTCAGTTTAGTATAAGTATAGATTTTGTTTACACACAGTTACATGTCAGACCAGTTTTGTTAAACAATTCAGTTTAGTGTAAATACAGTTTCAATGTCAAAAAACTATTTTATTTGATATAATTCAGTTTAGCATAAGCACGCAGCTCAAATGCAAGCACAGTTTGTCAAAAACATTTCTATTTGAAATAATTCAGTTTAGCATTAGTTTAGCATAAGTACGCAGTATAAATGTAAGTGCAGTTTAATGGTCAAAAACATTTCTATTTCAAGCCATTCAGTTTAGTCAAACAATTCAGTTTAGCATAAGATGCAGTTAGTTCTATTTAACCCATAGATAGGACCCTATCAGGTGCTACCACTCCGGGCCAGAATGGACCAGGAAGCAATGGCAATGTAGCGCTGCTACGTATTCCCCAAAGCCCCAGCATTACTGGAACTTCACCATCAGACTTTTTAGTGTCATATCTAGGACACTTATTTGGTGGGTGTCTTATCCCTCTGCAGAGGTGCAGTCAGTGTATTCTACAGCCCCAGCCGACTGGGCAATACACAGTTAAATTTCAAACAGTTTTATTTCAGATAATCCTATTTACCAACCCCTCCGCTCGGGCAGGATATGACACAAGGTCAAATTTTAAGCGGAGTTTAACAGGTTTTAATTCAGAGTTTTCCTTCTCCTAGACGAGTTGCCTAACCAAGGCCGAATAACCTAGTCTGCCCTACTATTTACCCATAGCTGGAGGGAGATAAGGGGGTTCATACCTTTCCCAAGGGTATTTGCCCGAAAGTGAACGTAATAACGCGACTGGAGTACGAACTCGCGTACTACGATTCCGCAGTCCATCGCTTTAACCAGTACACCACGAGGACACCTCCCTATTATTTCAGATAATTCAGTTCAGCATAAGTACATATTTTAGACGTCAAAACAGTTCCATTTCGAGCAATTCAGTTTAGCATTACTACGCAGTTTAAATGTCAAAACAGTTCTATTGTAAACTATTTAGTTCAGCATAAATACGCAGTTTAAATGTATAAAAACTGTAAACTCCAACAATCGTTTAGTTCTATTTAACCTATAGATAGGACCCTTATCGGGTGCTACCACTCCGGGCCAGAGTAGATCTGTGAGCGATGGCAATAAAGGGGTATTCCGCATTCCCAAAAGCTACGGCATTAATGGAACCTCACCATCAGATTGCTTAGTGTTATATACAGGACACTCGTTGGTGGTGGTGGGGGGCTTACGCTTCTGCAGAGAAGCAGTTGGTGTATTCTACTGCCCCAGCCGACTGGGCAAGGTAGCACCTGATAAGGGTCCTATCTATGGGTTAAATAGAATTAAACCGTGCTTTTTTGACTTTACTGTTTCTTGCATTTTAAACGGCATACTTATGTTAAACTGAACTGCTCGAAATAGAACTGTTTTGACATTTAAACTGCGTACTTATGCTAAACTGAATTATCTGAAATAAAACTTTTTTTACACTTAAATCTGTGTATTACCCAGTCGGTTGGGGCTGTAGAATACATCGACTGTACCTCTGCAAATGACTAAGACCCCCCCCCCAAATAAGAGTCCTGGATATGACACTAAACAATCTGATGCTAGAGCTTTAGGGAATGAGGAGTACCTCTTCATTGCCATCGCTCCCAGGTCCACTCTGACTCGGGGTGATAGCACATGATAGGGTCCTATCTAGGTAAAATAGAACTGCATACTTTTGCAAAACTGAATTGTTTGAAATAGAACTGTTTGACTAAACTGAATAGCTTGAAATAGCAATGTTTTGACAATTAAACCATGTCCTTACATTCAAACTGAGAGCTTATGATAAACTGAATTGTTTGAAATGTAATTGTTTTTGACATTGAAACTGTACTTACACTGAATTGTTTAATAATGAACATCTGTGCTTATACTAAACTGGATTAGCTGAATTAGAACTGTTTGAATAAATTGAATAACTCAAAATAGAAACGTTTTTTATTATTAAACTGTGTACTAAGGCTTTACCGAATTGTTTGAAATAGAAATGTTTGTTTGTATTAAAAAAATGGATTTGGTTGGTATGCCATAAAACCAACCAACCAGCCATCCATGTACAGTGGGCTATCATTTTGAGAATTGAAGTTTTTGACAATTTTATTTTAGTATTAAAGAGGCTTACTAAGAGGATACTCCATTGGAGCACATCGTTTTCCAGTTCTTTAAGTCGGAGAATGTGGTCCATAAAATTCCGATTTTCCAGAAATTCATTTGCCCAGTTGGCTGGGGCTGTAGAATACACCGACTGCAGCTCTGCAGAGGGCGAAGACACCCCCAACGAGTATCCTGGACATGACACTAAAAAATCTGACGGAGAAGTTCCAGTAATGCTGGAGCTTTGGGGAATGCGAAGCACCCCTTCATTGCCATTGCTCCCAGGTCCACTCTGGCCCGGAATGGTAGCACCTGATAGGGCCCTATCTATGGGTTAAATAGAACTAAACTGCATATTTATGCTAAACTGAATTGTTTAAATTCGAACTATTTGACTAAATTAAATAGCTTGAAATAGAAATGTTTTTCACAGTTAAACTGTACTTACATTTAAACTGCGTGTTTTTGCTAAACTGTATTGTTTGAAATCGAAACATTTTTGACAATTAAACTGTACCTACGCTAAACTGAATTGTTTAATGTCGAACTGTTTTGACATTTAACAGTGTAAACAAAATATGTACTTATATTAAACAGAATTAGCTGAATTAGAACTGTTAGACTAAACTGAACAGCTTTAAATAGAAATGTTTTTGAGAATTAAACTGTCTACTCATGCTAAACTGAATTGTGTTAAATAGAACCGATTATTTGTTTAAAAATGGATTAGGGATCAAATGACCAACAAAGGTGGATATGCCATAAGACCCAAGCAACCAACCAGGATCCCTTGAATGAAGAATGGCATTTTGCTTTTCAATTCGAAGTTTCTAAGGTCACTCATAATTCCATGTTTCCGTATATAATCATAGGCTTTTTTTGTTCCAAGATGATTGTAATTAGGTGTCCTTTTTTTTTTTTAATGAATGGCTTTCTTTTGGAAGTTTCTAGTCTGATCCTGCCCAGTCGGCTGGGGCTGTAGAATACACCGACTGCTGAGGGGTAAGACCCCTACCAAAAAGTGTCCAAGATATAACACTAAACAATCTGATGCTGAAGCTCCAGCCGTGCCGGAGCTTTGGGGAATGCGGAGTACCCCTTCATTGCTATCGCTCCCAGATCCACTCTGGCTCGGAGTGGTAGCACCTGGTAAGACCCCCCCCCAACGAGTGCCCTGTATATGACAATAAGCAATCTGATGGTGCAGTTCAAGCAATGCTAGAGCTTTAGGGAATGTGGAGTACCCTTCCATTGCCATCGCTCCCAGGTCCACTTTGGCCCGGAGTGGTAGCACCTGATATGGGTCCTATCGATGGGTTAAATAGAACTAACGGCATACTTATGCTAAACTGAATTGTTTAATTAAACTGAATAGCTTGAAATAGAAATGCTTTTCACAATTATACCGTACTGCGTGATTATGCTCAACCGAATTATTTGAAATAGAACTGTTTTTTGACATTGAAACTGTATTTCCCCGAAACTAAATTGTTAAACATATAACTATTTTGACAATTAACTGTGTGTAAACAAACTTATACTAAACTGAATTGGCTGAATTAGAACTGCTTGATTAAACTGAATAGCAAGAAATAGAATTGTTTTCACAATTAAACTGTACTTACATTTAAACTTCGTGCTTATGCTAAACTGAATTGTTTTAATTTGAACTGTTTTTGACATTAAAACTGCACTTACACTAAACTGAATTTTTATATATAACTGCTTGAATACTTTGAAAAAGAAATGTTTTTGACAATTAAACTGTGTACTCATGCTAAACTGAATTGTTTAAAATAGAACTGATTATTTACATAAAAATGGATTTGGCGTTAGCCATTACACCTCGTGATGTAATGGTTAAAGCGATGGACTGCGGAGTAGTAGTAAGCGACTTCGTACTCCAGCCGCGATATTACGTTCACTTTCGTGCAAATACCCTTGGGAAAGGTATGAACCCCCGTATCCTCCCAGTTATGGGTTAAATTGTACCATTAGTGTTCTTCAAGGAGAATTGCTTTGGCATTAAATGACCTAAAAATAGTTAATGTCATTAAACAAAAGAAACCAAAGCTTTTTGTTTGTTTTTCTCTTTGTTTTCCTATATTCGGGTATAAAAGGTTTTGGGAGTTTTTTTTTTAAATTAAATTTGCTATTTCTAATTGTATGACATTGTGATTTGGCGGTATATAAATGGAACAAACGGTTATTGTTTTACGTAGTGTTGCTGGCACTGTGATTGCCGGTATGTTAGTGCTCAGTGGGATCTGGTTTTGTGGAATTTTGTTGTTGACAATTATCGATGTTCCGCCTAATGTTCTCTCAGTATGTCTGTTTATATAGTTGTATAAGGTTTTATGTTTGCTATTGTTTTCCATGTTTCTTGTAAGCATATGACAGCTGATCATTGCCCTTTCGGCTGGGGCAGTAGAATACACCGAATGCTTCTCTGCAGAGGGGTAAGACCCCCCACTTCAACGAGTGTCAAGGATTTGACACTAAAAAATCTGATGGTGATGTTCCAGTAATGATGGGGAATGCGGAGTACCCCTTCATTGCCATCGCTCTCAGGTCCACTCTGGCCCGGAATATCACTGAGAAGGGTCATATCTATGGGTTGAATAGAACTAAACCGGGGTTTCTTGACTTTATACCGTTTTTTGCATTTAAACTGCGTTTTAGGTTAATCTGAATTGTTTCAAATAGAACTGTTTTGACATCTAAACTGTGTACTTATGCGAAACTGAATTATTTGAAATAAAACTGTTTTGACATTAACTCTGTGTATTGCCCAGTCAGCTGGAGCTGTAGAATATACAGACTGCACCCCTGCAGAGTGGTAAGACCCCCCTCCAATGAGAGTCCAGGATATGACACTAAACAATCTGATAGTGAGGTTCCAGTGATACTGAAGCCCCACTTCATTGCCATTGCTCCCAGGTCCACACTGGCCCGGAAAGGTAGCACATGATAGGGTCCTATCTATGGGTTAAATAGAACTAACTGCATATTTATGCTAAACTGAATTGTTTGAATTAGAACTGTTTGACTAAACTGAATAGCTTGGAATGGGGATATTTTTGACAATTTTTTTTTATTTATACCATACATCTTAGTTGATGCTTCGGGATGGGTCGTCAGTGATGTTTCCTTTGGGATCATGGGGGGTTTCGGGTCTTTCAACATCAGACCCCCTCACCCAAATGACCCAGTTGGCATCGATCTAACTCCAACTCCCATCCCGGCAGCCAACCTGCGCATCCACACAAGGAGAAAACAAAAAAAAATGACCACAGAAAAGGCTCTATATATAATTTTGCAACAGCCAATCAGAGCTAAGCTCTACTGATGACTTTAAAACTTTTCTTTAAAAATCGGGAGGCCACTTTACTCTGCTTTTTTTTTTTGCTACAATGGGGTCGTTATTCGGTTATTTGTTCATTCCGGTATGTATTCCTTCCTTCCACCCCTTTTTTTTAAATTAATTTTTACTTAAAGAAAAAACTTAAAAACTTAAATAAAAAAAAAAATAAATAAATAAATAAAAAAATAAAAACTGTACATAACTAAAGAATTGCGATTAAAACAACAAACTCGTATATAAAATGACATACGTTTAGTTTTAAAACTTATCTCCATTAAACACTGTACATAAATATACAATTACGAACTAAATCAGACGCCGCGCATTACTATACGTTAAAACATCCTAATCGAACGGTTTACGAATGAGAAAAGTCGAAAAAAAAAAAAAAAAAAAAAAAAAAACTTAATAAAAAATTTTAAAAAATCTGTACATAAATATCAATTGCGATTAAAACAAGAAACTCCTATATAAAATTGACATACGTTTACTTTTAAAAATTATTTTCATTAAAAACTTTACATAAATATACAATTACGAACTAAAAGAGACGCTGCGCACTACTATACGTTGCAACTCATTGAAAGGTTTACGAATGAGAAAAGACGAAATAAAATAAAATAAAAAAAAACAAAAAAAAAAACAACCGAGGAGTACGTTGAAATCTTCACAAAAACATTGTCGTTTAAAATGCTATATTTACAAAATGGCTAAAACGTCTAAGATATTAATCAATTAAATGAGCCGGTTTCAAATGAACGCTTCAAGCCTAATACAACCACACTCCTTCGCGCGCAAAAATAAATAGATAAAACTAAAAAATAACAGATAAAAACTAGATAAATCATACGTGTATATATCGTTTTAAATTAGACGATCTTTTTTTTTTTTTTTTTTTTCCTTCCTTATTTCCCCCCTTCTAATAATCACCTATCTACAACCCCAACTATCCGCCCTTCTGATCCACAGCCAGTTTGTTGCTCTTTCAGCTGCAGTGGTAATATTTTTCAGGGCCTTACGTTTTCCCGCACCTGAAATGCCGATGCTTGACAACGCTTTACTCATCGACCTTGCGTTAAATCCACGACATCCCACTTCGACTGCCTGGCATATTGCCTGCCAACCATTCATTCGACATTGCTCTACTAGCGGCTCATATTTGGCTATCTTTCTTTCGTGTGTGGACTCCATGTTTTCTTCCCATGGGACTGACAATTCCCACATTATCACCTTCTTTGTGGAATTTGAAAACATTACTAAATCTGGTCGGAGCTTTGTCTCCACAATATGCGCTGGAAACTTCGTCTGCCTTTCCAGGTCCACCAACAATTGCCAATCTGGCGCCGATGACAACATCGATACTTTATTTTTTGTCTGCGGCTGTTTCGAGCTTCCCGCTCTAACAAAAATAACCTTATGTCTTCCAGGACTGAATCTATTCGATTTTAATGCCTCAGATACCACTCCAGCAATAACTTTGAGGACCTGGTCATGTCGCCAGCGATAACGCCCTTCACTCAATGATCTTGGGCATCCAGATAGCAAATGCTGTAGCGATCTTTTACCCCCGCACAACTGACATGCTGGGGTATCATTTTTGCCCCATGTGTGAAGGTTTGATGGGCTAGGGAGAAGATCATAAACTGCCTGGATCTGGAATCTTAGCTGGCTTAAGTCGGCCTTCCACAAGTCCGACCAGGTAATTCGCCGCCGAACATAATTTTCCCATCTGGTCCAGGCACCCTGTTGAGACAGTCCTACCATCTTTGCCAGCCTAGTCTCCTCTATACCTTCTCTTACTTCTTTTTGCAAGAGCGCCCTTCTTTCTTTCCCTCTGGCGTTGTCTATCCTTGGACTCGGATAATATCCCAGGCCTCTTGTCCCACTGGCCACAGTACCGACCATAGCCTTCTGCTGCAATCTCTCTTCCGCAACCTTCAGTTCCCTGACAGCGCTCCACTTCCTTCCTGTGCGGATTTCAATTCCTGCACCTGCTACCTTTAAATCTCTGGAATCTCTATACATAATCGCCTCTCTTGTGCGTGTCACCACAAACTCTTCTTTGAGACCCCTGAAAGGAAGTTGGATCGCATTGGAGGTCCCATATAAAGCCGCGCTACTTAGGCACTTTGGCAAACCCAACCATCTCCTTAAATAGCCGCTAATTTTCCTTTCCATTCGTTCTACCGTGGTAATAAAAAGTGTTCTTACATTTAGACAGCGTTCTTATGCTAATCTGAATTGTTTGAAATGAAACTGTTTTTGATATTGAAACGGTACTTACACTAAACTGAATTGTTTAATATAGAACTGTTTTTGACATTTAACTATGTGTTAACAAAATTTGTACTTTTACTAAACTGAATTAGCTGAATTAGAACTGTTTGAATAAATTGAAATAGAAACTAAACTGAATTTTTTAAAATAGAACTATTTTCATAAAAATGGATTTGGCTTTAAATAACCTACAAAGGTTGACCAACCAACCAACAGCTATTCATATTCTCATAAGGAGAATCAGACCATTGAGATTTGATTGTGTACTGCTCATATTCTTCTGGATTATTTTATTATGCATTGTTTTATCTTATTTTTGGTTTGTTTTGTGGTTTAGCTTTGATGCATGGAGTACAATACTCCAAACTTGATCATGCCTCTACTGGGCGCCGGAAGTAAAAGCCTATTAAGAATATTTGATTTTCTGACATTTTGGAAAAAAATCAATTTAATTATTTTTTGAAACACTTAGAGATTTACTTTCGTATCTGTAAAGTTCCATTGGATTATGCTATTATATAATCTTATTTTGGTTTGTGGAATGGTTTAGCTTTGACGTCCATTTCTTCCAATTTTTCACATCTGTTGTCTCGGTCAAAGTATTTGGAGTATTTTTTATTCTACTGTTCTTGTTTCTTCGAGATGGTTTCTTTTGCTTTGCAAGTATTCGTCATTGGCCGCTTTTACTTTACTTGAACCCGTTTAACCGTGTGGAACCAAATGACTAAAGCTAAATTGATTTATTAGTATTAGCAATACTTGAAACAATTTAACTGTGTATAAACAAATAGATAATGTTGACTAGAATTATAAGTGTTAGATATGAATACTTGATACCCTTTAGTGTCTTGGATATGAAATTAAACTATATATCTTTATGCTGAGATTCCAGTCTTGGAGTTTGCGAAATGTAGAGTACCACTCCATTACTATTTCTCAAAAGTCCATTCTGACCAAGAGTGGCACTGCATGTTAGTCTTATCTAAGAGCCCGGTAGAACTGTTCAATCTTACTATTTATCATATTTACCAACACCCCACTCGGGCAGGATATGACACAAGGTCAATTTTTAAGCGGAGTTTAACAGTTTTGAAATCAGATATTTCCTTCTCCAAGGCTGAAGAACCCAGTCTGCCCTACTATTTACTCCTAGCTGGAGGGAGAATAATTTGATTCATATCTTTCCCAAGGGTATTAGTGCTATGTGAAATGCAATCAATCTCGTCCAGGATTTGAACTCGTGTCGTCGTGTCCATTTCCTACGACGATAACCATTACACCACGGGCACCTCCGATCTTTCTGTTTATTGTTTGCTCAGTTTTAAATGGTTACATGTATTGCTATTTTGTACTAATAATTGAATTTAGTGTTAATCGTTCGTTCCCACACTGAAACTGCCACAGAAAAATCACAATTTTAAATAAACCTTGCCCAGTCGGCTGGGGCGGGGGCTGAAGAATACACCGACTGCACCTCTGCAAATGGGTAAGACCCCCACCAACGAGTGTCCTGATATGACACTAAACAATCTTATAGTGAGGTTCAAGTAAAGCTGGAGTTTTGGGGAATATGGAGCACCCGTTCATTGCCATCACTCTCAGATCCACTCTGGCTCAGAGTGATAGCAATGAGAAGGGTCCTATCTATGCGCGTTAAATAGAATTAAACTGTGGTTACTTGACTTTATTGTTTTTTTGCATTTAAACCACGTATTTATGCTAAACTGAATTGTTTAAAATAGAACTGTGAACCTTTGCTAAACTGAATTATCTGAAATAAAACTGTTTTGACATTAACTCTGTGTTTTGCCCAGTAGGCTGGAGGTGTTGAATACCCCGACTGCTTCTTTGCAGAGGGGTAAGACCCCAACCCCCAACAAGTGTCCTAGATATGACACTAAACAATCTCATGGTGAGGTTCCAGGGATGCTGGGAATTTGGGGAATGCAGAGCACCCCTTCATTGCTATCGTTCCCAGGTCCACTCTGGCCCGGAGTGGTAGCACCTGATAAGGGTTCTACCTATGGGTTAAATTGAACTAACAGCATACTTATGCTAAACTGAATTTTTTGAATTAGAACTGTTGCACTAAATCGAAGAGCTTGAAATAGAACTGTTTTTGGCATTGAAAGTGTCCTTACAGTAAGCTGAATTGTTTAATATAGAACTGTTTTGACATTTAACTGCGGGTAATCAAAATCTGTATTATACTAAATTAAATTAGCTGAATTAGAACTGTTTGACTAAACTAAATAAATTGAAATAGAAATGTTTTTGACAATTAAACTGTCTACTTATGCTAAACTGAATTGTTTGAATTAGAACTATTTACATAAAAAATGGATTTGGCGTTAAATAACCTACAAAAGTTAATATGCCATAAAACCCGATCAACAATCTTAAATAAATCATAAAAAAATATATAGATTATTTAAAAAGGGGTGTGTCCTCGTGGTGTAATGGTTAAAGCTGCAGACTACGGAATCGTAGTAGGTGAGTTCGTACTCCAGTCGCGCTATAATGTTAACTCTCGGACAAATACCATTGGGAAAGGTATGAACCCACT